>JADWQK010002064.1:0-600000 GCA_017933935.1 Sesamia nonagrioides
CTCTATTTCTTTAGCCTCTAGAGGTCCACTGCTGGGCAAAGGCCTCCCCCAAGGTTTTCCACAATGACCGGTCTTGTGCTGCCCAGATCCGTCGGCTTCTCGCGATCTTCACCAAGTCATCGATCCACCTGTATAGTCGCTACTATTAGACGACAATATATGGTGTATAGAAATTCGACGTGTGAACGGTATTTATGAATACGCTGTTAACTTTCTTTTGTGCTTTGTGTTTAAATGTTGGTTAGATTGTTTTAATAACAATTCTCCTTGAGCCCATGTACTAGATATAGATAGATAACTTACTTCCTCTTACAGAAAGGTGATATGTGACTACTCTTTAAATTCCAACAAAATCAACTGCTGAGAAAACAGTGTTCAGCTGATATTGTTTACGGTTTTGCTAGGTCATTGCAACAAATGGGGGCTTCTCCATGGATTGATTAGGCCAAAATTAGTTAAACTTCTTGCATAAGCGGTGCGCTTTACTAGCCACTTGTGCTTATAGTTTTGCTAGGTCGTTACAACTAACGACGGATTCTCCATGGACTGATTGGGGTAAATCCAGTTAAACTTCGTGCAGAAGTTGTGGACTTTGTTAGCTGATTATGCTTATGGTTTTGCTGGGTCATGGCGATGTACGGCGGGTCATCATCATCATTATCACCAACCTTTTTCTTTATCGTCCCACTGCTGGGCACAGGTCTCCTCTCATACAGAGAAGGATTCAGCATAATCACCACGCTTGCTCAATGCGGGTTGGCGATTTCAGACTTATAAAGTCCAGGTTTCCTCAAGATGTTTTCCTTCACCTTCAGTCATTGGTGTCCAAGATTTACTTAGAAAGTACATAAACCTTTAGAAAAGTTACATTAGTACTTGCCTGACCTGGAATCAATCCCGCGCACTCATACTTGAGAGGCTGGTGTTTTAACCACTAGGCCACCACGACTTTTTTAAATATTAATAAATTATTAATAAACTAGCGGCCGCCAACGACTTCGTTCGCGTGGTTTAGTTATGCTCTGCTCCTATTGGTCACAGCATGATGTTATATAATCTAAGGCCTTCCTGGATTAATGGGCTATCCAACGCAAAATGAGTTTTTCATATCGGACCAGCGTACGGCATTTCCCCTAGCCTGACTGGCTGGGTAAAAGACTTCCTGACTGAACGGTCTTAAACGACGAAGGGTAATCGATCAACTAATTGGGCCAAATGTGGTTAAACTTCATGCAGATCTGTCTATAGATTCCATTTTCCCACTATATCCACGGGGACAGAACAATCGGGACAGCTAAGTACCTTAATCGTGATGTATGCAAATGTAGTTGCATGTAGTACTGTGCCACTAATCGTAAATCAGATTGTTATTACGAAGCCAGCATTAGTGAAAGCACAAATGAATGACAGAAATGTACTAGGTTTTCTTAATAGAAAAGGTAAAAGATTTATGTATGCTTTATCCTATATCACTATAGAGAAAAATTATATAATTTGAATGTAGTTACATATTTATTATGTCGTGGTGGCCTAGTGGTTAAAACACCAGCCTCTCAAGTATGAGTGCGCGGGTTCGATTACAGGTCAGGCAAGTACCAATGTAACTTTTCTAAAGTTATATGTATTTTCTAAGTATATCTTGGACACCAATGACTGATTATAAGGTGAAGGAAAACATCTTGAGAAAACCTGGACTTTAAGTCTGAAATCGTCAACCCGCATTGAGCAAGCGTGATGATTACGCTCAATCGTTCTCTGTATGTGAGGAGACCTGTGCCCAGCAGTGGGACGATAAAAACGTTGATGATGATATGGGGCACCGCAAGAAGACAAATACACAAATAAATTATGATTTGGTTAAGAGAATGATGATATTCATCATCATCATTATCAACCTTTTTTTTTTTTTATTGTCCCACTGCTGGGCACAGGTCTCCTCCTCTCATACAGAGAAGGATTGAGCGTTATCACCACGCTTGCTCAATGCGGGTTGGCGATTTCAGACTTAAAGTCCAGGTTTCCTCAAGATGTTTTCCTTCACCTTCAGTCATTGGTGTCCAAGATATACTTAGAAAGTACATATAACTTTAGAAAAGTTACATTGGTACTTGCCTGACCTGGAATCGAACCCGCGCACTCATACTTGAGAGGCTGGTGTTTTAACCACTAGGCCACCACGACATATTAATACGCCAATATTTTTATTGGGTTATTATATTCAATATTCAATTGGGTTATTACATTAAAAATTTTATAATAAAGTACCGCTAGAGATTCAACAACTCAATGAGTCGAAATTTAAAACATGCATTAAACGCACGCTGTGTAAGCAAGCATATTATAAACTGGAAGATTATATCCTTGATAAAAATGCTTGGATAAATTCCAGTCCTGCTCCACAGCCACAGACAATTTTGTAGGTTTGGAAGAGATACCTTTCACCCTTTATGTTGTTTTCCAAATATTCCATTTTTATTTTATTTGTTTATTTCAACGTTGTGCACAATATTTTGATACCATTATTTTGCAATAGTATTGTATAATGTAAAAGCACTTTTCAAGTTTGTGAATGTGAGGCACCATGGACTATAGTTTGTTTTATATATCCATACTAATATTATAAATGCGAAAGTAACTCTGTCTGTCTGTCGGTCTGTCTGTCTGTCTGTCTGTCTGTCTGTCTGTCTGTCTGTTACGCTTTCCCGCTTAAACCTCTCAACCGATTTTGATGAAATTTGGCACAGACAATCTTTAGACCCTGACAAAGAACATAGGCTACCTTTTATCCCGGAAAAAGTGGATGATCCAGAGGGAAATCTAAAAAGCGCGATATAACCGAACTCCACGCGGGCGAAGCCGCGGGCGGAAAGCTAGTATTATATATATAACTTGTTTGACATTGCGAGATTGGCAGTTGAGAGTTTATCATGCTCACTCAAATGTCTTGCTGATGATGGCGCGTGTTGTTGGGTCATTTAGTTCCCTTCAATATGGTTGAGCTAAGTGAGGCTGATGCGCGCGTCATGCTCGTGAACGGGGGCCGTCAGTGGAGACTGGTCATCTCTTAGCTGCCAGTGGGCTTAATTCATTTTTATATTTTAATTAATTTTACATTGTGCTCACATGATAGAAGCAACATAAATATGTAACGAAGAAATGTAACCCATATATTATGATTTTAAAAGAGTGTCCATGGAGTTTCTTGCACGTTTTTCTGCATAGAGATCTACGCTTTGGAACGTGCAATTTAGCTTCACTTTTCTTGGACTGACCGACATTGACTATTCAAAAGTACCAAGTGATGGTTAATTTGAAATAAACAATTTTGATTTTTTTTTAATTTAATACAACATAATATACAATATTTATTTTAATAATAACTACAATATTTATATTTAATACAACATAATTATCATTATATCAATTGTATTTTGACATATTAATTGTATTTTGATATTTTAACTGTATTTTGACATTATAACAATTGTATCTTGACATTTTACTGATAGTTTGATCCAATTTTGATTGAAATATTTTTGATTGTACTGAACTATTAATGTACTATCTGATAATTGTAATGAATCTGCTTTTTATCATATTTTTTCTATTCAATTGGACAATAAACGTCTTATTAAATAAATAAATAATAATATGTTGCTGCCACTGTAAAAACAAGAAAATTCCATACGGTCATTACTTTAAAGTAATTTTCAAAGAAATATTTCTAAATAAAATTCTTCTAGAAATAAGAAACAACTTCATAATACTGTTTATGTCATGGCGGAGTTATGTTGAGTTTATCGCTTCGCTGGTCCGAAGAATTGCTTTCAGATCTTGTCATTTTATTTATACCTGCACATTCTAAAAATATTTTTCTTATTAATTATTCGGTAAACAGAGCTTAGGATACAAACTACATACCTTGATGCAGAAGGCTGGATTCATACGACAAGTGATAACTTGCTTAACTCGCAATCTGTGACCTTTTATTTTGACAATTTAAATCTTGTTGAGCAGACATTTTTTTTTTTAACTTTGTGATCTTGCACAGAACTAAGATTTGAAAGGGATACCTTATATCTTGTCCCATTGCCTAGCAGTGCGACAAAATATAAGCTAATGAAAAAAAAAAAAAAACAATTGAGTCATCAATTGTTTCTTTTTCATTAGCTTATATTTTGAAGATTATTATCTTCAAAATAATAAAGGTTATCGCATTATTTATTTAGATAAGTAATTATTTAAATAAATTATACGATTAGGCTACAGAAGCACGCACACAAACGCCTAGGTGCCGCAATCTCAAAGGAATGCCGTCGCGAGTGCATCTGCACTCGCTGTATGTAAAGCGTGTCTATATGTAGGTGCGTTCTCTCTTGTTGTATAAAGTCAGCCTTCTGTTTCTATCTATTTTTAAGATTGGAAGCTGTTAACTACGGACGTTTCATCGCCTCCGGTTTTACGAAGCGTTTTTAATCAGCTTCATGCCTTTGAGCAGCGCTACTTAATTGCGGTGTTGGAAGGATTTTTTCTCTATAATTGGCTCTAGTTTTTAATGTTCTTTTGTGGGTTGTAGTGTTTTAAGTGCGCGCAATTTTTTAAGTTGTTGCTTTAATTGTATTTCTTAGTTTAAGGTAAAAAATCTTATTAAATTCTGTATTTCAGTCTTCCTGGTCTGTGAAGGTTGATGGTGAATATGTTTAAACATTATTTATTTTAGATACGGTTGTGGTTAAGTTAGCTGTTTTATAATCATCATTATTATAAATTCAGACAAAAGACAGCGGGATAGAGGCCTCCTCCAAGTACCTCCAGATTAGCCGGTTCTGTGCTTTCAGCATCCAGCGGATTCATGTGGCCTTCACGAGGTTATTGGTCCACTTTCTACATCTTCCAATGTTTTTCATTCGTCGTCGCCTCTCCAGAACTTTGTCATGTGCCCTGCGCACTGCCACTTAATCTTGAAAGTTCTTCGAACTATGTCGATTGCACTTACAAATCCCTCAGTTTATCATACAATCAGGCAGGGAAATTCCAAGCATAGCTCTCTCCATTGCCCGTTGCTTAACTTAGCCTATAAATACATAGTAAATTCTGTTTACATGCTTATGTGTACTCATTTATTACGAAGAAATGACCTCTCCCGCTCTGGGCGGAGCGGAAGGACGTGTCAGGTTTTTACTGACTAAAACCTGCCCATGCTTTTTCACTTACCTGTGCGCCAGGGCCACGGTTTATTTTTTAACCGAACCGCAACCCTGACCCAGGAGGCATCGGTCTTCGTGGACCCCGTCACGATGTGCTGACATCTCTTTGAGGCGTGCGTGAAAACACAACGCGCCAACGACTCGGGCCTGGTCCTTACCGGGCAGCGAGCTGCCCACTGCTCACCACCCGAAAGCCCGCGACTACGGTGGCTGGAAGTTCGATGTTATCTCCCGACGGCGGCTAGTGGCGTGAGGGCGCTCGGATTCCTGCTCCCTCAAGCGCTCCGCCTCCTCCTTTGCTAGCATTACTGCTTCGCTGAAGGGGCGAAATATTTTGGCAACACAATTTTGCTAATTTTTATACCAATCAAAGTTTTCAAAACGGTTTCTAATAAGCAACTACAATCTTCGTTTTTAGGTATCTAATCATTTGTTTTTTTTTTTAATTTTATATCGCGAAACCAATTAAATCTAACAATGCTCGGGACATTGCTAGATTGCAATTGACACTGGTTAAAACTGCTTACCTTACGAATCAAAGCGAGCGTGCAAAACCGAAAAAAGCAAACTAAATAAAAACGCAATCACAGCGCACGGCGTTGAAAAAATGGTTTTCATCTAGTTCGGATCATACAATCTATTCTGAACTATTGCACTGCGAAATCAAACTCATCACATGGGAAAAAACTGGTTGCACCCGGCTCCCAATTTTTTTTTTCATTGGCCTGGTCAGATATGAAAGTGGTTTTCGCAACTTTTTAAAAAGTTGTCCAACGAAAATAAAATATTAGAATTAGACCCAAAAAACTCACGACGTGGCCAGCGGTGACCTAGTGGCCCTGATTTACGTGCTTTCTTAGAATAAAAAATATGCAGACATGTGACATTTGCTAATGCACTGCGTGGTATATCACGGACCACTTTCTCTCTCAGAGGGGACGCCTGTGATCCAGTAGTGGCACAATAATAGGCCTGATAGATTAGATAGTATGCATAAACTAATGTTCTGAAGAAATAGTACCGATAAAATTACAACATTCTGGAATGCACTAGACTCCTTTGACCAGGAAACGTAAAACTAGGGTTATCATTTTGAAATTTGGAAAGTTCTAGTATAAAAGCTGGATATTCGCGACAAAATCATTTTTTTTCTATTTTCACTACATTCATACATCCCCGTTAAGGATTAGCCAGTCGTTTAATTACCTTCATAGACTATGTTCTTAACATTTTGTATGGTTTAACTATCAAATCAAATGAAGCACAAACTCAATTATCACAAAAACTCGGAAAGGGTTAGCCTTTGTATTCTAATGCCCGATTGAATGGCTAACCCTCATAATTTGTCTAGCTCTTTCTCAACTAATTTGAGAACGGCTTCCTTAGCATGTTAGCCTTCTTCCAGACATTTTGGGGACGGCTTCCAGCTAGCCAGAAACAGCTTCTAGTATTCTACAAGAAGCGAGTGCATTTGTGCCCTCCATAAACCAGTTAAAAGGTAATGCATTATCGCTTAATTAGACTGGATGTCACACTTTCGGGCTTCTGACGATCCATTACAACCACAATTGACAGCAAGGACACTAAAATCTGCCCATTGAACTTGCAGGTAATCTTGAACTTGGTCGCTATAAAATATAGCCGAAGCCAACTTGTTTCTTCTGAGTGAACTACATATAAGGCAGTCTTGGCTCTGTCGCTACAAAATATATAGGCATACCGTCGTGCCGAAGCCTATTCGTTTCTCCCGAGCTAACACTTCGCACGGCTGCAGGAAAAAAGCCAATTGCAAGTTCTGCAATATATTACTTTTACGCCACTCAGGCTTTCTAATCGTTTCGCTTGTTTATTCTTTTGTGATACGACTGTGCAAGGTTGGAGTTGACGGCGAGTGATTTATATCCTTTCAGATTTCAAAACGGGTTATTTTGTTTTCTGCAATTTGTCAGTGTTTATGTGAAGGAATGTGACGACTATGGTATGTTTGAATTGCTATTGGTTGGAGCACGTTTACACATGTTCAACCTCTGTTAGTTAAGATTCTTGTTATATTGCAGCACCATTGCCTGTATCATTTAAATTGAGTTCTTTTTCTACTATATCATTATCAATAGATATGATTTATTTTGAGGAATCCTAGACAGTATTAATATCACTATCGTTTGCCAAAGGTATTTTGCTGAATTTTGGTTTAATGAAATTTAAAAAAAAACCTATTTTTATATTACTTTATTTTACACATTACTTTTGTCATCGAAACGGTAAAAAAGATGATACTACCTTCCTCTTTATTTGATGACAAGCCATATTCGGTAAGCAGCAGAGCATAACAAACTTGTAATGTACATCCATACCTAATGACGTTGGAACTCATTGCAATTTCAGAGGCTTTGACTTACATACTTAATTACTGTAGTTCTAAAAATATTGTCATTTGTACACACAGTAAAATTTCGTTACAACATATAGCTCGAGAATATTTTAATAAAGTCATTAGAGAAGGGTTTATGGTATAAAATCATACATTCTGAGCCTCTTCACGTGCCCTGGTTCATGAATAGTGATGTTAGTAGAAAACTGATTGTTACTGCTTTTAGACTCAGATATGGACACATTCCATGCAAAAAAATTGCCTTTACGATGAATAATATTGCTTCCCTCATTTGTGAGGAATGTGGAGTTATCGAGGACCTACCACATTTATTGATGCAATGTGTCCAATATAGGTGCAGTGGGAATAATTTAGAAGATTGAATTTGAACAGAACTGATGTACCTAGGTATGTTCCTTACATTTTTATTCCAACCAAATAATAAATAAATAAAATAATAATTATATACGGACAAATCACACAGATTGAGCTAGACCTAAAGTAAGTTCGTGACTTGTGTTATGGGTTACTAACTCAACGATACTATATTTATAATAGATACATACATAGATAAACATCCAAGACCCAGGCCAATCAGGAACAGATCGTTTTCCATCATGACCTGGCCGGGGATCGAACCCGGGGCCTCCACGTCGCAGGCAGGCGTGTTGACCGCTGCGCCACGGAGGACGACCATACGCTGATTCAAAAGGTTTGTTCAAATTCATGACCCAAGTGTTGTGAAAGTAAAAATGTTTAGGTCACGATAGCACTGACATACGCTATGCGTAAAAGTCCCTATAAACCACTAAAAAAAACAATCTTGCACCTAGTGTCTCTAGTGATGCGATGGCAGTCACAGAAGGGAGGGCTTGTTTTACAAAAAATGACCGGCTCTAGTTTATCAATTATGATCAAATTTTTATGTTTATGTCATAGTAATCAATTGCAGTACTATTAAGTTTTTCATCCATTTGTCACACACACACCTAATGCAAATTTAAGACTTATACGACTTTCTTATGGATTTCATTGGCAGAACAGGACCGATGCCTCACCAGAGATCAAAATCCGTTCAAGCAGAAGAAAGTAATGAGATAACAAACAAAAAAAATGCAATCGAATTGAGAAACTCCTCCTTTTTTTAAAGTCGATTAAAAGTACAAAAGCTACTAACTTGTGCCTCACATTGGGTGCCGACATTTTATTTCTTATCGCAGGAGAGCCGGGATTAAGGGGCATTCCTTTAGAGGGATACTATGTCCAAGGTACTTTTGATTTAGATACCGGAAAAAATTTGCGCGTGTTTCGAATTTAGGTTTTTCCTCGTTGTATTTTTTTTTTTTACGGTAGCCATGGCTGCAATATCATAAAACAGTTTTGTATTTCGTTTTATCGTTATAACACTGTTTATGTGTTTAAAAAATACTGATTTAAATGATTAAGAAGCATATGAAATTACAAAAACCAAAGATATCATGACCATGCACATGTACCTATATTCGCTTTTGCCGCCGACTTTCGAAATTAGTTATTTCCACTTTGTAGTGTTCTTTGGAAGTCGGCTGTTTTTTTGTAGGATTTTTTTTTTTTTTAAAACATTAGTAATACATGTTTTTTCAGTCATCATCATCATCATCATTAGCCCCCATTCGTCCACTGCTGGACATAGGCCTCCTTCATGGCACGCCAACAAGCTCGATCCTGAGCAGTTCTCCGCCAGCCACTACCAGCCACCTTTTTGCCATTTTTTCAGTAGCGTCTATTTATTTTTATTAATGTTAAGCATGTATGTGTAGGAGTATATTTATAACCAAAGGCTAACATTCAGAAATTTACCACACGGGTCCAGTGCGGGTTGCGCAGTGGTAGATTACAACCTTTTTCTCGAGCTCCTCTTGTGTTCCGAAAGTGGGAACATTATAAGCTAATTGTACTAATAGAATTAAAAACTTTTATTTTAGACAAGAGTCCATAGGGTTAGTTACAATTTTATTTAACTTCTATAACTTCTAGTTTTAGTAGGTTACAGACTAAGATACATTTAAAATTCAGCGTGGAGCTTCATCCACCCCGGTACCATCGAGCTAGTCCACCGATCTATGGAGACTGTTTGTGCAGCGGCGAACATGAGTCATCAGGAATGAACAGTAGGTGGCAGGTCACTAATATTAAAATTGCACAAAAAAAAAACCGGCCAAATGCGAGTCGGACTCGCACACCGAGGGTTCCGCCGTACAAAGGTAGCGGTTTACAATTTATGACGTACTAGCTTTCCGCCAGCGGCTTCGCCCGCGTGGAGTTCGGTTATGTCGCGCTGTTTAAATTCCCCTCGGGAACATCAAATTTTTCCGGGATAAAAGGTAGTCTATGTTCTTTCTCAGGGTCTAAAGATTGTCTGTGCCAAACTTCATCAAAATCGGTTGAGAGGTTTAGGCGGGAAAGCGTAATAGACAGAGTTACCTTCGCATTAATTATAATACTAGCATTGATTTAGAATTTTTCACAGTTTAGAGGCAATTAGATTTAAGAAGTGTTTGATATGAATTTCAACTTTAATATCTCTACGCGTTCATGTGAAAAAGGGTAGGTAGTAAGTTTATAATTATTAAAAAAATATTTTATGTCGTGTAAGCAAAAATAATATTTTAATATTCTATGTAACTTCAAATTTATCATTTTCACAATTTTTTCTTCATCTGTCTGTACTATAATATAACGTTGCTTCGTGCCGAGTTTCAAGATTCTGAGTTCACGGGAAGTACCTTGTAGGTTTTGATTCCCTAGCGTGTGACGGAAATTCGTCTAAAGTGTCGGTATAAACTGCTGTATCTTTTGATCGCTTTAACTTAGAAGTTTGATTTTTTCACTGCTTAAAGGGACAAATAGACCTAGGTATTTGGTATAAATTTCAATTTGATACCTTTATTAGTTCGTGAGAAATAAGGTAGTAAGTTCCATTTTATTAAAATATGTTTATTATATTATATAACTAAAAAAATGTGATTTTCGCAATTTTTCCTATATTTACATTATATGACAATGCTTCATGCCAATTTTCAATATTCTGAGTTTACGGGAAGTATCCTGTAGGTTTTGATTCCTTTGCGAGTGTCGAAAATTTGTTGAAAATATCGACATAATCGGCTGTATCTTTTGATTGGCTTGGATTAGAAGTTTGATATTTTCACAGCTTAAAGGGACAATAGACCCAAGTATTTCATGTAAATTTCAGCTTGATACGTCCACGCGTTCTTGAGATAAAGGGACTTGACAGACAGACAGACGGACAACAAAGTGATCCTATAAGGGTTCCGTTTTTTCCTTTTGAGGTACGGAACCCTAAAAATGCACCACTATGTGTAAAAAATCAATTCTCCAAAGCTGAAAAAGCTTCGGATGCAACTGGGATTAACGCTTTAATGATGATGATGTAAAAAGTCAGTAATATCTCAAATTCTATTGCGTTATAATTCTTCTTCTTCATCTTCTTCTCAGCCTATAGAAGTCCAGTACAGTCTTCGAGACAAAGGCCTCCCCAAGGCTTTCCAAAATGACCGATACTGTCCGCATCCATCGGCTTCCCGCGGCCTTCACCAGATCATCGGGCCACCTTGTTGGAGGCCTCCCTACGCTGCGTCTTCCGGTACGTGGCCGCCACTCCAGAACCTTACCGCCATCCCATTGGCAATCGTTATAAGAACTATGTTCGAGATAATAACTATTTTGTTAGTTTCATATTTAATATGTATTTAAAAATGTGCCTTATTTCACATGTTATTTTTTATATGTGACGACATAAGTTTTGTTTAGTAATAATATACAAAAACTGACTTCCCGATCTACATATATTATAGTGGAGTCGACTCCCAGTCTACTCGGATGCGTTCCAAAACCAATAATTATCATGAAGCGGCTTCTAATCAGGAGATCTGCTGCCCAGTTACTGGGTAAACGTTGTGATGTAACCTTGGTTAGACTGGTTGTCGACCTTCGCGGTTGTAATTATATAGCCTTAGGCCCGTTTGATAATAATGGAGGAACACTGGCTCTCAAATTACAGGTTCAAACCTAGTTTGAGCCTGTAACTTGAGAGTAACTTCACTGTAAGTGGGTCGCCTACGCTGGTACGATCACATCTTACGAAAACCGGCATGGTACGTGGGTAACAAATGTCTTACCATGGCGCCTCCGCCGGGCCGAAACAAGCGAGGTAGACCAAAGAAGTGCTGGCTTAACGTTGTAAAAGATAACATGCATGCCAACAATCTCACCCTACGGGATGCCAAAGATCTGGGTTCCAACACGAAAGCCGCGGATGCAACCGGGATTATACGCAGACATGTGATGATGACTGACTCACAAGTTACAGGTTCAAACCTAGTTTGCGACCACATCTGTACGTTGTAAATATAAAACAATGTTGTCGCTTTTTAAAAGGTACCTAATAGTTAATGATAAAAGTGGCAAAAAAAACAAAAACGGTGTCTGTTAAAACCAAAACAACCCTTCAATTGCGTAACACGCCAGTACTATCAGTTAGATTCATTTAGAAGCTTATTGTTATTCCATTACTCGAAAAAGTATCTGCTCAACAAAGTAAATAACGCTATGAATGCTGTTGAACGGTCAAAATTAAACCCATTGCTACTGATAATGTGTAACGCAATTACGCTGCAGGTTGTGAAAAGGTCAAAAGAAGGACAGATGCGACAAGGATGATTTCATTAATGTAGAAAAGAGGAAGAAGCCTCCTTGTCGAAGCCAATGCAGTACTGATCTGGTTGGAGCCACGTCACAACAGGATATTCAAGTCGTTACGTGTATCACGTACACGTAACGACACATCATTTTGAGAAGTTCCTCAAATAAATTCTGGTCCAAAGTGTCGCCAGTTTCATGGCCAGCTATGGGACACCGCTAAGCGTAACACCACGTCGATACTTTGCGTACATTAGCATTAGCTATAGTTGATGTTATACGAGTACATCTAATATATAACATTCTCGTGTTGCGATGTTTGTGGTTAAACTCCTCCGAAACGGCTTTCCCGATTCTCATGAAATTTTGTGTGCATATTGGGTAGGTCTGAGAATCGGACAACATCTATTTTTTATCCCAATTTTTTTTAATATAGATCTATATCGCCATTTACAGCACCTGATTTAAATAAATAGTTTCGAAGATATTACAAATTCAAAAATTGTGTAGCGTCGCATTTGCGGTAGTACCAGCCGGTTGGGCGGCGAGCCGCTATGTTTTTTATACAACGTTAACAGTTTTTTTGGAATGTATTTAGTGTCAGCATTGCACCCGTGCAAAGCCGGGCGGATCGCTTGTATTATTAATATTTTTTTCAAGTTTTTTGTTAATACACTATGGTAACTATGGTATATGTTTATAATTATGAACCTTCATGTCTAAAACAAATGAATAAAGAAAGATATAATAATTCCACAGTCCACGGAGAAGCCTTCTAAAATACATTTCATGAAATAAATGAACGCGGTACAAAATTTTTCGCTTTTGAATAGTCTTGTTAATGTTTATTAAGCTTCTTTGTCTAAATACAAAAGATTTTTCACAAAACACGGAGGTACTTTTTTACTTGGTGTACAAATGACTAGGGAGTTTTGTGCTTAGGCGGTTGGATTCATTTAATTGTGGCGTTATGATCTAACGTTCATCCGGCTGCAGTTGTAAGGTAAATTTAATTCTTGCCCTTTATGTAAAATTATATTCGTATTATTATTTAAAGATACGGAAAAAATGCTATAAGTATTAAAATAACATGACTAGCTTAGTAAGTTACATACTTAATAAATAAGTAGTGGTAGTATATAATTTAAGAACTTAAGACATACTATCCTTACTTAGTCTTAAATACTTATATATCTTCTTCTTCTTCGGCCTGTATAGGTCCACTGCTGGACAAAGGTCCCCCTCAAGGCTTTCATTACGTTTTGTTGCCATAATCTCCACCCTTAGCAGGCGGTTTGGGGATCGCAGTAGTTTAATATTCCACAGAAAAAGCGCTGCTGCCCGCTTTCCTGGTGAGAGTTCCTTTAGTCGCCTCTTATGACACCCACGGGAGGATATGGGATGGTACTATTCTAAGCTCGGTACCACAAGGGGCAAATATTTATGGATGTCATATGTTTATTGTTATAATATTATAGCCACCAAATATCCCTGTCGATGATTGCCTAAATGAAATACAGATTTAAATGAACCTAGTTCGGGTAGCCCCACCATTAGTTTAAGATCTTAAGATTCGCGCTTTATATTGTGTTAGTCTGCACTAGATTTTACGGATTTTCTTTATTTCGTACTATGTACATATAATTTATACTTTTAAATATTTAATGTACAATATGTAAAGAAAACCCCGTCCAACCCATAAGGATAATAAAGGTTACTTCTTTACTTAACTTTCGCGGTAAACACATGACCAAATAAAATATGAAATTTTACATAATCATCATAGGTAGTAACAATACTAATGAATTTTGAAATAATCTTTTTTCCGCGAATTAATTTCAACTTCCCCAAAATTTGGTATTTGTTAAAAAGTGACAAAATCATTTTTGACGGTATTATTATGAGCGAATAGCGATACCACCGCATGCCGCGTGCCCTGCCGTCCTTCTCCCGCGCATGTATTGCCTACCGCACATGTATTAATTTACCTCCATTTGCGAAATAATATTTATTTCCTTAGGGGTTTTTTTAAGTTGCGCCCGGCTTTGTAGGCATTCGTAGAATCAGTTATCGATACCTAACAATACCTTCACGGATCGGACAGGGTTTTCTTTACACATTCTATAAAAAAACATATATACGGTCGAATTGAGTAACCTCCTCCTTTTTGAAGTCGGTTAAAAAGAAAAAACATATAATAATAATAGCCCACCGCTATCGAGAACAGGGTCCAAGCTACCGAGAGGAACCTACGATGCGATACAAGCCGCCTCAAGAAGTACCGCTTTCTGAATCAAGCTCTTGAATCAACTGCCCAACGACTTCAATGAGAGCCTCCTAGTACGGGGTTAATGGCTATTAAGCCATTGGCAGTCACAACTATCGGTACAATGATTGTTAAATCCATATCTCACATGTCGACAATCTTGCGAGCTAGCAAGATACTTGTTGGTTATATTTCTCGGCTTTGACGAGGTTTCCATCATGCGGGATGTGTATGTCAATAATCATTGCACGCCGCCGCTTTGATCGATCCACAATCACTTTATCAGGCTTTTGTCCTTGTAGATTCTTACTCTGCCATACCTCCATGCGATCATTAGTTTCAAGCACAGTTAAGTAGTGCTTAGTAGTGGTTAGTAGAGAACTGGTGCAAGCCAGTAGGCTTGGAGGAGAGATGAGGATGAGGCCCTTGGCTACTGCGACTACATCTCGATGCATCCTCATATCAGTCTCTAGGAAATATTCCCTAAGACTGTGTAACTTGCGATTGTGGAGGCTCTTAGCGTTTACAAAACCTTCACCTCTACATTTTCGCGCGATATACAGCCTTATAATCGATGACGATAATTGATGAAGAATTTTCATTACTATACAAACTGAATCTTTTTAAACATGTATTGTGGCCATTTCATTGTTTTGAAAGAAAGAAAGAAAAATTGTTTATTCCGCACAAACAGAACGCCCATTACAATAATAATACAATTAAATAATAATAAACACATAATAAAGAAAAAAAAAGAACAAAGAAATATAACTTACTAAAAGCCTCTTACTCAAAATAAAACCATGTTTTCCTGATCTCATACATAACCCGGGGTAAAGACACACATGTATTTGACAATTAGACATTGACCGTATAAAAAATTTAAACATCCGCCTGTCACATTGACTTGCATATACATATATTGACGTCAATGATCTGTCAACCATGATGCGCCCGCGACACCGGCGGATGACAACACAATCATAGAACAACAACAAATAAGTACAATAATAAAAAAAAAATACTGTTTGATCCACTTATACTAGTTTATGAGGTTGAAGGGCTTTATACCCTTTTATGTCTGCATTAATTAAATATATAGAATATTTTTTAAGCAACATAATTAACGTAAGACCTCATAGGCTTTAATTACTGAGTTGAAAGCTTTGTACAATAACAGAAACTAAACTTTTTAAAATAGAAATTCGCGTTGAAAAGTCGGTGTTCATCACCGTGTGCATTTAAAGTTGAATCTTATAGCCTTGTAGCAAGATTAAATTTTATTTAGCTCAATCGGCAATCAATAAGGCAAAATACGTATCACACTACATCACTAACACAAAATGGTGTGCAGTAGTAAATATTTGTATGGCCTACAAATAGTTGTTCCGGGTCTGGCAGTTTGTATATTTGAGTTTAAATGTTTGTAAACGCACCCACAATACACAAGTTATTCAACGTTGTGAGGCAAGGTTTTATTTTTAAAAAAGGCTCATGGTTACATAGTTTCTGGAAAATGTAGTCGACAGTAAAAACATGGCGTTGTTTTTAGTTCAATAATTTTGTAGACTATTTGTGTTAGTTAAAAGCTGCTGTTTTTTTTTATGAGTTCTGTCGTTTATGTAAAGTGTATCATGTGTGACCAGTGTGACTTATCTTGGATTTGCCGAATTTACATTCTATCCGAATATGAAAGTAAGGGAAAAGAGTGCAATTTTGTTTGCGCGCACACATGGGCACTATAGTAGTTATCTCCTGCCGGAGGCTAGTCTCCGCTGATGCTCTGATCGGGAGACAACATCGAACTCACGGCCACCGCAGGGACGAGCTTGCGGGCGGTGAGCAGTGGGTAGGTCACCGCCCGGTAAGGATCAGGCCCAGGTCGAAGGCACATTGTGTATCACACGCGCCTCAAGGAGATGTCAGCACATAGTGACAGGGTCCACGAAGACCGATGCCTCCTGGGTCAGGGTTGCGGGTTGGTTAAAAAATAAACGGTGGCTTTGGCCATCGCACAGGCTAGTGAAGAAACTCGGGTGGGTTTTAGTCAGTAAAAGTGTGACTCGCCCTTTTGCTCCGCCCAGAGCGGGAGAGGTCATTTGATGATTTCCCAAAAGGCTAGTCTCGCTTGAGGTTTATCGCCATGACTCAAATTTGACCTGGAGGACTATTACTATGACAATCATCCTGCCAGGGCCACGGGTTGTTCGAAAGAGATACTGTCACCAACCCGCGTTTTTTACTTACCTGTGCACCAATGCAGTTGAATCAGTAAAATCTGACAGCCTTCCCGCTGCGCCTAGAGCGGAAGAGGTCGTTTTCCCATTAAAAAAAAAAAGAACTGTGAATAATATGATTTGGATGTGTGAACCCCGTTTAGTTTCCCTTCAGTCATTTTTACGTGAAAGGTTATCAAACATCCATCTCCCCAGTAATACAAACTTTCGCTTTCACTATCGGTGTGTCAAAAGGCATGGCTAAACTGAAGTATGGAAGAGTCCCCGCAATGAAAACACAGTCATGTAATAGACATGATTCATAGCAATACATAGGTATTGCTGAATAGCTGGAAATTAGTATTTTCTAATCAAGAAGGTTTAGGAACTTTTCATATCTGTACAATTCTGAACATAACAGCGTGTAACTCCTATGACAAAGGTATAAAAACTTCAAACAAGAACAATGCTTTGTACTTTTATCTAGTCGTTTTAAGATCTCTTATAAGTACAATCAGGTAATTGTAAGAAAAGAACTAGAACGAACAAATTAACAGCAAACAATATACAACGAATTAACGATACAACCTGATCTTGTCATGACAACCAAAATAATGCATGAAAACAATTGAGATTTTTTTTTATGTTTATTCGTTCACGAAAGTTATGAGAAATTTTTAAACACTAAACAATTCAATGAATGAATATATATGTCGGAGGTCGTCGGTACAATTTTAATAGAGGTTGCTGATTTGATTTTCGTAGTTGGGGAGCAAGGTTCTAGAGTGGCGGCCACGTACTGGAAGACGCAGCGTAGGGACGCCCCCAACAAGGTGGACTGATGACCTGGTGAAGGTCGCGGGAAGCCGATGGATGCGGGCAGCACAAGACTGGTCATCGTGGAAAGCCTTGGGGGAGGTCTTTGTCCAGCAGTGGACATCTATAGGCTGAAGAGGAAGAAGAAGTAGGGGGGCAATTGCTTGTGATGTTATTTTGTGATGGCGGCACATGGACAGAGTTGGTTTGGAAAGTGGGGACTGTTGAACAGGCACTTTGCATCGAGATGCGGACCAAGGTACTTCTCCGAACCGAAACTGTCGGTTTGCTTCAAATTGTGATTGTCAAGATTGGAGGGTATATCTACACGTCGTGCTTCAATTCAAAACCTACCTAGGAAATGGAACCCGTACCACAACACCAAGGTACTATCGACCCTACCGCTCTGCCGTCGCTGTTTGCGACATATAAATGTTACGTGTTGGTGTAAAATTCCTATTCGTTTAACTGAGCTGGGGCAGCCGTTTAGCCATCAAATCAAATCAAATCAAAATTGTTTATTTCAAATTAACCAACAGTTGGTGCTTTTGAATAGTCAATGTCGGTCAGTCCAAGAAAAGTGAAGCTAAATTGCACGTTCCGAAGCGTAGGTCTCTATGGAGAAGAACGTGCAAGAAACTCCATGAACACTCTTTTAAAATCATAATATGGATTACATGTCTTCGTTACATATTTTTGTTGCTTCTATCATGTGAGCACAATGTATAATTATAAAAAATAACGAAAAGATAGAAAATTAATCAAGCCCACTGGCAGCTAAGAGATGACCAGTCTCCACTGACGGCCCCCGTTCACGAGCATGACGCGCGCATCAGCCCCACTTAGCTCAACCATTTTGAAGGGAACCAAATGACCCAACAACACGCGCCACCATCAGCAAGACATGTGAGTGAGCATGACAAACTCTCAACTGCCATGCTCGTAATGTCAAACAAGTTATATATATATTAAAAAAAAAAAAAACCATAGTCCATGGTGCCTCACATTCACAAACTTGGAAAGTGCTTTTACATTATACAATACTATATTATTTGCAAAATCATGACATCTCTTTTGATCCAAATATCTTCAGTCGTTTTTGCATGAAAGAGTTAGAAACATCCTATCTATTCATCCATTCAGACATTCACGTGTATAATATTAGCAGACAGGATTAAACATACAAAGGATAAAGGGGGCTTAGTTTTGCCATAAACATTTTAAAAACAATATAACATTACGCACCTGTCAGTATTCCCCGAAAGACTAGGATTAACTGTTTTCATTATCATATAAAATAAGATATGGATAATTATATTTCTCCATTTTACGTTGTAGTTAGAATGGAAGGTTAACAATTTTAGTAACTAGATGTCTAAAATGTACGTGTAATAATATATGAGTGCGTGTGTAATTTTAGACGTATCTTGATTTGCCCGCGGCTTCGTACGAAACAGATGGTATCATTATAACATGTAATTAAAACGTGAAAATAGTTTCGGAGTTCATCCCTGGATGCTTTGATCTTATAAGTTAATTGCTGAGCTGTGTTGCTAGCTTACTATTAAAATGAACTATTATTTGAATTGTAAGTAATTGCGTTTTGATAAGAACACCAATGTTAATTTTGCTTCATATGAAAGTAACCTGCAAAATGAAGACACATGGAATGAAATGGACAGCTCACACTGACGCCGATTGTTTACTTTCTCTCTCTCTCTCTCTCTCTTTTGTGCATCCTTTTCTTTTTATTACATTAAGAAAAGGTCAGAGTCAGAAGATAAATATAAAAAAAATAAATAAATAAAAAAGTTTTATTGAAAAGAAATTACAAATTATAACCTACGAAATATATTAGAGGAATTACGTTACAAATAATCAAAGTGAGCCCTAACGTCTAAACTAGGCCGAGCCTGTATCATAGACGTTAGTGTACATTAAATATAAATGCAAAAGAACATGTGCGCTAAAAATAATTAGGTTATTAATACAAAATTTAATTTAGGTTTAAAATGGAGATGGAGATTTGAGCAGATATCTACTATTCTGTCAATGCCCTGTGGAGACAGCCGTATAAATTGCATTATAGCCGTAGAATACATTAAATATGTAAGCCGTCGAAATTTGCACTTAGTTTTAGTTTATTTATTTAATTAAAAAATCTGAAAGTAAAGTTGACTTAAATACAATAAAAATAAATTAGTCGACTCAAATAATATAATCAACTTACAACAATTGTTCGTTCTACATAAATTCAACAGCTTCGTATCGTTAATAACTGGTCTTTTGACAGTTAGATTTCTTTTGTATGATCCTCCGTAGTACTCTGGCCTCTTGGATGATGTGCGATTACATGTGCCTTGTTGGACACAAGGCTTTTTCTTGTATATTGGTACTCTGTGCGTGACTTAGACACGTTGTTTCAGTTTTGTGTATGTCGTTCCGTTGTGAGTTGTGTATGATGTTTTGTCGTTTAGTATTGTTGGGGTTTTATTTTGTATCGGTTCTTTATATCCGTTTGTTTTGTTGTATATGGGCCTTATGATGTCGAATTGTCCCGGTATTTTGTAAATTATTTCCATTGTTTCGGTAAATTCTGGTCTTGTGTACATTTTACTGTCAAGCTTTGGTATTTTGGAAGTTGATTCGTATGTTTTGTTTCGTTTGGGTCTTGTGTATGTAGTTTCGTTTTGTTCTGGGCTTGTGTATGCTAATCCGTCGCCTGTCGATATTGTGGTGACTGTAGGGTCTGATGTGGTTTCGGTGTAGATTGGTATTTGGAATATTATTGTTTTATTTCGGGGCCTTCCGATTTTATTGTTCGTTGATATCTTGAAAACTGGCTTCATGAATAGATTATTGTATGCTGAAAGAGGATTTGTTTAAATAAATTATTTGTGTCCGAGATGTTATATTACGAATTGTTGGTTTCTTAGTGGTCATGTTCAGAGCTATTGGTTTCAGGGTTGTTTATGATTATCGACTATTACATTGCCTAAAAAGGCTAGAAAGCTATAAGATAAAGAAATAAATATGACTTAGTGTAGTACATTTTCCACTACTGTTACTGTTCCATATTATAAATTCAAGTTGCTGTCAGCCCTAAAATGGCGAAAATGTGTGAAGAAGAATGAAGTGCGGCGTACTTGATTATTATTATAAGACTATTTATTTACGAGTTACTGAAGTCAAAAATTTCAAAAAAAATAATAATTTAGGACTCACTTTTGTTTCCATCCAGAAATATGTTAACAGATCTTCGGTCTATGGCACTGTCTTGTGCTTTGATTACAATCACAAAAAACAAAGACAAATTAAAAAATAATTTCATCTTTCTTGATAAATACGTGTGCATTATTAATCACTTTTCTTAGCTATGACCTATAAGCGGTACTATCCATGAATATAAATAGCCATAGATACCATTCAAGATCTATCTCTCTCATCATGTGGTTTGATAAACATTAAATCGGTCAAGTTCGTGTCGGACTACACATGAACAAAGGTTCTGTAATTGGTATAAATTTATGCCACGAAAAAACTTTAATGTCACAGTTGGAGCAGTGAATGAGCCTTTGGCCGTTGCGTTGCGTGTTGCAGGTTCGGGTTTGTGTATGTGAGTTTAAATGGTTGTAAACGTACCCACGATACAGCGCAGCTTTTTTTTTTTTTTTGATATGGCATCTCGTAGGTGGCCATTAGAGGCCGTGACTACTTAACCGGGCTTTCCTGTGGATGCCTTAATTAAAATTAAAGCCTCCAGCCAGGGGCACTTAAAACTAAATTAAAATTGGGCGACTACGCACTAAGGGCACCCCCCGTGGGGTACGAACCTCGGCTTAGAGCGTCGCTAGAGAGGACAGCAAGGGACGGCTGGATCGAATGTACACGATACAGCGCAGCGCAGTACAGAGTAGAGCAACAAATTACAAAAAAATAACTGTAGAACAATATTCTAATATACATCGACATACGCCACAGTTAATTTCCTAACAGCAAATTTAAGTTTATAATCGCACGAAAAAAATATGTGATAGAATTACTAATTAACAGTTTTTTGACTTAATAATCTACATGTGCTGTTAGATCTTGTTAAATTTGATTGCTCTAAGCCAGCGGGAAGTTCCAGATATTTTATTATTTACTAGCGACCCGCCCCGGCTAGCACGGGTGCTAATCTGATATTAAATACACTACAGAAAAAACTTTGAACGTTGTATAAAAAACATAGCGGCTCGCTGCTCCTGCCCTGCCCAGCCGGTTCGTACCGCCATAAGCGCGACGCCCTCGCAATTTTTAAATCTGTAATATCTTCAAACATATTCATTTAAATCATATGCTGCAAAAGGCGGTATAGATCTATATTAAATCAACAATGTATTTAAGGTATTAAATTGGGTATGGACTAATGCTGTATTGGTAAAAAGTAAATGACAGATAATAGACTAGAATGACAGTTGGTAGATGTAATATGTCTTCGAAGTTTTGCCTCTGGGATTTTCCTATTATCCTCATCATCATCATCAACCTTTTTATCGTCCCACTGCTGGGCACAGTCTCCTCTCATACAGAGAAGGATTGAGCGTAATCACCATGCTTGCTCAATGGAGGTGGGCGATTTCAGACTATTTTCAGAATATTTTCCTATAAATTCACAATAATTCCTTCACCGTTTTGAGTGCAAAGGTGATGAAATAGTTAATTTGCCAAGAATAACCACTGAGCAGTGTCAGCCTAGTGATATCCGTCGCGACTAACTAGTAAGTAAAGTAAGTAAGTCGTGGGTTCGAACGCCGTCTAGGTCTAAGTGTCTAGGTGCTACAATTTGTGTGAATATACATATTTAATATTTACGTCGTTACGGGTTGTTGGAGCCCTCAAAAGTCCAACAATTGGTCTAACTGCAATGCTTCGATGTCGCCTTCGGGTTGTGGAGGTCAGACGGCAGTCGCTTCACGGAAAATGTCGAAGTTTAGCCATATCAGCAGTTGGACTGGTAAAGCGGACCCCAGACTCCAAAGCTGAAAAGGCTTCGGATGCGACTGGGATTAACGCTGGGATGATGATGATGATACATATTTGATATTTATTTCAACTTGTTAAGTCCACTTGTCCCTGAAACTGGCTTAAAAAAGGGTAGAATAGATACTTCATGGTTTCATTCTTTTTCATTTTTATCTAGGTACCTACGGAACCCTAAAACCTATAATTGTTCTATAAATTAAAACAGCAGTAACGAAACGCAACATATTATTGAAATTATAAATACACGGAGTTTTATTATTTCCATGCTGACAATAGGGCAGATCACAGGTCTTATTATTAGAATTGAGATAATAGATGAATAAAAAGATAACATAAAGTCGCATACGGAAGAAAATCATTGTCATTTTCTGTGTAGCCGTTTCCTATTACGTAGTCAGACTAGTTTATTTTGCATGGAACAACTAGAAAACACAACAAAATCTGCCTGTAATGTTCCCCATGGAGGGGCGGCCACGTAGCGGAAGACAAAGCATAGATTTTTTTTCTATATGTCTTCTCATAGTTGACCTTGAGCAATCGTGTCTACTTAACCGGACTATCCTATGGCTGCCATAAATGAATTTTAAGCCTTCAGCTACAAAGCGTAGAGAGGCCCCCAACAAGGTGGACCGATGACCTGGTGAAGATCGCGGGAAGTCGATGGATGTGGGCGACACAAGACCGGTCATGGTGGAAAGCCTTGGGGAAGACCTTTGTTCAGCTGTGCACCTCTATAGGCTGAAGAAGAAGAATAATGTTCCCACTCCTGAGGCCCACTCCCTTCATCAAGAGAAGGCCTATGCCTTCTCTTGATGAAGGGAGTGGGCCGTAATCAATCTACCCCACGGGAGAGTTAGTTAGTTAGTTAGAGAGGTATGTGAGGTAGTCGGTTAGTTGAAAAGTACAAAAAATCTTTTTATTCTGCGGTAAAAATGAGGGAAAAAAAATGTAAAAATAAATTTCGAAATTCAAAGTCCTTCAGCGTTATGCAACGTAAAGCCGCCCCACTATTCAAGACAGAGCCCCGGATTTGTGCTAGTGGTGAACTACCAATCTGATAACAAGCAAACAGTTCCAGACCGAGGAAGTTCAGTTAATTTTGTATATAAGGTAGTCATTATTTTTGTTGCGATCGATGGAGAGCAGCTGTGGCGGTGGCAGATGTGATCTACGAGATTCCTTATATTGAGGGACTGGAACAATGTGAACGATAATTGTTAATTAAGTCATGTACTTATAGATCACACTAACCAAAATGCATTTAATGGAATACCGATAGGCTGGCTACCTTACGCCTGTGCTCCAGGTTTTGTATATTTTTTATTGGGTTCACCAACAATTAATTAAATTAACATTTGTAAAAGTAAAATAACGGTGCGTCAATTATAGGTAAACACGCAATGCATAAAAGACTAACCAAATAAATAATCTAACTTAGAAATAAGCGCTAACATTGATTTTATAAAATTGGCACGAAAATCCGAACAAAATTAAAAAAAAAAGTAAGGTATATTACACACTAGCTGCACCACGCGGTTTCACCCGCGTAGGTTTTTATATGTTCTTTTTTTAAATGCTCCGCTTCTATTGGTCGCAGCGTGATGTTATACAGCCTAAAGCCTTCCTGGATTAGTGGGCTATCCAGTGAAAAAAATATTTTTCAAATCGAACCAGTAGTTCCTGAGATTAGCGCGTTCAAACAAACAAACAAACAAACTCTTCAGCTTTATATATTAGTGTAGAGTACCTATACATAGATTAGCAACAAATAAAACAGAAGTTGAAAATTGAACGTGGCATTACTTCAATAAAATCACAAAACATATTCAAACAAGCGCTGCTCTAAAACAGCGATATAATTACCGACTAAACTAGCAACGATACGCCCAAGTTTCGAGGGCCTGACGAAGTTTCTCAGTAATTTGACAAGTTTTAACAAAGGTTAGGATCTTACCTCAACTCACCTTGCATTTGCATTTATATGAGGTATCATTATAGCATCCCTCCCAAAATTAGGTGAATGTGCGCTTGAGATGAAAAATAAAACTCGGAAAGTCGAACTTGGAGGATGCGAAGCTTTAGTTCAGTTCAGTTGAGAGTTTGTCATGCTCCCTCAAATGTCTTGCTGATAGTGGCCCGTGTTGTTGGGTCATTTGATTTCCTTCAAAATGGTTGAGCTAAGTGGGGCTGATGCGCGCGTCATGCTTGTGAACGGGGGCCGTCAGTGGAGACTGGTCATCTCTTAGCTACCAGTGGGCTTAATTCATTTTCTATCTTTTCATTAATTTTTATATTTATACATTGTGATCACATGATAGAAGCAACAGAAATGTGTAACGAAGAAATGTAACCCCTATTACGATTTTAAAAGAGTGTCCATGGAGTTTCTTGCACGTTCTTCTCCATAGAGATCTACGCTTTGGAACGTGCAATTTAGCTTCACTTTTCTTGGACTGACCGACATTGACTATTCAAAAGCTCCAACGGATGGTTAATTTGAAACAAACAATTAACTTGACAATCGACTTGATGGTATTGTTGAGATAGACACCTGGCACGAAACCAGAAAGTATAGTAGATGAAAGAGGATGTCCTTAACCAACAGTGGGTGATTCCAGGCTGAATTTATGAGTGAAATTATCAAATGACAAATTATGAACTAAATGTCAAATGACAAAGAATCAAAGTTGACCCTATTACTTT
This sequence comes from Sesamia nonagrioides, assembly GCA_017933935.1. NCBI lineage: Eukaryota > Metazoa > Arthropoda > Insecta > Lepidoptera > Noctuidae > Sesamia > Sesamia nonagrioides. The sequence goes on from JADWQK010002064.1 coordinate 25,306, forward strand.
GGTAACAGAACTCAGGTTATTTTAACAATGAAAATGTCTTCAATAGTAATAATAATCTTAATTACCCAAAAAATGTTACAAAAAAGAATGAAGTCCCTGAGTCCTATGCTAGGTGATATACCTGTGTTACAAAAGCCAGTTCCCTCATCCAATAGGAGATTTTACAGAATCCTTTAAACAGAAAATAAATGAATTCGGTAACAAGAGTAAACTAAACTAAAAGCGGTTAAAAGAAGTCTGTATTGTGTAAGTATTTTTTATTTAGGATTTGTTAAAAATTCGATACAGCATTGACGTATCCATGATTTTGATCTTGTATCATTTATTGCCATTGGGCGGGATCGCAGTCAGTAAACTTTCACGTGGGTACTAATTAATGTAATTAAAAAAAAAAAAATAAAAGCGTATTTTTCTCTAAAGTAATTTTTGTTAAACAAAAAAGAAACTTAACAAACTGCAAATCGAAATTGGACTTTTGCTTTTCGTGTTCATATAATTTGAAGAACTCAAAAATTTATTCATAATAAGTCTCTAAACAAAATTTAATTTACACTACAATCCTCGATTTGTACTAATTTCGCTTAGAGTAACTTAAATTTACTTAGTTGGACAAGTTAACAAGAAAACTAGGGATGCAATTCGTCTCAACTTAGTTCAAGTACCTACCAGGTATTGTAGGTAAATCTTATTGTACGGGACCTCGTTAAGCCAAAGTACATTAAGACGAAAGAGTTAGGTTAGGTTAGGTTCTGTTACGCTTTTTTTTGCAATTTGCAGGTCAGTCGATAGCTCACAGAATAGAAATCTCAATTTGCAATGGGCCAGCTATATAAGCCGAAAAATCGATGACCTTTGGAATAGACGAGTTCTTGAGTGAAGACCGCGAATCGGTCCTCTCCTAAATCCTGTTAAATTTTCTTGACGGAGACCCAGATCAGATGTCCGTCTGATGCGTCATACCTCAGCTACCCAGGATACCCATCATTAAAAAGTAAGTAAGTGCGTGCCGGGGTCTGTGTATATCTTCACAATGACATCTACTGCCGGCGCCTCCAAGACCCTCACTTCTGGTCCCTATGGCTGCCACCATCGGACGACCTGTCGCACGGCGAGTTTCCACCCTTACGTTGTTAACACCACTACGATTTGGACGAAGCGTTTCACCTTCTCTTTTATACCGTGTACGTCGAGGGACTGGAACAATTTGCCAGCGGCGGTGCTTCCGTCGGACTACAATTTGAGTGTATTCAAGGCTAGAGTGAATAGGCTCTTAATTAACTAGTACGCTTTACCATCAACGATTCCGTCACTGCTTACCATCAGGCGGGATTGCGGTCAAGCGCTAGTTTATTATTTATAAAAAAAATAGGAGTTAATAAAAATTAAAAATCAGTTTCCAAAATTTCGCAACACCACAATATGTACCTAAAAACAGCACAAAACCAGACTTAAAATGAGGGTAAAATGCAAATGTATCCTTCCATGCATGGCTATAAAGGTTAACAGTATTCTAAACATGAAATTAAACAACATACTCTAAGCCTGGCAACTTAATCACATTTAATAAGAGAAGATTTTGAACTAAACGATGCGGCGGGGGATAATTTTAACGACTATACAATTATTATTATTGAAATAATACTTCCTAAGTATTATTGTTATTTGTAAGTCGATGAAAGGAAAAAACGTCAAAAAAAAATTACATTCGTTTCAATGGCGCCTATTCTGTTGTTAACAAACTAAACTAATTTTAAGTTAAGTGCATTTTTTTTTCTTCGTTAAGAAAAGCATAGAAGATAACGTTTTAGTTTAATCCCGTCAAATTAAGATACTCCATAGACAATTTAGACGCGATTATAAACATGGCGACTAAAAATACGCCAGTTTACGTCAGGAGCGCACTAATTTGACAGGTCTAAACTGACATTCTATCTTCTGTCCTTTTGTTAATGAAATGGAAAGAAAAGGATGCACTGAATTTAAATTTAACTGAGTTTGTTAACAAGGGAATCGATAAGATAATATGGCCCATATTATCTTGAAACCAATATTTTTTGAAGGTTTTACATCCACCACGTGTGAATTGCACATATTTATTGTTAAATATCCTACTAATGTCGTGGTAACCACTAGGTTAAAACATCAGCCTCTCAAGTATGAGTGCGCGGGTTCGATTCCAGGTCAGGCAAGTACCAATGTAACTTTTCTAAAGTTATATGTACTTTCTAAGTATATCTTGACACCAATGACTGAAGGTGAAGGAAAACATCTTGAGGAAACTTGGACTTTAAGTCTGGAATCGTGGTGATTACGCTCAATCCTTCTCTGTATGAGAAGAGACCTGTGCCCAGCAGTAAGACAATAAAAAGGTTGATGATGATCCTACTAATAAATGTAAGAGTTTGTATACCTGTTACTTCCTTACGCATAAATGAATGAATTTGGATGAATCTTGGTATGCAGCTAAACTACATCGTGGTTTAATGTATGCTTGATATTGGTTTATTTAATGACTAGCTGACTCGTGCCCAAGTCGTTGGGTGGTAAACCGACTACCACCTAAAAGCCTTTTTACTTTTCTTTCGGGTCAATACAGAAATAAGGGCTAACAACTTTAGCACTTTATAATCCATACTAATATTATAAATGCGAAAGTATCTCGGTCTGTCTGTCTGTCCGGCTTTCACGCCAAAACTACCGATTGTAATGAAATTTGGTACACAGATAGTCTAGAGCCTGAAAAGGATATAGGCTATAATAATATAACATCCCGATATGACCAATAAGCGCAGATCAGTAACAAAAAATGTTGCAAAAACGGTATATTATATTGCTCCTATTATTTTAACAGGCACTTATTTTATATCAACACGCGGACGGAGTCGCGGGCAACAGCTAGTATTAATTTATATTTATAACTAGCTTTCCGCTCGCGGCTTCGCCCGCGTGAAGTCCGGTTATATCACATTTTTTAGATTTCCCTCGGAAATATCAATTTGGCTCCGGGGTAAAAGGTAGCCTATGTTCTTTCTCAGGGTCTAAAGATTGTCTGTGCCAAATTTCATCAAAATCGGTTGAGAGGTTTAAGCGGGAAAGCGTAGCAGACAGACAGACAGAGTTACTTTCGAATTTATAATATTAGTATGGATAGACAACATGCGAGCTATGGAGCGGACTATGTTGGACGTCTCTTTGAAGAACCGCATCAGAAATGAGGTGACCCGACAGAGGATCAGAGTCACCGACATAGCTGGGAGGATTAGCAAGTTGAAGTGGCAACGGGCTGGTCACATATGCCGCAGGGACGACAACCGTTGGGGTAAACGAGTCCTCGAGTGGAGACCGCGTCCCGGCAAACGTACTAACCATCCAGCGTAACTTACCATCAGGCGGGATTGCGGTCAAGCGCTAATTTATAATTTATGAAAAAAAGTCGGGCTCTTCTATATGCCCGTAGCGCGGTAGAACTTTGCTCTCGAGATGCAGGATTTTGCGTGACATCAGTATGACGCATAGTTCGCATGATGGCGTTGAGGATACCTCTATATTAATAGACTTGTTTCTAAACGGTCAAAGCCTGAAGCACAGGGGTAGAGTAGACAGCTTGTCGGTGTTCTGTAGAATGCATTTTGGAGAATGTGCGTGGGAATTGCATGACTTAATTCCTCCATCTTCCTTCTACCATCGGATGTCCCGTCGTACGGCGAGTATCCACCCTTACGCTTACACCACTACAATCCGGACTAAATGTTTCGCTTCGTCTTTTATATCGCGTATATCGAAGGACTTGAACAATTTGCCAGCGGAGATCTTACTGACTATAATTTAAGTATCTTCAAGGCTAGAGTGAATATGCTCTTAATAAACTTGCGCACTTTACTATCACTGCTTACCATTAGGCGAGATTGCAGATAGCTAGCTAGCTAGCTTTTACTTGCAACAAATAAGCTCTCAGGGCATAATTATACACTAGTATAATATTAAAAAAAAATACTCTGAGAGCTTGTTGTTTGTGTAGTATAACAATATTTTCCAAAAAATAAATTTACAATGGCTATGTATGTTCTAAGAATCACAAAACATGAACACAGCATAATCCTCTCATGCAGGACCCTACTATATAATACTTTCATAATAACAGGCTCATCAATAGCATCCTTAGTGTTTCGTGTCCAATATACTGTCGCTAAAAGGAAGGTGCCTCATTACACGGTAATTAAGACTGCATGAACATGTTGGGATTAGTATTAGTACCAGAGCCTCCGGTTAGAACACACCGTTCGAAAGTCTTGCTAACTTTTGCCAAAGAGAAATATTTGACTCTGCTTCTATTGACCTTCTAGGTAATCATCATCATCATCATTTCAGCCGAAAGATGTCCACTGCCGGACATAAACCTCCCCCAAAGATCTCCATGACGACCGGTCCTGCGCCTCCCGCATCCAGCGGTTTCAGCTTCTAGGTAATCATCATCATTAACCTTTTTTTTTTATCGTCCCACTGTTGGGCACAGGTCTCGTCTCATACTGAGAAGGATTGAGCGTAATCACCACGCTTGCTCAATGCGAGTTGGCAATTTTAGACTAGGTAATGATTTTCAGTAATTAAGTTGGTTAGCTGAAGTAAGGTTATTATACCTTTGGCTAAAGAAAAGATGCTTCATGACACGATAATAATACTGCATTAATTTTAACTTCGCGTCGTCTTAGCGTAGCATGGCGTAGTGTCTTTCCGTCCGAGTACAATTCAGGTGTCTTCAAGGCTAGAGTGAATAGGTTCTTAATAAACTAGCGTGCTTTATCGTCAACGATTGCATCACTGCTTACTATCGGTTGGAATTGTAGTCAAGCAGTAATGTAAAAAAAAATGGAAGGATCCAGCTGGGATGGGCAGCATTTAGTAAACTTCGTCGGGTATTTTCGTCTCCCATACCCCAAGGTTTGTACAAAAACGCCACCATGTCAGTCCGTCTCCAGGATCAGGACTCGAAACCGATCCAACTGCAGCGTGGAGTGAGACAAGGAGATGTCATATCTCCTAAATTGTTCACTGCTGCGTTGGAAGATGTCTTCAAGCTCCTGGACTGGAAAGGACTTGGCATCAACATCAACGGCGAATACATCACTAATCTCCGTTTCGCAGATGATATCGTGGTCATGGCTGAGACCCTGGAAGACTTGGGCAAAATGCTCAATGACCTCAGCAGAGCTTCCCAACAAGTGGGTCTAAAAATTAACATGGATAAGACGAAGATCATGTCGAACTCTCATGTCGCACCCACTCCAATTGTAGTTGGTTGCTCTGCACTCGAAGTAGTTGACGAGTATGTATACCTGGGACAAACAGTCCAACTAGGTAGGTCCAACTTCGAGAAAGAGGTGTCTCGGCGAATCCAGCTCGGTTGGGCAGCGTTCGGGAAGCTACGCTATATCTTCTCGTCGTACAAGATACCACAGTGTCTCAAGACTAAAGTCTTTGACCAGTGTGTGTTGCCAGTGATGACTTACGGAACTGAAACGTGGTCGCTCACAATGGGCCCCATACGAAGGCTCAGAGTCACACAAAGGGCAATGGAAAGAGCTATGCTAGGAGTTTCTCTGCGTGATCGAATCAGAAATGAGGAGATCCGCAGAAGAACCAAAGTCACCGACATAGCTCTGCGAGCCGCTAAACTTAAGTGGCAGTGGGCAGGGCACCGATGGCCGATGGGGCAGTAAGGTTCTGGAGTGGCGACCACGTACTGGAAGACGCAGCGTAGGGAGGCCCCCAACAAGGTGGACCGATGACCTGGTGAAGGTCGTAGGAAGCCGATGGATGCGGGCAGCACAAGACCGGTCAGCGTGGAAAGCCTTGGGGGAGGCCTTTGTCCAGCAGTGGACATCTATAGGCTGAAGAAGATACCCCAAGGTTTGAAGACTAAAATCTTCAACCAGTGCGTCCTACCCGTCATGACTTACAGAGCCAAGACGTAGACACTAACGGTCAAACTACTCCATAAGTTTAAAGCCGCTCAGCGAGCTATGGAGCGGGCTATGTTGGGCGTCTCTCTGAAGGACCGCATCAGAAATGAGGTGATTTGCCAGAGGATCAAAGTCACCGACATAGCTGAGAGGATTAGCAAGCTGAAGTGGCAATGGGCTGTTCACATATGCCGCAGAACCGACAACCGTTGGAGTAAACAGAGTCCTCTAGTGGAGACCGCGTCTCGGCAAACGTAACGTAGAACGCCCTTGGGCGAGATGGAGCGACAACATCAAAAAGGTGGCTGGTAGTGACTAGTGGCGGAGAACTGCTCAGAATCAAGCTTGTTGGTGTGCCATGGAGGAGGCTTATGTCCAGCAGTGGACGAGTAGTGGCTGATGATGATGATGAGTAATTTATAATATTTTAAAAAATAACTTAGATGAGCATAGTAACCTTGATGTTTAGTCCTGTTGCCGTATCAGTAAATATCCTCTTTGCATCAGGGACGGATTGCTGTGAAATATAAATGCTTACCATCCCTAAGCTCCGTATTCTCTACCTAAAAGAATTTATATTAATATGTCACAGTTTCATATTATTAGACGTGTTAATAGAAGTCGTAATGACTTCATTCAATTAATGAACTTCCAACGGTCTTTCTGATTTGTATTGTCTTTTTAGCTGATTGGAAATTTCCTTTTTTACAAGAAGGGCCACAGATGACGAAAAAGGACGAAAAACATTGAAGGTAAGAGGATCTTTTATCACGCACACGTCTCCCATTCCCATACCAACACGTTTACTGATAAGCATATATCCCCAAAAAGTACAACGAAAGATCTTGGGGGGATAGGAACTCCTATTCGAGCGAACCCCATGTCTCTACGCTAAGATAGCAGTCGAAACACCGTGGGGCTTTATTCGGTAAGCATTTTATATAACCCTTTCTCTTTATTTGGTACCTGGCATCGCCTATAACGCTACATGTAAGGCATTACGCAAAATCCGACATCGCACAAGTAAAGGTCTTATGTCTATTAACGTTGCACACGCGAAAAGTTTGTTTTCCATTCGAAAGTTGCTAAGTGAGGAAATATTGTAGCTTTAGATTGCCTATGCCGTGTCGCTGTGGTGGCCTAGCGGTTAAAACACCAGCCTCTCAAGTATGAGTGCGCGGGTTTGATTCCAGATCAGGCAAGTACCAATGTAACTTTTCTAAATTTATATGTACTTTCTTAGTATATCTTGGACAACAATGACTGAAGGAGAAGGAAAAGAGGAGAAGGAAATCTTGAGGAAACCTGGACTTTAAGTCTGAAATCGCCAACCCGCATTGAGCAAGCGTGGTGATTACGCTCAATCCTTCTCTGTATGAGACGAGACCTGTGCCCAGCAGTAGGACAATAAAAGGTTAATGAAGATGATGAGATTGCCTAGCCTTTCGAAGATTACAACCTTGATGTTATGAGCAACTGAGACGCTGCTTCATAAATCCAATCATTTAGAAAGTTTGGCTTTGTGTAGCAGCCTATGCACACACACATGGAGACACATAAAGCACACTCCACTCGACGCACACTGCAGATGCCAAGATTACTTTGTACCAGATTCTCGTTTTAAGTAACGTCAAGAGAGCATTAGCTAGAATCAAATTTGAGAACAATTTAAAGTTATAATAACACTCCCATCCACACAAATTAATGTCAAAGTCGAGTTAAAGTTGATATCTCTCTGGGGATTTTTAGGGTATGACCTAGAAAACGTGTACCCCTAGCTATCACGGAGTATGCTTTTAATTATTTACTTTCTTTCACTTATTTTGTCCCATGACTGGCTTCCATCTATATTTTTCTTCGCAGCACAAAGAAACAAGACGTATGTTATAACGAATACTTACTACAATATTCCAAGCATTATGTCCTTAAAATATTTCTTTTATTTAAATGAATGCTATTTGGAGGTGATGAGAACCAATATACATGGTTAGGTCTAACAGGCGAATGTGCACATTTTTGTCAGGGTTCCGTAGCCAAATGGAAAAAAACGGAACCCTTACAGATTCGTCATGTCTGTCTGTCCGTCTGTCTGTCCGTATGTCACAGCCATTTTTTTCCGAAACTATAAGAGCTATACTGTTGAAACTTGGTAGGTAATGTATTCTGTGAACCGCATTAAGATTTTGATGCAAAAAATAATAATAAATATTGGGGGCTCCCATACTTAGAACTGAAACTCAAATTTTTTTTTTTCATCAAACACATACGTGTGGGGTATCTATGGATAGGTCTTCAAAAATGATATCGAGGTTTCTAAAATATTTTTTTTTCTAAACCGAATAGTTTGCGTGACAGACGCTTCCAAAGTGGAAAAAAGTTGGTCCCCCCCCCTCTAACTTCTAAAATAAGAAAACGAAAATCTAAAAAAACATATGATGTACATTACTATAAAAACTACCAACGAAAATTGTTTTGAACGAGATCTAGTAAGTAGTTTTTTTTTTTTTTTTTAATACCTCGTAAATCGTAAACCGCTTATTACGGCGTAATCTTTTTTTTGTTTCAAATGTTCCTTCCAGAAATTAGCGCGGTCAACCAAACCAACTCTACAGGTCTATTACAAGTATAATGAGATATTGACAAGATTTTATATGAACTCATGTATTCTCGAGAATATTATCAACACCATGTCTCATCCACTTAATATAAAATTACGCTTAACAACTCCCACCTTCCAAGCTTTAATAGAAAATGTTCACTGCTAATTAAAACAGCTGGAGCATGCGAAGTGAGATCACAAACGCTAAGACGCTAACAACTTTAGTTCGTATAGGCCCATTATCATGCAACGGTACGGCAATTACACGCCTTTTGAGCTGCACAAAATTAGCCCCGACATCGATACACATGGTTCAAAAGTTTATACAACATAATCATTCTCCTGCCCTTCTTCTTCGTCTTTTCTTTTTCTCAGCCTATAGAGGTCTACAGCTGGACAAAGCTTCCCTTAAGGCTTTCATTCCATTGGGGGGTTTGCCATAATCCCCACGCTTGGCAGGCGGGTTGGGGATCGCAGTAATTTGATATTCCACGCGAGAAGCTCTGCTCCCTACTTGCCTGGTAAGAGTTACCTTAGTCGCTTCTTACGATACCCTCGGGAGGATATAGGATACTATTTAGGGCAAAGGCTTCCCCTAAGGCGTTCATTCCATTGTGGGGGATTTGCCATAATCCCCACGCTTGGCAGGCGGGTTGGGGATCGCAGTAATTTGATATTACACAGGAGAAGCGCTGCTCCCCGCTTGCCTGGTGAGAGTTCCTTTAGTCGCTTCTTACGACACCCATTGGAGGATACGGGATGCTATAGTACGGTATAGAATAGTCTACGCCCGGTATCACACGGGGCTCTTGCCCATAGGGAGTAATGAAATAATAATATGCCTAAAAATGATTCCAAGTGATAGTAATTGTGTTTGTGTATTACGCAATTAGGGTGCTGTTGCATGTTGCAATTGCCTTTCATTCATTCCTTTTGTGACCCAATATTCTAATCCATACAACAAAAGTTTAGACAACATATGCTTTTAAAAATTCTATGTTATTTTCCGGCTAAGTTCCGTACCCACTCAACAGGGTTGATTGATTTTCTTTTGTTTTAAGAGTGTGAGTGTGCAAGTCTGTTGTTTTAGTTAAGCACAATTTCGAAAGATGATTGAGTTGTGTTGAAATTAAATGGGGCCCTGTCTACTGTCGAGACATGATTGAGGAGATTCTTATGTAGGTTTCAAAAGTATGAGGATATTTGGTCATAAAGTTTTGAAACGAGTATAGGCACTGACATTACGTATATTTGTTGGTAAATAATAATCTTTAGGTGTAGGAAGGATTGACAGCCAGGGACGTCCCAAATATCAGTCTCACTAAACTACATACCTCAAACTCCGCAGATGTGTGGGATAATGATATGTAATGACAATTAAATTAAAACAACGGGTTGCGTGCAGGCAGAAGCAACTATTTATTTATATAACGAAGATTAACGCTGTGCCTTTTTTAATTTTTTTTTTTTAATATTTTGGAATGTTGAACCATTCCAAAATATTTAAAAAGGCGTCCTGCCTTATTACATTTAATTAATACTATTTAAAAAGGACTAATTTCCCGCGAATTGCTTCATTTATCTATATGAAAGTAGCTACTCTATTTTATGTGGTATTTATTCTGCTATTGTTCAGAAACATGACCATTTTAAAACGATGCGCATAGTAAGCTATAATACAAACACACATACACACATGCGAAAGCATGCGCTGCTTAAACGAAACAGGTATTCCTGCTGTTTCGTTTTAGCAACACGAAACAGCAGGTATTCCTGCTGTTTCGTTTAAGCAGCGAAAAAGTACAATAAAAAAAAAAGTACTTAAATGTATACCTATTGGTATACATTTCCGCCGCCCAGTGGACAGGGATATTACTTCGCCTATAACACTGTGTTTTTAGTTCGTTGCAATAAAAACTGTTTTTGTTGTTCAAGTTTTACCACCAAGGGCTTAAATGCACGGAGCTGTAAGTGCCTGCCAGCGTCGAAGGCTGCTATTACCTCAGCCATCAACCAGCATCGACGACTCCAATTCTCTCTGTGTTTGGCACAAGCCGCCCGTGTATATGAGCATAGTTTACATATTTTTAACATCTAGACCGTTCCACTCCGACACAAAACTTTAGCAATAAAACTTCAGTATAATACTTATGGAGTTGTTGTTGACCTTTCATCAACCCTGCGTGTCCTCCTAATCGAACCTCACAATAGAACCATTTCAAAAGAAAATCTTTTTGTTCTGAACAAAATTACAAATTAAACAACTACATTTTTATGTCTATAGGGATAGTAACACGAACCTTAGTATTGTCACAAACAAGATAAACACAGAAAGCCAGCTCTATAAAATTAAACACAACACAGACAAAATCTTTTTGAGTTCTATCTGTGTTATATTTCTCGTTATACGATCCATATACAGTGATTGCAGAAGTACTCGTGACTGGCATTTGTTTGAAGTTGTGGAGGCATGAGGAATAGAGGGTAAAGTTTACTCATCCTCCATGGAAAAGGGAAGATCCTCCATTATGTGTGGCGGACACTTGCCCAATGGTTGAAATTGGCAAGTTGAATGTATGCTAGTTGCATGGTAAACTCTGATTGCGAGATGTAGAATTCGTGTGACGTCAGTATGACGCGTTGTTTCTTTGTGGCGTTTGTAGGTACCGCTACATCATTCCCCTCCAGAGAGCTGAGTGGGCTGAGTATTCTTTCTTGCGATGCTTGCCAAGCCAGTTGAGGTTCCAGTGTGTCGGAACCGGTTACCGTGTTGAGGCTGGCTATTGCGTAGTTAGGCTAGTTGCTAGGAGAAGCGTTTGTAGCGTTGGTAGTACCGCTACAAAGGTACTTCTTCACATGGAGCATTCGTCTATAATGTAACAATCCAAGATACTACTGTAACGATTAGGGCTTTGCACGTAGACTTTGCAGGCCGTACACTACCCGCTAGTACATGATATGATCATATAGAAGCTATCAGTTTGCAGCAGATGTCGTGGTGGCCTATTGGTTCAAACTATGGCAAATTGGTACCTGCCTGACCTGGAATCGAACCCGCACACTCATACTTGAGAGGCTGGTGTTTATATGATCATACGCATCTTTTCTAAAGTAATATGTACGTTCTAAGTATATCTTGGACATCAATGAGTGAAGGTGAAGGAAAACATCTTGAGGAAACCTGGACTTTTAAGTTTGAAATCGCAAACCCGCAATGAGCAAGCGTGGTGATTACGCTCAATCCCTCTCTGTATGAGAGGAGACCTGTGCACAGCAGTGGGACGATAAAAAAAAGGTTGATGAGGCAGTTTACAGCAATTCATGTAATTGAAAAGGTAGAAGTAACGCCGCTAGATCGTAGGTGAAAGGTACGAATGCACACGAGCGACACACGTCCTTCGCAGAGACATTCGTTTCACAATGATTCCAATTGATAGTAATATTTTGTTACGCAATTAGGGTGCTGATTAGGGATCACCTTAAATCGGCGTTTACTATACGTACAGACGACAGCACATCAAGCTACTACAATCTGACAGATTTCTTTACTAGATTTTCAACTTTATCTCTAAAGCATTAAGGCTCAAGGTTGATTGGGAATATCTGACAGTTTTGGGTAGCTTGACCTGCTGTCGTCCGTACGTATACAGAGTGGTGCTGATAATACGACAATAAATGAAAACACGGACAATGCTGGTTCATAGGAATGATCCTAAACCATAGAAAAAAAAACCTAGCATCAAAAATAAAATATAATAAAATTTCGAAAAACTAAATCGCATAATATTGTAAACGGAATAGAACATCCTTTAAAATATTAGTTCACTGACTTCCGATCGGGCAGCGCGGTCCTGTATCGACTTGCTTTTTTCGCGCCATTATTACTAAAGTTTAGTACCTACCGCTGGATGCGGCGGTCATCAACCTGTAAGCGCTTCCTTATCAACATGTATGTACAATGTACATCATGTATAAAATGTGAAAAATGAAAAATAGTTTCCTGTGACTAAACTAATGGATATATTTACATGATTTTTTATGGGTAGACTGAGAATGTGTTGAGGTACACGATGTTTAATTTATTGTCGTATTGCCATTACTTTGTATATATCTAAATAGGTGCACGCCTGTTTTTACACGTCATATAAAGCAGGCCCTCTGTTAGGTCTTTATTTTGTGACAAATGATTGTGGTGAGTTTGAATGAGTACGAAAACTAAAAATGTTTAACTGTACCTATAGTCTACAGAACTTTTAAATGTTTTTATACGTTTCTTAATTGTTTTAATACTCAAAGTGGATTGTGACCACTGTTAAAAAAGTTTCTTTTATATTGTTTAAATATACTTCGTTTTCCTTTAATTTTGGAGCCAGTTAAATAATTCTAAAATAAGAAATGTATTTAATATTTATCCGAATAAAACAAATTAGGCTCTTAAAGTTAAATACAAAATGGCAGGACCATTTATTTTACTAACTGAAAGTAACCAGTAACATATTCAACTTTTTCCAAATTATTTACGCTTATTCCCTGTACACGAACTTTTGCGCAAAATGTATAAAGCGGGCTGCACACTTACCGACGAATTGCGGTTGTGAACTTTGACCACGATTCACATGTCTATATTATGTGACAAATACGCCCTGTACTCCCGAAATATTCACAGTTACAAGAAAGAGCAAGAGTTAGTTTGAGATATAAGCACGAGCAGCCCATCTCGATTCCCGCGTTGTTATCGCTATCGCCATCGGTGCCTCGATACCACACGCATACGCCATACAACCAAGACTCAGTTATAATTCTTGGGGATTCTACGTTCTGGTGTTTATCACAAAAAGACATCAAAGTTGCTACTGTAACGACTCTAATGGTATTCGCATAATTGTTATTTTGTTATTTATATATTTATTCTATTTTTTCATTTTAAGGAAACTTATAGCTAGCATATATACAGGTAGAAGGCAGTTAGTGAAAGAAGGCCAATTAAAATTTTCCACGGTCAATTTTAGGTTAGCACAAAAGACAGTCACAGGTACAGCACAGGACAAGAAAGTGAAATTAAGAACAAGTAAGTACTCGGAGAGTATTTAGTAAAGACTGAAAATGTTTTAGTAAATCACAAAGAAGTTATTACAAAGTTTTTTTTTTTTAGTTTAGGATAATGGTAATAGAGTATTTGACTAAAAAAAACTAATTAGTCCGTCAGTCAGATTTCCAAAAAATACTGGACAAGTATTTTTTCTTTTTTCATATATAAAAAAAAAATGAAGACGACAAAGTGAGTTGAAAACTCGTGTGACGTCACTGCACGCTACACTTTTTAGCGCGCAGTGACGTCACCAGCGACCACTCCTGATCTTTGACGCCTTTTATTTTTGACAATTTTTATTGATTTGATAAAACAAAATATACGTATCCAATATTTTTTCTATAATCTTAATGACGGACTACATAGAATCAATTTTTTTTATCCAGGAAACATCCCTATTATTCCCATCTAAATATTTTAGTTTGTGTTTAGGCTGCCAAAGTAAGGTCGCTGTTTGTTGGCATGCAAGCAGTACTAGCTCATACATTATCTAACCAATCCCAATCTAAATCATAAAAGAAACATTTTTTTTAATGTTTACTCGCTTTGTTTTTCGCCTAGTAAGTGTACAGCCAGTGGAAAATACAGACGCATTAAAAGAAAAGCTAGAAAATTTTAGAGAAAAAACAAATGACTTAGACTTACAGAATAAATACAACAAATTTCAAGAACTTCTCTATACTAATAAAAAAGGCAAAATGGATAAGAGTGAGAGTAAGACAACATGGATAACAAAAGAAACTAAAAAACTTATAAAAAATAGAGCAGATCTTATATCTTACACAGATAAAACAAAAACTTTAAGAAAAGACATAGCCAATATAAGTAAAAAAATTAAAACACAGATGAGAAAAGACCGTCAGAGGTACAGACTGGAACAACTGGAAAAATGCATACAGAGAACTGGAGGCACCAAGAAAGCAGTGAAACTACTATTAGAAAAACAAGACTGGATAACACACTTAATAAACAAAAACCATAAATGCGAAAAACGACGCCCAGAAATCCTATCAATAGCCACCCAATTTTTTCAGGAATTGTATTCTAAGAAAACCACCGAACAGACAACAATCTTAGAAGGAGAAAGTGAAGTACCGTCAATAATATATGAAGAAATAGAAAAAGCCCTTAAAAGTCAAAAAGCTGATAGAGCACCTGGATCGAATGGCATAAGTAACGAGTTTCTAATACTAAATCAAAACCACCTGATACCAATTTTCGGACAACTTTTCAATGAAATCCTACAAAGCGAAATAATACCTTACCAATGGACAACGTCATCAATAGTACTCTTACACAAGAAAGGAGATAAAAACAACATGAACAATTATAGGCCCATAAGTCTAATGTCGAATATTTATAAGGTCTTTGCAAAAGTTATACTTTACAGAATAACCAATACGTTAGATGAGAACCAACAGAGAGAGCAGGCCGGTTTCAGAAGCGGATATTCAACCTTAGACCATATTCATGTCATCAAACAACTATTCGAAAAGGGCAAAGAATACAACATAACCTTTTACTGCTGCTTTGTAGACTACAGTAAAGCGTTCGATACAATTGAACATGAAAAAATCTGGCAGGCACTCAAAAACCAAGGAGTTGAAACGAAATACATCCGAATACTTAAAAATATCTACGACAAAAGCAAGGCTAAAATAAAACTAGAAAAGGAAGGTAAAGATATTATAATAGGTAGAAGCGTACGTCAGGGCGATCCGTTGTCGCCGAAACTCTTTACGGCTGTCCTGGAAGAAATTTTTCGCAAATTGGACTGGGAAAAATGTGGACTCTCCATTAATGGTGAAAACCTGTCACACTTGAGATTTGCGGATGATCTGATAATCCTTTCGTCATCGAGCGCTGGATTGCAGGCTATGCTGTGTGACCTAGCTAGAGAGAGTGACAAAGTGGGATTGGCTATGAACACAATAAAGACCAAAGCTATGACCAATGGCAAGGAAGAACCTATACTGATCAATAACAACTCAATCGAATATGTCAAGGAATATATCTATTTGGGCCAGGTTATCTCTCCTATTGATTTAACTTCAAAAGAAATTGACAGACGCATTGCAAATGCATGGAAACAATTTTGGAGTCTGAAAGAAGTATTTAAAAATAAAGATACCAATATAACCATTAAACGGAAACTCTTTGATACCAGCATACTACCTATACTTACATATGGATGCCAAACCTGGGCACTCACTAAAGCAAATATTAAAAAGTTACAAACTTGCCAAAATTCCATGGATAGGAGTATGATGGGGAAAAGTCTATCCGATAGAATAAGGACTGACACCATAAGGAGGCACACCAAAACTAGGGATGTCACATCAACAATAAATAAGTTAAAATGGCAATGGGCAGGCCATACAATTAGAGGACAGGAGAAATGGTCGAAGTCAATAATAAGCTGGTTCACAAGCCACAAAAAAAGGAACAAAGGAAGGCCACCTAGAAGATGGGTGGATGATATAGGGGCCATAGCAGGAGGGACATGGACCAGAACTGCCAAAGACAGAAAAGAATGGAAAAGGTTGGAGGAGGCCTTTGCCAATAGGTGGCATACAGACAGATGGAATCAGGATTAAAAAAAATAAAATAAAAAAAGCAAGAAATATAATACTGTATGATATAACTGTATGTAATACTGTATAATAAGTAATGAAATACTGTCTGAAATAAAGGCTATTATTATTATTATTATAAGTGTACAGCCAGCTTTACAAACATTCCCGAGAGCGCCCTGTTCACATTAAAATATAATACTTGCAAGGTACATAGCAAAAATCAAATCGCATAGGTCGTGTGAAAGTACCTTTCAAGGGTAATATTTAATACTGAGTAGCCATTAATGCATTTTGAACTTTATTTGGTTGAGATTGAAGTTTTATTTTGAACGGTGCTTGGAATGAAATGAAAGTCTGAAAAGTATGGTTAAAAATGAACTACATTTTCTGTTTGCAAAAATTTTGTTTGGTAACGTGTGTTAAATTGAAAAATGTGATTTATTATTTTTTCGTTACAGTTTTAAGTATTGTAATGTTTGAATCAAATTAGCTTCTTTTTATTATGTGCAGGGAAAAGTTTTTCAACACGAATGATATAATCAAATATTATTATTTTTTAATAATAATAAACTATTGCTTGACTGCAATCCCGCCTGATGGTAAGCAGTGACGCAATCGTTGATGGTAAAGCGCACTAGTATATTATGCCGTTTATTGGTGCGTGTTAATTGTGTTAGTGTCATCGTATTGTGCTTACATACACACATGTATGTATATACTTGCGAGACGCGCACGATGCACGTGCTACAAGCAAACCGCGACAAACGCCTGGACGCGCACTCCACGCACACACCGTGGGACCGTGACAGGAGTAAAAACCAAAAAACACTTAAAAAACTTAGGAATAGGAAGGATGACGGCAGTTGAGCCAGGTGATGCAATGTTAAACCCAAGACCAACACGACCAACGATGCTGCGCCAGAGGGAGATTGATCTGGAGACTCTCCATGATCAAACTCCCGACACAACAACATTTGGCGCATCGTACCCGGCACACATCGCAACACAATTACTGCTCAGACCC
This sequence comes from Sesamia nonagrioides, assembly GCA_017933935.1. Taxonomy (NCBI): domain Eukaryota; kingdom Metazoa; phylum Arthropoda; class Insecta; order Lepidoptera; family Noctuidae; genus Sesamia; species Sesamia nonagrioides. Next base: position 42,554 of record JADWQK010002064.1, read on the forward strand.
GTACGGCTTCACCAGACATCATGCCGGAACACAACGAATCGTTTGGCGGCAAGAATTTGTCTGGTGGATGGTAACTTCTGCCGGCAGGCGATGTTATGGCCTACCACCGAGAGAAGTTCTATCAATAGCTTGACAATTTAAAAGAGTGTTCATGGACTTTCTTGCCCGTTCTTCTCCATAGGTACCTACTCTTTGGAATGGGCGACTAGCTTCACCTTACTGACTGACCGACCTGCTGACAATTCAAAAGTGCCTGTAACTGGTTTATTTGAAATAAATTCTTTGATTTAATTTGATTTGACTAACAAAGTTTGCCAGTTCTAAAACACACTATGAAATAATTTACACAAAGTAAAGTACTTAGGGCCACTTTTCCACTGGTGTTCCGTAATAAAGCAATGTTAAAAACTATTTTAAATTCAGATAAAAGGTATGAAAAAAAAGGAAATAAACTGTGAATGGAATGCACATTGGAAAGGCTTCAACAGACCAACAGTTCTAACTTCAAATAGGTATACAAACGAAAGCATTACAAAATTACACTCCCACATGGCTTTGTATTTTTTGTTCTATATATATTTTGTAAGGCTCAAACGCTATCTACATTTTCACAGCTATTCGCTATATGCGGCTTTTAAAATGGCGTCGCGGTTTAAAAATAACGGTGAGAGAATTTAAAATGCAATTTCGCGCATGCGGTGTAATAATTCTGGCTTGAATTATGAAAGTTGCCGAGTTTACAACAACTTAAGGTTTTATCGAAAGTCTGAGCCCATTATCCTTTGGATATGGGAGCACAGAAATGCTACTTAGAAATTATACATTTGTTGTATGAAATGTCAACTTGCGATTTATTCTACCTATTAACAAACACACACTTAAGCTCGAACACGCGCGAACATGCACACACAAACACACACACGCACACACGCGCACATTTCCTTTCATATCTGTCCTTAAATACATATATAAGAACTTCCTTCTACGTTTATGTATATTTAAAAATGCAAACTGCAATATAACAAGCATATTATCCACAGAGAATCTTTCAAGAAATATGTACCTATCAAAGATACATAATGATTTTGTAAGAAAAAAAGATTTTGTATTGATTTCAGAAAAGTATAGAAGAATAAAATAAATTGATATAAGAGCGGCAGATTATCCATCAAATCTATGATTCAATAAATGATTTCAATGGCAGATAGATCATTGGCAAACACGATGTCTGTTATAACGTATATATAGCCCATCTCCGCTATCTTCCTGGCCACATCCAAAGTGGCGGTTAGCCAAATCAGAACTCAAACAAATAACATTTATAGGAACATATTTCCGGATAAGCCTACGTACCAAAATTGTTTGTAGTTATGATACATAGCATGCGCAGCGGTGTCCCAGGGGTAACTGCCCCGATTTACGAGACTTAGGTCGTAGGTTGGAACCCCGACCCAGACAGGTGCTTTACGTGGTTATATTTCATCAACACTGCTCTCAGAAACGAAAAAGGAAAATATTGTAAGGAAACCGGGATGTCCTAAATCAAAAAAGAAAATCGAAGGCATGCTATATCATATACTAGCCTCCGGCAGCGACTTCCTTCGCGTAGAGTTAGTTATGCTCCGCTTTGACTTCAGTTTTCGCAACATTTTTTGTTACTGCTCTGCTCCTATTGGTTATAGTGGAATGTTATATAGCCTAAAGCCTTCCTGGATTAATAGGCTATCCAACGCAAAAAAAATTTTTCAAATCGGACCCTACTGGTCCGATTCCTGAGATTAGTGCGCACAAACAAACAAAGAAACAAACTCTTCAGCTTTATACAATATGTTAAGAAAACCCTGTCCGAAACGTAAGAATAGTAAAGGTTAGGTAAACACTTGACCAAATATAATATAAAATTTTACATAATCATCATAGTAACAATACTAATGAATTTTGAAATAATCCTTTTTTCCGGGGAATTAATTCCAATTTCCCCGAACTTTGGTATTTTTTAAAAAAGTGACAACACCGGTATTATTATAAGCGAGTAGCGACGCGACCACGTCACAGGTGGCGCGTGCCCTGCCCGCCGCCGCCCGCGGAATGGGGTTGCTTACCGCACATGTATTAAGCTACCTCTTTTTGCGAAATAATATTAATTTTTTTAGGGGGATTTTTTTTTTAATTTTCCCTGTGTTTGTGGGCATTATTAGAATCAGTTATCGATACCTAACACCTTCACGGATCGGACAGGGTTTTCTTTACATATTGTATATTAGTATAGATTTTATTTGGATATTGAAGAAAATAGAGTCACCATCATCATCTCTAATACATCATAACATTTTCCATCACACTTGTAAGCTTTGCACTGTCGTAGCGGTCAAGTGCAAGTAGATTTTATTATGTTCTTTAGTCGTAAATTCAGCCATAAGTGATAAAATGAAATTTAGTAGATATAATTCACTTAAAGCATGTTAAGTTTATAGTCGTGGTGGCTTAGTGGTTAAAACACATCTCAAGTATGAGTGTGCGGGTTCGATTCCAGGTCAGGCAAGTACCAATGTAACTTTTCTAAAGTTATATGTACTTTCTAAGTATATCTTGGACACCAATAACTGAAGGTGAAGGAACACATCTTGAGGAAACCTGTACTTTAAGTCTGAAATCGCCAACCCGCAGTGAGCAAGCGTGGTGATTACGCTCAATCCTTCTCTGTATGAGAGGAGACCCGTGCCCAGCAGTGGGACGATAAAAGGTTGATGATGATAATGATGATGTTAATGATTGTTGGTGATTGTTGTGCGCTCGGTAACCACACTGCAACAATTTCTAAATGTCATCATCATCATCTCAGCATTAATCCCAGTCACATCCGAAACTTTTTCAGCTTTGGAGTTTGGTGTCCGCTTTACCAGTCTAACTGCTGTTTTGGCTAAACTTCGACATTTTCTGTGAAGCGACTGTCGTCTGTCATCCACAACCCGAAGGCGATATCGAAGTATTGCAATTAGACCAATTATTGGACTTTTGAGGGCTGCAACAAACCGTAACGACTGCCATTAGATGTTCGTATGGCAACCGGGACCTACGGCTTAACGTGCTTTCCGAGGCACGACCAGACCAGTGCAAATATTCATATTCATGCATACAAATATATGCACTGTGCGGGGATCGAACCCACGCCTCCTTGCGCAGTGGCCGCGTTCGCTACCGTTACGCTACGGAGGCTATTGAAGAAAATAGAGTATTTGTAGATGTTTGTGATATAGCGCAAACAAAGACTTTTTAGAGAAAATAGGTTTATTTAAACCTTTACAATAATAATAAAAATGCGCGACATGTTTTTAGGGTTCCGTACCTCAAAAGGAAAAAACGGAACCCTTATAGGATCACTTTGTTGTCCGTCTGTCTGTCTGTCTGTCTGTCTGTCTGTCTGTCACCACCCTTTATCTCAAGAACGCGTGGACGTATCAAGCTGAAATTTACAGGAAATACTCAGGTCTATTGTCCCTTTAAGCTGTGAAAATATCAAACTTCTAAGCCAACATAATCAAAAGATACAGCCGATTATGTCGATATTTTCAACAAATTTTCGACACTCGCAAAGGAATCAAAACCTACAGGATACTTCCCGTAAACTCAGAATCTTGAAAATTGGCATGAAGCATTGTCATATAATGCAAATATAGAAAAAATTGCGAAAATCACATTTTTTTAGTTATATAATATAATAAATATATTTTAATAAAATGGAAGTTACTACCTTATTTCTCACGAACGAATAAAGTTATCAAATTGAAATTTATACCAAATACCTAGGTCTATTGTCCCTTTAAGCTGTGAAAATATAAAACTTCTAAGCTAAGCCAATCAAAAGATACAGCCGATATGTCGATATTTTCAACAAATTTTCGACACTCGCAAAGGAATCAAAACCTACAGGATACTTCCCGTAAACCCAGAATCTTGAAATTTGGCATGAAGGATTGTCATATAATGCAAATATAGGAAAAATTGCGAAAATCACATTTTTTTAGTTATATAATATAATAAACATATTTTAATAAAATGGAACTTACTACCTTATTTCTCACGAACGAATAAAGTTATCAAATTGAAATTTATACCAAATACCTAGGTCTATTGTCCCTTTAAGCCGTGAAAATATCAAACTTCTAAGCCAAGCCAATCAAAAGATACAGCCGATATGTCGATATTTTCAACAAATTTTCGACACTCGCAAAGGAATCAAAACCTACAGGATACTTCCTGTAAACTCAGAATCTTGAAATTTGGCATGAAGGATTGTCATATAATGCAAATATAGGAAAAATTGCGAAAATCACATTTTTTTAGTTATATAATATGATAAACATATTTTAATAAAATGAAACTTACTACCTTATTTCTCACCAACTAATAAAGGTATCAAATTGAAATTTATACCAAATACCTAGGTCTATTGTCCCTTTAAGCAGTAAAAAAATCAAACTTCTAAGTTAAAGCGAGCAAAAGATACAGCAGTTTATACAGACACCTTAGACGAATTTCCGTCACAGGGAATCAAAACCTACAAGCAAAGACATTAAAATTATATTTACAATAGACAGGACATCACGAACAAAATTGTAAGCCAATACTTTTATCGACTTGGTTAAAAGTCGCTCAGCCTAGTCTGCGCGTCAGGACGTAATTTGTCTCCACCAAGAATAAACATTTTCTAGGGAAATATGCCATGTTGCGCTTTGTGTTACTGTACATCTCGTTATATTAAAACGACTGGACCTAACTTCGGAATGTTTTTCTATGAATTATTTATATTTCGTCTGCAATTCAAATTTTAAAAAAATCTTAGTTCTAGAAAATTTTCCATTATTGTAATAAGCGCCCTCTATTATTGAGTGGTTTTACTATTTTCTTGTAGAGATGTAGTAATGTTGTTTATCGATTTAGTTATCGATAATACTTATTAAGATGAATACATTTTGTTGTATTTTATTGACATTTAAAATATAGCTAAATAAACTTAAAATATTACTATATTTCGAGTTTATTTATTATTAACTCTATTTAAACATAATCATATCATAATAATAAACAAAATTGAATGAACAATTACTATTCATTTATCTAGGTTTTTGTTATTTTTGGTTTCCGAATAAAAATAATGTCGTAGGGAAAAAGTTGATACGATTTGTCCAGATAGACCGTAGAGAAGAAAATTGGCTTCCGTCTCATTCGTCGAAATTATGCTCAATGCATTTTAAAAGAGAAGTTATCTACTTTGGAAAGACTTGTCGATCAAATTTAAAAAAAGAATCGGTACCTTGTATTAGAAATGAAATAGTAAGTTATTAATTTCAGTACTTTTTTACTTAACCGTAAAAATTGGAATAAAATTTACGGTTAAGTGGATAAGTACATAGATTACATAACTTATTTATAATGAAATATATTCATAAAATATGTAGGTACGTATATGTAGTACAATGATTGCGAGCTACTTTGTGATTTTGAGGATTCCGTACCTAGGTATAATAGTAAAAATTGGACGAAGCTGAAAAGAACAAGATTTTCAGAATTGAACTGAACAAAGTTGCTAATGTAGTTGCAAGTAAATGGACACAGAAGTAATGTCATACAATACTATTCTGAAGTATGCAATATTCACTATGTAGAGATAAAACTTCATGTTTCGAAAGGCGTAGTCACACGTTTTGAAGGTGCTACGGTAGGTAGGTATATGTAACGTGTGACTACGCCTTTCCAAACATGAAAATTTATCTCTACATAGTGAATATTGCATACTTCAGAATAGTATTGTATGACATTACTACTGTGTCCATTTACTTGCAACTACATTAGCAACTTTGTTCAGTTCAGTATTCTGAAAATCTTGTTTTATACTTTTTCAGCGTCGTTTTTTGTCGTAGTTGGGTTTTAGTTTTTTTTACTTTTTATTATTTGTACTATTTTGGTGTTAAAGTGTATTTGTGGCGCATAATATTAACAAAAGTTAAACTGATGAACTAAAAACTAGGTACCTGACATATTAAATCTACACGCACATATAACAACATAAGCCCGAAGGCATATAGTGCAGAGGATATTTTTATGGGAGTTTTAGCCAGTTATCAAACTATTTCCGCCTTCACTGCGTGGAGTTACTCCCAGCTTATGTCGTTTTCATTAGTGCATTACATATTCTATTAATGTTCAAACTGCTCTGCATTGCATAAAGCGATTCACAGTTCCCGTGATCCGCGCTTTACTCTTATCGCTCATATTTAACATCATTAAAGCATTCTTGTAATTATGTACAAGCATAAAGTACTCGTGAAGCTCTTTCACGTGATACCAAACACGGTATATTTATTTTAATTTTATATTAACATAGAACTTTTTGTCCGCTAGAGGGCGCAATACTAAATTTGGTGACAAGCTTTATAGCTCATAACTAACAGAATATCAAGGCCCTTCTAATGGTACTACAGTGGTCTTATTCTGATAAGTAGTAAAGAAGCTATGAACGAAAAGATGTGAATTATATGCAAGCAGCCCATGAATACAGGTAAAGTCACGAGCAAATGCTAGCAATATATATATATTCAAAATGTACAAGTAAAGCGCTTTGAAATGATACCAAACACGGCATATTTATCTTAACTTTATTTTTTTACTCTGTATGTTTTGTCCGCTAGAGGGCGCCACAGTAGATTTTGTGAAACCCTATATAGCCTATAACTAGCGGACAATTAAGACGCTTCTAATGATATGCCATTTGTCGAATTCTGATAAGTAGTTTAGAAGTTACGAGGGAACAGATGAACATACATACATACATACATACATACATACATACATACATACATAGCCTGTCAAAATCATAACCCTCCTTTTGCTTTGCCGTAGTCGGGTAAAAACGAACCATGAGACTTCTCTGTTCGTCTGTCCCTCTGTCACCAGGCTGTATCTCATAAACCGTAATAGCTAGACAGTTGTAATTTCCAGAGATTGTGTTAGTATTTCTGTTACCGCTATAACAACAAGTACTAAGAATAAAAATAATAAAATATTTAAGGGGGCTCCCATACAACAAACGTGAATTTTTGCGGTTTTTTGCTCCATATTAATAACGGAAACAGATAGACGCTTAAAATGTTCACATAATATTTGGTTATATATTCAAATTACAAATAAATAATTAAAACAAAATAAATCCTGAAGGCGGATACAATAACCCATACAATAACCGTGATTTTTTTGCCGTTTTTAAAGATAATGGCGTACGAATCTTGTAAAGGTCTTGCTCCAGCAGACTACCACATTTTTGTCGTGATTTGGACAATTATCTACGTGACAAGAAGTTTTCTTCCCAGGAGGCAGTTCTGCTTTCACACAGTTTGTGCAGTCTAGGTCCGCAGAGTTCTATCACAAAGGCATAAACGACCTTCCTATATATTGATTATAAATGAATTATTTAAAAATTAAAAAATAAGCAATTATTTACATTTTCAGTACTAATCGGCAATTTTAAACTTTAACGCCTATTATGTTAAAAGAATTATATAAATAAGAAACTTGTAAACTTGAAATTACCCATAATTATTCTGTTTCCTAATTTTTTGTTTCAAGCTATCATAATGCGAAAAAACATCGTCGTAGTAACTTCTTTGAATATTATCGATAACTTTACATCGAAATGATACAAACCCTACCACAGTTTTTTGCATTGCCATTTAAAAATATTTGCAAACAAACGTGTAAAAAGAATAATTTTGCTAAAAACGAAATACAAACGAAAATTGCAAAACAAAATGCGCTTTATGGCCTAAAAGGTCTATTACACTCAAAAATCGCAATAAACTGAGCGTTAAAATAATTCGTAAGCATAAAACATCTAAAATGCCAATAGACGGTGTCACGGTAAATGAATAGTAGCGAATAAAATTCTAAAACAGTTTTTGTTTGTACAAGACAAGTTTCACTTAATTTATTTACTTTTTAATATTTATTTACCCGATTTGAACTATACTAGGGTATTAAATCGGATCTGGCAACATAGACCACACTGGCCACCTATCGGGCAATAGCTGAATATATTTTATATAAACTTATTTCATTTTTAACCGACTTCAAAAAGGAGGAGGTTACTCAATTCGACCGTATATATGCTTTTTTTTATGTTTGTTCGCGCATAATTTCGTCGTTTATGAACCGATTTTGATAATTATTTTTCTGTTGGAAAGAAGACGTTCCCAAGATGGTCCCATGATAAGGATATCAGGGTTTGATGGTGGAAGACCAGAGAAAACAAGGGGAACTTTCAAAAATTGCAGCGGCGACTAGTTCATTTCTTAGCATTTTCATTAAGTATTTTAAAGCACTACTATTTATTAAAGGTCTGGAGTAGATCTGATGATGGAGCCTGGAGACAGTCGAAGGAACTCCTCAACAGTTCACAGCAGCTACCTTGTGTTTGTGCTTGAATAATTTGTATTGACAAGAACCTTACACCTAGATGGGTGGTGACTGTCATTAGGGAGCTGATGATGATGTCAAGGTCAGTTCAGGGAACTCCTAAACGATTTACAGTAGCTACCTTGTATTTGGACTCAATTCATTTATATTGATGAGACCTTTGCACCGATTGGGTTAAAATAATGGTCTGCAGTAAATTTGATGATGAAGACCATAGGCAGTTGAGGGAATACTTATGGGTAAAAATTAAAGTAAACAAAATTACGTCGTTTTCCAACTATATTTGCATCAGCTTCCAGTCTGACCGGATGCAACTGAATACATAGTACTTTTAACAACTAAAAAGTGTAAAATAAAAACTTTTTTACAAAAAAACAACCGACTTCCAAAAACCACTACAAAGTGAAAAATAACTAATTTCGGAAGTCGGTGTCAAAATTTTATATACAAAACCAAAGACACCGACTTCCGAAATTAGTTATTTTTCACTTTGTAGTGGTTTTTGGAAGTCGGTTGTTTTTTTTGTAAAAAAGTGTTTTATTACTATTTGATGTCTCCAATTGTCGATCTAATTTTGCTATATTGTACTAGATGGCGGAACTGAACCATGGGATCACAGTTTTTCTATGCCATTTTGACACATGCCCTCTCTATATATCTTAAATCTCTTTGCCTACAAGGTACTTCCCGTGAACTCAGAATCTTGAAATTCGGCACGAAGCAATGTTATATTATAGTACAGACAGATAAAGGAAAAATTGTGAAAATGATAAATTTGAAGTTACATAAAATATTAAAATACTATTTTTGCTTACATGACATAAAATATTTTTTTAATAATTATAAACTTACTACCTACCCTTTTTCACATGAACGCGTAGAGATATTAAAGTTGAAATTCATATCAAACACTTTTTAAATCTAATTGCCTCTAAACTGTGAAAAATTCTAAATCAATGCTAGTATTATAAATGCGAAAATAACTCTGTCTGTCTGTTACGCTTTCCCGCCTAAACCTCTCAACCGATTTTGATGAAGTTTGGCACAGACAATCTTTAGACCCTGAGAAAGAACATAGGCTACCTTTTATCCCGGAAAAATTTGATGTTCCCGAGGGGAATTTAAACAGCGCGATATAACCGAACTCCACGCGGGCGAAGCCGCTGGCGGAAAGCTAGTACGTCATAAATTGTAAGCCGCTACGTTTGTACGGCGGAACCCTCGGTGTGCGAGTCCGACTCGCATTTGTCCGGTTTTTTATTTCTTATTGGATAGTAATAATATTACGGCGGTATAGAATGAAGTAGACTCCAGATGCCAAAATGTCAAAGTCGAGTGAAGTGAAGCTTGAGCGACCAATGACATTGATACAGAGTGAAGTTGTTGCAGAATGAATGTGTTGTAGACAGTAGATATTATGTGTATGGTTTAGATTTCCTAATATCATTGTTAATATTTATTTATTTATTCTTTCGCACATGATATGTACAGAGGCGGACTTAATGCCTTAGGCATTCTCTACCAGTCAACCACAGGTGGTGAAGAGATAAGATGGTAGGTGCTTTAGATTGAAATAAAATTGTAAAGAAAAAAAAAACCCTTAAAATTATTAAAAAATACTTAAATAAGCTAAATATACATACATACTATTACCAAAATATATACTTATAATATAGGTATACATAAAAACTAAAATTTGGGAGAGGGGTGTAGCAATAACTCTACGCTAGTTGTTGCGAAAATAACTCTGCAATTTCCGCTTAAATGCAAACCGACTGGCGGCCATCCTGATATCAAGAGAAAGCGCATTCCACAAAAGAATGGATTGAATGTGAAATGAAGAGTGAACAAAGTCAGACGTATGCGAAGGACAGAGTAAGAGGAGATTGTTAGAAGAACGCAGATTCTTAGAGTGTGAAGAACATAAATATTGGAAGTGAGTCACAAGATAAGAAGGAGGAGTGGGTGATTTAAGAAGGGAGAGAAGCATGGTCAAGGCGCGCAAATTTCTTCTCTGAAGAATGGGCATCCATTTCAGTTCAGACCTGTAGCTCGACACATGGTCATATTTCCTGAGATTGAATATGAACCTGATCCCATTGTTGAGCAATCTATCAAGCTTATCCAGCAAAGCCGCATTCAGATCAAAGTAGCACACGTCACCATAGTCGATTATAGGTTCGATCGATTAATATTATAAGTACCAAGTTTTATGTAGTGAATATTAAGTAGATTTGCGTTAGATCCGATGCCAAAGGCAAGGAAAATTACAAAGGAAAAATATTTTCATTCTATCTTATTGATATACAGTATGTTAAATAACAGAGGGCGTTCCCTTAAACTCGTTAATATATATCATTAATAGAATAAAATAAAAATATCAGCATAGAAAAATAAGCATAAAAAATCCGATTCTAATTGGAATTCTAATTGGAAATAAATTTGAAACCTCCTGTTTTAAATCAAAATAGTAGTCGTCATGTATAAATAAATTGCGACGTTGCCGTCTTTCATGTTCGCGTGTACAGTGTGTCTGTTTTACATGTCAATTTAAAATTTTTATTGAATATTTTCTTATTGGAATTTTTTTTTAAAACATTTTGTTTTCGAATGGAAATATTTTTTTCAGCATGTATGTATGCTATACTATTTCGGGTTAACGGGAACGCCCTCTGTTAGTTAACATACTGTATAGTCTATACTAATATATAAAGCTTAAGAGTTTGTTTGTTTGAAGGCGCTAATCTCAGGAACAGCTGGTCCGATTTGAAAAAATATTTTTGTGTTAATAGCTCATTAATCCTGGAAGGCTTGGCTATATAACATCACGCTGCGACCAATAGGAGCGGAGCATAACTAACTCCACGCGAAAGAAGTCGCTCGAGGCCGCTAGTAATTGATATGTAGGGTAATTCCTTAACTCACTACCAACCTATTCTGAGCCGGTGTTTTGGATTTACAGACTGCTTCATTATCTCACAGAGAGAAGATCTGTATCCCAGCGGTAGGGTTGTTAAAGGCTGATAATGGTGAAACTGAATTTACAGAGAAATAACCTAAGAATCTAGCGCCATCTTTATAAGATTTAGACTGAAATATTTTCTTAATTTCATTGGTCCTTACCTGATGGCTGATGGAAAATGCTTAGTGCAGAGTCCACACGCAGTTCCTAATGTCGATAGCTTAATTGGTTATTTTATATCACTGAAACACATCTGTTCTTCTCAGACATTTATTCCGAACATATTTTGTTTTGAATATGTTAATGAAGTCACTATGTGACAGATTATACACCTAACGGCCAGTAGCGTTCTACAGGAACCAACCTCCAACATTATCACTGACAGCTAAATAAAGCGAGAAGGGACATTCATAACAGTAAAGGGCTCGGTCAACCACAGTACTCGCCGGGGTTGTGGCTACCGGCAATCCGACGGGCCTACCGCGCCATGTCTTGCGGAGTTGAGAGTAGCCTTACTACCCCACAGCGCCGAATAGTGGTCAACCACATACCTTAGAGCCTGTGGTTTCTTGCGGATTCTGCTGATTCAGTTGTTCTGGTGTGCTTTCAAATCTGACCTCTCTTGCACATCTATTTACTATAGTTCGATACTTTACCTTGTCGAATGCTACGTCAACCAATGGTATCGAAGAAGTACTCTAAATGCTGTTCTAAAGACTATGCCGAGCTTTTATTCAACGAAACTGGCATCTCTATGAGATTTTGAAAAAAATATTCTTATTTTAAAGCAAAATTGCACAAAGTAGCTAGAAAACTTTGTAGTACATGTATTTCACTATAAATATGATATTAATTTAGATATCTATCCACTTAATCGTATATACTGGAATACTATTTACGGTTAAGTGGTATTTATGTCTAGGTATATGGTTACAAGAGGACCCTAAGTTCGGTGTGTATTTTTGGCATTGGCTCTCTCCAGTTCCTTTCAGTGGATCCTGTCTCTTGCTTCTCTCTTAATCAGAATGGCTCCGCTGTCTGTTTCAAATCCCATCTCCTGACCTGACTGCCCCTACATAACTTATTATGATATTAATTTAGATAACTATCCACTTAACCGTACATATTGGGATAATATTTAAGGTTAAGGTGTGAAGTGTTCAGACTCCAATAAATATAAAAAAGGAAAATATTAATTATCTATGGCACAATATCTTTGTCTATGAAAAGAAATATCTTTGATTGTCATTGCGGTCTACTCTGATTATAGAGTACAAAGTGATTATTTTATCCACCGAGTTTTATTAAATTATATTATCAAAACCGTTCTCCACACCCATCAATCATCACAGGTTATGGCCCAGAATACGCTATAGCATACATTACGGCGAGAGCAAACATCCTGTAAGAGATTTTAGCTGCCTGTGTCGTCCCTGTTAAGTTTATGAGACGCCACTGGACACCATTTTTTTGTTGAATTCGCCGGTCGTCGTAAGAGTGGATGAAAATGGATCTGTCGCAACCGCAATCGATTTCTGGAGTAAAGTTAAATGGAAGTGCAACGTGGTGCACTTGGAAATTCCAGATGAGAGTTATGTTAAAGGCCAAAGGGCTATTTGAGATCGTGGATGGTTCCATACCTACACCCGGCAAAGAAAAACGGGCGGAGTACCAAGATTGGATTTCAAAAGATAGTAAGGCGCGCAAGGTTGGATTGGATTTCATATTGAACAAAGTATAATGACACATCTACTTATTGCCACTACGTCTGCTGAGATGTGGACGAAATTAAATAATATCTACGAAAAAAAGTCGTCAACGTCTTTGCACCTTGAGCAACAGAAGTTTTATTCGCTCAAATGCGATACTGATATTTCCTTGTTTTTCTCAAAATTATAAGAGGTAAGAGCTAATATTCGCCAGTTAGGCGATGATATATCTGACAAGATGTCATCAAGGTACTTATGTCACTACCAGAAAAATATCGCCATTTTATTGCAGCTTGGGAATCTGTCCCTACAGAAAATCAAACTGTAGGAGAACTAATGGCAAGATTGTTGATTGAGGAAGAACGCAATATGTCAATTTCAACTCTTAGTGAAACCAAATCAGATACAGAGTGTATAGCACTGGCAACAAATACTAAGAAATATAACGAGATAAAGTGTTTTGGTTGTGGCAAGATGGGCCATTATAAAAAGGATTGCCGTGCTAAGTTACAATGTTTTTATTGTAAAAAATATGGTCATTCTATTAAAGTTTGCAGACTGCGGCTTAACAAAGAGAAAAGCAGAGATTTTAGTAAAAGTACTGAGTCAAACAAAATGAGCAATGCATTCACAACAATTATGAAGAACAGAGAAACTACTCAAGGCTGGTTGGTCGATACCGGTGCAAGTGAACATATGTGTTTTCAGAGAAGCTTACTTAGTGATTTTGAAGAGTATGCCTCCTACCAGTCTGTAATAGTGGGTGATGGCAGAGAACTGCAGGTTATTGGTAAAGGAAAAGTTATCCTAAAAGCTTTTGATGGAGAGGAATGGATTGATACTATTTTGCATAATGTGTTGTATGTTCCCAAACTGTCAGTTAATTTGTTTTCTGTGAGAAGTGTCATAGACAGAGGCTATAAAATGGAATTTGAAAAAGACAATTGTGAGATAAAGAATAAGGAGGGAAAAGTTGTGGCAACAGGGTACAGAGAGAAGAAATTGTTTGTCATGTGTTTCAGTTATGATTCAAATTCTATTGCTAATATAGCCATAGCAGTAGAAAGCCTACAGATCTGGCATGAGCGCCTAGGGCATCAAAACTTTCAGTATGTCAAGCAGTTATTGAATAAAAATGGAATTAAATACAAAAACAATATAGTAACATGCAACGCATGTATGGAAGGTAAAATGCACAGACTACCATTTCGGAGAAGTGATACTGTTTCAAAGAGCCCATGTCGGTTAATACACATTGATGTTTGTGGCCCTATGGAGGTTGAGTCTTTAGGAGGTTCTAAATATTTTTTATTAATGAGAGATAATTATTCCACTTACAGATTTGTATATTTCTTAAAACATAAGAGCGAAGTCCCTGACAAGATTAAAGAGTTTATAAACTTGGCTGAGCAGGATACAGATCAGAAGGTAAAAGTTGTAAGAACTGATAATGGCAGTGAATTTATTAATGCAACAATTAAACAGTTATTTAAGGAAAAGGGCATAAGGCACCAGACATCTACAGCTTACACACCGGAACAGAATGGTAAAATAGAGAGAGACAATAGGACAGTGGTGGAGGCAGCTCGAGCAATGATAAAAACTGCAAAATTACCCAAAGAGTTGTGGGCTGAAGCAGTCAACACTGCCGTCTACATTCTTAACAGAACAGGACACAGTCATGTAAAAGACAAATCACCTTTTGAATTGTGGTTTAAAAGGGCTTATACAAATTTGGATAACTTAAAAGTTTGGTCAAAATGTGTATGTTCATATACCGAAAAATCTAAGAAGAAAGTGGGACTCTAAAAGCAAAAAGGGTTGTTTTGTCGGCTATGATGAAAATGTAAAAGGTTTTAAAATTTATTTCCCTGATTCAGCCACAATAGAAATAAAGAGAGATGTTATTTTTGAGTCACCTAACAGGGAAGAAATGCTCAGTGAAATATTAAATGACACTTTTGAAGAAGAAATAAAAGAAAATGTAAATGATGAAGAGGAAGAATAATATACAGATATATCTAGTGATACAGAAGAAATTGTAAAAGAAGAGAAGAAAGAGTTACCAGAAAAGAGAGTAAGAAGAAAACCTAAGTGGTTACAAGATTATGACCCAGAAACTAGCTTTATGTGTACATTAAATGAACCTAAAAATTATAATGAAGCTATCAACAGTGAGAGCAGTGAGAAGTGGCAAGAAGCCGTGAAAACTGAATTGGAAAATCTAAAAGAAAATGATACATGGAACAGTGAAATAAAAGTACCTAAATATAAGAGAATAATAGATAGCAAATGGGTTTATAAAATAAAACAGGACAGTGAAGGTAACATAACCCAGTACAAGGCACGTTTGGTTGCCAGAGGTTTTCAACAGGAAGACATATTTGAAGCCTATGATGTGTACGCACCAGTAGCTAGAATTTCTACTTTCAGAATTTTAATGGCATTGGCTAGTAAAATGAAATTACCAGTTCATTACATGGATGTACGGAGCGCTTTCCTGTATGGAGATATACAGGAAGATGTTTATATGAAACTACCACCCGGATGTGATGACAATGTGAGTATTGTTAAATTAAACAAAAGTATTTATGGACTAAAGAAGTCACCTAAGTACTGGAATTTGAAGTTTGATAAAGTTATTGCTAAGAAAGGTTTTAATAGATCTAAAAATGATTTCTGTCTTTATTGTAAACTAAATTCTGAGTATAAAATGTATTTGTTATTGTTTGTTGATGACATATTGATTATGGGGACTAATGATAACGAGTTACACAATTTAAAACTTTATTTGAGTAATATTTTCTCTATGAAAGACTTAGGTCATGTAACTAACTATTTAGGTATTCATGTTAAGCAAAATTTGTAAAATGGTATTATTGAAATGTCACAAAAACACTATTTAAAAAGAATTTTAGAGAAGGTCAATATGTATGAGTCAAAACCTATGTCTACTCCAATGGAATTTAAATTTCAGATGTTTTAGTCAAATAACTCAGATCCTGAGTTAGAAAATAAATATAGACAAATTCTAGGATCTTTAATGTATGCTATTTTGTGTACTAGACCTGATTTATGTCCTAGTGTAGCATATTTAAGTCGTTTTCAAAATTGTGCAAATGAAGCATTGTTAAAAGCTCTAAAAAGAGTCCTTAGGTATGTAAATGCTACACTTGACCTGAAGTTGACTTACAATAGTAACGAGAGTACTGATTTGATTGGATATGTTGATTCTGACTGGGGAAGTGATGTTAATGACAGAAAGTCCACATCAGGATTTGTGTTTAAATTATTTAATTGTTCTAGGAAGCAACCTACTGTTAGTTTGTCATCCTCTGAGGCAGAACTTATAGCTCTGAGTTCTGCAGTTGTTGAGGCTTGTTCGCTTAAAAATATTTTAAAAGATTTTGAGATTTCTGTTTGTCCTATCACTATCTTTGTAGATAATCAGGCAGCCATAAGTATTGGAAATAATCCTGAAAATAATAAAAGAGTAAAACATGTTGATATTAAATTTTACTTTATTAAAGAGAAAATTGACTGTAATATTGTAGTTCTGAAATTTGTTAAAACAGATTGTCAATTAGCTGATTTCTTTACAAAATCTTTCCTGTGAGTAAATTTAATAACTTTAGACATTGTTTAGGCTTAATGTGAGTAAATGTTAAAGTGTTCTTTTAAATAAAAGTAAGTTAAGATTAACCATAGAATAACATCTAGATAAAAGTCTTGCTTATATTACTTGTAGTAGTCTACTATTAAGGGAGCGAATGTTTTGTTTGTTAAAGTTGATATTTTTTTTTGTTAATGAGACGTTCGTTGTTTTGTTCAAGAGTGTATCTTTTTTATTTTTATTGAGGGAGCGTGTGAAGTGTTCAGACTCCAATAAATATAAAAAAGGAAAATATTAATTATCTATGGCACAATATCTTTGTCTATGAAAAGAAATGTCTTTGATTGTCATTGCGGTCTACACTGATTATAGAGTACAAAGTGATTATTTTATCCACCGAGTTTTATTAAATTATATTATCAAAACCGTTCTCCACACCCATCAATCATCACATAAGGCAGGTCAGTACTTTTTTTCGGAGTTGGGCGGGCGGCAATGTCTGCCAGACTCTTACTGACTGAAAATCACCCGACTGCTCCATCTCACACCTACACCGAGGGCTGCGAGGACGAACACTGCTTCCGCAGCCCCCGATTGGTGCCGACCTGCCACTGTGGGCCTCCTCGAAAGGAAGATCAGTAGGTAGGTACTGATAAGTTAAATTAGGTAATTTAACTTATTTATAATGGAATTTTCAAAAATATTGTGATACAAAAATGTTTGCAAGCTACTTTATGGAATTTTGCTTTAAAATAAGAGAAATTATTCAAAATCTCATAGAGACGCTTTTTTGCCAAGTTAAGGGACGGCGCAGTTTTAATTTCAAAGACCGAAAACTTCGTCATACTAAACTAAATACCGGCGCCGATAGATTGTCCGAGACTAAGCAAATCAGGTAATAGAAAATGGATCACATACGACCCGGATTTCTGTTGAAAAGATATATGTTTCTAGAATCAAATAGCTAATGCTGGGTTGTATCTTATTGGAATACAATGGGATGTCCCATCTTCAGAACTGTAGAACTTTCATTCAATGGAACCGAAATTATTAATAATGCCTTGTTAATTAGGGATATATTTAAAAAAAACAACCAGGAAATCTACCAAACAGCACACAACCTATATATTGGGTATAAAAATAAAAAGTTTTGTATGAGAGTTTCATATTTAATATGGCAAGATTTTTTTGAAAATTCCCCAAAGGAGATGCATGTGGATAAAAAATTGACATTTTTAGCGACAGGAGTCCCATCGGGTACACGACTTAGCCCTCGCCGTTTCAAAACTTTAAGTTAATAAGTCACGTACACGTTTTCGTCAAAATAAAGCTTATCATGATAAAAACATTTGATCCTGACGCTATTTTGCTGGATGCCTGCAGTGACACACATGTGGAGCAGACGAAATAATAATTATATCAGTGATGAACAACAAATTAACTTAAACTAGATTTTCTGCAATAAAGTTGTGTAAAGTTTTTGTTATTAAATGTGTTGAGAGTATTTATGTTGATTACTTGATTATTTATAAATATACAAAGTTATTTTTTATTTACGCGTAACCTGAATATAGTTTGTTCAAAATAAGCAACTAAATCGATTCCAATCACTTTTACACCATATTATATATTTTGGAAAATACATTTAGACATTGTTGCAGTGTGGATACCGAGCGCGCGCATGCAGCTTACGATAGATCATAGTACTTGCGCGCGGCCAACAGTTGACGCCAAAGGTCAATGCACCGCGCTCGCCCGCTTGAGCGGAGCCTTGACCATATTTTTTTTGGGACAACCAAGTAGAATAGCAAGCTCATAACTTTGTGGTTTTTCGTTATATCTTTTTGAAATTTGATACATAGATTCTATACTTAAAAATTCTGGACACGTGTTTCGGGTTTCGCATACGCAAAAAGTAATGTTGTTTAATACTATTATCACTACATCCATACTAATATTATAAATGCGAAAGTAACTCTGTCTGTCTGTCTGTCTGTTACGCTTTCCTGCTTAAACCTCTCAACCCATTTTGATGAAATTTGGCACAGACAATCTTTAGACCCTGAGAAAGAACATGGCTACCTTTTATCCCGGAAAAATTTGATATTTCCGAGGGAAATCTAAAAAGCGCGATATAACCGAACTCTACGCGGGCGAAGCCGCGGGCGGAAAGCTAGTAATTTATAAAACAAAGCCACTTACTTTCCTTTTCCTTGTGTCCCCTTGAATGATTAAATTTAAACTACGCAACGGATTTTAATAGAGTTTTTTTTAAATAGATAGAATGATTCAACAGGAAGGTTTCTATGTATATAACATGCATAATATATAAGAGCAACACTGATAATTTTTGAGGTGTCTAACACATGTCGAAAAATAAGTCCATTTTTTTGAGCTTACATTGCAAACGCTGGCTGAACCCTATGAGGTAGATCAAAATTATGTACAACAGTATTGTAGACCTTAAAAATGCCTACAAAAAAGTCTGTGACACCATATGTCTACCTACTATAGTTTCTTCACTATGACAACTTTTTATGTTTGAAAAGTTAATTAAAATACCAGTCGAAATCAGAGCCCACTATTTTTTTCTTATTATTAATCCTTCTCCAACTAAATTACATCATAACAAAGGTAATTTCAGTAGCAGCAGATCTCTTTTTGAATGATTGAAATTGGTGGTTTCGTTAAGGACATGTCCCGATTTATTCAAAACTGAACACCAGAAAAAATCCACGTGCCGGTCGCGCCGGTGCCGACCGCCTGTGTTATTTAAGTGTTTCTCTGCCTTTTTTTTGTTGGGATGGGAAATCATCAAATGACTTCTCCCGCTCTGGGCAGAGCGGAAGGGCGTGTCAGACTTTTATTGACTAAAACCCACCCGTGTTTCTTTACTTGCCTGTGCAACGGCCAGGTCCACGGTTTCTTGTTTAACCAACCCGCAACCCCGACCCAGGAGGCATCGGTCTTCGTGGACCCCGTCACGATACCACGGAGGGAGTGGGCCGGAGCGGGGGACCATTATTTCGAACAAACTTCCTACCCCGGTAGGCTTTGATTCTGTTTGAAGGTGGAACTGGCCATCCATGGACAACAAGGTCGATGTATCTTGCAGAGTCAGATATTGGCTGATGGGCGGCACAGTAGACATTATTTTTATTAAAGAGCCATCGTTTCTTGAGGAAGGCTTGGGTACTTATATCATTTGTCCACATGCGAAGCCGGGGCGGGTCGCTAGTGAAATATAAAAATAAATGAATTCAATTTAATTTAAATAAGTTAAGCCAGATCACTACTGGTTGACGATCCCGTATTCAGCTTAACGTTACCTACTATATTTTTTTAGGTCATCTTTTTTTTTGTTTTATCGTCATTAGGTCATGCATAAAGAGTTCGTTAACAAATATTCTCCAGGCGTTGGTCTACGATGATATCCGCCAAAACAAGCAAGAAAAAGAATCTAACAGACAAAAATACTTCAGGAATAGGGTCGAGTATCATATTGTGTTGTTATTCTTTCTTATTTTGTGATTCAAAATAATCTTAAGACCATAGGTTACTATACCTATGGTCTTAAGATTATTTTATTGTAGGCTTGTAATTTCGGTCGACACTACTGATTCCTGCCTTAGATATGTTACGTCTGCGAAATTTCGCTAGATTAGAACAGAATATAATACTCTTTATTATGTACACCATATAGATAACAGAATGTAAATATAAAGATTTTACAAAGGGTAATACAATTCGCTTAAAGCGATTTTTTACAGAAAATCATTGGATGGAATACTAAGGGGAAGGGGAGAGAAATAATGTAGGTAGTCTACAGTATATTATTTACATAAATATGTACGTTAAGTATATACAATAAGTATGTACGTTAAGTATATCATACTAGTTTAAATAAATATATACATCTAATTAATAAATATCATACAAAAGCAAATAAAATATAATCTTATGTTTAAAGAAAGAGGAAGTGCTTTTTTGTAATCGTTTTAAAAGTGGACGCTAGCTATTTAAATTGCTCTTTTTTGTACTTCTTCCGTGTCTTAAGGAAATTATCATGATGATAGTAATAAAGTAACCAACCCAATTGCATTACCTTAAATAGCTAATCAAAAAAGGGTAACTTTAACCCTTTAAACCCTGAAACCTGTAAGTGATATACACGGTCTCGTTAAAGTGCTAACCGGGGTTGGCATGAACTCTGATTGGTGTTCCCGCTTTTAGAAATAGAAATGAAAAATGTTCACACGTAACGAGGAGCCAGTTGACGGCAGTATTGGTTTTAGTTTCTGCATTCAACGTGGTTTTTATTTGAACTCCGTGCAGTTTTCTGTGGACAAGTTTTCTTTTGTAATTATTGTGAATGTTATTCACTGCGCTGCATACAACATAGGTTTAGTTTCAACTAAAAGGGGTGGACAGAGGTTTTATCATCATTTTACAAGCTATTAGCTACTATAGTCGTGGGTGCCTGGTGTTTAAAAACCAGCCTCTCAAGCACAAGCGTAGAGTAGCCAGCCTTTCGGTGTTCTATAGGATGCATTTCGGGGAGTGTGCGATGGAATTGCATGATTTAATTCCCCCATCTCCGTTCCACCAGCGGACGACCCGTCGTACGGCTGGTTTCCACCCTTACGTTGTTAACACCTCTACGATCCGGACGAAGCGTTTCGCCTCCTCCTTTATACCGCGTACATCGAGGGACTGGAATAATTTGCCAGCGGCGATGTTTCCGTCGGACTACAATTTGAGTGTCTTCAAGGCTAGAGTGAATAGGCTCTTAATAAACTAGTGCGCTTTACCATCAACGATTGCGTCACTGCTTACCATCAGGCAGGATTGCGGTCAAACGCTAGTTTATAATATATATAAAAAAAAAAAGTATGAGTGTGCAGGTTCGATTAACGGTCAGGCAAATACCAATATAACGTTTCTAAGTTATTTGTACTTTCTAAGTATATCTTAGACACCAATTATCATCATCATCATCTCAGCATTAATCTCAGTCGCATTCGTAGCTTTCAGCTATGGAATCTGGGGTCCGCTTTAACAGTCTAACAGCTGATTTTGGCTAAACTTCGATATTTTCCGTGAAGCGACTGCCGTCTGATCTCCACAACCCGAAGGCGATATCTAAGCATTGCAGTTAGACCAATTGTTAGACTTTTGAGGGTTCCAACAACCCATAACGACTGCCACTCGATGTTCGTATGGCAACCGGGACCAACGGCTTAACGTGCTTTCCGAGGCACGACCAGACCAGTGCAAATTTTCATATTCATGCATACAAATATTTGCACTGTGCGGGGATCGAACCCGCGCCTCCTTGCGCAACGGCCGCGTTCGCTACCGCTACGCCACGTAGGCTGTTAAAACTTATCTATAGCTAGTTATAATATGTACTTTCTAAGTATATCTTGGGCACCAATGACTGATTAAAAAGTGAAGAAGAACATCTTGAGGAAACCTGGACTTTAAGTCTAAGTCTGAAATGAGCAACCGTGGTGATTACGCTCAATCCTTATCAGTATGAGAGGAGACCTGTGCCCGGCAGTGGAACGATAAAAAGGTTGATGATGATGACAAGCTATTTAAAGGTGATAATATTGTCA
Source organism: Sesamia nonagrioides (assembly GCA_017933935.1). NCBI lineage: Eukaryota > Metazoa > Arthropoda > Insecta > Lepidoptera > Noctuidae > Sesamia > Sesamia nonagrioides. The sequence goes on from JADWQK010002064.1 coordinate 64,928, forward strand.
CCAGTCTAGTACAAGGAATCTTATTTCAGAAGTGTCGATGCGGCCGATCGACCACGACGATATACAGACGAATACGTTTTTCGCGAATTTGGTCTAACTGCAATGCTTCGATATCGTCTTCGGGTTGTGGAGGTCAGACGGCAGTCGCTTCACGGAAAATATCGAAGTTTAGCCAAAATCAGCAGTTAGACTGAAAAAGCTTACCCCAGACTCCAAAGCTGAAAAAGCTTCGGATGTGATTGGGATTAACGCTGAGATGATGATGACGTTTTTGGTGAAATTGGTTTTTATTAGCCGCAAGAATCACACTCTCACCGAAGTGAGGAACTCATTTCTCGACAACCTCGGTGTGTTGGTATTGTTTCATCCCTATGTATTTGCAAACAAATTTATTTTTTAGAAAAGTTTTGGTTCGGTGGATTCGGCCCTGTTTAACGAGTTGTAGGCACTTTATTTTGTGTGTTTCATCATCATTGTATTTTGAGTGTGTTTTGAATAAACAATGAATAATAAAAATTATTTCAATGGTAAGGTTGTAATGGGAAGATGTATTCGCAAACTATTTGCTACCTGATACCGGGTTACTTTGGATTCAGTGGAGAGGCGTGCAAAAAAGCTAATTGGTGACCCAGATTAAACTCAATACGGTCTCCAAAGCCTGTTGGTTTTCTATGGGATGCATTTTGGAGACTGTGCGAGGGAATCGCATGATTTAATTCCCCCTTCCCTGTTCCAACATTAGACGACCCGTCGTACGGCGAGTTTCTACCGTTACGTTGTGGACGCCACTACGATCCAGACAAAGCGTTTCGCCTCCCCTGTTATACCGCGTATATCGAGGGACTGCAACAATTTGCCAGCGGCGGTGTTTCCGTCGGACTCCAATTTAAGTATCTTCAAGGCTAGAGTGAATATGCTCTTAATAAACTAGCGCGCTTTACCATCAACGATTGCATCACTGCTTACCATCAGGCGGGAATGCGGGCAAGCACTAGTTTATAAATGATTAAAAAAAAGGTCTAATATGTAAAGTCGCTACAATTATCATAATCTTATTTATTATGAAAACTAACAACACCGCTTAAACTAATATATGCCACTCGACTCTCTTACTGATTTCTCGATAAAATTATAATAGCATCAGTGGTACGTGGTGGCAACAGTATTAGGATGACCATTGCCCAACTGTGGGATATAAACGGCTAAAATTAAATAAAAATTGTGTTTTTTATCCTGCGGCAATTTATTTTTGCGCACTGTATTTTCAACGCACTTCTTTGTTTTTTAACTGACAGTGATACGCTCTATTGGATTTTGAACGTTAAGTTTAGCACCGGGAATTAAAAATTCAGTGCGCTGTTTACAACGCTCCCGAATCTACAATTCTATGTTCTATAGAACGGACTAAGTGTTGGACAATTGAAAATCTAAAGGCGAAAGTGCCTTCAATATTTTTCGATTTGTACCTAAACAAGCTATTTGGTAGATATGGAGTAACATACGGATCCTGGATGCTATTTATTGCCTCAGATAGGTGAAATTATGTTTGTATTTCGTTGGATATCTGTGGCGGATGGAACTATAGGTTTGAATTGCGGCTTATCGCTAAGAACAGCTGTACGGGTTTATCGACCTGGTTAGAGGGAACTCTAGTGGTGATTTCTCTATACAAACGTGTTCCGCTGTTTTCTTCGTGGATTATGCTTTTAGAGCAATTAATATTTTTCTATTATTTTACACCGTGATTGGTAGGTGCTACAATCATTTGATTTTTCCCGAAACTTAATTATTAAAAGAAATACAATACTTCAAAATCGCAAAAAATATCCATTTTTACCGTGATGTTCAGATGACTATTAGACAAACGTGATAAGTTTTTGACAAAAAAAATAATAATAAGAGAATAGGACTTTTCCTCTAAATTTTGATATAAAAATAATTAAAATCTGTCGTGTTTTGAAAAAAAAATATCGAAATACGAAATGTCTTTTGTCAACGTTTTGTAGGTAAAATCAGTCTGAGCTGAAACTGCCCTTTTCACACTTTACCGGGAGAGGTTGGAGGCAGCGCAACGGCAAGAGTTTCTTCAAATAGCTATTTTCCAAATTCCTTGGCACTAGAGTCGAATGAGTGAATATAATAGAGTGGAATAGTATTTTATTTTAACTTTACATAACTTTTAACTTAACTAAGGCATGTAAACAAAAGTTAAAATTAATGATCTTCGATAATAATAGATCATCTCATTCGTGACCATCATCAACCTTTTTATCTTCTTAAATAAGATTCCTTGTACTTGATTGGTGACAATATGACATGACTTATTACATGTTATCTCCTTTAAATAGCCTTTAAATGTCGTCATTATCAACCTTTTTATCGTCCCAATGCTGAGCACAGGTCTCCTCTCATACAGAAAAGGATTGAGCGTAATTATCACGCTTGCTCAATGCAGATTGGCGATTTCAGACTTAAAGTCCAGGTTTCCTCGAGTTGTTTTCCTTCACCTCATAATCTGTCATTGGAAAGTGCATATTAACTTAGAAAAGTTACATTGGTACTTGTATGTGAATGTCGTGAATGTTGAGACCATAGGCTGTGATTAAATAACCACAATCCAGTAACCGGATAGCATTATACTATTTATTAAGATTGGATGTCACACTTTCAGACTCCTGAATATCCATAATCAAAGATCTTTAAATCACAGCTGGGACCAACGGCTGAGCGTGATTTAAGAGGTAAAGAGGCACAAAAGTATTTGTTCTGGGAAATAAGAGAATTTCATAAAATACGCCTTCTCTCTCTCCTGATCATCATCATCTCAGCGTTAATTCCAGTTCCATCCGAAGCTTTTTCAGCTTTGGAGTCTGGGGTCCGCTTTACCAGTCTAACTGAGCTGAATTTGGGTAAATTTCTATATTTACCGTGAAGCGACTGCCGTCTGACATTCACAACCCGAAAGTGATATCGAAGCATTGCAATTAGACCAATTGTTGGACTTTTGAGGGCTCCAACAACCCTTAACGACTGCCACTAGATGTTCGTATAGCAACCGGGACCAACGGCTTAACGTGCTTTCCTAGGCACGACCAGACCATGTTGAAACCATGTTGACGAGATGTTTTGGGTGATCACATCTCAACTATTGAAACACTAGGTATTCCAATAAGAGAGTTTCATAAAATATTCTTTGACTTTCAGTGGATAATAATGTAAGAGAAATGAAAATTACAATGTATAAGCGTAGTTATATGACGAGGTCAACAGCCGCTGGCGAATTGGTGAAGTGCGAGGACCCGCGGTCAGCGTTCGGACCACCGTTGTCATCCCGCTGCCCCACTCGTTTATTGCAGTCAGCGCGCAGTGATGTTGAGAATAGCGACCACAACAGCTTCTATAAATTCTGTTTCTTATTACATACATCACAAAAAAGTGCCCAGAAATATCCATATAACTGACTTTACAAACTATATACATATACAAACCTAGAAACTTATTCCAATGTTCATGTATCATGAAGCAATCCCAGTACCTACCTAACCACATAATATATATCAAGCATGAACTGATTTTATGCTCCACTGATCACGGATATTTCTCCCAAGGCTACCCCAGTCCGACGTACTTACTTTGCATAGTTATGCTCCCATAATATCTGAGATCCCAAGTATTTGTTATGCGTAATGTTGTGTTTTCTGCCTATGAATGAAAATGATAGATATTTAGTTTTGAATATACACGGATTTATTGCCAATATCAATAGTTAGACTGGTAAAGCGGACTCCAGACTCCAAAGCTGAAAAAGCTGCGGTTGCGACTGGGATTAACGCTGAGATGATGATGACACACGGATTTATTGACAAATGCTTCTTCCATTGAAATGCTGACCGGAAATTTCTGTTGCTGAACATCATTACTTATAGGGGTTTATTTACAGACGTTGCTTGGTTGATACGTTCAAAAATGAAAAGTTAAACAAGCGCCCCTCGGTATTCGCTAAGGCTTTATCTTCTGAGATCTTTTTAGATTTTTTGGCCGAGTAAATTTACCGAAAGAAAGAAAGAAAGAAAATACATCTATTTAGCACAGACTAAAAGACACAATACATCAGAAAAAGAGGATAAGTAATTCAATAATAATAATAATATGGGTATACAGAGCTTGGGAGCGATCTGAACAAAACGAGGCCAACGTGTGCCGCCCGGATGATGCCGCCACGAGTGCATTCTGGCGCAGCATCTGGTCAATACCCGTCTGTCACGCTGAGGGTGACTGGATACAGGATGTCGAGCAAGTGTGTGAAATGATACCAGAAATGGATACCATTTTAATAACACCAATAGATGTGGCCACAGCAGTCCGTTTGTTACCGAATTGGAAATCACCGGGACCGAACGGGCTGCATAACTTTTGGCTAAAATGGCTAAATAGTTCACACACTTGTTTGGCATCTCAATTCCAGTCATCCTTAGAGTCTGGTTCGCTACCCCAGTTCTTGACAACTGGAATTACCCACCTGCTCCATAAATCAGGTAGCACCGCGGAACCCAACAATTATAGGCCGATCACATGTTTACCAACGGAATATAAAGTTCTTACATCCATTTTGAAAGCCATCTTGACAGCAACTCCATCATGTCTGTCTCTCAAAATGGATGTAGGAGCGGGTCCCGCGGTACTAAGGAGCTACTCCTCATAGACATGGCCATCAGCCAACAGGTTCGTCGATCCCGCAAGGACTTCTCAACTTGCTGGATAGATTATAAGAAGGCCTACGATTCGGTGCCACATACATGGCTTATGAGGGTGCTGAAGTTGTACAAGATTAATGCAACTCTACGCACTTTCCTTAGGTCGTGTATGGGGCAATGGAAGACAGTCCCTCGCTATCCAGGGAGTCGACGGACCCAAGAGAATGATGAAACTGTATGGATTGGGCGGGGAATATTCCAGGGCGACAGTCTGAGTCCACTTTGGTTCTGCTTAGCTCTGAATCCTCTAAGCACACTGCTGGAGGATTCGGGTCTGGGTTATCGATTGAAGAGAGGTGGTCAGATCATATCTCACCTCCTCTACATGGATGATTTGAAACTCTTTGCCCCCAATGAATTACATCTGATGAAGCTACTGAATGTAACTGAAACTTTTAGTAGTGGCATTGTTGACGCCATCTATTGGCGTTTATGAATGGAGCTGTCGCGCCGTATCTCCTAGCTGAATCCTTGTCCCCGTAACCTACATCACGTCATGCACCCGCTGCCCGTGAGATGGCGCTGATCGAAAACAGCGCCTTGATCATGCTAGAAGAATCAGATTTCAGTGTGTCCTTTGGAACTCCGCGCGTGCGCACCGTACCGTACCGCGCGCCCCGCGTTTCACATCGTTCTTACGGTGTGATCCTAACCGCTGTTTCAAAACCCGCAATCGCATAGTTTTTGCTGTGTGAATTTATCGCTGAACGATATAATCATTCGATTATAAGTTGTAACCATCCGCTTAATTGGAGACGTGTCCTTGTGGCTTCAAGAAAAGAAAACGAAGCTGTTAGCGGGGAACTTTATAACCACGTGTGTTGTGTTGCGCCTGGGCCGAACCGCAAGGGTGAAGAACGTCGAAGACGGAGTGGACTGATCGAACTCCTACGAGACGACGGAACAGAAGCGAGGTAAGGTGCATGATTCCATAACCCATTCCTAGGTTAAGAGTTTACAGCGCGACAGTGACGCCATTTTCTTTTCCTTAAAAATTACAGTCCAGATCGAAGGAAGGTATATTAAACCCCGCGAAGCCACTTTGGCCCCTCCATTGTGGTCTTTCGAGCCGGACCATTGTGGTCCTTCTAACCTCGGATTATCCAGTTTCCGCCCCCCCCCCCCTTTTAGGGCACCTATTAGATTAGTGGTAAAACCCGCCGTTTGTAGGTTTGTTAGCCTACTTTCGTACCTACACCATTACGCGTGTAATCGCTGACGTGTAGGTAATTAATTCATTCGATACCGCTTTACACTAAATAGGTACTATATATATTTACCCGCTGTTATACTAACATTTATCTTAATATTCGCTGTAAGTAATAAGTATTCATACTCCCAGTAAAAATCGAAAAGTTTCTATTTCGATAATTTTGCTAAGATTCGTAGGTATCTACAAAATATTGTGATCACAAGCCGAGCGCGGTGCTCGCTAGAAATACATTCGTAGGTACCCACCCGCTAGTATTTATTTTCATAATACTCACAAATTAATCAACTATTACAGTCCATATTACAGAACGTCACTCAAGCGTAACCGAGTGATTCGCTTTTGTGATTGATTTCGATGCTTATCTGTTAGTCATAAGATTTACATTTCAGTACATAGTTATGTCGAAATACAGTTAAGACCCTAAGCGGATATATAAAAAATTGTTATTCGCGTTTCACTTATTAGGTAACTAGAAATTTAAAATTCTCATTTCATAATGAAGAAAGCTATTAAGTCTGGTAGTACAGAATTAACGCTGTCGGCGTTGGAAGCAAAGCGAAATGCATTATTTGAGTGCTTACAGTCAGACCACGACTTATCAAAAAACATCAAAGACGATGTGGATAAGAGGGATGCATTTTTAGACGCTAGCTCAAACATTGACGCTATTCGCTCCGAATTTCATCGGGTTATGGATCAATACAATTGCTTTTTAATAACTACAGATCCAACAACCCGCGCGGACTATAAGGCTTTGGTCTCTTTCGAGCAACTGTATGGCAGACTGAAACGCTTAGTAGCTTCCAACACCGCAAATGATATACCACCCGTCGTGGAGAGGGGACCGTCCATGATCAAGTTACCACCGATTGAATTAATGAGTTTTAACGGTGACATTCGCACATGGCCATTGTTCTACTCAAATTATAAGTCAGCCGTTCATGATAATCCATCTCTCTCGGATCATCAGAAACTACATTATTTACAAGGAAAGCTAACTGGTAAAGCCCTAGCGGTCTGTACCGGCATTGTGCCCACCGCAGAAAATTATGAACTCATTTTTAAATCGCTAGTGAGTAGGTATGAAGATAAACGCATGCTAGCGTCCACATATTTAAAGCAGATCTTGGAATTTAAACCGCTAACTTCCGCTACTTCAAATAATTTTGACATATTTAATGAAAAGTTTGTCAGCGCTGTTCGCGCATTACAACATTTAAAAATTCCAGATTTATTGAATCTAATCTTCGTACAATTAGCTATTACGAAGCTAGACAGTGAAACTGTACGTAACTTTGAAAACAGTCAGGATCAATCTGATGTCCCTGCATTTGATGATTTAGTGGACTTCATCAATAAACAAGGTAAAATATTGTATCGTGCTCACTCCGTCAGCGTGACACCGGCTGATCGTTCTCGCATTTCTAATAACAAAGCTTCGCCAAATTCCCCACGCTACAATGCCTATGTCAGCACAGTCGAATCTACTGACAAATGCCTGTGTACTAATGTCACACATCAACAGTTATTTAAATGTCCCGATTTTCATAAACTGTCTCCGTATGAACGCCTACAGATTGTTAATAAAATTAACGGTTGCGTCAATTGCTTAAGCATTAAACACAAGATGTCGCGTTGTCAATCCGCAACTGGATGTAGGACATGTAAGCGTCATCATTCTTTGTTACATTTTACCCGGGAATCGAACCCGCGTACCGGAGCAAACAATTGCACTCAGCTGTCTACGAGCGAGCCGCCCGAGACAGCGGCCCCGACGCGGGCAGCGGTCTCTTTCGATCACACGCGCACGACAGAGACGGAGCAGCCTGCCGCGCGGTCTGGCGTAGCATTGTGCTCAATGTCTATGGACGCGCCGCGTTGTGTATCCCCGGATACGGCTTGCGGCGAGCCGTCGCAATGTGATGCATACACCACTGTCCTACTCGCCACCGCGCAAGTCATATCATACGACGGTAATGGTCGTAAGCATTTGCTGAGAGTTCTGTTAGATTCGGCGTCTCAAAGCAATTTCGTCACAAATGAATGTTGTGACCGATTATGTTTACGTCAAAACAATACACAGTCCACGACTGTACGTGGTTTCGGAGGCGCAGAGAAGGCGTCGTTCGGAACAGTAAATTTAACCATATTTTCACGCTTTAATAAAAATATCCGATTTGATATCGACTCGTTAGTAGTCGATCAAATTACGGATAAATTAGCTTCTGCTTTTGTCGATATTAAGGCCTTGCCTTATTCGAATAAACTTCAGTTCGCTGATGATAATTTCGCTACTCCAAGTAAAATTGACATTTTAATTGGAGCTTCGCTGTTCCCGCATTTACTTTTGCCTGGCGGGATTCCTGGAGGCCCGTCAGTGCCCGCCGCTGTCAATACAGTGTTAGGCTATGTACTAATGGGAACTGTGCCTACACTTAGTAAACGCCCAGCCTGTATTACATCATGCTGTGTCATAGTCCATTCGCCTATGAATAACAATAATAATAATTCTATTTCCCGCTTCTGGGAACTTGAAGAAGTTCCCGGCCCGCCCATTCAACATCCCGCTGATTTTGAATGTGAATATTTTTATCGTTCAACTACGCAACGGGACCCAGTTACTGGTCGCTATACCGTGGGTCTACCGTTTGATAAAGATGTGTTCACACTAGGTGACTCTTTCAATGTCGCTCGTAAGCGATTTTTATGCTCGGAAAGGGAGCTTGAAGCTTCACCGGGGCTGCGCGCCGCTTACGACGAGGTTGTAAATGATTACCTTTCTAAGGGTTATCTCTCGCCCGTCTCAGTTCTCCCGTAGCAGGGATTGACAACCCGGCAGACTGCCTGTCACGTGGTGTCTCTCCTGCTGAATTGTTAAGCCACCCTCTGTGGTCTCAGGGGCCCCCCTGGCTAATTTTACATCCGTCACAGTGGCCTACCACTGAATGTACGGAGCCGCTCCCGCTGAACGAAGTACCTGAGCAAAGAAAGCTCATTCACACTGTTTTAACTCTCGCAGACAACTCCCATGTTTATGATGCTCTCTGTCGTCATTCGTCGTGGAGTAAAATACTCCGTGCGATGGTCTACATTCTCAAGTTTACTAGATTGTTGCCACGTCGCGATTCCGTAGAAACAACCGCAGCTGATTTGAGTTTGGCAGAACACAAATTACTGAAACTCATCCAGCATAAATATTAAAAAAAAAAAAAACCGCCATATTTTAAGTGCATTTAAAAGATTTTTGTTCCGCAGTGGCCCTGTCTAAGTAATGCTTTCGGACAGAGGCAACAATTTTGTAGTCGCTAATTCTTAATTATATAACGACTTGGTCAGAGTTGGTGGACGACTCACCCATTCTGATCTAAGTTATTCACAGCGGCATTCTTACAAAGAGCTAGTTACAGTACTCACTCAGAGCGAGTATTTGTTAAATTCTAGGCCTCTCACAGTTTTGAGTGCTGATTCCGCAGAGCTTACCGCATTGACTCCGAGCCATTTTTTGCATACCGCACCTCTGCTTTCATTGCCCGCATCTGAAGTAGAATCAGGTAATCTCAATCTGCTTCAGAGACATTCTCTACTTGATAAGTTAGTTCAGTCCTTTTTGCGAAGGTGGAGAATGGAGTATTTACACGGTTTGCAAACTCGAGAGAATTGGAATACTCCGACTGTGCCAATCAAGGCTGGCATGGTCGTAATCATCAAAACTGATAATGCACCCCCTTTATCGTGGCCGTTAGCGATTGTGGAAAGGACGCTTCCTTCCGACGATGGGGTAACGCGCGTAGCTTCTGTAAGAGCCGCTAAAGGTACATACGTACGTCCGGTCGTGCGTTTGTGCCCACTACCTACACAGTAGGATTATTAATTTGATAAACACAAGTATTTTAAGTGTTAGCAGTTAGTTAGTTTAGTATTATCGCAGTTATTTATATAAAAATCGCAGTTATTTCTTTTATAAGTCGCAGTTTCAATATTATATTTTCGCAGTTTTCGCTGTATTTCATGATTGGGTTTTGAAGGTGACCCTTCAAAAGGGGGGAGGATGTTGACGCCATCTATTGGCGTTTATGAATGGAGCTGTCGCGCCGTATCTCCTAGCTGAATCCTTATCCCCGTAACCTACATCACGTCATGCACCCGCTGCCCGTGAGATGGCGCTGATCGAAAACAGCGCCTTGATCATGCTAGAAGAATCAGATTTCAGTGTGTCCTTTGGAACTCCGCGCGTGCGCACCGTACTGTACCGCGCGCCCCGCGTTTCACATCGTTCTTACGGTGTGATCCTAACCGCTGTTTCAAAACCCGCAATCGCATAGTTTTTGCTGTGTGAATTTATCGCTGAACGATATAATCATTCGATTATAAGTTGTAACCATCCGCTTAATTGGAGACGTGTCCTTGTGGCTTCAAGAAAAGAAAACGAAGCTGTTAGCGGGGAACTTTATAACCACGTGTGTTGTGTTGCGCCTGGGCCGAACCGCAAGGGTGAAGAACGTCGAAGACGGAGTGGACTGTTCGAACTCCTACGAGACGACGGAACAGAAGCGAGGTAAGGTGCATGATTCCATAACCCATTCCTAGGTTAAGAGTTTACAGCGCGACAGTGACGCCATTTTCTTTTCCTTAAAAATTACAGTCCAGATCGAAGGAAGGTATATCAAACCCCGCGAAGCCACTTTGGCCCCTCCAGGCATCAAAATGGAATTTGGTGTGGACAAATGTGCAGTCATGCATGTAGAGCGGGAGCAGATTATGGAGTCCTAGGGAATTACACTCCCGGATTCCATACAGCTTAGATCCCTCTCCTCATTCGATAGCTATAAATATTTGGGTATGTCAGAAGCGTTAGGTATCAACCATGTTGACATGAAGCAATCGTTGAAGGAGCGCTTCTTTGGTTGCCTGCAGAAGGTATTAAAAAGTCTTCATTCGGGCGGGAATAAGGTGCGCGCCTTCAACGGGTAGGTCATGCCGGTTTTGATGTACTCTTTCGGCATACTTAAATGGACTCAGACTGAACTCGACGCCCTGGATAGAAGGGTCCGTACACTGCTAACAGCAAACAGGATGCATCACCCACGATCATCGGTGATGAGACTGTATAATCCGCGGAAGTGCGGGGGTCGAGGCTTTTTAAATACGAAGACCCTCCACAACCGAGAGGTATGCAGTCTCAGAGAACATTTGTTAAAAAACCGTAGTGGGTATGCATCATGATATTGTCACAGTAGACAAGGGGCTTGCCCCGCTATCCATGGCGAAAGAGAACTGGCACAAGACTATAATACTTACCACTGATGACCGCAAGATGATATGGCAAAGCAAGGAACTTCTCGGGCGATTTTATCGGGCTCTTCATGAGCCCGATGTAGACTTCTTAGCTTCCGTATCCTGGCTACGATTCAGTGACCTTTTCGAGGAAACTGAAGGTTTCGTCTGTGCAATTATTGACGAAGTTATCTTGACGAATAACTACCGGAGATATATTATGAAGGACGGGACGATTGACGTGTGTCGGGCATGTTACCATCCGGGTGAATCCATCAGACATATTATCTCTGGTTGTTTTCGTTTAGCCAACGGCGAGTATTTGCACAGGCATAACCAAGTTGTTAGGATTATCCACCAGCAACTTGCTTTGAAATATAAACTTGTGGATTCTGAGGTACCGTATTATAAGTATGTGCCCGACCCAGTTCTTGAAAATGACCGTGCCACGTTATACTGGGATCGTCTATCATTACTGACAGGACTATTGTTGCAAATAAGCCTGATATAGTAGTGATAGATCGATTAGCGCGCCTCTCAATGATTGTCGATGTTACCATTCCACATGACGGGAATCTCGTGAAAGCTGAGAAAGAGAAACAAATTATATATCTCGACTTGGCGCACGAGGTTGTTGATATGTGGAATGTGAACTCGGCTGTCATTGTACCTATTGTCGTATCGGCCAATGGTTTGATAGCCAAGAGCCTCGACCAACATCTATTGAGGCTCTCGTTAGGCAGTTGGATCAAAGGCCTGATTCAAAAGGCAGTACTCCTCGATACGGCCCGCATCGTGAGGAGGTTCCTGTCTCTAGAGCCCTAACCACCGGTAGCTTGGACCCTGCTCCCGTCATCGGTGGAACACTATTTTTTTATATTTTTAAATGTATTTGTAATCAATATATTTAAAAATGTAACCAAATGAGAAAAAAAGATTAATAAAGGAAATAATAATAAGATCAAGTAAAATATGAAAAGAAAAATATAGAAAACTAGGAGGAATGTGTGTCTCTCAGATGCACAAAAAGGCTCAGTTCAGCAAAAATGCGAAACAACTAGTGCCTGACGCTGGTTTCCAACTGAATATGATGTTAGGTGACGGATATAAATCATTTTTATACAGCAACGTGACATACATTCGCATAAAAAACACATAAAATAAATTTGAGTTAGATGAAAACAGTGACGTATGTATAGGTTTGTATAAAAAATTTGATGGCGAGTAGTAAAATAGAAACAAAAAATACTGATAAATAAATAAGTTCGATGGTCGAATCATAGACTATTTTATGCAAATAAAATAGAATAAAAAAAAACAAAAATGAGTCAAAATATGTACCTACGACCACCCCGGCGACCAATAGCGGCAGTACCTGCGCCCATATGGCAAATTAACAGAACCTAAACTAAGACCTATATGCCCTACAGTCCCTACGACCCTAAGTCTATAGGACTTAGGGTCGTGGTAGGTCAGGGCTTAAGGGCTTATAAGCCCTTAAGCCCTGACCTACCACGACCAATAGCGGCAGTACCTGCGCCCATATGGCAAATTAACAGAACCTAAACTAAGACCTATATGCCCTACAGTCCCTACGACCCTAAGTCTATAGGACTTAGGGTCGTGGTAGGTCAGGGCTTAAGGGCTTATAAGCCCTACAGCCCTGACCTACCATATAGTTCGTAATGAATAAATATATAAATAAGTGCGGGATGCCTGCACCAAGAGACCTAAGGTAACATACGGATAGTGGGTAGGATTTCCAGATAAGGGTGAAGGGTAAATTCACTACTAGTCCAGCAGACTCACAGGACTGATCAGAGATGGCAAAGGGTGTCTTGGCCACAGTGTGGGGTAATGAGACAAGAATAAATTCTAATCTGATTTATTTACACAATATTACAGCTTATATACTACTTTTCCCAACACACACAAATGTACGAACGTCTTGGTATTCTATGCGTGAAATCTGCAATTTTAACAGTATTTGAAGTAGGCCACGCGTCAGCTGCCGAAATGCTGAATCAATGTTCAAAGGTAGCATTGAACAAAACAAAAAAAGGACGTAAAGTCATAAAAAACAAAAAGTCTTGAAACGATGCCTGCCATAATTTATTTAATCCGCGCACTTCAGCAGCATACCCTGAAAGCAGCAGAGCCGGTCTCCATCATATAATTGACGCATTTCGTCTGACCATATCTATGTAACTACATTTGCGATTCTGTGAGATACTGCCGCAACCGTTGTCTAAAAGCGCTTATTATGTTTATTATTCTAATCGCTGGTGGTAAGTTAATCCATACTTTGGACGCCGCATAACGACAGCTACCTCTAAGAGCAGCCGTACCCTGAGACTGAGTTATTGTGAGCATTGCCTTCTCCCGCATTACTAGTTTTCATACTAAGATTTTATAGAATACAAGTTATAAACTAGTGCTTGACCGCAATCCCGCCTTTTTTTTTATATATATTATAAAATAGCGCTTGACCGCAATCCTGCCTGATGGTAAGCAGTGACGCAATCGTTGATGGTAAAGCGCACTACTTTATTAAGAGCTTATTCACTCTAGCCTTGAAGACACTCAAATTGTAGTCCGACGGAAACACCGCCGCTGGCAAATTGTTCCAGTCCCTCGATGTGCGCGGTATAACAGAGGAGACGAAACGCTTCGTCCGGATCGTAGTGGTGTTAACAACGTAAGGGTGGAAACTCGCCGAACGACGGGTTATCCGATGGTGGAACGGAAATGGGGGAATTAAATCATGTTGTTCCTTCGCACACTCACCAAAATGCATCCTATGGGACAGCGAAAGGCTGGTTACTCTAAACCTGCGCTCCAGGCTTTGGAGACCGTTTTGAGCTAAATCTGGGTCGCCAATTAGCCTCATCGGACGCCTCTCCACTGAATTCAAAGTAGCCAGGTGGCATTTTACAACACCAGCCCAAATGTAGCTGCAGACATGTGATGGCCATAGACATAGTATTTTTTTTTTTTATATTTTTGAGATTGCTAATGACTAGTATTGTACGCTAATTTATTGTATGTGTTCGATGGCGAGTTTTTTTTATAATGCTCGACAGATGGCGTTGTACCGTTTTCTGAATCGCGGTGTCGAGATTCTCCGTGTTTGTTATAATTTTATAGGTTACAAAAGTACAATTCTTTTTAGTGCTCGCTATGGAAATCGTTTTATTTCACAAATTCTCATCAGGCAGTTGGCAAGTGCCGTACAGTATGTGAATTAGTGGATTTTACGTCACACTATCAGCACTTCTTCTTCAGTTTATAGATGTCCACTGCTGGACAAAGGCCTCCCCCAAGGCTTTCCACGCTGACCGGTCTTGTGCTGCCCGCATCCATCGGCTTCCCGCGACCTTCATCAGGTCATCGGTCCACCTTACGAGGGGCCTCCCTACACTGCGTCTTCCAGTACGTGGCCGCCACTCCAGAACCTTACTGCCCCATCGGCCATCGGTTCTACGAGCAATGTGCCCTGCCCGCTGCCATTTAAGTTTAGCGACTCGCAGAGCTACATATGTCGGTGACTTTGGTTCTTCTGCGGATCTCGTTATTTCTGATTCGATCACGCAGTGAAACTCCGAGCTCTTTCCATTGCCCTTTGTGTGACTTTGAGCCTTCGTATGGGGCCTATTGTGAGTGATCACGTTTCAGTTCCGTAAGTCATCACTGGCAACACACACGTGTCAAAGACTTTAGTCTTGAGACACTGTGGTATCTTGGACGACGAGAAGATGTAGCGTAGCTTCCCGAACGCTGCCCAGCCGAGCTGGATTTGACGAGACACCACTTATCTTCTTTTTTTTTTTAAATACGGACAAATCACACAGATTAAGCTAGCCCCAAAGTAAGCTTGAGACTTGTGTTATGGGATACTAACTTAACGATACTATATTTATAATAGATACATAATATATAGATAAACATCCAAGACCCAGGCCAATCAGGAAAAGATCGTTTTCCATTATGACCTGGCCGGGATCGAACCCGAGGCCGCCACGTCGCAAGCAGGCGTGTTGACCGCTGCGCCACGGAGGACGACAATATCTATATCATCTATCAGCACAATGACGTAAAAATCAAAACTTCGCGTGTTACAATCCATTTTATATTTCAATTTTGGAGCTGCAGTTTCCAACACAGTAATTCTATCAACATCCGCTTTGCTGTTTATGTTTGTAACCGGAACAAACTGACAAACTCGGGACGTAGCTTCGAATCTCTCGTATGTGACCATCTTAAGAGTAAATAATGTGTTAAATATTTTGTTATTTGTGTTAAATGTGTGCTGCAAAAATATAGCTTGTTGTACAGAAAATTATGTTTGTTATTAATAAAATTTTATTATAATCATGACCACGAGGAGATTAGCTGAAGACCAAAGTAACCATGGATGGACTTTAGGAAAGATGTGTGTATGCATTCTGGTGAGTGTGCAAGGGAATTGCATGATTTAATTCCCCAATCTCCGTTCCACCATCGGACGACCCGTCGTACGGCGACTTTCCACCCTCACGTTGTTAACACCACTACAATCTTGACGAAGCGTTTTGCTTCCTCTTTTATTCCGCGTACATCGAGGGACTGGAACAAATTTGCCAGCGGCGGTGTTTCCGTCACACTACAATTTGAGTGTCTTCAAGGCTATAGTGAATAGGCTCTTAATAAACTAGCTCGCTTTACCATCAATGATCGCATCACTGCTTACCATCAGCCGGGATTGCGGTGAACCGCTAGCTTATAACCTATAAAAAAAATGTAAAAAGGAGATTGCTACAAACTTGATGTATAGAAAAGAAAAAGACATGTTGCATTGACCTTAATAAATTGGGATAGGAGCAATCGTGAATATTGATGACCCCACGAATCACATTGTCCGAGCAATCTGAAGGCCTATTCCAGTAATTGGCGGTACCTACAATCGCCACATGGAATATCGCGTCATACTGACGTCACATGAATTCTACATCTCACAAGCAGAGTTTACCGTACAATTAGCATACTTTTACAACTTCTCAACATCAACGATTGGGCAAGTGCCCGCCAGACATAACACCCGTCTGGTCGGAGGATGAGTGAACTTTACTCCCTGTTCCTCATACCTCTAAACCCCTAATTATTTACACTTTTTAATTTACCAGTTTATCGATATGATTTATTTACATATTGGTACCAATTTTCAGCTTTCTAATACTAACGGTCACTGATATTCTCCGCGGACGGACAGACAGACTTGGTGAAACTATAATAGTTCCTAGTTTACTACAGAATCCTAAAAACTCGTAAAAATATAGGAAAATTAGAAGTATTTTTGATAGATTGAGACTGATATCAGACTTTGAACGTTTGAACGAATACGACTTACAAGAATTACCCCTCTAGTTAAAGTAAGGCAAAACTTGAATGCGGAAGGTCCAAAATCGCTTTAAATGACTTGCTATGATAAAGAACTATGCTCAGCATAGGATGGATATGAGTTGAAGAAAAAAATTGCATATTAAAGTATGTTTGTCACACTAAAAGTTAGCAAAGGTGCGGGGATCGGTGGAGATTTCTCGCGTCCGGCCCTGGTACAGGCCCGGATCGCCTGCGCTTTGTATTTCACGCGCGCCTCAAAAAGAGGTCAGCACATCGTAACGGGGTCAACGAAGACCAATCCCTGGGCCAGGACTGCGGGTTGGTTGAAAGAGAAACAGTGGCGCTGGTGCACAGGCAAATGAAGGAACACGGGTGGGTTTTAGTCAGTAAAAAAGTCTGACACAGCCTTCCGCTTCTCCCAGAACGAAAGCGGTCATTTGATGATTCTCAATCCACCCAAAAAAAAAAGATAGCAGAGGTATATAGGACACCCACATTCCACAGAGTAAGCCTGTTACAATAATTAACCCGGCACATATCCAAGCCCCGCGCTTGTACTGGGAAATTCCTGGGAAACATCCCACTAAAACTAGGCCAGATGTATTTAATCTGACGGGTCCTGGCAATCTAACTCAGGACCCATCAGATTAAAAATATACAGCTAAAATATAAAAGCATAAACAACAATATCGAATTGTGTTACTGCCTCATTGGTATATGAAAGCCGCTCATTGTGATTGCAATTAGGCCAATCTGCATTACGTCTAAACATTGCCGGTAGAGATTTTGTTAAACGTATGTTTAGTTAATCTGACTGACTGTTAACTGAACAACGTTCAGTTGAATTATACTATGATGTAGTGGTTTTATGGAACAGTGGATTTAACAATCCATCTGCAACATTTAATAAACAACATGAGTTTTTGTTGCGAAACCCGCGTCCAGTATTTATAATGAAAAACCACAAAGTTATTAGCTTGCTATTATGTAGCTTGAGAGGAGCAGTACTGTGTCCTCACAAATAAAGTAGTGTGGAGGATGGTCGGTAGCGCAGAGTCGTGGGACGCGGTGGTGTCCTTCTGCGAGGACGTGATGTCGCAGAAGGAAGCTGCGGAACGGGAGAGGGAGATCTTAACTTCCTTCCCGGGCCGCAGAAGACACACCAGGCACCGAGGAAGGGCGGATTACGCCCTCTTCCGCCCCCCATGAATGGCTCCAGGGGCGAGGGACACGATGGACCCAGAGGCGGAGGCGCGCGCGAGTGTCGCCCCTGAGGCGATGCACGGGGTAGTTTAACACCTCACTACCCCGTGCAGGCGGCGAGGCCCGGACAGACCAGGCCAGCAGGAGAATGTGGAGCCGCAGCAGAATAATGGACTCCCACGGCCCCGCGCGCTCCAGACAGAAGAGACACCGCGGTGGTTTTTAGTCAGTAGGAGTCTGACAGACCCCGTCGCCCACACCAGGGCAGCGGATATGGATGAACATTTTCCACCCCGGAACAAAAAAAAAGTGGGCTTAGAGTGAAATGTCAATTGTTTCAATACCTTAGAATTAGATGCAATGACAGCTTACTTATAAGAAAGCTTAAGGTCACTCAAAGGGCAATTGAGGGGGCTATGCTTGGGGTAAAACTGCGTGAACAAATCAAAAATGAAGAGATCTGTAGAAGAACGAAAGTAACCGACATATCCCAAACACTTAAGTGGCAGTGGGCTGGGCACACTGTTCTTAGGACCGATACCCGATGGGGCCGCTGGGATCTCGAGTGGCAACCACGCACCTGAAGAAGCAGACGGGTAGGCCCCCGACAAGGTAAACGGACTACCTGGTAAAGGTCAAGGGAAACCCCTGGATGCAGGAGGCGCAGGACTGGTCGTCGTGGAGATCCTGGGGGGAGGCCCATGTCCAGCAGTGGACGTATTTCAGCAGAAATAATGATGATGATAATAACTCATCCACGCTCGCTTCAACAGGTTTTCACGATGAGTTTATTACAGAATCTTAAATATAAAACAGCAATATAGACGTAATAATAGACAGATACAAACCCTCGTTCATACCAAACAATAGAGGTGAGAAGTGATAAAATTAATCATTATTAGTTAGTGCTGTCACTCATTATTGTTATAAATTGATCCATAGAACATTGCAGGGAGGTAACACGGGGCGACTAATTGAATTAGTGGCGTGACTTTTAGTCGATATGCGATACAATTATGAAGTTGTTTTTTGTATCTTTGTTTTTATTAGTGGACAAGTTGAAGAAGCTATTAGAGACTGTTGAACTGTATTTTGAAATGAAAATTTCTTAAGCTTTAACATCGCGATGTTTTGAAAGCCGACAAAACGAAAAAAAAAAACAGTATGAAGAGAAGTTATAGAAAAAGATTTACTTCTCCTCAATATTCAATCCAAAGGTTGTCTGTAAAATATCGCTCTTAGCTATAAGAACATCGGTGGTAAGCCATAATATCGGCTGTCGGCAGAAGTTACCACCCACCAGACAAAGTCTTGCCGCCAAGCGATTCGTCGTGTTTCGGCATGATGTCTGGTGAAGCCGTACGGGGGACGGGCCTGAGCAGTTGTGTTGCGATGTGTGCCGGGTACGATGCGCCAAATGTTGTGGAGGGTCTCCAGATTAATCTCCTTCTGGCGCAGCAACGTTGGTCGTGTTGTTGGATTTAACATTGCATCACCTCGCTCAACTCCTGTCTTCCTTCCTACTCACTAAGATTTTTAAGTGAATAGGCTTAGTAAACTTGCGCGCTTTACTATCCACGATTGCATCACTGCTTACCATCAGGAGGGATTGCAGTCAAGCACTAGTTTAAAATGATAAAAATAAATAAAAAAAGAACAGCCAATGTGTCTTTGTAAAATTAAAAAAAATCTCCTTTGTTAAATCTTTATATTTATTTTATATTTATGTTCTATAATCAATATGGTGTAAATAATAAAGAGTATTCTATTCTATTCTAAGATTTAACGTGGAAGAAAAAAGATAGGAAGCATCATATAATATATTATTTCTCAAAGGCTTTTTGTCGATTCGTCATCATTTCCTTCTTACTCTATCAATATACATAAATTAGGATAATTTTAAAGATTTTCTGGACCACTACACCGGAAAAATATACCAATTAGTCAAATTTCAGTGCCATTTTCAACGTTTGAAAATCAAGAATTCCGAATACTTCACACTCATGATCTCCTAGTTATACAGTGTTTCTTGTCCACTCTCTCGTTATTTCCTTGTATATTTTGGAGTCGGCTTCCTTTTCATCCGGATGCATCTGAATACTTACCAGTATTTTATATAGAACGACTTCCTAGCTGATCTCCATTACCTAGTTGCTGGGTAAAACGATACCTCTTTTTTGTTTGGGATGAGTAATCATCAAATGACTTCTCCCGCTTATGGCGGAGCGGAAGGGAGAGTCGGACTTTACTGACTAAAACCCACCCGTGTACCTTCACTTGGCTGTAGGCCAGGACCACGGTCTCTTTCTTAACCAACCCGCAGCCCTGACCCCTGGGTCAGGGTTGCGGGTTGGTCCAAAGAGATGACGCCTTCTGAGGCGTCGGTCTTCGTGGACCCCATCACGATGTGCTGACATCTCTTTGAGGCGCGCGTGAAACACGACGCGCCGTCAACTCAGGCCTGGTCCTTAACAAGCTATCCGAGCTTACAATAACACTTATGGGGAACCAGTCATCCATCCCTGAACCGACTGATATATTCGCTTAACCTTATGAACGACACGTTTTCGTTGTTATCGTTAAACCACGAGCCCCCCCACTGCTCAGTGGTTATAAAAGTTATGGGGAACCAAAACCTCAAAATACCATACTAAGTCCCAAATTACCTAATAAAAGGCTTATCTATTTTGTTTTCCGGAATATTCTCGTATTCAAAAGGTGTTACAATAATTTTAGTACCTGTAATAAATGTTTTAAGCGTAATTAAACCATTTTAATTGCTGATGTTAACTGTGAAGATTATAGAATCTCGTCTCATAACGTAATATTTAAGTTTATTTGTTATTTATCTTAAGGATTAGAATAAAATATTCTTTATTATATACAATTCCGTTCAATTTTGAAGGATCTGTTACTGTCCCGCATGTTCTCTTATTCATACTCGCTTCGTGTTACCATTTGCTTCCTAAAAATTAGTGCATTATTAAACAACCTTCTGCGCGAAGATCAGAGCCACCATGATTCGTCGGCAATACTTGTACAGCATAGATTTTTTAGAAAATAAATGTGGAAATATTAGAAGCCGTAATACAATGGGCTGTCTTATCGCTACAAGCGATGGGGCATTCGATAACCGTACTGCACCCAACATGCTGCTGCTTTCAGCAGTATCGACGACGCTGCTGTATGTGTCCAGACTACACCACTCTACGAAGATTGAAGAGGTCGTGCAGTATCTGCGCGTCAAGACCAACTGGACTTTGAGGGACGAGAGGTTGAAGCCTCGTCATAACACGAATTTAATGTCATTCGTGGTGCTCGTTCCGACAAACAATCTCGTGAAGTTCCTCAAAGAAAAGTTCGGGCCGAATGGTGTTGTGTACCGCCGGTTTCATGGCCTGCTACGTGACATCAGTCAGCGAAACACGACGCCGACACTTCGTGTACATTAGGTGTAATTAAGTATGTTATACAATATGTAAAGAAAACCCTGTCCGACCCGTAAGGATAATAAAGGTTAGGTAAACACATAGCCAAATAAAACATTAAATTTTACATAATCATCATAGTAGCAATACTAATGAATTTTGAAATAATCTTTTTTTGTCGCGAATTAATTCCAACTTCCCCAAAATTTGGTAATTTTTAAAAAGTGGCAACACCATTTGTGACGGAGCGAATAGCGATGCGACCACGTGCCGCGTGCCCTGCCCCCCGTCACCCGCGGATGTATGCCTAACGTGTTGTTACCGCACATGCATTAAGTTACCTCGCTTTTTCGAAATAATATTTATTTTTTTAGGGCGATTTTTTTTTAAGTTTAGACCGGCTTTGTAGGCATTATTATAATCAGTTATCGATACCTAACAATACCTTCACGGATCGGACAGGGTTTTCTTTACATATTGTATGTATTTATAGTATTTTAAGTTTTTATTTTAGTATAGTATTGTATAAGTTTGTATGAGCCTTGATACCTGAAATAAATGGATAAATAAATAAATAAAATAAATCTTAGAAACTGCTGGATTGCATCGTCACCTGTAGTTCTTTTTTTTCGGAATGTTAATCATCAAATTTAATGATCTCTCCCACTCTGTACAGAGCAGAAGGGCGTCCAGATTTTTATTGATTAAAATTCACCCGTGTTTATTCACTTACATGTGTGCCAAGGGCCACTGAATTTCTTTCTAACAACTCGCGGTTCTGACAGGCAACGGGTTCCTTATGAACCCCCTCACTGTGTGCTGACATCTCTTTGAGGAAGCCAAACTCCTCCATGGGGCCATTTTTAGTCTCAAGCTGACCGATGTTAGATATATATTGTCTGTGCTATGAAGGTTCTTAAAACGTTCTTTGTGTTAAAAGTGGTCTATAAGGCATAAAAATGATGTAATTTAAATAAATCAATGAAATATCCATCTTTTGTCAAGTCGAAAAAAATAACCGAAGCAAGGGGTTAACTAGTTATTAGAATAAAAAAGTAAGAAAACTAAACCAATTACGGATCACTAAAATCAAAAACCGCATTGGTCCAAGAACCTTCTCCTGTGGAACACTTCCAATGACAATAAAATACTATATTATTCTTCATCTCCCCTGCGTGCGACAGTAATAAAAATGTAACAAATTGAGGGCAGGTCACTAAAATATTTTTATTAAGAGTAAAAACACGAAACCATGTCAGTATGTCGTGTCAACGAAAACCCCTCGACGTATGAGTACCATCTTATAAAACTTTACGTGGAAGAATTATTGTGACTATAAACCTGGTTTGTTGGGACTGTTCTTCACAATATTTTTTCGTTTTTTTATGTAATTTTAGGTGCTTTACTTTGGGTATTGAGTTATAAATTACTACTGCTTTCAAAAAGGTGGAAGAAAACATCACCGTGATCAAACTGACATGTCTTAGAATCAAAAATTCAGACATATGACATCTACGGAAGTCGTGGTGGCCTAGTGGTTAAAACACCAGCCTCTCAAGTATGAGTGCGCGGGTTCGATTCCAGGTCAGGCAAGTACCAATGTAACTTTTCTAAAGTTATATGTACTTTCTAAGTATATCTTGGACACCAATGACTGAAGGTGAAGGAAAACATCTTGAGGAAACCTGGACTTTGGGTCTGAAATCGCCAACCCGCATTGAGCAAGCGTGGTGATTACGCTCAATCCTTCTCTGTATGAGAGGAGACCTGTGCCCAGCAGTGGGACGATAAAAAGGTTGATAATGATGATGATGATGACATCTACAAACCAATAACGGACCCAGGTGGTAGATTACGGCCTAGTCCTTCTCTTATCACCTGCGGCCTGGCAGTTGGAAAATTATTGGGTGTTTATGCTATGTTAACTATAAATAAATCAAAACAAAAAATGTATGTCATTCCATTGTGCCTCTCTTATACTTACAGATTTGTATATAAACCAGAAGACTAATTCTCGCAATGTATAACATTTAATTCCCATTATTTTATAATTATAAACTAGTGCTTGGCCGCAGTCCCGCCTGATGGTAAGCAGTGATGCAATCGTTGATGGTAAAGCGCGCTAGTTTGTTAAGAGCCGCACTCTAGCCTTGAAGAAACTTAAATTGTAGTAAGATGGAAACACTGCCGCTGGCAAATTATTCCAGTCCTTTGATGTATGCAGTATAAAAGACGAGGCAAAATCGAGCAGATAAAGTACATAGTAAAGACGAGCAAATAAAGTACATAGTAGATTACAAACTTATAAACTCGTAGGAGTTGACTTGAAAGAGTGGTACTACACTACTCTAAAATCTACCGCAATATTATTTCCACTATGAGACTCATTTTTTATTGTAGATACACGAATGAGTTGGATTCCCGCCCAAACTACAAGAAAGCAACATTTTATCACATCTAAAACCGTGGCCACGAACTACACTATCTGAAAGCGACACGTGTCTTGCGATGGCAACTGTAGAGAAAAAAATGTAAAAGATTGTCTAGATCATGCTACGAGTCACCGCGACGCGACTTGCGAAGCGATGGATATACACAGTCTTGTCGCAAGTGCTCGCTCGCCGTGGACGGGACCTAAACCAACATTTATTGTCCGCCACAAACTTGAAAGCACACGTTTTTTATTGTAGATACATGAATAAGTTAGATTCCCGCCCAAACTACAAAAAAGCAACATTCTATCATATCTAAAACCGTGGCCACAAACTACATGATCTGAAAGCGACACGTGTCTTGCGACGGCAACTGTAGAGAAAAGAAATGTAAAAGATCATCTAGATCGTGCTACAAGTCACTGCGACGCGACTTGCGGAGCGACAGACAAACACAGTCTTGTCGCAAGTGCTCGCTCGCCGTGGACAGGACCTAAACCAACATTTATTGTCCGCCACAAACTTGGAAGCACACGTTTTTTATTAATATCAAGAATCTCGTATAACAGGAGTAACGCTGAGCCAAAAATCGGTGGTAAATCTGAGGCTTAACGTTGTGAATGAATCTAAATCACTGGAGCGCACGAACCGTCTTAGTAAGCTTGCTTTTAGTACTTTCATAAGTTATGCGATGTTTCATGGGCTTGGAGCAATTCCTTGTTTTATTTTTCTAGGTTTTTTCTATCTTTATTTGGAGTGAACAACCTTCTTGTCTTTGAATAATGTGAACAGAAATATCAGGCAGAGGAAAATATTATTTTTTTGGTCGTAGTGGCCTAGTCGTTATTATTATTTATTTTCTTAATCTCCACGTGTACAATACATTGGGATAAATGCTATGCCCCACAAAACCGTTTTCACGGTTTGCCTGCAGGAACAGAACAAACAGTGCGTCAGCAATAATTAAATATGCAACAATATTATAAAAAAGTTACATCAACAATATCAGGTCTTACAAAATTGCTTACAGACTACTGAGTAAGAACATTTTAAGTGCTCTGGCAAATTTTCTTTTTGTTTTCTGACCTCTAAAATAAAACAAAAATCACCAGCCTCTAAAATATGAGTATGCGGGTTCGATTCCGGGTCAGGCAAATACCAATGTAACTTTTCACGTTGTAAGTTATATGTACTTTTTAAGTATCTATATCCTGGACACCAATCACTGAATACAAGATGAAGGAATACATCTTGAGGAAACCTCGACATTAAGGTGCGTATTACAGAACGGAACTCAAGCATTGATCTCTGTTTAAGTATTACTTAAAACTAGTTTCAACCAATCAAATGGCTTGAAACGAAACTTAAGTAGAGCTTGAGTTTTGAGTCACGTTCTGTAATACGGACCTAAGTCTTAAATCGCCTACCCGCATTGAGCAAGTGTGGTGATTACGCTCAATCCTGTATGAGAGGAGACCTGTAACCAGTAGTGGGACGAAATAAAAGGTTGACAATGATGAATATATTCTATTAACAGTACGTCTGTACTTCATGAGAAGCATGACATCAACCAGGCAATCATTAACAAGCAAGAATCAGTCAGTAAAATATTTTCTGCTGACTGACTCTTTTACATACATAATAAAATTTTATTATGTACTATGGTATGCCATTCGTAATAAAATTTGTTAATTCTCAATTCGTAAAAGTGAACCATCATAATCGATAGCTTTGTTCCACCCACTGTAAGGTATTATTAAACCTCTTAGTGTCGCGACACATATGCGGAACGTACGGCGCCGAAAGTTCGGCTAAATACGCTCGCAGTGTATTTCAAGTAGGTACTTTTATGACACATCAGACGAAATTACGCTGCGTTCGGCGTAGGGCCTAACCTTCCTTCGGGCGGTGTTGTCAGTTAAAATGCATTTAATGTATTTTGCATAGCAAGAGACACATCACGCGATGCGTTGCGCGAACGAATGTTCCGCGGGCGTAGCTGAACGATCGGCGTGTGTTGTGCATCGCACTTGTGGCGGTAGCGAAGAGCGGCAACGTCTTCTAAGCCCTCTATAATATTTTAATTAAATCCAATTTTCTGGGCAATTCAGGTACGTCACAATAACCGCACACCATAAAGTGTCGACACAGACAGACTGACGATGACGCCACATAACTTTCCGTCGCGTAGCGCGCTGAACACGACGCTGCGTTTTGCCTGTTTGGTTTGTCATAACAACTGAATATTGCGACTGACACTTCAGCCGCTGAACTTTCGCGGCCGTACGTTCCGCAGATGTGTCGCGATCCTTGTGGTGCTTTGCTTCCCCGGTATATTAGGGTCTCATATCCGTGGTCATGTTAAATCAGTTGTTAATTTAAATCAACAGGGCTCTGCTTTACAGAATGAATAGCTTATTATTATATTGCCACTGTAGGAACAGAAGCCTCCTCTTAATGAGAGAGTGTGCGCCGTAATCCACCATGACTGGTATGTATTTGGTAATGATGATGACTGACATGATGTCTTAATTTTATTCGTTTTAGGTCATGTCAGTTCCCTTAAGATGTTTTATTTCACCGTTTTAAAAGCAGTTGTAATGAAATAATTTGCACAATGTACAGTGCCTGCTCTAATGCAATCAACGACTACAACTCTTAAGTCGCGGCATTTACCACAGGGCTACCACGAACTTAAATTCACTCTCAAGAAGCTCCCATCAATATTATCATTTTACAACCGCATCAAAATTTTCTTCAACCCCGCAGACATTTCCAAACCATCCAGCAATAAATTTAACAACTCAAATGACCAGGAGAAATGAAAATCGTTCCAATAATGCATTTTTTCATTAATAAATACGACTTTGAAGGGGAGACGTACAGTTTTTATTACTTAAAAGACCCATAAACGCATACCGCAGTCATAAAGATTTGATGTCACCATAAAAACACATGAAAAGTATTATTATGATGTTCTGTAAAAATATTTTTTTTATTCGATTCTGAAGTAGGCCGGTCATAATTTAAGTTATAGATTACTGTGCGAAGCACTTTAAGTCAGCATTTGTAACTCCTATAAGAGACGTAAGAGACGATGAACGGCTAATAGAAGCCAAGTTTATTCGTCATGTAGAAATTGGATTTTTTTGCCGCTCCTGCATTCTCCTTGTCTCAGAAAGTGCGTTACGCTGTGAGCCTCCGCTGTCATTTGTAAATCTTTGTCGGAGGTTACGGGTCATCAGAAGCTCGAAAGTCTGAAAACTGATCTTACCCAACGATACCGTATTACCCAATAACTAGGTGCTGCAGGTCAGATAGGTAGTCGCTCCATGTAAAGTACTGATATTTAGCTGTTAGGTTAGACTGAAAACTGACCTTAAAATAGCTGGAAAAAGATGATGATTCAAACAATCAAGCGGCCCACGTCGACTGCAGAGATAACTGCAACTTTCCACAAAAACTGCTGTACGGTTGATATCAAATGATTAAGACTTGCGAAATATCACACTTTTACTTTGGTTGAGGCCAATTCTTGTGTCTTAAAATGTTTAAAAGCAAGTCACCGTCTCGGCTTGGTGACAACCAAGGCAAAAACTTGTCTAAACATTGGGAATTTCGAAGATTTTTGACAGACTGAGCCTCAGATCAGAGTGTGAAGATTCTAAAAATTACAAGAATCGCCCCTGAATGAAACTAGACAAGTGGCAATAGCTGCCAAAGCGTTTTGTATTTCTACGGTTGCTAATGTGTAATGGTTAAAAAGTCAAAATTGTGTAGGACTAACATCAGTTCCATACATTTTTGACTTATCAATCATTGTCATTGCTGACAGAATGTCACTTTGTCTAGGCCATCAGCACTTTTTAGTCGGAAGTACAATTGAATTGCAAAATCAGAAGCTGAAAATAAAGTTTTATAACAAAAAATTAAACCCACAAAACCCACCTAATTAAGTAAACTATTAAATTCTGTAAACTACATTTTTTTACTACAAAGTATAATTTTCTTTACCATCAGTAGCAATAATCATACTAAAGTTATTTGTCAAAATAACCAAGACAGACATTTGAACTTCTGCATCCAGGCATAATTTTCCTCATATTTCTAGTGAAGCTATGTAGACGCTGCACTGCAATGTAATAATATTACCACGACAATGTAAGGCGCGCTAAGTCTGTGCGAAGAACTATGTGAAGTGTGAACGCAGATAACAGGCTGCAGAGTTTCTATTTTAGTTTGCGTACATATAGGATGGTATTAATATTATAGGAGCAAAATCTGTTTTGGTTTGTTGCTATGAAGTTGAACTAACTATTATTGTATAGAGATTTTAGGGGGAGTTTGGACGGGAAAGCTAAGATGAGTTTCACGCGCATTTTTCATTGGACTTTTAAAATTATTTATAGCGTCGTTTACTAAATAAAATCACGTGATTTTATGTAGTAAAACGTGCATTCAATAAATAATTCATACAGGCTACCGCCTAGTTTGAGAGGCAGAGTTTCCTCTTTTGTACAGATCAGTTATATGTATATATAAAACATTATAACTATGTGAAATCTGAACCTTTCTTGATGAAATAAATATTATTATTATTATTCATAAAGAACATTTATCGTAGGATAGTGGCCACATGACTTTGCCTCAAACCCCCCTCATATACGGCTCACACGGCCGTTTTTTCAACTGTCATTGGCGATATCCGCCATTATTATGAAATAAAATTTTCTTAGAATTTCTATCATTTGTTACACGTGTTATTGGCAAAACTGTAGTATCCATTCCACAGAGGCCATTGATCAAGAGTTGAGGTTGGATCTCACCTTGATTAGAGAAAAGTAGATTTTAGGAAATGAAAAGGCTAGACCAATGAATAACGTTGGGTTGTGGAGGAAAGCTTTTGCATTGGAAAGACGACTCACAAATTTTAAGTCGTGGATTCAAACTGGAATCCAGACTGGCGCTTGCTTTGTGTGAATAATTATAATCACTCAAACCTGTAAGTTCTAGAACTAGACTTGTGACATCTACCAATGTATTGAAGAGAGGAGTGCCTGTGTCCGCTGTATCTTGGGTGTGGAGTAATAATAATGTTTAATATCCTTAAGCACTGCGTGTTTAGCTCATTGGTGACGTTCATCTTAAGAAAGAAATTTTGCGTTTGTACAATATTGTTGATTGATTCATTGTATTCCCTCATGATGTCTGGTGAAGCCGCACGGAGAACAGGTTTGAGCAGTTGTGTTGCGATGTGTGCCGGGTACGATGCGCCAAATATTGTTGTTTCGGGAGTTTGGTCGTGGAGGGTCTCCAGTTCAAAATTGCATCACTTTGCTCAACTACCGTTTTAATTCCTATCCAACAAAAAAAGTAACAATAAAAAAAGTATCAAAAATCAGAAAGTCCTTTACGAGGCCAAAAGACTCCTATTTCAGCATAAATTAAATTTTATAAGTGAAATAGATGCAATCCTTAGATCTTCCTCAGTAGACTGGTGACATCTGGATGAGGGTTCTACAAATCGAGTTGAATGGCATGCAATAGGAGAAGCGTATGTCTAGCAGTCGACTGCTGTAGGGTTGTGATGATGATCATGAAGTGAAAACGTATCAGCACTTACAATACTCGTTGTTCTTTTTAAACTATACTTCGTTTAAAAGTATTAATAGTCCAGCTGAATCCGGTTAGACTGACAGCCGACTTCAACAAAATTGGGAAAAGCCTATGTTTAATTGATAAAAAGCCTAAAAAGATAAGATTGGCCTAGTACAGTGCAGCTGTGGCCTAGTGTTATCGGCCGGGACTTACAGGTTGTAGGTCGTAGCTTCAAACCCCATCAGGCGCTTTACTTTGTGTAAATCGTTTCATCACCATTGCTCTCAAAGCGATGAAGGAAAACATCGCGAGGAAACCAGCATGTCCTAGAGCCAAAACTTTAAAGACATGTGACATCTGCCAATCGGCACTGGGCCAGCGTGGTAGATTACGGCCCACTCCCTCTCATCGAGAGGCCTGTGTCCCAACAGTGGGGACAATATAGGCTGATTAAGTTAAGTCAGACTACAATTTGAGTGTCTTCAAGGCTAGAGTGAATAGGCTCTTAATAAACTAGTGCGCTTTACCATCAGCGATTGCGTCACTGCTTACCATCAGGCAGGATTGCGGTCAAGCGCTAGTTTGTATCATTAAAAAAAAAAAGTATTTGATAAAAAAACATATTCTTTAAAAAACAAATACCCTTTTTATTGAACAAGTATGAAACTCACCTAACAAAACGCCAGTCTAGTTAGCGAAATGTGGCGTTAGTGAGCTGAATACCACAACACAACGAGCTAATTATGGTGGCTTGCGAACAAATGATCCCATTTATTAATATTACGCCAAACTAATTCATACACAGTACTCGCACGATACAAGTTGCTTTAGAAAGTGGCTGTCAGACTGTTTTGATTGAGAGAGCGGTGTACGATGCTTTGTTAAGCCGAACCTTTTGGCTAATTCAATTTTTTTCTTCTAGTATAGTTCAGTGTATCTTGTTCGTTCTAGTTATTAAGAAAAGGATAGAAGATAATATTTTAGTTTAGTCGTGTCAAATTAAGATACTCCATAGACAGTTTAGACGATATTACATGGCGACTAAAACACGTCAGGTGCGGACTAATTAAACAGCACTAAATAAATATTTATCATCTGTCCTTATCTTAGTCAAAAATATGCACAGAACTTAAATAAAGTTTAGTTTATGAACAAAGTAATTGTGGCTACGCTGCTTTTCCATCAAAGATGTGCTAAAACTCCACTGACGCATCCAAAGCTGTGGAGTCTAGCACTCCACTGTTTTGGATGCGTTTATATCTACCAATCATATTCAATCGTCCACAAAGCACTGAAGGAAACGGGTTCAATTAAGCTGTTTTTATGGAAGGATGTGTACTATGGATGGGAGCCATGATTAAATTGATGTCAGGACATGGTGACCACGAAGACCGATGCCTCCTGGGTCAGAGTTTTAGTCAGGAAGATTCTGACACGCCCTTCCGCTCCGCCCAGAGCAGGAGAGGTCTTTTAATGATTTCCCATCCAGAAAAATCCAGAAAAAAATGTATGTGCAAGTGCAGAGCAAATTACTCTCCTTGCCATCTCTGGATGTTTGTTTGTTTCAGCATACTCGTACAGCTACCTCGCTATAGCCATTCTTTGTGCCACATCTTCCTCACCTTAGTTTTAGTGGAAACAGCGCCAGTCGCAGTTTCGCAGCAAGTCTCTGATGGAAAAGCAACATACTACTGCTACAACTTACTATTTCTCGGTGGTAGGCCATAATATCGACCGCCGGCAGAAGTTACCACCCATCAGACAAAGTCTTGCCGCCAAGCAATTCGTCGTGTTCCGGCATGATGTCTGGTGAAGCCGTACGGAGGACGGGTCTGAGCAATTGTGTTGCGATGTGTGTCGGGTACGATGCACTAAATGTTATTGTGTCGGGAGTTTGATCAGTCTCCCTCTGGCGCAGCATCGTTGGTCGTGCTGTTAGGTTTAACATTGCATCACCTCGCTCAACTGCCGTCTTCCTTCCTTTTTACTAAGTTTTTTAAGTGGCTTAATTAACGAGGGCACTTTACCATCAACTATTGGATTACTGCTTACCATCAGGCGGGATTGCAGTCAACCGCTAGTTTATAATGAACTAGCTTTCCGCCCCCGGCTTCGCCCGCGTGGAATTCGGTTATATCGTGCTTTTTAGATTTCCCTCGGGAATATCAAATTTTTACGGGATAAAGGGTAACCTATGTTCTTTCTCAGGGTCTAAAGATTGTCTGTGCCAAATTTCATCAAAATCGGTTGAGAGGTTTAAGCGGGAAAGCGTAACAGACAGACAGACAGACAGAGTTACTTTCGCATTTATAATATTAGTATGGATAAAAAAAATACACATGTTCGTCAGTAAGATGTGTTGTTCGCATGAGGCGATGTAAGGTACATCGCTTCATCGTACATCTTTATGAGGCTGACTTTATTACATACGCATATTTTACTACGCACCTCTATCTATCCCTAGAGGGATTTCAGGCGTGACGTTATGTTCACCGCGTAGGGTAGAAGTTATCGTTAATCAGAGTAGGGTGATATTTTTCGCGTCGATGCAATGTGGGGGAGCTTAGTGGAATGTTTTGATGGACGGTCAGTTCCGAAGAAATCAAATGATTTTCGCTTTTGTATGCACCTTAACATATGTTTTTTTTTTTTGTGAACGAAAATTAATATTGACTAAAGTTTAATGAGGAGAAATCAAAGGGCATCAAAAATTTGTCTGCATCGTTGGAAAGAGATACTGCGAGTGGGTTTTAGTCAGTAAAAATCTGGCACGCGCTTCTATTCCGCCCAGAGCGGAAAAAGTCATATGATGATTTTACAATATCATCAAAACAAAAAAAGGCTGGCAGCATTGCCACGTTGTATGCTGAATGTGAACAAAACATGTACGTATGATTGCTCCACTAAATGCTTTTAAATTATTTCAGCTTGGAACGTCTTATTTTTCTGCCTTACTTCCCGGTTTTGTCCCTCATCTAAATGATTCCCACAAGATGATATCATCAAGCCAACTCACTTTTGGACAACCTATAGCTTAACCTTGGTCACCATTCAGTTGCTGTTTTACATCCCACCCGCATCCCCATTTTATGCTATTTCTTTGCTTAACGAGATCTCCTCCCCAAATTCACTAGAGGTACATCGCTCTATCCCCTAGATTATCGACTGATAACGGATTTCGATCTTATGCACTTAGTCTCCCATATTGTTTATATAAAACTCAAATCATACTGCTTCGGAAATGTTCGTATTTTGTCGGATTTTGCCGAAGAAACCTGTAAGTAATGTTGTACTATACATACTGTACACATAAGGATCTAAGAAGCAACATCACCACTTAACTACTTAGCATTTTCCTGCCCGGTAGAAACCACAAGTTAGAGGATACGGGACCGCAGCCCCCTGTTATTAAACGCGGCCCAGACTTACTCGAAGTTACGAACACATCTGTCGCCCCCCTGCACTGTCAGCCCCGCACTGACGTCCCCTAATATTTGAATCACAAATTACAAACTATAGCTAATGTTGTGTGTAATTGTATGATTCTTTCTTCTTGGGAAGCAGGGATTGCTCATGGGATTAACTATTTGGATAGAGGGGTTGTTAAATGGACAAGAGAAGTACCTTTTACGCTCGTTTATGGGTTGTATTTAATTAAATTAGATGCTGTATTGTTGATGATTGTTCGAGATTGGAACTAAAGGGGACTTGTTTTCATAAATTTTGGCGACGAATTTAATAGGTATACTTTTGTAATAATTAATTAGTTATTTCAATTCACTTAAACGACAGCGATTTGAACTTATATATTATAATTCTTTTTAAGCTAAAATATTATCATAAAATTTCTGTTATAATGTTAAACAAATACGAATTTATACTCGATTTTTACTTTCTATCCTGAAGCAGAGATTCAAGCTAGTTCAGGCGAATTAGTGATTGCATGATCGTAATCATTCCAAAATTGAGAACAGGGGACCGAGACTCCTAAGAGAAGAGAAAGAGAATAGTGCTTCAGGCACTAGATTATAGACAACCTTGCATATTTGGTACCAAATCTGCCTGTTTGAGTAAATAAATTCATAATTTGCCCTTTTGCCAACTATGTTGGACTCGGTTTCCAATCCGCCGTTGTTTACGGGTGTCCTTCAAAACCGTGAAAAGTTAAATGAAGTGAGCTGCCAATAGTGTTAATCCTTAGCATTCATCATCATCATTTCAGTGTAAAGACGTTCACTGCTGGACCACCGGTCTTGCGCCTCCCGCACCCAGCGGTTATTCTAAGCATTAGTTGAAATCAATTTAATTTATCAGACAACCATAGATGTGTTTTCCTTTTTAAAACCTAATTTAATCACTTCACATCACCACAGATAATTAAATTTGCATTTATATTGTTAGTTGAACTTAAAAACTACTTATAAACTATAGTACTTACTTTACTACCCCAACACTACTAACACTACACTACACACTACTAGCACCCAATGACTAAGAGAGGGCTGATACATACCAGAGGGCTGTGTGTGTTTCACACACGCCTCAAAGAAATGTCAGCACATCGTGACGGGGTCCACGAAGACCAATGGCTCCTAGGTCAGGGTTGCGGGTTGGTCAAAAACGAAACCGTGGCCCTGGCCGTCGTACAGGCAAGTGAAAAAACACGGGTGGGTTTTAGTCAGTAAAAATCTGATAACGCTCCGCCCAGAGCGGGAGAAGTTTTTTGATGATTTCCCATCCCAACAAAAAAGGGATGTCTGTCGTACCAGATAGCTGTCTAGCTTGAAATGACACATTGTTGCTTTGGATAGTTAAAGAATCGCACTGTAATTCGACTTCTTGTCACATCTGGCAAGTTTTCGTACGCCGGGAAAAATTCTAATCATCTCAATACTGTCAATCAAGAAGTTCTTGTACAAAATTCCGAAACTAACTCCGTTCCTCACGTAGTTCTCAAACTGTTATTTGAATAATGATGCCTTTGAGTCGAGTTATTTTTGGTGAAACTTTCTGGCTATAAGACTATCAAATGTGGAGTAAAATCGTGCGTTTTGGTTCAAAGCTTTTTTTATATCAGGATTTTTACTTTTTATTTGATTTTTATTCGTTGCTACCTTGATATACATATGTTTAATTTAGGTTTATTGTGTATATTTAAGTCTGTGCTGATTTTTTTTTTTTTTCAAGGATGAGTATAGGTGCGAAGTTAACATTTCACTTAAGAATATCGTTCTCAACTTATTTTTGGCGATAGCAATTATTGAGAATGACAAATGACAAAATTATAATCTAACTAGCTTTCCGCCCGCGGCTTCGCCCGCGTGGAGTTCGGTTATATCGCGCTTTTTAGATTTCCCTCGGGAACATCAAATTTTTCCGGGATAAAAAGTAGCCTATGTTCTTTCTCCTGAGAAAGAACATAGGCTACTTTTTATCCTGGTCTAAAGATTGTCTGTGCCAAATTTCATCAAAATCGGTTGAGAGGTTTAAGCGGGAAAGCGTAACAGACAGACAGACAGACAGAGTTACTTTCGCATTCATAATATTAGTATGGATTACAAAGGTGTATTTTTTTATGAAATTTCTTCCACCAGACCTGACAAAGGAGAAGTAAAACAGAAATGTAGACTATTGTCTACATTTTTGTGGTGTAAGCACAGGAACAGAAAAATATGAATGTATTAAGTCTAAAACTAAAAATATTGTCATAGAAATACCTACACATATAATCCAAAAATTATTACGATTTTATTAATTACAAATATTATTATTAATTGTTTTGGATTTTATTTTTATTTTTTTTGTTTTTGTGTGTGATTTTTTATACGCTGTCTACATCTCTATATCTATGTATGTACCTACTATCGCAGGTACGGTGGAAAAGATTCTTTTTTTATAAATTACTAGCTTTCCGCCCGCGGCTTCGCCCGCGTAAATTTCGGTTATATCGCGCTTTTTAGATTTCCCTCGGGAACATCAAATTTTTCCGCGATAAAAGGTAGCCTATGTCCTTTCTCAGGGTCTAAAGATTGTGTGCTTTCCGCCCGCGTCTTCGCCCGCGTGGTGTTCGGTTATATCGCGCTTTTCAGATTTCCCTCGGGAACATCAAATTTTTCCGGGATAAAAGGTAGCCTATGTTCTTTCTCAGGGTCTAAAGATTGTCTGTGCCAAATTTCATCAAAATCGGTTGAGGTTTAAGCGGGAAAGCGTAACAGACAGACAGACAGAGTTACTTTCGCATTTATAATATTAGTATGGATAAACAAGCGCTTGACCGCAATCCCGCGCGCTAGTTTATTAAGAGCCTCTCGATTCAAATCGAGAGGCTCAAGCCTATTCACTGATAGATTTGTTTTAAAATAAGTATCACTTCTATACCTATATTTTTTGTTCTGTTTTGAAATGGTTAAATAAATAAATTAATAATATTTTAGCGAATGTCAAAAAGGCAAAGGTTATCCCGCGGTTGTGTGACCATTTGTTACATCGAAAGCACTTGAAAATATTTATGTTTGACCAAAATTCAATGATATTTTATGTTTGCTATTTATAAGACATCGAAGTTAAAATATATATTAAAATTCTGATCTGAAAACCACACTCAACCATCACGTCCTCACTAAATATTCACACACTATGTGTAGGTATGTGAATACTTTCATCATCATCATCATCAACCATTTTATCGTCCCACTGCTATGCACAGGTCTCGTCTCAAACAGAGAAGGATTGAGCGTAATCACCACGCTTGCTCAATGCGGGTTGGCGATTTCAGACTTAAAGTCCAGGTTTCCGCAAGATGTTTTTCGTCACCTTGTAATCATTCATTGGTGTCCAAGATATATCTAGAAAGTACATACAATTTTAGAAAAGTTACATTGATACTTGCCTGACCAGGAATCGAACCCGC
Organism: Sesamia nonagrioides; assembly: GCA_017933935.1. Lineage (NCBI taxonomy): Eukaryota > Metazoa > Arthropoda > Insecta > Lepidoptera > Noctuidae > Sesamia > Sesamia nonagrioides. The sequence continues at coordinate 101,119 of JADWQK010002064.1, forward strand.
ACACTCATATTTGAGAGGCTGGTATTTTAACCACTAGGCCACCACGACTTGACGGCATCTATACATGCATACAATTATAATAGAATGCTAAGGAAGATTTTATTTAGTTAATAATGTTTCGTTATAATGTAGATACGAGAGCAGCAGTAGCCTACCACTCCAAACCAGGCGATTAACTTTGTTTAAATTATTTCATCCACCCCAGCTCTCAAAACCGGTGAAGGAGAACATCATGAGAAAACCGGCATGTCCTAGAGCCAAAAGCTTTGAAGACGTATACATCTACATCATCTAATATTGTTGCATATTTAATTATTGCTGATGCACTGTTTGTTCCGTTCCCACAGACAAACCGTGAAAACTGTTTGCAGGGCATAGCATTTATCCGAATGTATTGTACACGTGGAGGTTACGGCCCACTCATTCTCACCGAGAGGAGGCCTGTGTCCCAAATGAGGGAACATTATAGGCTGATTATGATGTAGGTACGTTCTACATTGATGCAAAAACGGCTGATCGGGTTAGGATTAAATTTGACCCACAAATATATACTAATATATGTATAAAGCTGAAGAGTTTGTTTGTTTGTTTGAACGCGCTAATCTCAGGAACTGCTGGTCCCATTAGAAAAAATATTTTTGGATAAATATAGGTATTTCTTAGAATTCTTGTTGGTTAGCCAATTAATCCAGGAAGGCTTTAGGTTATATAACATCACGCTCCGACCAATAGGAGCGGAGCATATAAAAAACATATCGAAACATACGCGGGTGAAACCGCAGGACGCAGCTAGTAGTTTGTAATCTGTATTAACAGATAGAGTACTTCTTAAGTTAAGTCTTAGTATGCTTCGGTGTGATATTTTTCGTCGTCCTCGCGAGCGAAGCCATCCTATCCAATCTATGTAAATAGTACACTGTAGACTACCTACATTATTTTTCTCTCTTCCCCTTAGTATTCCATCCAAAGGTTGTCTGTAAAAGATCGCTCTTAGCGACAAGACCGCCCATTGTTCTGTAATCTATATAAACTGGGCTTAATAAACTAGCGCGCTTTACCATCAACGATTGCATCACTGCTTATCATCAGGCGGGACTGCAGTCAAGCGCTATTTTGTAATTTATAGAAATAAAATGTATCCGTGTATCTATTTTAGTGTATTGTATGTATAATTATAAATTTACACCATCGACAGTCCCATTAAAGGTTCAAGAAAATCTCTGTCTAAGGTTGCCATATAATTATATTAAAAATAAAAATGGTGTGCATAATAAAGAGTATTCTATTTTATTTTAATCTAGTTGCAAATTATTATAACTTTCAATAACTTATTGGAAGCTGATATTGCTCATAATTTATTCGGGACAAAGGTTAAAATGGCTTTAAATTAACAAATGAACCAATCAGGTAAAGTTTACTTTGGATTTATTCGTAGACGATAAATGATAAACGCTCCATTATTAACTCAAATTAATTTAAGCAAGATACAGTGAAGTCTTTTGTATTTATAGACACCCCAATTATAATATTATGTTAATGCAAACACTGAATTTTTAATGTAAGATATAATTAAATTCATTGTTATTTATTAAATTAGTTCTACCAATTCTTGGAAAACGGAGACCTTACCGTTCTCGGAATGAGTTTTTTCATATTGTCATAAATGATTAAATTAATTTGTACAAACAATAGAGTTAATATGACAATAATTTGGAATAAAAAAACTACCTATATTAAAAATGATATAAACCGATTCAGTTAACGAATCTGAAAAAACTATTTTCAGGAAGTACGTTAATTAATTCACATATTGTATATATACTTTATTCCTAACACCCCCTGCCCTGACGTTATCATTAACTGCTCAGGATCGAGCTTGTTGGCGTGCCGTAATAGATGCCTATGTCCAGCAGTGGACGAGTAGAGGCTGATGATGATATACTTTATTGAACATCAAAAAATACATTGATTTTTTTACATCTTTATTAAGAAAGAAGGCTTTAATCGCGAAGCTATTATGCCAGCCTTGTAGGTAACATTGATTAAACATAAATTCGACACTATAAAATATTCAATGGCCGTCCTTATCGCTAATTCAATCTCTTCCAGGCAACCTTAGAATTGACAGAGATTTCCTTGAACCTTAAATGGGACTGTCGTTGGTGCAAATTTATAATTATACATACAATTCACTAAAATAGATACACAGATACATGCACAAATACAGTAATACCCCGCACTTACGCGATGGGTGGGACTGAGCGCTATCCGCGTAAGTCGAATTCGCGTAAGTCGGGGTATAATTTACAACGCACAAAAAAACACAAAATCGTAACTTATGTACCTACGCGCCTTCCTTTTACGCGATTCCGCACTACACGATGTGCCAGTTGTAAACTGAACGAAAAAATATAAAAATATGCGGGCGGGGGGGAGCCAAAAACAAACTCCGCCGCTTGTCCTTGACAGCGCAGCGTTCAAACAAAAAAAGAACAGACGAGAAAATTAAATCGCGTAACTCCAAATTCGCGTAAGTCGACGTAGCGTAAGTCGGGGTATTACTGTAAAGACATGAAAAGATATTGAATATATAAGTAGGCACTCCACAAACGAGGGCCTATTTTACGCGGGTATTTCGCATTCTTTTTCAGTGTATTTATTATATCACGTAATGACACCTGAAGCTACGGCACAGAGTTACGGTACTAATTGAGTTAAAAACGGGAATCTCGTAACAGGTGGCACGGCTTAACGTTCTCAAACTAGCATTGTATTTTTTTTTTTTATTTACTTTTGTGTCAACCACAAAATAAACGAAAACTAGAAAAATGTATACATGTGACTTGGAGAGTAGCAGAATTATAAGAAAAGGTAAGGCAAAGCGAAGCGCCACCACAGGTACAAAAACAACTTTAGGGTCTTTTCCCCTAAAGTATTTGCATTTGTCCAACGTCAGCAGGTCAACCTTCCCGAAACTGGACCCGATTTCCTATTCACAAACAAAGGTAAATTAAATAAAAGTTCAATGCATCGTTTTCTTTTTATTTAATTAAGAAAAGGACAAAAGATTAATATTATTATAGTTCTGTCAAATAAGTCTGCGCCTGACGTAAATTGACGTATTTTAACGCACTTAAATTACGAAGTTTGCGACATTGCCGTTCCTAGTACCTTTCGGTTATAGTATAAGGTGGTAGATTACGATCTCAGCTATCAGTCACGGTAGAAAAGATTTTGTTTAAAATATATCATTACAGAATTTATAGCTGTTAGTCTAAGTTAAGTCATAAAATTATGCCAAAATGCCCTATATTTTTGTACTGGCTATTGGATTAAGTAGAATAAAAAAATATTCATATTTTATTCCGTTTTTGTTTACATTTTGCATATTATTATGATATCAAAGATACCTACCACTTTCATTGCGCTATTTTGAAATATTCGCTTAATTTTGTCCGGGTACGCTGGACCCGGTAGCGAGTGATTAAGTTTCATTTTCAAGCTCGGGTCCCTAAGTGTTAAATACATTTAATCTGTCTAAGTATGGAATACATTAACTGATTTCTGCTTCAGTTCAAAAGTATAGAAATTTGATAAATTATTAAAACTTATGTTGGCGTAGGTACCAATAAATTATTAATCTATACTACTTAATACATAAAGCTGAAGAGTTTGTTTTTAAACGCGCTAATCTCACGAACGACAGGTCCGATTTGAAAAATTCTTTTTGCTTTCGATAGCCCATTAATTCAGGAAGGCTTTGGGCTATATAAAATCACGCTGCGATTAAAAGGAGTGGAGTATATCAAAAAGACTTCTTCTTCTTCTTCTTCAGCCTATAGATGTCCACTGCTGGACAAAGGCCTCCCCCAAGGCTTTCCACGATGACCGGTCCTGTGCTGTCCGCATCCATCGGCTTCCCGCGACCTTCACCAGGTCATCAGTCCACCTTGTTGGGGGCCTCCCTACGCTGCGTCTTCCAGTGCGTGACCGCCACTCCAGAACCTTACCGCCCCATCGGCCATCGGTTCTACGAGCAACGTGCCCTGCCCACTGCCACTTAAGTTTAGCGACTCGAAGAGCTATGTCAGTGACTTTGGTTCTTCTGCGGATCTCCTTAGTTCTGATTCGATCACGCAGAGAAACTCCGAGCATAGGCTCTTTCCATTGCCGGCAATGGAAAGCGCTATGCTAAAAAAAGCTAACTCCACGTAACTTCAAATAACTAACTTCACACGAACGAAATCACGGGCGGCCGTTAATGTTTTATAATTTGGTTTTCAACACCACCAGAAGATAAGTATTGCCATGGGTACAACGTGGCAATGCTGCTATCAGAGACAACGTGTTAAATTAACCATTTAGCCGACCGCTTGACTTTTGGATGTAATACTCGCCTAGCTACAGCATTATTTGATGTTAGTTAGTGGCAGTCTATTTTATCAGCGAGGCGAAACGCTTCATCCGGATCCTAGTAGTATCAAAAACGTAAGGATAGATACGCGCCATACAACTGGTCATCTGATGATGTAATGGAGATGGGGGAAGTAAACCATGTAATTCCCTCACGCACTCTCCATAATACATTAATACATCTTATGGAACACCGACAGGCTGGCTACTCTTCGCCTGTGCTCCAGGCTTTGGAGACCGTTTTGAACTAAATCTGGGTTGCCAATTTGCCTCTTCGCACCCCTCTCCGCCGAATCCAAAGTTGCCAGGTGACATTGTGCAGCAGCATCCCAAATATGGCTGCAGTACTCTACATTCTTGTCCGATGAAGGCCAGCCCGCGTCGCAGCTGAGCCAGTAAATATAAATTCCCAACTATGACCTCTGAGTTGTTTCGGACGTTTCTTCTCAGAGCTAGTACTAGGAAACGCCGCGATCATCAAACCGAATTAAAACAAAACTACGATCCAGCCGTCCCTTGCTGTTCTCTCCAGCGACGCCCTAAGCCGAAACCCCACAGGGGGTGCCCTTAGCGTGTAGTCGCTTAGTTTTTAGTTGCCCTGGCTGGAGGCTTTAAATTCATTTAAGGCAGCCACAGGATAGTCCGGTTAAGTAGTCACGACCTCTCAAGGTCAACCACGAGATGCCATATCAGGAAAAAAGTACTCTACCCACAAACGGAGCTTTCATTATGAGACTCGATCATTCGCATCGACCGCGTTCGGCGCTCTCATTGGTTGAGAGTTCTTACAACCTTGAAGCAGGCCAATCGATGAGTCAAACGCGGTCGATATCGATGATCGAGTCTTCGTAATGAAAACTCATGGTAGTCACCCATTACTATGTACCCATTACTTGATAACAAAAGTCAAACAGCAGACACTTTTGACCAATATCGAGTTGAGACCAACTTTAAACCTTTTTAATTATCTATCCATTTTAATGAAATATAAATCGTTTTGGATTTAATTTAAACTGCCAGTCACTGTCACTGACACATATTTAATTCTAACTGACTTGTGAAGAAGATTACTGAATGGTATTGACATCACGACGTCGTTTTTTGTCAGAAAATATTCGTTCCGAGAATGTTATATTGGGATCCGAAATACTTTGTGTTCAACACTATTTGTTTGCCGAATTCATTAAAAAGTTTTCGGGTCAATACAAATTCACACAGTCACACCTGGAATAACTTTTATTCATAATCATTCAATATACAGATTTGACTTCTTCACCATTTTAATGTCTAACATAAAATGTATACAATATGAAAAGAAAACCCATAACCCGTCCGATCCTTAAGGATAATGGTTATGAGAATAAAGGTTAGGTAAACACATGAGCAAATAAAATATGAAATATATAATTAATCATCATAGTAACAATACTAATAAATTTTGAAATAATCTTTTTTTTTCCGCGAATAAATTCCAACTTCCCCAAAATATTTTAATTTTTTAAAACTGACAATACCATTTTTCATGGTATTATATACAGTATGTTAACTAACAGAGGGCGTTCCCGTTAACCCGAAATAGTATAGCATACATACATGCTAAAAAAAATATTTCCATTCGAAAACAAAATGTTTAAAAAAATTTCCAATAAGAAAATATTCAATAAAAATTTTAAATTGACATGTAAAAGAAACACACTGTACACGCGAACATGAAAGACGGCAACGTCGCAATTTATTTATACATGACGACTACTATTTTGATTTAAATCAGGAGGTTTCAAATTTATTTCCAATTAGAATTTTTTTTTATTCGGATTTTTTTATGCTTATTTTTCTATGCTGATATTTTTATTTTAATCTATTAATGATACATATTTACGAGTTTAAGGGAACGCCCTCTGTTATTTAACATACTGTATATTATGAATGACCATTGCGACCGCGTGCCGCGTTCCCTGCCCCTCTTTACCCGAGCATGTATTGCCTAACGCACATGTATTAAGTTACCTTGTTTTGCGAAATAATATTTATTTTTATAGGGGTTTTTTTTTTTAAGTTTAGCGCGACTTTGTAGGCATTAGTAGAATCAGTTATCGATACCTAATAATACCTTCACGGACCGGACAGGGTTTTCTTTAGATATTGTATAAATGTTTGTGACTACCCCTAAATAGCCGACGACAGCTCTCGGAGGCTTGACCAAAACAATCAACTTCAAATTCTCCGAAACGTGTTAACAAATACCGTTTCGCCCCTCGGCTGTAAACGGCAAATTGTCCGTGACCCAAATAAATGTACCTCGTTTAGGAAACTTTGGTCCATTGACCAATACAATTGGACTAATCTAATCCTCTAATCAATTAACAATCTCACTTTGGACCCGGTCCAACTGTTGTGAGTGAGAGTTTAAATGACAACTGAATTACTAATAGGTTGACAAAATTGTAGGTGAGGATACGTCTGTCAAATATTCCTTTATGATCAATCTACTATTTTTTTTATCTCAATCCCGCCTGATGGTAAGCATGAAGATGTAATCGTTGATGGTAAAGCGCGCTAGTTTATTAGTAGCCCATTCATTAAAAAAACTGAGTTAATAGGAAGGAAGGCCTCAGTTATTTATTTATTTTATTTTTATGTTTTAGGGAAACTTACAGCTAGCATTTATACAGGTAGAAGATAGTGAACGAAGGCCAATTGAAAGTTTCCACGGATAATATTAGGTTCTTCTTCAGCCTATAGAGGTCCACTGCTGGACGAAAGCCTTTCCACGATGACCGGTCCGCACCCATCGGCTTCCCGCGACCTTCACCAGGTCATCGGTCCACCTTGTTGGAAGCCTCCCTACGGTGCGTTTTCCGGTACGTGGCGGCCACTCCAGAACCTTACTGCCCCATCGGCCATCGGTTCTACGAGCAATGTGCCCTGCCCACTGCCACTTAAGTTTAGCGACTCGAAGAGCTATGTCGGTGACTTTGGTTCTTCTGCGGATCTCCTCATTTCTGATTCGATAACGTAGAGAAACTCCAAACATAGCTCTTTCCATCGCCCTTTGTATGACTCTGAGCCTTCGTATGAGCCCATTGTGAGCGCCCACGTTTCAGTTCCGTAAGTCATCACTGCCAACACACACTGGTCAAAGACTTTAGTCTTGAGACACTGTGGTATCTTGGACGACGTAAAGATGTAGCGTACCTAGCTTCCGGTTTGCTATCTGCTTTCAGAAGCTCAGCCATAATTCCATCATCTCCAGCAGCCTTATCGTTCTTAAGCTATTTCAGGGTCATACCAATTTCGTACAGGCTGACCTCCGGGATATCGTCGGTGTAGTGTCGGGTTATTCTGGCTCTAGGATCATTGGCCAGGCTTACAAGAGGTGTGTGTGTTGATAAGTATAACTATCCGTAGAATTTCTCAATCTCACCCAAAAGCTCGGGCTTGGAAGTGACGATCCTACTATCCCCAATCTTCAGCTTCGCAAGTAGGCTTTGAAGCCTCTGTAACACCCCTGCAGGACCCCAAAAAGTTACTATGTTTTGAACTATTTAAACAATTTCACTTAACTTCTAATGCATTAAGAGAAGCTGTTTTTATTTTATGTATTATATTACATTACAAAGAAAGATACAATCCTCCGTTTCATATTAACCCAACTCACTATTGGATACTAGATACATAACATTGAATCCTTTCATTTGACCGCACTACAGTCGCATGTTTGCCGGTCCCCAGGGCTGCCGGTCCTGTCCAACATCGTCTTTATTAACGTGAACCATATGAGGATTTCGTTTGTTCTACTTTGTACAGCTTTATTTCAATCTACCACTACTATTTATACGTAGGTTTTAGGTAAATGAATAGTTATATTTTTCGGCTTCGTTTCAAATCGAAAGGTAATTACGTAACACACTATCAGTAGCAATGGGTGTCATTTTGACAGTTCAACAACATTCATTGCATTATTTACGCTATTCAGCAGAAAATCTTTCCAACATACGGAATAATGGATTAGCAATATGCATCAAAATCATTCCAATTAGCAGTCATAATGTGTTAAGGAATACGGGTGCCGTTCTATTTTACAGTCTTGATTTTTCACTTAAAACATTTTCTTTAACGAAATCTAAGGTAGTAGTAATAAGGGATGTAGGCTTTAATTAAAATCTAGTAGACATCTCATCTCAGCGACAATAAATGTCAAAATGTTTAATAAATTAGTATGTTTGAGAAATTGAGACTACGATCAAACTGCAAACGTAATTACAATAGGGATGTATCCAAGGTACCAAAATCAAAAATATAATTAGTCCGTCTTTTATACAACAAAAAAATAAGACCCGGATTTTGTCGAAAGTAATAAAATCTACAGTGGGGGCTAATTGCGTCACGCCGTGGTATTTTTTGTACCACGGCGTGACGTCATGCGACATTTCAAATCAATATATCTTCCTAAGTATTTGAATGAAAGAAAAAATAAAAAATACGTGTTCAATATTTTTCATAAATCTATCTGATGGACCTTAAATTATTTTTTACGATCCAACCTAATTACGAGGACAGCCCTTTACTTTTGGATATAATGGAATATTCCTATTTTCAAATATGGTACTTCGTACACGTAATTGGATGGAATGCAAACATACTTTTTTATTAACCGTTAGTATCCCATTACCGGTCTAAGGCCTCCTTAGATTCTTTTCAAAAAATACTTATAAAAGAAAAGGTACAAGCTGAGCAGCGGCTGAGCGGTCGACTGTTGCGATGCGTGTCGCGGCTTGATTACACGGGATAAATAATTGTATGACCTACAGGTACCTAATTGTTCCGGATCTGGCTGTTTGTGTGTCTGAGTTTCTGAGATGTTTGTAAACGCACCCACAATACAGTAATAATTTCTAGTATAGGACAACGTTTAAAAAATGCTGCTAAAAATAAATTACTTAGAACGAAAGCAATGTATAAAAGCAAGCAGAAAGAAATGCCTAAAATATGCGTTTCGCCTCTTCTTTTATACCGCGTAAATCGAGGGACTGGGACAATTTTCCAGCGGTGATGTTTCCGTCGGACTACAATTTATCTTGTGTCTTCAAGGCTAGAGTGAATAGGCTCTTAACAAACTAGCGCGCTTTACCATCAACGATTGCATCACTGCTTATCATCAGGCGGAAAGCACTCTGCTTTCTAAATAAGTTTGAATAAAAATCCAGTAGAAATGTGTTTCCAAAAAATATAACAACACCAGAGTCTCAGAAACAAACATAAACGAATCAAAAATTCCTATCTCTGGAACTAATCAAATCCTAGTTCGGTACACATTGGAATAACAGGCGGACAACGACATCTATCGGAAGTGACATGCACACATCAGGTGCGCGTGTATTCTTGTGCTTTCGACCGTGTCATCCGTTCCGACAGGCTGTCGGAAAGCCGCTATGTGTTCAGTATCACAATGTGTTTATGCTAGCCTAGTACTAATGTTAACGATTCATTTGATTTGTGGGACAGTGCTTTAGAAACGGCAATGAATTAATTATGTATTCCCGGTAGATGCTCTTGGACATAAATGATTTTTTTTCTGCTAATACAATAGTGTCAGGATGGTTGATCAGTGATCTCATAATAATCGATTTTAACAAGTTTCGTATTCTACTAACAAAATGGTGTCATTATGACTTTCCAGTGGTCAATCACTGGTACACTACTCCATATTAATAAATGTTCAAATTGAAAAAAAAGTAGTTTTTTAGGAAATTATTTCTAACTAGCTTTCCGCCCGCGGCATCGCCCGCGTGGAGTTTGGATATATCGCGCTTTTTAGATTTCCCTTGGGAACATCAAATTTTTCCGGGATAAAAGGTAGCCTATGTTCTTTCTCAGGGTCTAAAGATTGTCTGTACCAAATTTCATCGAAATCAGTTGAGAGGTTTAAGCGGGAAAGCGTAACAGACAGACAGACAGACAGACAGACAGATAGACAGACAGACAGAGTTACTTTCACATTTATAATATTAGTATGGATAACTGGTTTTATAGTAATAGCAATACGGCAATGTCATTATATCACCATTCCATTAAGAGATGACTGACCAAATTAATCGATCATTGTGAATTTAGTAGGTAGATTACCAACTTTTTAGCACAGTGACAAAAGAATAACAATAGAATCGTGTTGGAATGTCAAATTTATAAAAATAGTAGACAAGGGTTGGTAGTTCATCATCAACTGCTTTTTCCGAATTGTGTTGGGGTCAACTTCGAATCCTACCAGATGTAGCTGAATCTTCTTCTTCTTCAGCCTATAGATGTCCACTGCTTGGCAAAGGCCTCCCCTAAGGCTTTCCACGATGACCGGTCTTGTGCTGCCTGCATCCATCGGCTTCCCGCAACCTTCACCAGGTCATCGGTCCACCTTGTTGGGGGCCTCCCTACGCATCTTCCAGTACGTGGCCGCCACTCCAGAACCTTACTGCCCCATCGGCTATCGGTTCTACGAGCAATGTGCCCTGGCCACTGCCACTTAATTTTAGCGACTCGAAAAGCTATGTCGGTGACTTTGGTTCTTCTCCGGATCTCCTCATTTCTGATTCGATCTGTTCAAATCAAATCAAATCAAATCAAATCATTTATTTCAAATAAACCAGTTACAGGCACTTTTGAATTGTCAGAAGGTCGGTCAGTCAATAAGATGAAGCTAGTCGCCCATTCCAAAGAGTAGGTACCTATGGAGAAGAACGGGCAAGAAACTCCATGGACACTCTTTTAAATTTTTAAGCTATTGTTACAAATATTTGATTACATCATTCATGTTGAAATCAACCGCGTGAGAACGATGCAGAAATATATTGTACGCTGAGAGCGTCCATTATGGAAAACATACAAAAATCAATTCAGAAATTAAAATACGCCGTGGCAGCTAAGAGATGACCAGTCCCCTCCGACGGCGTCCGTTCACGAACATGACGTATGGATCAGCATCATTCAGCTCAACCATATCGAAGGGAACCCAATGACCCAAAACACACGCCACCATCAGCGAGACATTTGAGTGAGCATGACATACTCTCAACAGCCAGAGCACAATTAAGTCAATAAAAAAGACTAACCCAACAAATAAATGCCTTACAGCACATTCGTACATTGTGCTCACACGTTTGCCATGCAATTATACAATACTAAGAAATTGAATCTACACAATGCTAAGATAGTTTTGTCCAAGGTTCAGCAGCTCCAACAGTGTTCCCGAATCTGGGGAAAGTTTAACTCCTGTGCAGCTGCAGCTGTACAAGTGCCGAACACCTCTGTCAGCGATACAATTCCGTAACGTACAATATGCTTGGCTACATAGTGTGTAATACAGGCTTTGACTAAATAACATAAACAATTACATATTAAAACTACAAGAGGAAAAATCAAAGAACAATCATTGTATAGAAATCGGACGCAGCTCAAGCCCAAGCCTTTTTGTCCTCAATATAATCCTTCACACTATAAAATGCTTTCTGACACAACTTACGTTTAATGAAGGATTTGAATTTATTCAGGCTCAGATCTTGAACCACCTCTGGAAGTCCATTGTAAAAATGTATACATTGGCATCTGAAAGAGCCACCTATTTTCTTGAGCCTTGTTGTAGGTACAATAAATTTGTGCCTGTTCCTAGTATTTATATCATGGACATCACTGTATTTTTTAAACAATTTTATATTTTTATGAGCATACAAAAGATTTTCATAAATGTTGCATAAGTGTTGCTGAATGATGTACATGAAAGGACTACCTAACCGACCTCCACAACCCAGTTACTAGGTAAGGCGAAACCGCTTATCAAGAACTTTCGAGCACCTGACTACCCGTAACAATGGTTAAAGACCAACGGCTTTACATGCTTTCCGAAGCTCGGAGGAATTCCGGTGTGCATTAATCGGTACTAACTCATTATTATCTTGATATAGAATCAGAATCAATAGTTTTCTGTTGATTCTGATTCTATAATCAAGAATCTTGGCAAAGAAGGTCGAATCGTGGTGACCTAGTGGTAGTATGAGTGTGCGGGTTCGATTTCAGGTCAGAAAAGTACCAATGTAACTTTTCTAAGTTATATGTACTTTCTAAGTATATCTTGGAAAGTAATGATAGAGTAAAAGGTGAAGGAAAACATCTTGAGGAAACCTGGGCCTGTAGCCAATGTAACATCGCTTTATAGCGAATCGAAATCGAATACCAAACCACCCAATAACGAAAACGAATGACCACGCAACGCGATAAATCACGTAATCAATCGTTCCCGCCATTGGTTGGTTTGGTATTCGATTTCGCTTCGCTACGAAGCGATGTTACATTGGCTACCGGCCCTGGAGTTTAATAGTAAATTAGTCTGAATTCGCCAATCCGCATTGAGCAAGCGTGGCGAATACGCTCAATCCTTCTCTGTATGAGGGGACACATGTGCCCAGCAGTGGGTCGATAAAAGTTTATTGATGAATCAAGAATTACCAATACAGCCATTAATGTAACAACTACCACTATTAGTGACTACCATTTACACAATTCTCTTACCAAGTCAAATTCAAGTATTTACTTAGGCTAACTTACATCAACTCAAAGCAAACTACTTTGACAGTACTTAAAACTTACTTATGAGCCAAACTCGTGTTACTTAATACTGAACATAGGTATTTAATACAAGTTAAACAGTTCTCTGGAAACTTAATTAGAACCTCCAAGGGATGGTGTAAAGCGTTGCTCTGAAACTCTGCAATGACGTTTCTAAGAGCATTTGACTTATTCTTCCTATTTTAATCTATATAGTAATGTCATATACGCCTTAAGTACAGGTACTACCTAGTTCAGGCAAATTATACATCAGTGCTATTAAGAATTAAGAAAAAATATTATAAAAATTATTTACAAACCTGAGAAAATAAACAATTTATTTATTTATGTAAAGAAAACCCTGTTCGATCCGTGAAGGTATTGTTAGGTATCGATAACTGATTCTACTAATGGATACAAAGCCGGTCTAAACTTTAAAAAAAATCCCCCTAAAAAAATAAATATTATTTTGCAAAAAGAGGCAACTTAATACATGTGCGGTAAGCAACCCTAACGCGGGCGGCGGGGGGCAGGGCACGCGACACTTGGTCTCATCGCTATTCGCTCATAATAATACCGGTGCTGTCACTTTTTTAAAAATGACCAAATTTCGGAGAAGTTGGAATTAATTCGCGGGAAAAGAAGATTATTTCCAAATTCGTTAGTACTGTTACTATGATGATTACGTAAAATTTTATATTATATTTGGTCAAGTGTTTACCTAACCTTTATTGTCCTTATGGGCCGGACAGGGTTTTCTTTACATATTATTTAACATATCATTTCTTAGAGTTAAAAAGGAAAACAAGCAAACAATCGTCGTATTTTTTATTTCTTAGCACAGTTTCCAAATTATCTATAAGGTAATAATAAAATAAATAAATTACGTATAAGAAACTTACAGGTAATTTATCTTATAGTTTTAATAGCCTATTAAAATATGTTGCTAACACAGCATTAACTGGCCGCTGGTCACTTAATAAACACCTACTTTTATTACATGCTTTTTATTAGCTTCACTTGTATGTTTGCTCGCTTGCTTTCTTGTTTGCTTGTTTGTTTGTTTGTCCGTCTCTAACTCTTTGGACTACGAGTGAGCGGCTCATTACTGTAAAATGTCCCATCGTTTTCAATACGTTCGTTCGTCAGTTTTTTTTTTTTTTTACGAATATTGAACTATGTAGAAAGTTAAAAATAAATATAGGTAGTTTGAAAAACTAAAAAAACATGCTTTTAAAAATTATCGAACTAAAAAGTTTAATTTTTAGGGTTCCGTACCTCAAAAGGAAAAAACGGAACCCTTATAGGATCACTTTGTTGTCCGTCTGTCTGTCTGTCTGTCTGTCTGTCTGTCTGTCTGTCACCACCCTTTATCTCAAGAACGCGTGGACGTATCAAGCTGAAATTCACATGAAATACTCGGGTCTATTGTCGCTTTAAGCTGTGAAAATATCAAACTTCTAAGCCAAGCCAATCAAAAGATACAGCCGATTATGTCGATATTTTCAACAAATTTTCGACACTCGCAAAGGAATCAAAACCTACAGGATATTTCCCGTAAACTCAGAATCTTGAAAATTGGCATGAAGCATTGTCATATAATGCAAATATAGGAAAAATTGCGAATATCACATTTTTTTAGTTATATAATATAATAAACATATTTTAATAAAATGGAACTTACTACCTTATTTCTCACGAACGAATAAAGTTATCAAATTAAAATTTATACCAAATACCTAGGTCTATTGTCCCTTTAAGCTGTGAAAATATCAAACTTCTAAGCCAAGCCAATCAAAAGATACAGCCGATATTTCGATATTTTCAACAAATTTTCGACACTCGCAAAGGAATCAAAACCTACAGGATACTTCCCGTAAACTCAGAATCTTGAAATTTGGCATGAAGGATTTTCATATAATGCAAATATAGGAAAAATTGCGAAAATCTCATTTTTTTAGTTATATAATATAATAAACATATTTTAATAAAATGGAACTTACTACCTTATTTCTCACGAACGAATAAAGTTATCAAATTGAAATTTACACCAAATACCTAGGTCTAATGTTCCTTTAAGCTGTGAAAACAATCAAACTTCTAAGCCAAGCCAATCAAAAGATACAGCCGATATGTCGATATTTTCAACAAATTTTCGACACTCGCAAAGGAATCAAAACCTACAGGATACTTCCCGTAAACTCAGAATCTTGAAAATTGGCATGAAGCATTGTCATATAATGCAAATATAGGAAAAATTGCGAAAATCTCATTTTTTTAGTTATATAATATAATAAACATATTTTAATAAAATGGAATTTACTACCTTATTTCTCACGAACGAATAAAGTTATCAAATTGAAATTTATACCAAATACCTAGGTCTATTGTCCCTTTAAGCTGTGAAAATATCAAACTTCTAAGCCAAGCCAATCAAAGATACAGCCGATATGTCGATATTTTCAACAAATTTTCGATACTCGCAAAGGAATCAAAACCTACAGGATACTTCCCGTAAACTCAGAATCTTGAAATTTGGCATGAAGGATTGTCATATAATGCAAATATAGGAAAAATTGCGAAAATCACATTTTTTTGGTTATATAATATAATAAACATATTTTAATAAAATGAAACTTACTACCTTATTTCTCACGAACTAATAAAGGTATCAAATTGAAATTTATACCAAATACCTAGGTCTATTGTCCCTTTAAGCAGTGCAAAAATCAAACTTCTACGTTAAAGCGATCAAGAGATACAGCAGTTTATACCGACACCTTAGAAGAATTTCCGTCACACGCTAGGGAATCAAAACCTACAAGCAAAGACATTAAAATTATATTTACAATAGATAGGACATCACGAACAAAATCGTAAGCCAATACTTCGACTTGGTTAAAAGGCGCTCAGTCTAGTCTGCGCGTCAGGACGTAATTTGTGTCCACCAAGAATAAACATTTTCTAAGGAAATATGCCATGTTGCGCTTTGTGTTACTGTACATCTCGTTATAGTAAAACGACTGGACCTAACTTCGGAATGTTTTTCTATGAATTATTTATATTTCGTCTGCAATTCAAATTTAAAAAAAATCTTAAATAGTTCTAGAAAATTTTCCATTATTGTAATAAGCGCCCTCTATTGTTGAATAGTTTTACTATTTTCTTGTAGAGATGTAGTAATGTTGTTTATCGATTTAGTTATCGATAATACTTATTAAGATGAATACATTTTGTTGTATTTTATTGACATTTAAAATATAACTAAATAAACTTAAAATATTACTATATTTCAAGTTTATTTATTATTAACTCTATTTAAACATAATCATATCATATTAATAAACAAAATTGAATGAACAATTACTATTCATTTATCTAGGTTTATGTTATTTTTGGTTTCCGAATAAAAATAATGTTGTAGGGAAAAAGTGGATACGATTTGTCCAGATAGACCGTAGAGAAGAAAATTGGCTTCCGTCTCATTCGTCGAAATTATGCTCAATGCATTTTAAAAGAGAAGTTATCTACTTTGGAAAGACTTGTCGATCAATTTAAAAAAAAAAAAGAATCGGTACCTTGTATTAGAAATGAAATAGTAAGTTATTAATTTCAGTACTTTTCTACTTAACCGTAAAAATTGGAATAAAATTTACAGTTAAGTGGATAAGTACATAGATTACATAACTTATTTATAATGAAATATATTCATAAAATATGTAGGTACGTATATGTAGTACAATAATTGCGAGCTACTTTGTGATTTTGAGGATTCCGTACCTAAAAGGTAAAACGAACCCTATTCATGAGACTTCTCTATTCGTCTGTCCGTCTGTCACCAGGCTGTATCTCATAAACCGTAATAGCGAGACAGTTGTAATTTCCAGAGATTGTGTTAGTATTTCTGTTGCCGCTATAACAACAAGTACTAAGAATAAAAATAATAAAATATTTAAGTGGGCTCCCATACAACAAACGTGAATTTTTGCCGTTTTTTGCTCCATATTAATAACGGAAACAGATAGACGCTTAAAATGTTCACAGAATATTTGGTTATATATTCAAATTACAAATAAATAATTAAAATAAAATAAATACTGAAGGCGGGCTCCCATACAATAACCGTGATTTTTTTGCCGTTTTTAAAGATAATGGCGTACGTATCTGGTAAAAGTCTTGCTCCAGCAGACTACCATTTTTGTCGTGATTTGGACAATTATCTACGTGACAAGAAGTTTTCTTCCCAGGAGGCAGTTCTGCTATCACACAGTTTGTGCAGTCTAGATCCTCAGAGTTCTATCACAAAGGCATAAACGACCTTCCTATATATTGATTATAAATGAATTATTAAAAAATTAGCAATTATTTAGATTTTCAGTACTAATCGGCAATTTTAAACTTTAACGCCTATTATAATAAAAGAATTATATAAATAAGAAACTTGTAAACTTAAAATTACCCATAATTATTCTGCTTCCTAATTTTTTGTTTCAAGCTATCATAATGCGACAAAACATCGTCGTAGTAACTTCTTTGAATATTATCGATAACTTTATATCGAATTGATACAAACCCTATCACAGTTTTTTGCATTGCCATTAAAAAATATTTGCAAACAAACGTGTAAAAAGAATAATTTTGCTAAAAACGAAATGCAAACGAAAATTGCAAAACAAAATGCGCTTTATGGCCTAAAAGGTCTGTTACACTCAAAAATCGCAATAAACTGAGCGTTAAAATAATTCGTAAGCATAAAACATCTAAAATGCCAATAGACGGTGTCACGGTAAATGAATAGTAGCGAATAAAATTCTAAAACAGTTTTTGTTTGTACAAGACAAGTTTCACTTAATTTGTTTACTTTCAATATTTATTTACCCGATTTGAACTATACTAGGGTATTAAATCGGATGTGGCAACATAGACCACACTGGCCACCTACCGGGCAATAGCTGAATATATTTTATATAAACTTATTTCATTTTTACTAAGTATTTGATGTCTCCAATTGTCGATCTAATTTTGCTATATTGTACTAGATGGCGGAGCTGAGCCATGGGATCACAGTTTTTCTATGCCATTTTGACACATGCCCTATCTATATATCTTAAATCTCTTTGCCTACAAGGTACTTCCCGTGAACTCAAAATCTTGAAATTCGGCACGAAGCAACGTTATATTATAGTACAGACAGATAAAGGAAAATTTGTGAAAATGATAAATTTGAAGTTACATAAAATATCAAAATATTATTTTTGCTTACATGACATGAAATATTTTTTTAATAATTATAAACTTACTACCTACCCTTTTTCACATGAACGCGTAGAGATATTAAAGTTGAAATTCATATCAAACACTTCTTAAATCTAATTGCCTATAAACTGTGAAAAATTCTTAATCAATGCTAGTATTATAAATGCGAAAATAACTCTCTCTCTGTCTGTTACGCTTTCCCGCCTAAACCTCTCAACCAATTTTGATGAAGTTTGGCACAGACAATCTTTAGACCCTGAGAAAGAACATAGGCTACCTTTTATCCCGTAAAAATTTGATGTTCCCGAGGGGAATTTAAACAGCGCGATATAACCGAACTCCACGCGGGCGAAGCCGCTGGCGGAAAGCTAGTACGTCATAAATTGTAAACCGCTACGTTTGTACGGCGGAACCCTCGGTGTGCGAGTCCGACTCGCATTTGGCCGGTTTTTTTAAATAAATATAGTTTAAAAAACTAAAAATACATGCTTTAAAAAAATATCAAACTAAAAAGTTAAAAATAACTTTAAAAAGAGCGGGAGGCGCTTTGTGCCATAACTTTTATATATTAAGCGCCTCACGCTTTTTTTAAAAGTAATTTTTAACTTTTTAGTTTAATATTTTTTTAAAGCATGGTTTTTTAGTTTTTTAAACTATATTTTTTTTAATTTTTTAGTTCAATATTCTTAAAAAAAAAAAAACGAACAAACGAACGTATTAAAAATGGTGGGACATTTTACAGTAATGAGCCGCTCACTCGTAGTCCAAAGAGTTAGAGACGGACAAACAAACAAACAAGCAAGCAAACATTAAGTGAAGCTAATAAAGAGCATGTAAAAAAGCGTGAGGAGCTTAATATACAAAAATTATGACACAAAGCGCCTCACGCTTTTTTTTAAATTAATTTTATAGGAATTACAGACAGTCCACGGGTCCATGGAGCAGGGTCTGTATGGATGAGGAGACCATGGCGCTACATACAGGGTAAACTCTTTCGATGGCCCAGATACCCTACATCAGGCGATCAGTAACATCAACGCGTTGCTGGATTTTCTTGAGGAGTTCGGGTGGATCCAATGACAAAATACGCGCATTATCGTGGATTTGTGGACAACAGATACCAACATTTTTGTAACTGTTCCAAAACTATCTCGTGGCTATATAATAACTGGCGCACAGGTCGATCGACCAAGTTAAGCAACACTTGTTACGGTTGGTACATGGATTGGTGGGTGGTACCATCTTGAGTGAAACTCTTCTGTGCCTCGGAAAGCAAATTAAATATTCCTGGCCGTCATTCGTGAATCTTACACAGTCGTTTGAAACCCGAAAATCTGACAACCAGTTTAATAACTAAAGGCTAATCTCTTGATTCGTAATAAAATTCAAGCAATTGTTAAAAATAGTAACTAATCATAAAATTTTATGATTAGTTACATGTTTGTGATAAATTTTTGACATAATTTGACATAAAATCCCGTCTACACGTTCCGTCTTACCTGCGAGCATGCCTGTGCAAACCAGTTTGCGCAGGTAAGCGCGTGTGTGTGAACGGCAAGACGGTAGGCCGCGCAGTCCCTAATATTCCTTCAGTCATGACTGCAAAGGCCTGGACTGCGGAGGCAAGACGGAGCATGTAAACGGGACATTAAGACCAAAATTAAAAACATTTAAAATCTAGGTCACAATCACATGACTCAGAGACAATTACTGTTAAAAAATGTGGGGTAATTAGAGCTATTTTTGACGGATTCACAAAGAGATTAAACGTTCTTAAAATTTTCGATAATTGATCCTATATAGATATAATATGTCCGTCTATTTGTAAATAATATGTATAAACGCTAGTCCACAATACAACTTCTCTCAATTTATGTCGTCCATTATTCAAAACTAAGACAAACCCACCAAAACTGTTCAACAATGAAACGAATAGTTATTAGTTGTTGAAAATTTAATAGAAAACAATTCGTACGTGAGACATTCGCTTATTTACGAGCTGTCTACGTTTGCAGTTACAACTCTTAGGTATGAGGTACACTTGGTAAAGAGTATTAAGATTATAATTTACATAACGAAGCGCCGCGCGCCGCGCGCCTTGAATGTGTTCGTGAAGACGAGTAACGTCAGCAAATATCATCAGGCTCACACGCACACACACAGAACACACACACCCACACACACGACACACACACACCCACACACACACATCTACGCACATCCACACACACGCACACACACACCCTATCACTCACACCCAAACGACCCACACAGACACACACACACACACACACACACACACACACACACACACACACACACCACACACACATATATCCACACACATCCAACGCTTCTGCAATACCTTTGCCTTTACAGATGCCAGAATTATTCCATTAATTTATTTAAACTTTATGCTCAAATAGGGCAGCGGTGACCTTGTATTATCGGCCGCGATTTGTTAGCTGTAGTTCGAACCCCATCAGGCGCTTTACTTTGTGTAAATTATTCCATCGCCACTAATCTCAAAACGGTGAAGAAAAGCATCGGGAAGAAACCGACATGTCCTAGAAGCAAAACTTCGCAGACATGTGAAATCTACCACCCCACACTGCCACAGCCCGCGTGGAGGATAACGGTCCACTGCATCTCACTGAGAGGAGGTCTGTGCTGTGTCCCAGGAGTGGGAACATAAGAACATTAGGCTGATTACATACCGTACCGTAACCGTAACCGTATTTTTTACCTTTGGCAAGCATATGCACAAGTAAAAAATACGGTTTAAAGTCATTTGCTCTTAGCTTCTGCCCGCTACTTCGACTACGATCCAGGATAAAAAGTAGCTTATCTGGACCCGAGTCAAGGTCTATCTATGTGCCAAATGACATATAGATTCGTTAAGCCTTTTTAGCGTGAAATCCAGACACACTGAGTTACTTACGTTGATTCCGTCGCGCTTTGTTCGACATGAAAATCGAATAAAAAAATAAGTTGAAATATTTAGCACGAATCAATTTCCATCACTTTCAATCCAAAATCCATAGGCATCGTTCCAAACCCACAACATATCACAGCCAATATACGGTATACACAGCTGTGGTGTGCCTCCATACTTCGGTCGGCATCTGGCCGTCAAAGCACTGCTCATTTCCTGCGCAAGGAAACGGGATGCGAGTCGCTTCCCCAAGGTCGACGCTTAGTGAATTTCACCCGCATAGACTAAGTTTTATTTGCAGATGCGACATGATTTTCTTTGAGAAGGACTCGTGGTTACGGAAGGATTAGACCTGGATCTACCAAAGATTGAACTAGCTATGCTTGCTATGGTGGAGAGCTTGAAGTGTAGACTACCCATAGGATAAATTTTGAAAAGTGTGCGCGCTCATCGGACAACTCGTCGAAGGACTTGACCAATTTGCCTGAGACGGTCTTCCCGTGTACCAACAATTTAAGTTTATTAAAGGCTAGAGTGAATAGGCTCTTAATAAACAAGTGCGCTTTACCATCAAC
The DNA here is from genome assembly GCA_017933935.1 of Sesamia nonagrioides. NCBI lineage: Eukaryota > Metazoa > Arthropoda > Insecta > Lepidoptera > Noctuidae > Sesamia > Sesamia nonagrioides. The sequence continues at coordinate 122,890 of JADWQK010002064.1, forward strand.
AATTGCAACACTGCTTACCATCAGGTGGGATAGCGGTCAAGCACTAGTTTGTAAAATGAAAAATAATAATATTAATAGGTCAAAATCCAACTTATTAATCGTTTTGTATAACCTGAATGGTCATTACACCATCTGCATTTGCTGGTCCTTGCCGCTGTCCCATCTGTTCGGATGAAATATTTTCTTGGCATCCTCAGTACTTTAGCGGCCAGTTGGTTGAGCCAATTGGTGTTTGAAATTAATTCTCAGTTTGTAAATGGAATAAGGACAGTGGTGGCCAAGTGGCAAGAGTGACTTATTCATTTATTTATACTTTTCGCACAAAGAAATCAACAAAGGCGGACTTAATGTCTAAGGCGTTCCCTATCAGTCATTCAACTGTAGGTGGTGAGCAGATGAAATGGCTGGTGCTTTGGTTGAAAAAAAAACAATGATAAAAACCCTTAACTCTAGTTAAACAAATGCTTAAATTAGCTTGTGGCTAATTTATAAGTTGTAGATCGCAGGTTCGAACCGAAGCAGATTATGAGTTGTAGATCTTTGGTTGCAGGTGCTCTACCTACTTTGTCTAAATTATTTCAACACCACTGCTATCAAAACAGTAGTGACATCATTTGGAAACCGGTATGTCCCAGAATAAAATAATCAAAAACATGTGATAGCTACCAACCCACACTGGGCCTACATAGTGAATTACAGCCCATTCCCTCTAGATCAGACCAGAAAGCCAATGCCAAAATTCCAAATATACAAGTTGTAACATAAAGGGTATTTACATACCAAGGGCATGGCCTCTTTAGATGATATCAAACGATATCGGAAGGGTTTCAACTCAAAATAAAATACTCAAATAATTGGTACCAAATTTTTGGTTTCGTGTGTTTCTTAAAATCAAATCATAACAAACGTGGCAGCACACTAATACGTTAATAACTACTCGTTACCCGTCACGTTAATTGCCGAAATCCGATAAATGTCTTCAATATCTCTGTGCGACTAGTATGATAGTAGCCTATCACAGGCGGTGTTTTTCCTCATAACTTCCTAACATAAAGAGATATGACTAAAAAACCCTTCCAATATCGTTTGATATCATGTAAAGATGCCAAACCTTTATGTTACACATTGTATAACAATGACGTCAACTATGATATGACGTCGACTATGATGCTTTCTGGATTAATTAATGAAATAGTTTTTTTTTTCTTTGTTCTAGATGATAATGTTAAATGAAATGAGCCTTGCTTTGCTTTACGATACTGCAAGCTTCTCAGCGTAGAATTCTAGAACTAAATAATGTATCTTGTGACCAGAATTGCTGCTTCAAGATATTCATGTAAGTGCATATGATACGCAGCTGTGTCGGAATATTGCTCGGGTATTGAATTCTCTTGTTACAGTATCATTGTGGCCTGATTCTCGGTCAGCGTTCGTAATGCTATATAGCTGTACCATAGTAGACATATTTGTGTTAACATATAGTTATTGTCTCTCGTATTTGAGAGCATCAACTGGGTCAACACCGATCTAGAATACGGGGTCATTACGCTGAGCCTACAGCTCTCAAAGCTGGATTCATTAACACTGGGTAGACCCACTGCTCTCGAAACTCAATTCGTTACCACTGTGCCTACCCTGCTCTCGAAGCCGAGGCCTTTACCTCTTTTTTCATCTTCAGCCTATAGAGGTCCACTGCTGGACAAAGACTTCGCTAAAGTGTTTCATTACATTGAGGGTATTTGCCATAATCCCCACGCTTGGCAGATGGGTTGGGGATCGCAATAATTTGATATTCCACAGGAGAAGCGCTGCTACCCGCTTACCTGGTGATAGTTCCCTTAGTCATCTCTTACGACACTCACGGGAGGTACTATTCTAAGCCCGGTACCTCACGGTCTTTACCACTAGGGTAAAAATCCCGGCTCGAAAGTACTACTGGGAATTCTCAGTTCTCAACGCCAGGGGTGTTACCGCTAGGCCTACACTGCTTTCAAAGCTTGAGTCGTTGTCACTGGGCCTCAGTGCTTTAGAAGCTGCAGTCGTTACCACTCGGTCTACACTATTCTCGAAGCGATAGCCGTTACCATAGGCCCTATCCTGCCCTCAACGCCAAGATCATTAACACTGGGCACACACTGCTCTCGAAACTGAAGTTGGTACCATTGAGCCTACACTGTTATCGAAGCCGAGGTCTTTACCACTAGGGAAAAATCCCGGCTTCGAGAGTACTATTGAGCCTACGCTGTCGTAGCCGGGGACTTTACCACTAGGGTGAAAATCCCGGCTTCGAGAGTACTACTGGGCCTACGCTGTCGAAGCCGAGGTCTTTACCACTAGGGTAGAAATTCCGGCATCGAGAATACTACTGGGCCTACGTTGTCGAAGCCGAGGTCTTTACCACTAGGGTAAAAATCCCGGCTACGTGAGTACTACTGGGCCTACGCTGTCGAAGCCGAGATCTTTACCACTAGGGTGAAAATCTCGGCTTAGAGAGTACTACTGGGCCTACGCTGTCGAAGCCGAGATCTTTACCACTAGGGTAAAAATCCCGGCTTCGTGAGTACTACTAGGCCTACGCTGCTCTCGACGCCAGGGTCATCACCGCTAGGCCTACACCCAAAATCAAAAGTAATTTATTCAAATTAGGCTGATAATCAGCTGCACTTCGCCACTTCTTAGTACCTACTTTTGCTGCTCTTAAAGCTGGAGTCGTTGTCACTGGGCCTCACAGCTTTAGAAGCTGGAGTCATTACCACTCGGCTTACACAACTCTCAAAGCGATGGTCGTTACTGGACACACACTGCTTTCGAAATCGAGGTCTTCATCACTAGAGCAATCACGGCTTCGAGAGTAATGTGAGCCCTTTACCATTAGGTCAGCACTGCTCTTGAATATAATTATTAATGGGCCTCCATTGCTCTAGAAGCTGGGTTTAGTACAACTGGGCTACAACTGATCTCACAAATTCTATATGATTGCAGTTGGTGCACTGGCTGAACAATTGACTGTTGCGCAGCGTGTCGCGAGTTCAATTCCCATATGGAGAAAATATTTTTAATGCCTATAGATAGTTCCAGGTTTGGCTGTTTGTGTACGTCTGTGAACGCATGTTTACGATCATTATCATCATATCAGCGTTAATCCCAGTCGTATCCGAAGCTTCCTCAGCTTTGGAATCTCGGGTCCGCTGTGAACAGACCTACGATATAGGAGTCATTCCTAGTCTGGGGCATGGTTTCTTTTTTTTTTTAAGCGGTCTTTTTATATAATTCTCTGAGCAAATAAAAATTGAATCGTCTATAAAAATATTTATCCACTTCGGTCGCGTTAACTGAAAAACTCTCAAAGAAAACTTATTCTAGTGCACTTTAATCATAAGCACCTCTTTCTAGCACCTTCAAGGATTTTCTGAGCTTCAAATACTTGTGTTATTTCTTAAAGTTCTTTTATTAAATACCGATCTCAAGTTAGGAGAAAATGTCTTAACTATAATAATTTATAGTTACCTTTAATACGAGAGATGTTCTCAAAGAAAATGATCTTAATAAATATTTATTAAAATAGTTATTTGGATTATTGTCTTTGTAGAGTATTGTGGTAATAAATGTATCTGATGAATGTTTAAACGAACAATAACTATAATGATTAATGTAAACGAACCTTGTTGGGCTTAATTTCTTAAGGAAATGGGGAAAGGAATCCGTAAAAGATTCTCATCTCAATATCTATACTAACAATAGCTGTAGATTTTATTTGAACACACTAATTTCGGAAACTATCGGTCAGTTATAAAAAAAAATATTTTCTGGATAAAGATTTATTCTCATTAAGAAATTTGCATTTCACTTACATGAGAATTTATTTATCTTTATTTATTTTTTACAGATTTTTTAATTTATTGAATACATGAGAATTTATTTATCTTTATTTTTTTTTACACTTTCTTTCGTCACTCGTACTCACAATTAATGATGTAATACTATTAAACAACAACTCTTGGTTAATTTGAAATAAACAATTTTGATTTGATTTGAATAGCTACTACATTAAGATGGGCTCTAGTGCCGAAAAATTTGGAAAATAGGTATTTGAAGAAACCATTGCCGTCACGCTACTTTCAACCTCTTCCGGTATAGTGCGAATAGGACAGTTGCAGCTCAGGCTGATTTTACCTACAAAAATGTTGACCAAAAGACCTTTTGTATTCCGCTGTTTTCTTTTTCAAAACACGACAGATCTCAATTACGTTTGTATCTAAATTTAGAGGGAAAGTATACCTATGCTTCTATTATTTTCTTTTTTGTCAAAAACTTATCACGTTTGTCTAATAGTCGTCTGAACATCGCGGTAAAAATGGGTTATTTTTCAGGACTTTGAAGTATCAAATTTCTATTAATAATTAAGATTCGGAAAAAAATCAAATGATAGGGGCATGTATAATCACGGTGTAAAACTGTTAAAAAAATTGCCCAAAAACCATTATCCACGAAGAAAACAGCGGAATACGTTTCTATAGAGAAAGCCCAACTAGAGTCCCCTCTTAATACCTATTACAATTTTTTTTAGGTTTGTGGGTACTGCAAAAATCCCAAAATTGTGCTACTATGAGTAACTAGCCTGTCTTTTTTTTTTGTTTTGGATGGGAAATCATCAAATGACCTCTCCCGCTCTGGGCGGAGCGGAAGAGCGTGTGAGACTTTTACTGACTAAAACCCACCCGTGTTTCTTCACTTGCATGTGCGCCTTGCCTTTGCTTTTTAACCAACCCGCAACCCTGGCCCATGGTAGGACACCCTCAAGCTAGATGGAGCGACGATCTTCGCAGATGTTTAGGCTCTTTTCGGCCTGTGTCCCAGGAATGTAAACATTAACTCTATGCGACGTACATATAATATTCGTTCAGTGCCAAGTAGAAACTAGAAACTCGTACGGAGGACGGGTCTGAGCACTTGTGTTGCGATGTGTGGCGGGTACGATGAGCCAAATGTTGTTGTGTCGGGAGTTTGGTCGTGGAGAGTCTCCAGATCAATCTCCCTCTAGCGCAGCATCGTTTGGTCGTGTTGGTCTTGGGTTTAACATTGCATCACCTCGCTGAACTGCCGTCATCCTTCCTATTCCTTAGTTTTTTAAGTGAATATGCTTAATAAACTAGTGCGCTTTACCATCAACGCTTGCATCACTGCTTACCATCAGGCGGGATTGCAGTCAAGCACTAGTTTATAATTATTTTTAAGAAACTGAATAGATGGCGTAGTCTTAAAATAATATTTTTTAAATTAGAAGAAATGCATAATGGATGCATAAATTAATATAGTAAATTAAAATCTAAAATAATTTTTTTTCTTGATGTGTAATTGGTGTTGAAAAATATTCTGAAAAGTATAATAATCTATGGTCATAGTTAAACATGACGTTTAAACCTCGAAGGAAAGCTGAGGCTGTGGTCTATTTTAGAGGGGGGGATTTTTTATGACCTCTAATCTAATTAAAATTTAAAATACATTAATAATATAATAATTTATTTAGTTCCTTTTACAATGTAGTACATTTACAGCCTTATAAATACTTAGTAGTACCATATTTATAACGATAGTCTTAAATATTTATAATAAACATTAATTTAATTAACACAATTTTAAAATCTCTATGTATAGTGCATTGGTACTGACATCATAGCTTGTGGCGATCTACCTGAGCTAGGTTAATAAAAACCTGTGTTTCAGGCCATCTCCAGACTAAGCGAACAGCGGATTACAGTTAATTTCTTATTAAAATAATACTATACTAATTATAAAATTAAAGGAAAAAGGAAAAATTACCAATTCAACATACAAAGTTATTGAAGTATTTCTATAGGTTTTTTTTCTGTGTCTGTATAATTAAGTTCACCCAATTATTCCCACACCTTCAGACAACAATGTTATGGCATTTTTGTAATTTGTTGCCTATAAAGAATTTTAAGACAGTATTTGCATCGCATGAGTTTTGAACTGGGTCAATATTAATGCTGTGTATGTCAATTTCAATTCAAGTTTTGCCATACCTATTGCTTTTAGAATAGCTGCACATGCTGTTTTTCCCAATAATAATATTTGTATTAAATTGCATCATGATTAATTAGCAAAGAATTGGTAATGAATGTGTTGATCGGGTAAAAATAAATAATAATATTTGGTTTTATCGACATTACCGATTTTAGCTTCAGATATAGAGAAATCTATCTAAGTCATAAGTTTTTAATTCTATTTATAATTTAGGTTTAAATAAAAAAACAGCAATACAATAAATCCATGGCGCTCTTAGGCGCCTTCATAATCTATGGAGTTTATATAATTCTCCTCTGCGAACTTTCGTGCCGGGCAATTTACATCACCAGTTTGATGGTCACATTTGCGCTTAAAGCGATTGCATGTCGCACATTTAGGGGGAACGTTTTTATCATTGCAATCCTTAAAGGAATGACCAATCTCTCCGCAGTGATTACAAGTTGTGCTAGTTTCTCTGCAATACTTGGCTGCATGTCCAAATTGCTGACAGTTGAAACACCTGGTGACTATCGTGAAATCTCTCACAGGGCAAGACGTCCAATTGATAAAAATTCGGCCTTGGTCAACTAGAATTCTCCTGATGTTAGCTGGCAATTCTAGGATGTAATTACAGGTACTCATATTTTTCTTACCTGATTTATGGCTTAATTTTATTGTCGCTAAGAGGGACTCACGGGATTGTATTCGGCAGCTTCTCAGATAGGTTTTGTTCAAAAATACAATCAAATACCTCCTGTTCCGTTAGAGCTACGGGGACACCAATAATTGCAACTCTAGGACGTCGCTTTTTAGGTTCCTCAACGGTAAGGCCTGAGGAAACTAGTTTCTCCGACTTCCATAATTTTTCAATGTCTGCTTTCTTTTCTGTGCTGATGATGACTCCTCCGTTTCTCACTTTTCTCATGCCACGAACATGAAGTTTGAGCTCTTCAGGCGAGATGATTTTCTGGACGAGGGACTTAGTGTCGTCGCTGGTTTTGGATTTGTCCTTGGGATAAATAGCAACGGAGCTTAAATTTTCCGGGCGAATGTAGCTGTCGGAGCCTTTCTTTACCATATTTGCAAATGAAGTACTTTCTGCAGGTTTCATTTTAGTTTCTATAACCTCTTTGAATTGCCGTAGTGATTGCGCAACTCCCTGCTGTTCTCGTAGGATTTCAATATTGGTGTACGCCTGTATAGTTTTATGTTTCAAGGACTGATACAACACAGCCATCTGAGATGTCCCACTATTCACCTTGCGGCATAAGTTGGTCACACGGAGCTTCTGCTCAGAGTTCATTTTTCCCTCCGCTACTATACTACACACTTCGCTCAAAATGGACTCTATTGAGCTCATCCATTTTTGAATTTCTGACGTGGGTATCACTTCAGAGATCTCAGATTCCATGGGTACTGGTAGAGTAGGGGGAGCTGTGGTCCTGGCTCGTTCAGTGGGTGTCGGTGGAGGACTTCGCCGCAGCAATTGGCTACGGGCAAACGGGCTAGATCCCGCACTGGCCATATCCAATACAGTAAAACTAGCCTATAGGATTTTTTTCATTGCTACTGCAATGAATGCGTAGGTTTGTCTTTAGATCAACTCGCGACACACTTTCGTTTCGATTAATGCTTACACTGCATATGTAATTTTAATAACAATTTACTACCTATTATTTAATTATATAATTCATGAGCAAAATAGAAGGCACGTCCGCTTAGGCCAGCGATTGATCGCAATCCCACATTAAATGTCGCATGAGAGGCAAGGAACCTGCCTGTTGACAAAGACAGGAAGGAGACTGACGATGAGGAGGTCAGCTTAGGCTGGTTATATGTAATGAATGCGATGCTTTAAATCCAGTTCAAAGAAAAACCTTTGAATTTATCAACAATAGGAATCAATTTACATTCCCTTGATCCGATTCCCTTAACCGTTGACAATTATCAAACGATTAAAGAATCGGTGAATTGATCTGCTGCTGTCGGATCGGGGAATGAATTCGACTGATCAATCAATTTGCTGCAGCACAATGTATTGTGTGGGGGTTAATGTGATATGCTTGACGTGTCAGACACACGGGTATGGAGTTTGACAAACAATTTTAAATTTATTAATTACTAGCGACCCGCCCCGGCATCGCACGTGGACAAACGATATAGGTACCTAAGCGTTCCTCAAGAAGCGGTGGCCCTTCAATAAAAATAATGTCTACTGTGCCGCCCATCAGCCAATATCTGCCTCTACAAGATACATCGACCTTATTGTCCATGGATAGACAGTTCCACCACCTTCAAACAGAATGAAAGCCTACCACGGTAGAAAGTTTGTTCGAAATAATGGTCCCCCGCTCCGACCCACTCACTCCGCGCAGCAGCCCGCGTAGCAGGCGGCCGGCAGGGGCGCGAGCGGCACGCGGATATTTTCTGGTGTTTAGTTTTGAATAAATCGTGATATCTCCTGAATAAAACAACAAATTCCAATAATTCAAAAAGAGATCTGCTGTTACTAAAATTACCTTTGATATGACGTAATTTATTTGGATAAGGATTAATAATAAGGAACAAATAGTGGGCTGATATCGACTGGTATCTTAATTAACTTTTCAAAGATAAACAAGTAGTCATAATGAAGAAACCATAGGAGGTAGACATATGGTGTTACAAACTTATTTGTAGGCATTTTTAAGGTCTACAATACTGTAGTACATTATTTTGATCTATCTCATAGGTTACAGCCAGCGTTTGCAATGTAAGCTCAAAAAATGGGTTTATTTTGCGACAGTGTTAGAAACCTCAAAAATTATTAGTATTTCTCTTACATATTCTGCATAACATGCATAATATATAAGAGGAATACTAATAATTTTTGAGGCCCCGCTTTTACATAATTTTGATAACAGGTCTATCAATTAATATACTTTATTGCACACATAATAATACTGTGCGGACATACATACTTTTCAAATGAGTGAAAAGAACTCTCACACTGAACACTAGCTAACTACTAAGTGATATTTTTTTTTTTTGCTTCATGTCAACGACAAATCAATAATAAATGGAAATTAAATGAGGAAAGATTAAGAAAAAACATAAATGTGAACTTGTAGTTATACTTGCAGTGTGGCGTCTGAAGCTGTATTTGAGTGGCTATTTTTTGTACACCAGATTTCATATTTGTCTTTAAAATCGGGAAGCATGTAGTACTACCAAAATTATAATTTATTTTACAAAACAGTCGCGGGCCGTAAGGAAGAAGGCCCCGGGCCGTGGTTTGCCGACCACTGATGTAAATAATTGACTCTCACATATTTCTCAGTAGTAGCACAGAGTTTACTTGTGGGGGGTTACTGAAAGTGGTTTTACCCCCCACTTTCTAGGAAGCGTCATAATCCAAGACTTTGCTCTATCGCAACCCGATCGTATGCTATAATAGTTTTCTACGTTTGATCATAATGGATATAACTTTGTCCCTAAGATTGTGATTCCATCAATGATATCAACACAATTGGATTTTAATTCAATTGAAGTTATTGGTAGGCCCATGGATATATAATAAGACTATCAATATATATACAAGTTATACAATATAGAATAGAGAATAGTATATACAAGTTAGAATATCATGTCAAATAACCATATTTACATAGCGAGTGTCATCGTCCCGACTGTCATTAGCAGATCTTTGATAGTCGTGAGAAGAATTCTGACAACCAGTTTTTCGTAAGCTGCTTCCTATTAAACTGGAAATCGACCCTTGGAAAAAGGCTATACAGATGATGAATAGTTATGTATGCCACTCTCAAGCAATGACAGCTATTGTAATATGACTGATAGTTTGTGCCACGAATCGAAGCCGAGTGGCACAATAGATCAGCACGACTATTACAATAGCTGTTTGCGACAGTGGCATACAAAACTTTTTTACGACCTTGAAATAAATGGCGCGGAAATAGCGCGGCGCGCAATGTTGTTTTGTTGTTATAATCCCACAAATGAAAGGAAAATTCAATTCATCCATACATCCTAATAACATGCGATGTTGAGTCGTGACGCAAACAAGCGCGCTTTTTGGCATAATCATATGTTGATTTTTTGATGCCATAGCCCTAAAAAAATAAAAAGTTTCATTGTAGTACGGTTTACCCGTGTTTAAATGGTCATTTTAATACGACTTGGCAGGAATGAGTACTATTGAGATAATTATGAGTTATGGTTATGTATTAAGCAAATTACCAAATGGTCGTAGAAAAATATAATTCCTTGACGCCTATTGCTAACCACTCTCCAAGGCAGTGTATCCCTGGCTTTACGATGTAATCCCAAATACGAAATTATGTGGATTAGAAGGTGAGGTTAAGAGCACACTTAAAACTTATTGATGAGCTCCGAGAAGTGTTTATTGGCTAATCAAGGCGCGAACCGATTTATTAGCTATTGCGAATATTCTTAATGCAATCAGGGCAATCAATGTTGTATAAATTATGATGATTTTCAGATAATGAGCATAATAAAATATGAGTAAATAAAGATATTGTTTGCCGTTGATATTGCTTGCGCTGTGACTACACTATATAATATACTAGCTGCGTCGCGCGGTTTCATCCACGTATGTTTCTAATTGTTTTTTTTTTATATGCTCCGCTCCTATTGGTTGCAGCGTAGTATTATAGCCTTCCTGGTTTAATGGGCTATCCAATGCAAAAAAAAAAAAAATCAAATCGGGCCAGTAGTTCCTGAGATGCGCGTTCAAACAAACTCTTTAGCTTTATCGTATATATTAAATTCTCGTGTCACAGTTTTCGTTCCCATACTCCTCCGAAACGGCTTGACCGATTCTCATGAAATTTCGTATATACATTCGCTAGGCATGAGAACAGATTTTTATATACTTTTTATGCGGGTGAAACCGCGGGAAGCAGCTAGTAATTTATATTAGTACAGATTATATAATCATTTATAGGTATTTATATAGGTTAGTAACTTTATATACTTTTAAACGTGATTTGATAAGGTCGCTCAAATGGCAATGGAGAGGCCTACGCTTGGCTTCACTGCGTGATCAAATCGGAAATGAGGTGATCCGCAGAAAAACGAGAGTAACCGATATAGCCCGAAGAATACATTGCCCAGACCGATGATCGATGGAGCCGACGGGTTCTCGAGTGGTGACCACGCACCGGAAGACGCAGCGTGGGTAGGCCCCCAACAAGATGGACTGACGACCTGGTGAAGGTCGCGGGAGGCACAGGACCGGTCGGAAATGATGATGAATGATGATGATGATAGGGTAGTGTCCCAACGAAAATACTGTTTATGCAAGCATCTAATGTCAGAAACCCAAAATTCTTGAAAACTCATTCTTCATCATCATCATTTCAGCCGAAAGACGGCCACTGCTTGGGGGAGGTCTATGCCTCCCCCAAGATTCTCCTCGAGGACCGGTCCTGCGCCTTCCGCATCCAGTGGTTTCCCGCGACCTTCACCAGGTCGTCGGTCCACCTTGTTCGAAATTTCCGGTGCGTAGTCGCCACTCAAGAACCCGTCGACCCCATCAGCCATCGGTTCTACGAGCAATGTGCCCTGCCCACTGCCACTTAATTTTAGCGACTCGCAGAGCTATGTCGGTGACTTTGGTTCTTCTGCGGATCTCCTCATTTCTGATTAGATCACGCAGATAAACTCCGAGCATAAAATATATGAGTAATAAAGGGATCATGGAGGTCAAATAGCTAGCCGCTCTGTCTAAAATAATGGTATTTAGCTGTATCCGATTAGAACGGAATGGACTGCCAGCAGAAGTTACCACCCACCAGACAAAGTCTTGCCGCCAAGCGATTCGTCGTGTTCCAGCATGATGTCTGGTGAAGCCGTACGGAAAACGGGTCTTAGCAGTTGTGTTGCGATGTGGCCGGGTACGATTCGCCAAATATTGTTGTATCGGGAGTTTGGTCGTGGAGGGTCTCCAGATCAATCTCCTTCTGGCGCAACATCGTTGGTCGAGCTGTAGGGTAGCATTGAATCACCTCGCTCAACTGCCGTCTTCCTTCCTATTCACTCAGTTTTTTTTAGTAAATAGGCATAATAAACTATAGCGCTTTACCATATTTTTTTGTTTAGACACCCGTCATCACAGGGCTTTGCCGTCCCTACACTTCTTACTTCTTGCGTGGCAAAAAATTTTGTTAGTTATTTTTAGGGTTCCGTACCTCAAAAGGAAAAAACGGAACCCTTATAGGATCACTTTGTTGTCCGTCTGTCTGTCTGTCTGTCTGTCTGTCTGTCTGTCTGTCTGTCACCACCCTTTATCTCAAGAACGCGTGGACGTATCAAGCTGAAATTCACAGGAAATACTCGGGTCTATTGTCCCTTTAAGCTGTGAAAATATCAAACTTCTAAGCCAAGCCAATCAAAAGATACAGCCGATTATGTCGATATTTTCAACAAATTTTCGACACTCGCAAAGGAATCAAAACCTACAGGATACTTCCCGTAAACTCAGAATCTTGAAAATTGGCATGAAGCATTGCCCTAGAATGCAAATATAGGAAAAATTGCGAAAATCACATTTTTTTAGTTATATAATTATAACAAACATATTTTAATAAAATGGAACTTACTACCTTATTTCTCACGAACGAATAAAGTTATCAAATTGAAATTTATACCAAATACCTAGGTCTATTGTCCCTTTAAGTTGTGAAAATATCAAACTTCTAAGCCAAGCCAATTAAAAGATACAGCCGATATGTCGATATTTTCAACAAATTTTCGACACTCGCAAAGGAATCAAAACCTACAGGATACTTCCCGTAAACTCAGAATCTTGAAATTTGGCATGAAGGATTGTCATATAATGCAAATATAGGAAAAATTGCGAAAATCACATTTTTTCAGTTATATAATATAATAAACATATTTTAATAAAATGGAACTTACTACCTTATTTCTCACGAACGAATAAAGTTATCAAATTGAAATTTATACCAAATACCTAGGTCTATTGTCCCTTTAAGCTGTTAAAATATCAAACTTCTAAGCCAAGCCAATCAAAAGATACAGCCGATATGTCGATATTTTCAACAAATTTTCGACACTCGCAAAGGAATCAAAACCTACAGGATACTTCCCGTAAACTCAGAATCTTGAAATTTGGCATGAAGGATTGCCATATAATGCAAATATAGGAAAAATTGCGAAAATCACATTTTTTTAGTTATATAATATAATAAACATATTTTAATAAAATGAAACTTACTAGCTTATTTCTCACGAACTAATAAAGGTATCAAATTGAAATTTATACCAAATACCTAGGTCTATTGTCCCTTTAAGCAGTGAAAAAATCAAACTTCTAAGTTAAAGCGATCAAAAGATACAGCAGTTTATACCGACACCTTAGACGAATTTCCGTCACACGCTAGGGAATCAAAACCTACAAGCAAAGACATTAAAATTATATTTACAATAGACAGGACATCACAAACAAAATCGTAAGCCAATACTTTTATCGACTTGGTTGAAAGTCGCTCAGTAATTTGTGTCCACCAAGAATAAACATTTTCTAAGGAAATATGCCATGTTGCGCTTTGTGTTACTGTACATCTCGTTATAGTAAAATGACTGGACCTAACTTCGGAATGTTTTTCTATGAATTATTTATACTTCGTCTGCAATTCAAATTTAAAAAAAATCTTAGTTCTAGAAAATTTTCCATTATCGTAATAAGCGCCCTCTATTGTTGAGTAGTTTTACTATTTTCTTATAGAGATGTAGTAATGTTGTTTATCGATTTAGTTATCGATAATACTTATTAAGATGAATACATTTTGTTGTATTTTATTGACATTTAAAATATAGCTGAATAAACTTAAAATATTACTATATTTCAAGTTTATTTATTATTAACTCTATTTAAACATAATCATATCATATTAATAAACAAAATTGAATGAACAATTACTATTCATTTATCTAGGTTTTTGTTATTTTTGGTTTCCGAATAAAAATAATGTCGTAGGGAAAAAGTGGATACGATTTGTCCAGATAGACCGTAGAGAAGAAAATTGGCTTCCGTCTCATTCGTCGAAATTATGCTCAATGCATTTTAAAAGAGAAGTTATCTACTTTGGAAAGACTTGTCGATCAAATTAAAAAAAAAAGAATCGGTACCTTGTATTAGAAATGAAATAGTAAGTTATTAATTTCAGTACTTTTTTACTTAACCGTAAAAAATGGAATAAAATTTACGGTTAAGTGGATAAGTACATAGATTACATAACTTATTTATAATGAAATATATTCATAAAATATGTAGGTACGTATATGTAGTACAATGATTGCGAGCTACTTTGTGATTTTGAGGATTTCGTACCTAAAAGGTAAAACGAACCCTATTCATGAGACTTCTCTGTTCGTCTGTCCGTCTGTCACCAGGCTGTATCTCATAAACCGTAATAGCGAGACAGTTGTAATTTCCAGAGATTGTGTTAGTATTTCTGTTGCCGCTATAACAACAAGTACTAAGAATAAAAATAATAAAATATTTAAGGGGGCTCCCATACAACAAACGTGAATTTTTGCCGTTTTTTGCTCCATATTAATAACGGAAACAGATAGACGCTTAAAATGTTCACAGAATATTTGGTTATATATTCAAATTACAAATAAATAATTAAAATAAAATAAATCCTGAAGGCGGGCTCCCATACAACAACCGTAATTTTTTTGCCGTTTTTAAAGATAATGGTGTACGAATCTTGTAAAGGTCTTGCTCCAGCAGACTACCATTTTTGTCGTGATTTGGACAATTAACTACGTGACAAGAAGTTGTCTTCCCAGGAGGCAGTTCTGCTTTCACACAGTTTGTGCAGTCTAGATCCTCAGAGTTCTATCACAAAGGCATAAACGACCTTCCTATATATTGATTATAAATGAATTATTTAAAAATTAAAAAATAAGCAATTATTTAGATTTTCAGTACTAATCGGCAATTTTAAACTTTAACGCCTATTATTAAAGGAATTATATAAATAAGAAACTTGTAAACTTGAAATTACCCATAATTATTCTGCTTCCTAATTTTTTGTTTCAAGCTATCATAATGCGAAAAAACATCGTCGTAGTAACTTCTTTGAATATTATCGATAACTTTATATCGAAATGATACAAACCCTACCACAGTTTTTTGCATTGCCATTTAAAAATATTTGCAAACAAACGTGTAAAAAGAATAATTTTGCTAAAAACGAAATGCAAACGAAAATTGCAAAACAAAATGCGCTTTATGGCCTAAAAGGTCTATTACACTCAAAATCGCAATAAACTGAGCGTTAAAATAATTCGTAAGCATAAAACATCTAAAATGCCAATAGACGGTGTCACGGTAAATGAATAGTAGCGAATAAAATTCTAAAACAGTTTTTGTTTGTACAAGACAAGTTTCACTTAATTTATTTACTTTTCAATATTTATTTACCCGATTTGAACTATACTAGGGTATTAAATCGGATCTGGCAACATAGACCACACTGGCCACCTACCGGGCAATAGCTGAATATATTTTATATAAACTTATTTCATTTTTACTATTTGATGTCTCCAATTGTCGATCTAATTTTGCTATATTGTACTAGATGGCGGAACTGAGCCATGGGATCACAGTTTTTCCATGCCATTTTGACACATGCCCTCTATATATCTTAAATCTCTTTGCCTACAAGGTACTTCCCGTGAACTCAGAATCTTGAAATTCGGCACGAAGCAACGTTATATTATAGTACAGACAAATAAAGTTAAAATTGTGAAAATGATAAATTTGAAGTTACATAAAATATTAAAATATTATTTTTGCTTATATGACATAAAATATTTTTTTAATAATTATAAACTTACTACCTACCCTTTTTCACATGAACGCGTAGAGATATTAAAGTTGAAATTCATATCAAACACTTCTTTTAAATCTAATTGCCTCTAAACTGTGAAAAATTCTAAATCAATGCTAGTATTATAAATGCGAAAATAACTCTGTCTATCTGTTACGCTTTCCCGTCTAAACCTCTCAACCGATTTTGATGAAGTTTGGCACAGACAATCTTTAGACCCTGAGAAAGAACATAGGCTACCTTTTATCCCGGAAAAATTTGATGTTCCCGAGGGGAATTTAAACAGCGCGATATAACCGAACTCCACGCAGGCGAAGCCGCTGGCGGAAAGCTAGTACGTCATAAATTGTAAACCGCTACGTTTGTACGGCGGAACCCTCGGTGTGCGAGTCTGACTCGCATTTGGCCGGTTTTTTTATTTATATTGCCAATTCAGTTCTTTCCACGGGCCTTGCATCACTCCTTACGATAAAGCGGGATTGCGGTCAGGCACTAGGTTATAATTATTAAAACAAAAAGAAATGGAAGCCGACGTCATTATAGATGTGAAAACCTCCCATAGTGTCATCAACCCCGTCGTTATGTGTCGTGACCTACTAACAGACCACACGCGTCTAATACAAGGGAACTCACTTCAAGTGACATTAGCACAATGTGCATAGTTGCATGTGTGACGGCGCTTTACATATACCACTGAATTACGTTGGTACGGTACGGTAGATACGGTTCGCGGCTGTGTATAACGACACTTTGAGACTTAGGAATAGAGGTTCTAGAAAGCACACGTGTTATGTCAATTCGAATAATATTTGCTTCGAAAATAAACTTCTTCCAACACGAAAACACTACTTAAACTTTTACGTCTAGAATAAGTCTGGTAATAATAAATGTCGAATTTTTAACTATTTTTTCTATAGGTACTTAAAATGTCAGATGTCAAATTTATTACTTGGAAATAAATATTTGATTTAGTTCAAAACAGCCTTTAGTTAAAAATAAATGACGGTTCATGTCGATGTCTGTATCGCTTAATTGAATTTTTTGCTACTAACTTCAGAAATTAAAGTTTCTTTTCAGTTTTTATATTGGTTTTTGGGAAATCGGGTTCCAAAACACATTGAGTTATTAACAAAGTTTCATAATATGAAGCAAAAGATCTGATTTATAATGTGTTACACGATGCATGCGACCGTACTGGCATAGAATAAAGAGAGGGAAGTAGGTTATCTCCGACCCAATCCGCGATTTAATTGCCTACTGTCTTAGGGTTGTCACGTTTAGCTAAATTTTAATTCAGTGTCTATAAATTGGCAAAGGTCTAAAAGATATTTATAGACTAAGAGCTTATATTTAAATTATTTGCTTAGTATTTAGTATAGGTACATATAGTCATATACTGGTCAGTTTTTTTTCATCATTTATTTAGTGATTTATTAGTAGTTTTGTACACATAAAGGACCATATTTATTTTTATTTTTAATACATCTACCTACTAAGTTTCAACAGTGTAGTCCTAATAGTTTCGGAATAAAATGGCTGTGACACACGGACAGACAGTCAGACAGATAGACAGACAGACAGACAAACGAACAGACAGACAGACGGACGGACGGACAGACAGACAGACAGAACGAATTTATAAGGGTTCCGTTTTTTGCTGTTTAGCTTCGGAACCCTAAAAATCGTAAAACAACATAAAAATACTAACAACTGCCTCTTTGACTAATCATTTCTGTTGTTAAGATCTGAACTTTATTTATCTGATTCACAAATAGTCAATTAGGTACTTACTTATTTTTAATAACGATTTTATAACTGTAAGTAGGTAGTTACTATACCTACCTACAATAGGTACTGAGAAATCGGCATAACTAAATGTAAACAAAGCAGTAGCGTTAGCGGCAAATCAACTGACAGATCAAAAGTACCTTTAATCATTGATTTGTGTGAATATTAAATTCTAGTACGAAAACAGGCCCACCTACTTCCCCTATCTGATAGAAAACTAATACTTACAACAAGAAATAAGTAAGTTCCTAGGTAGATACCTATCTCATCATCAAGTAAAAATTATAATGCTAAAATAATAAGTGACTTGCTTACCTTTCCTGCTCAGTAGGTAATCTGAACAGAGACAATTCTGAAATCGATGAATTATTAAGACACCCAAACACACAGCAATACGTTCTCCTGCGATAATCACACATTGTTCTTTAATTTAGCTACGTAATATTCTGTAATCTGTGATTTAGCGAATGTGCCGAAAAGCCGTGACGCGCGAACCTCGTTCGGTGCTAGCCGCGACTAGCGCACCGATAGGCACTCTAATATTGTGTTTAGGTGTGCGTGCGGCGACGCATAGATACGATGGCGCACACATACAAGCCGCGCGCGGTCCGTTTGTATGAAGATAACCTACTTCCCTCTCTTTATTCTATGGTACTGGACTTACGTATGCCCGTAAGATGGAAGTGTGTACAAGGGCCCAAACATAATTCGCTTTATTATCTATACCTATTATAAAAAAAAAAAAACTAGGGTCCGGACCAAAACAGTTTATTACATAAGTACCGGGGTGGTCATCCCACGCCGGAGAATCTCACCACCGCGATTCACAAACGTGACGTATTAACACAACGCCATCTGTTGTCTAATAGTCGTACTAAACTAATGACAAATGTTGAGTATATATATATTTACAGATAAGACAAAATGTGAAAAACGTTCAAAATCTAGTCGCAAAATAATCTCACCGACAATATTAATGTGAAAACTTGTAAATCCGTAATTGCCTTTAGGACTAGTTTAAATATTGTATGAAAAAATCTCAAAGCGCTGTGATTTTTATAAGTAACTAGGTACCCGACCGCGGCTTCGCCCGCGTGGAGTTCGGTTATATCGCGCTTTTTAGATTTCCCGGAAAAATATGATTTTCCCGGGATAAAAGGTGGCATATGTTCTTTCTCAGGGTCCAAAGATTGTCTGTCCCAAATTTCATCAAAATCGGTTGAGAGGTTTAAGCGGGAAAGCGTAACAGACAGACAGACAGACAGACAGACAGACCGACAGACAGACCGACAGACAGACAGACAGAGTTACTTTCGCATTTATAATATTAGTACGGATAAATAAACTTGCCAAAGATGTGTGGAATTCGGAGGTATTTTTGATGGCCTGATACTGAGATCAAAAAGCCAATCCTTATCATTTAAAACGTTCAAAATCTAGTAGCAGTCTCTTCTTTCTTTTCTTTAGAGAGAATATTACTTCAACTCTTCAATGGCCTCTGTGGTTAGATACCACAATTTTGCCAATAACACGTGTGACAAATTATAGAAATTCTTTAAAAAAAAATATATTTCACAATAATGGCGCATATCGCCAATGACAGTAGCAGTCTCATATCAGTGACAAACAAATGTCAGTTATTTGTCAAAACGTAGGGAAATCGGAGATCTATTTTGACAGGTTTAGTATGAGATCTAGGTCAGGCAAGTACCAATGTAACTTTTCTAGAGTTATAAGTACATTCTAAGTATATCTTGGATACCAATGACTGATTACAAGATGAAGGAAAACATCTTGAGGAAACCTGATTTTTAAGTCTGAAATCGCCAACCTGCATTGAACAAGCGTAGTGATTACGCTCAATCCTTCTCTGTATGGGAGGAGACCTGTGCCCGCCAGTGGGACGACAAAAAAGGTTGATAATGATGAGTATGAAATCAACCTGCGAACTTCCTTGTTGTTATTAGGTCATATATTTAAAATTTACATTATATCCACACTTTAATTTTACATTATATGAAAATTGTTCCTCTGACTGTGAATGTTTTTAAAATAACCATATTTGCCCCTTTAGGTATAGTTATTGTATGCTTTTTTATTTTATTTTATTTCTATCATTCAAACCTCCCATTACTCAAAGACTACGTTGAGTCTCTGTAGCATAAGTAACCCAGCACTTAGACCTCCTGGGATGCTTATTCTATCTCAGTAATGGAATATGAAATCGAAAAATAATAACTTTACCACGACATTATTTGCTGAGATATGTTTGCAATGTTTGAACATGACATGTAGACGTTTTATGAAGTTGGTTTAAAGTATAGAAAAAAAAAATTGAAAATACGTTTATTTGAGGTGAGCATAACGCAAAAAAAAAAGAAATGGTTTGGGGGAAACATGCGTCACCTCGACGCAGAACGGTTCCGAAAATATACTCTGAAAACGTCAAGGCAAGTCAGGACATCAAACGGCTGTCGGAAGACGACATTTCATTTCATTTATTCATAAACAATTTAAATTGTGTTGAACATTACATAAAATTATGACATGCAGAAAAAATATACATACATAAAACTAAGATTACAATATACGAAGAATCCTATCCAGGATAGACTGGTCGGAACTTCCCCAAGTTCTTCTTCTTCTTTTTCTTCAGCCTATAGATGTCCACTGCTGGACAAAGGCCTCCTCCAAGGCTTTCCACGCCGACCTGCCTTGTTCTGCCCGCATCCATTGGCTTCCCGCGACCTTCACCAGGTCATCGGTGCACCTTATTGGGGGCCTCACTACGCTGCATCTCCCCCCATCATCATCACCCCATCGGCCATCGGTTCTACGAGCAATGTGCCCTGCCCACTGCCACTTAAGTTTAGCGATTCGCAGAGCTATGTCGGTGACTTTGGTTCTTCTGCGGATCTCCTTATTTCTGATTCGATCACGCAGATAAACTCCGTGCATAGCTCTTTCCATTGCCCTTTGTGTATCCCCAAGTTCAATTTAACGGAACTGCTATTCCGTTCAGTGAGAAGGTTAAAAACCTTGGGGCTTGGATCGTCGTGCATCTTTCCTGAAATCCACATCTACAGAATGTGAGTCGCAAAATTTTTGCATCTGGGAAGTCTCTGAGACGGCTGCGCAATTTTCTTCCTACTGCCAATAAAACTGCGCTTGCACAATCACTTTTATTTCCCATCCTTGACTACGCAGATGTCAATTATCCAGATCGTATTGAGCCACAGCTGGATAAACTTGAGCGGCTTCAAAACTTTCACATAAGATTTATATTTGGCCTGCGCAAATGTGATCATATATCTGAATTTCGTGCAAAGCTTAAAGTGGCTTCCCATACCTCTTAGCCGGAATTCTCATATTCTATTTCAGCTCTACAGCATTTTGTTTAATCCTAAAACCACCTCTTATCTTAAAGAACGTTTCAAGTTCCTTCAAGACGAACATAATAGATATCTGAGGTAATCGGAAAACCTGATATTAGAGATGCCGATGCATTTCACTAGTTACTATGATAAATCCTGTACTGTACAAGCAGTTTGGCTATGGGATGACTTGCCCGTGTCCGTAAGGCGTGGTCAAACACTATCCACTTATAAAACTATGATAAAGAAGCACTTCCTCTCTATTTAAACATATTATTATATTTTAATTGCTCTTGTATGGTATTTAATAATTAGATGTACCTATACATTTATTTAAACTAGTATGATACACTTAACGTATATATTTATTGTATAATCTATGTAAATTTTAAATAGTACACTGTAGACTACCTACATTATTTCTTTCTCCTTCCCCTTAGTATTCCATCCAAAGGTTGTCTGTAAAAGATCGCTCTTAGCGATAAGACCGTCCATTGTGTCACCTTTTGTAAAATATTTATATTTATGTTCTGTAATCTAAATCGTGTACATAATAAAGAGTATTCTATTCTATTCTATTCTATTCTTCTACTTGAACGCGCTAATCTCAGGACTTACTGGTTCTATTTAAAGAAATATTTTTGTGTTGAGGCTTTTGGCTACAATAACTCCACGCGAACGAAGTCGCGGGCAGCCGCTAGCCATTTATAAACACAATGAAGAATATTATATGAAACTAGCAGCCACCAGCGACTTCGTTCGGGTGGAGTTGGTTATGCTCTGCTCCTATTAGTTGCAGCGTGATGTTATATAGCCTAAAGCCTTCCTGAATTACTGGGCTAACCAAAACAAAAAGAATTTTTCAAATCTTATTACCTAATTATTGTAAATAAATTAAAATCTTTCCTGGAGATAATTTGTATGGGTGGGCAAACTTTTTAATTTAAAGACTATTAAAATTGTACGGAGACAAAAATTGGGTGTAAATACTTGACTAATAGGTACTTATAATGAAAAGCTTCTCTTAAAGACTTTATCTAAACCAAGTAACTAACGACTCGATAATAAATCAAGTCATTATACAAATTAAACGTCAGACACGGAGAAATACCAAGACATAAATTATCAGGTAATTACACGAATATCAACGATAACAATCTAGGGTAATTGTCGCTTTTTAGTCGATTCGCACGAATTTACTTGCCCGAAGCGGGCGGATCGTCACTTTTAAAAAACTTTACTTTTTTACAGGCAACGAAATGTGGTTTCTAAAAAATAGTTGAAATTCTTTCTTAAAAAAGAATTGCAAACTACAACTTTTTCGATATAATTCAAAATTGGAGCGTCGCCGCCCGTAGAAAAATAAAATTATTTTTAAGAGACGATTCGCCCGTTTCGTGCGAGTAAATTCCTGATAATTGAATATTAAGCCAAATTTATCTTACTTGGTTGTCCCAAAAAAAAAACTATGATCAACGCACCGCTCCGTGTACGATATATTAGTTAGTTAGTAGTCGTTAGTGTATGATATACCATCAGCTGTGTTGTGCGCTCGGTAACCACATTTTAGTTGACATTTGTATTGTATGATATTAACTTTTTTAATAACAGTTATTGACATTAAATTATTTGAATGACATTTTAGATTTCGAGTGTTGACATTTAAAATGTTATTGTACTAATTTTGAATTCGCGACGTTTTTTTATAGTTTATCATCTTACGAATTCAGTTTTTTTTTTTTTGACAATTGTAATTTGCACGCTTGCTTGCAGGCAGAATACAAGTAACTCTTGGGCTCAAGATCTTCCCTTGTCGAACAATGTATTTTCTGGCAAATAAATAATTTTGATTTGATTTAATTTCGAAATTTATTTAGGAAAATATATAACATGGTGTAAAAATGATTGAATTAGATTCAGTTGCTTATTCTGAACAAAGTATATTCGGTTTATATAAAGTAAAAATAACGTTTTAAGCTTATAATAGAAGCTTCTATCTTTATTTATATTTATATTATGAATCCATATTTATACTTTTGAAGACTTATATTTGTCAGTAATTTTTGTTTTATTATTTATTTTATTTTTTGAAATTTTACTCAACTCACACTACTTATGTAGCTACATATTAGTTAGTATTTATTGTATCATCATCGTCATCATCATCATCATCAGCCTCTGCTCGTCTACTGCTGGACATAGACCTCTTCCATGGCACGCCAACAAGCTCGATCCTGAGCAGTCCTCCGCCAGTCACTACCAGTCACCTTTTTGTATCACATGTACTTATTTGATTTAAGTATTCATTCCCAGATCACGCTGCAGTGTAAAACTAATTAACAGTCATCACCTCACACATCAGGTTCAGGTACACGTCCACGCATGTCTGCCGTTTCAGTTGCATCTGCCGTCGTCGATGCGTTTCTGGGGCTGTAGTTGCGTCTGCCGTCGACGCGTGAGTTCTTGAAATATTAATGAAATCTATACAACGTGTAACATAAAGGGTATATACATAACAAAGGCATAGCATCTTTACATGATATCAAACGATATTGGAAGGGTTTTTTAATCCTATCTCTTTATGTTAGGAAGTTATGAGGAAAAACACCGCCTGTAATAGGCTACTATCATACTAGTCGCACAGAGATATTGAAGACATTTATCGGATTTTGGCAAGTAACGTGACGGGTAACGAGTAGTTATTAACGAATGTAGTGTGCTGCCACGTTTGTTATGATTTTATTTTAAGAAACACACGAAACCGAAAATTTGGTCCCAATTTTTTGAGTATTTTATTTTGAGTTGAAACCCTTCCGATATCATTTGATATCATCTAAAGATGCCATGCCCTTGGTATGTATATACCCTTTTTGTTACACGTTGTATAAAATATGACCCATGAATTAAAGATTTAATAATAATAAATTCATTAATAATTTAAATTTGTCATATTTTATATAATGTTATACATATAGATGAAACGTAGTTTAACTAGAAATTGATATTCCTATTAGATATATACAGTAGCCAGAACATCAAGCTACTACAATTTGTCAAATTTCTTTAATACATTATCAACTATATCGCTGAAGAATTGGGTTCAAGATTGATTAGGAGAATGATTATAAAAAAAATGAACTGAAATTATTATTATAGTAGTCTCGGTGTCCCTCTATATTAAAGAATAATATTCATTTAGCCACACTTCAAGCTTTGAGATAGTTGATACGGCCAGATTAATTTTAACCCTCAAAGTCAGTCAAGTCGCACTCAAAGCTGTGATTTTGACATTGCAAACAGACACTTGAATTTAATTTATTTGTATAGATAGATAGATATTAAATTACACTACCATGCTGTTATAATGTTCATGAGTAAGGTAATCTTAGTACTTATAAGCAGACGTTTTTATCGTTGAAAGAATTCACAAAGAAAAACGCTTACTTGCTATCATAGCTTTAAAAATGCTTTAATAAAATTCAAGCACAAAGTTTTTTTTTTTGTCCGTTCTAATTACAAAATACCAGGCAGACTGTTTGGTGATGGTATACCGATATTTCTTCGAAAGCTGGACTGCGTTTTTTAGGCGCGTCTTCTGGGAAATTCGGTAAAATCCCCTCGAACCCCAAGCACATACAAATAAGACAAGGGTGGACTTACGGGATTCCCAGCGCTGCACTCTCCGGGTTGTGATGGAGGCCTCCACAGACATAGAATAAAGAGATGGAAGTAGGTTATCTCCGACCCAATCCGCGATTTAATTGCCTACTGTCTTAGGGTTGTCACGTTTAGCAAAATTTTAATTCAGTGTCTATAAATTGGCAAAGGTCGGAAAGTTGACGACTGTTCACGCTTCGTCGGATTCGGTTGTCACCGAACCCGCTAACAAATATTTATAGAATAAGAGCTCATATTTAAATTATTTGCTTAGTATTTATACATATAGTCATACACAGTTTTTTTGTATTTTTTATTTTGTAATTTATTAGTAGTTTTGTACACATAAAGGACCATATTTATTTTTATTTTTAATTAATACAAATTTATATAACACAAACATATCTATTAACCCTAAAAATCGTAAAACAACATTAAAATACTGACAACTGCCTCTCTGACTAATTATTTCTGTTGTTAAGATCTGAACTTTATTTATCTGATTCACAAATTGTCAATTAGGTACTTACTTACTTTTAATAACGATTTTATAACTGTAAGTAAGTAGTTACTATACCTACCTACAATAGGTATTCAATGCCGCCAAAACACAGGCGTGTCTTTTCACCGCCAAAAGGAGCCCGTTCACCTTGGCTCCTACTTTTCGGAACGTGTCCTTGGAGTGTTCGTGTACGCCTTCAGCTTTTGGGAGTTGAGATTTCCTCGGACCTTAACTTTGGGCGGTTCATTGAGTCCAAGGCTAAGGTGGCTGCCAGGAAACTTGGCGTTATCGCAGAGGTCCGACAGTACTTCACACCTGGGCAGCTTCTAATGTTATACAAAGCACAGGTCCGTTCGTGTGTGGAGTACTGCAGCCACATTTGGGCTGGTGCTGCCAAGTGTCACCTGGCCACTTTGGATTCAGTGGAGAGACGTGCAAAGAGGCTGATTGGTGACTCTGATCTAACTCGAGTTGGTCGCCAAAGCCTAGAGCACAGGCGTAGAGTAGCCACCCTTTCGGTGTTCTATAGGATGCATTTCGGGGAGTGTGCGATGGAATTGCATGATATCTCCGTTCCACCAGCGGACGACCCGTCGTACGGCTGGTTTCCACCCTTACGTTGTTAACACCTCTACGATCCGGACGAAGCGTTTCGCCTCTTCCTTTATACCGCGTACATCGAGGGACTGGAATAATTTGCCAGCGGCGGTGTTTCCGTCGGTCTACAATTTGAGTGTCTTCAAGGCTAGAGTGAATAGGCTCTTAATAAACTAGTGCGCTTTACCATCAACGATTGCGTTACTGCTTACCATCAGACAGGATTGCGGTCAAGCGCTAGTTTATAATATATAAAAAAAAAAAGGTAATCTGAACAGAGACAATCCTGAAATCGATGATTTAAGACACCCAAACAAACAACAATACTTTCTCCTGCGATAATCACACATTGTTCTTTAATTTAGCTACGTAGTATTCTGTAATCTGTGATTTAGCGAATGTGCCGAAAAGCCGTGACGCGCGAACCTCGTTCCATGCTAGCCGCGACTAGCGCAGTCATAGGCACTCTAATATTGTGTTTAGGTGTGCGTGCGGCGACGCATAGATACTATGGCGCACACATACAAGCCGCGCGCGGTCCGTTTGTATGAAGATAACGTACTTCCCTCTCTTTATTCTATGCCACAGATGTTCACTTGGTCACTTTGTTGTTGGTTTCAAGGGGTAATTATCGATTTATAGAATTTTTATGATGAAGCGGCCGGCGCGCCGTGATGCTTTTTTGAAGAGATGTTGTTGAAGAGAGATATTGGTTTGCTTTTGTAAGTTTTTTTGGCTTGATTTCTAGGCCTTTAAGCCAGAAATATATTGAGCGACAAACTTAATGTTGTCAAGTGAATAAACAGTTGAATGTGAATGAATGGGAAGGAACCGGGAAATTTGAATGTACTTGATCTAAGAATGGTTGCATGCTTTAACACAGACACTTTCGAGAAATTACCACGTGCAAGGTACCTTCCATAGTCAACCAATACGTGCGCGCTTAACTTGCTTCTGTCCGTCGTTCCAAAAGTTACATCACGGTGATTCGAGTCATGCTCCTGCTCCTCAGAGCAAACCACGAGTCATCGCGATAGAGAAAATCAATGAAAAAAGATCTCGGAACGGAACTCGGAACCCTCATAGTTTTGTCATTTCCGTTAGTTCTTTCTGCGTCCGGCTCACCTTCTAAACGGTTAGTGCTATAAAAAGGAAACATTACATTCATATGTTTAATTATAATAATAATAGTATCTTGACTTGGCTCACGAGGTTGTCCACATGTGGGAAGTGGATTCAGCAATCATTGTACCGATAGTCGTGACAGCCAATGGCTTAATAGCCAAGAGCCTCGACCAACACCTCAGGAGGCTCTCATTAGGCAGCTGGATACCTGTGGGCTACTATTTTTTATATTTTAAAATGTTTTTTTATATATTTTTATGTAGAAATATTTAAAAATGTAATTTATAAGTGTGTATAATAAATAAAGGAATAATAATATAATTTTTTTTTTTTGGATACCGCCTTACACGATGTTTTTTATTTACCCCACACATTTCTAGCATTTACCTGCGAATTTGAGCTGAAATCAACGGCTGAATGTACTTTTCAAGCCACGGAGGACAGTGGTCCGTGGTCATTCACTCACTGACCAACTGCGGCAAACGTAGCAAAAGAAACAAAAGTGCGCAAGTTCTAAAACTTGGTCTAAAATACTCCTTGCATGAATAAACCATGAATATTTTTATCCTAGAATAAATACATTTTAGAAGCATCTCTTCTCTCAACAGTAAATTACTTCGGCTGAGCAGTGTCGGTGTAATTTCCCCGCGTTATATTTCCGACGCGCGACGGGCGGACGTCAGAAAAAATGTCCGCCGGGATTGCGGGCGCCGTACATTTATCAAAGCGTATCCGTACATTTTATATAAAAAATAATGTAAGTAGAAGTAACTGACGAAAACGGAATCCACGTATATCGGGTTATGGCCAGATTTATCGGATCTGCCCGACGTGTGTTAACACAATGACACAAATTGGAACAGCGTTGGTATATTGAATCTTAATTGAATTTAAATTGCAACTCATGTTGTGTATGTCGTCCAGCGCGTAATTTTGTTGCGTAAGGTTATGTTTTACATCAGAATGGATCACGGAGGGTATGGAATTGCTGTACCATTAAGCGGCCTCTGGTTTAATTGAAAACATAACAGAGAATAATCTCGAGAGTCTGTAGCAAGGGGTTTATATTTTATTCTAAATACAATATGTAAAGAAAACCCCGTCCGACCCAAAAGGATAATAACAGTTAGGTATGCACATGACCAAATAAAATATGAAATTTTACGTAATCATCATAGTGACAATACTAATGAATTTTGAAATAATCTTTTTATCCGCGAATTAATTTCTAGTTCCCCAAAATATGCCCATTTAAAAAAATGACAACACCATTTGTGACGGAGCGAATAGCGATGCGACCACGTGCCGCCTGCCCTGCCCTCTTCACCCGCGCATGTATGCCTAACGTGTTGCCTACCGCACATGCATTAATTTACCTCGCTTTTTCGACATAATACTTATTTTTTTAGAGGGTTTTTTTTTTAAGTTTAGCCGGGCTTTGTAGGCATCATTAGAATCAGTTAACGATACCTAACAATAACTTCACAGATTGGACAGGGTTTTCTTTACATATTGTATGTTTAACCTACGTATGTAACTTCGTTTTGCGTCTTCATTTGCTTAGATGAAACATATTATGTCGTCATTTAGCAATATTGCAGCTTTCAATCTTATTTTTTTTTTTTGTTACAGAAAGAAATAATAGTGCTCCCAGAAAAAAATATTCTTTAAAAATAGGCACCATGTTAGTATAGGTAACCAACATTTTACATACCATACTGTATCTTAACTGTATCTATTGACTTTCACATGTACTCTTCGAGTGCAGTCATTATCCAGATTAGGTCAGAAATTCTCAGGACATCCAGATCTTACACAGATGTTCTCAACAAGCTAGGAGATTTAATAAGCTTCTGGTAAGAGTTAGGCTATATCCGTCATATAGAACATACTCTCTGCGTTAACCTCCTTATTAGCCATGTCTTGGACATAATCGTTCTATAATTTTCGATTTTTTTCGATCGATTTCCTTAGTAGATGTGTCTTCGAATCTTCGGTTTTCAGTTTACACACGATGCTTGCCTTCACCGGTTGGGATAATTTGTGATGAAATATCACTACATATTATAAAACAAAGACAGCCAGCTTTGACAGCCCCCGTGGCGTAGCGGTAGCGGACGCGGCCGCTGCGCAAGGTGGCGCGGGTTCGATCCCCGCATAGTGCAAGTATTTGTATGCATGAATATGAATATTTGCACTGGTCTGGTTGTGCCTCGGAAAGCACGTTAAGCTGTTGGTCCCGGTTGCCATACGAACATGTAGTGGCAGTCGTTACGGGTTGTTGGAGCCCTCAAAAATCCAACAATTGGTCTAACTGCAATGCTTCGATGTCGCCTTCGGGTTGTGGAGGTCAGACGGCAGTCGCTTCACGGAAAATGTTGAAGTTTAGCCATATCAGCAGTTGGACTGGTAAAGCGGACCCCAGACTCCAAAGCTGAAAAGGCTTCGGATGCGACTGGGATTAACGCTGGGATGATGATTATAAAACAAAGACACTTTTACTTTCCCTATGTCGCTTTGTATGATTAAAACTTTAAAACTACGCAACGGATTTTGATAGAGTTTTCTTTAATAGATAGAGTGATTCAACAGGATGGTTTTATGTATATAACATGCATAACATATAAGAGGAACACTGATAATTTTTGAAGTTTCGCTACAAACGCTGACTAAACCCTATGAGGTAGGACAAAATAATGTACTACAATATTGTAGATCTTAAAAATGCCTACAAAAAAATCTGCGACACCATATGTCCACCTACTATAGTTTCTTCATTATGACTACGTTTTTATGTTTAAAAAGTTAATGAAAATGCCAGTCGAAATCTGAGCCCACTATTTGTTCCTTATTATTAATCCTTATCCAAATAAATTACGTCATATCAAAGGTAATTTCAGTAGTAGCAGATCTTTTTTTGAATTATTAGAATTGGTTGTTTCATTCAGGAGATATCACGATTTAATCAAAACTAAACACCAGAAAAAATCCGCGTGCCGCTCGCGCCCGTGCCGGCCGCCTGCTACTTGAGTGTTTCTCTGCCTAAACCGCGGAGGGAGTGGGCCGGAGCGGGGGACCATTATTTCGAACAAACTTGCTACCCCGGTAGGCTTTCATTCTGTTTGAAGGTGGTGGAACTGGCTACCCATGGACAATAAGGTCGATGTATCTTTCAGAGTCAGATATTGGCTGATGGACAGCACAGTAGATATTATTTTTATTGAAGGAAACGGTGGCCCGTCTCTTAAGGAAGGCTTAGGTACCTATATCATTAGTCCACGTGCGAAGCCGGGGCGGATCGCTAGTACTACATATTAAGCTAACCATATTTGCTTTAATCAGTCTCTTTATTCCTTTCCTCATTCATACATAACTTCTAACCCGTAATTTTTATTTAAAATCGTTAAATAAATTAGAGATTTTTTTCGACATACATCTAAACATTTCAGCTAGAGTGACAAATGCATCTCATTGTCTAATTAAATCTTCTGAAGCCATATTCAATGTTCCATTAACAATAAAGACGACATTTCTTTGCGACCCGTGGTGGAAACTTTCTACTATGCATCAATTATTTAAAGAGTGTAGATTGTCCACTGCAATGCAGCTGCTTGCGCGAACTGAGTAAATGAAAATTGATATATACATCCAGTGTAGAGTGTCCATTAATTTAGCATAGAAAAAGAGTAGGACCCAATATATGTACTTGAATAATTATAGTATCAAATTAAAATAAAAAAAAAACTTTGCCCCACACTATTACTTCTCCTGTATCGTGGGTCCGTTTACAAACATATTATAAACTCACATACACAGTCAACGAGACGCAACACAACTACTTGTAGGTCATACATTTTTTTCTTTTCGAACAGGAAATGATCCCGCGACACGCAGTGTGTTTATTACTGCCATACCAACAAATATAAAAAATAAACGGACAGCCTTTCCCAAAAAGTTAAAATTAAAATAGGTATACCAAAAATTCCAAACACCGTGTAATAAATCGTGTTTTTAGCCTTGTAATATGGATTTCTTTGTTTGGTGCAGTTCCGACTCGCGTCGCAATTTTATAGAACTTTCTGAAGAAACTTTTCTTTTTAAAATCTCACCGCAAAAACTTAAAACTTTTGTTTTTCAGACAGATTCAAATGGCACGCCAATACGTTATTGGAAATCAGTCAGTACATGGTAACAAATTTACATTGACCGCGCCTCATTGCGTAGTAGTCATCATCATCTCAGCGTGTATCCCGGTTGCATCCGCCGCTTTCACGTTGGAGCCCGGGGACCGCTCATTGCGTAGTAGTGCGGGCGTATTTCGGGGGTATCTAATTTCTAATGTAACAACTCACATGCCTTGGACATCCATACTTACAAGTGACAAGCGCGTCCGTCTGCCTTCAATATACTTTCGGTTTCCCATAGTTACCGCTGTAGAATATTACTGTATGTACCTCATATGTCGTAAGAAATGCATACCATACTTTACTGCCGATTTATATAAAAAAAAACAAAATAGTATACGATAATCGTGCCATTCCAGCAGCCTTTCGGTGTTCTATAGGATGCATTTTGGTGAGTGAGCGAGGGAATTGCATGATTTAATTCCACCATCTCCGTTACACTATTAGACGACCCGCCGTACGGCGAGTTTCCACACAACTACGACCGGGACGAAGCGTTTCGCCTTCTCTTTTATACCGCGTATATCTAAGGATTGGAACAATTTGCCAGCGGCGGTGTTTCCGTCGGACTACTATAATTGAGTGTCTTCAAAGCTAGAGTGAATAAGCTCTTAATAAACTAGTGCGCTTTATCATCAACGATTACGTCACTGCTTACCATCAGGCGGGATTGCGGTCAAGCACTAGTTATAATTTATAAAAAAAAATATATATATAATAAAATCGCACCATGAATTCCTTAATTAATAAGCATTCAGTGGTAGCTCAATGGACGAAAGAGAAAATCATGGCTGCGAAACATCAGGGAGTCGACCGGCATTACTTCCGTTGAAAAACTGTTCCGACTCGCGGCTGTCAAGACCGGATACAAGAAGCTGACGGTAAGTTTTGGCAGGAAAGTCAAGCTGTGTGTCACGCTCGTTTTTCATTGGACTTTTAAAATTATTTTTAGTCTTGTTTACTAAATAAAAGTGCGTGATTTATGTAGTTAAAAGTGCATTCGGTAAATAATTCATAAAGAACAGTGACATATCGCAGCAGTGGTGGCCACATCATGACTTTTGCTCAAACCTCCCTCGTAAGACGGTTCACGCGGCCGTCTTTTTCGACATGAATAATTCATTACGTGACATTGGCTAAATGCAAAAACCGTGCGAAGCCAAAAAGAAAGAATAAACGGAGCTGACGGCCAACCTTCAGTTTGAAGAGGCATTGGAAGAAGAAGAAGATAGCTCAATATCTATATCACTAGAAAAAATCCTTAATTTGAATGACTGCTCACTTTATGGCATCGCTGTATGGCAGTAAGGTGTCGCCTGTGCTTGAGCGACACAAGCAGGAGCTGCAAGTCACTGAGGTGAATATACTGCGGTGAATGTGTGGAGTTACGCGGAAAGACCGCATCAGGAACTCCCGCATCATTGGCAGTTTTCGTGTTCGTGACATAGCAGATACATTGCAGGAGGTTGCCTACGCTGGTACGGCCACGTCTTACCAAAACTGGTATATTGCGTGGGTAACAAACGTCTTGCCATGGTGCCTCCGCCGGGCCAGAACAAGCGGGGTAGGTATATCAAAGAAGTGTTTGCTTGGCGTTGTAAGTGCTGACATGCGTGCCAACAATCTAACACCACAGGATGCTGAAGATCATGCGAAATGGAAGATAATGAGTAGGAAAGCGGACTCCGGGCTCCAACGCGAAAGCCGCGGATGCAACCAAGACTAAACGCTAAGATGATGATGAGTAGAAAAAATACCTTAATTGGAATGAGAGCTCACTTTAAGCTAAATTAATCTACGTATTCATGATGAGTTTTTTGCAGAAAAGATCTAACTGGATTGGTAGTCTGTCAAACTCCGAAAATGCCACACACATAGATTAAACTAACTACTACTATTTTTAACTTTAATCCTCCATATCTGTTTCATCATTGGACGACCCTTATGTTGCTGACATCATAACGATCCGAACGAAGCATTTCGCCTCGCCTTTTATACCGCGTACATCGAGGGCCTGTTACAATTTGCGGTATTTCCGCCGGACTACAGTTTAAGTGTCTTCAAGGCTAGAGTGAATAGGCTCTTAATAAACTAGCGCGCTTTATCATCAACGATTGCATTACTGCTTACCATCAGGCGGGATTGCGGTCAAGCACTGGTTCATAATTTATAGAAACAAAAAAAAATGTGTTTGGCTCGATCTGCAAATGTAATACACAAGTTTGTTGGATTGGATATGATGAACACACCAATATCGGAAACTACCGGTCAGTCCGTACGGAGAACGGGTCTGAGCAGTTGTGTTGCGATGTGTGCCGGGTACGATGTGCCTAATGTTGTTGTGTCGGGAGTTTGGTCGTGAAGGCTCTCCAGATCATCCTCTGGCGCAGCATCGTTGGTCGTGTTGTTGGGTTAAACATTGCATCACCTCGCTCAACTGCCGTCTTCCTTCCTATTCACTCAGTTTTTTTGAGTGTATAGGCTTAATAAGCTAGTGTGCTTTACCATCAACGATTGCATCACTGCTTACCATCAGGCGGGATTGCGGTCAAGCACTGGTTCATAATTTATAGAAACAAAAAAAAATGTGTTTGGCTCGATCTGCAAATGTAATACACAAGTTTGTTGGATTGGATATGATGAACACACCAATATCGGAAACTACCGGTCAGTCCGTACGGAGAACGGGTCTGAGCAGTTGTGTTGCGATGTGTGCCGGGTACGATGTGCCTAATGTTGTTGTGTCGGGAGTTTGGTCGTGAAGGCTCTCCAGATCATCCTCTGGCGCAGCATCGTTGGTCGTGTTGTTGGGTTAAACATTGCATCACCTCGCTCAACTGCCGTCTTCCTTCCTATTCACTCAGTTTTTTTGAGTGTATAGGCTTAATAAGCTAGTGTGCTTTACCATCAACGATTGCATCACTGCTTACCATCAGGCGGGATTGCGGTCAAGCACTGGTTCATAATTTATAGAAACAAAAAAAAATGTGTTTGGCTCGATCTGCAAATGTAATACACAAGTTTGTTGGATTGGATATGTCATCAACACGTTTCGAGTAATGCTGTTCGACGTTTGCACAGACTCTCATGATGATCTACGCATATGCAATGGGCGTATTAGGCGTCATAAATCGGGTGTACCTACTTGTTTGAAACATACTTTTTTTTAAATATAAAGTAGTGCTTGACTGCAATCCCGCCTGATGGTAAGCAGTGATGCAATCGTTGATGGTAAAGCGCGCTAGTTTATTAAGCCTATTCACTTAAAAAAACTTAGTGAATAGGAATTAAGACGGCAGTTGAGCGAGGTGATACAATGTTAAACCCAACAGCACGACCAACGATGCTGCGCCAGAGGGAGATTGATCTGGGGACCCTCCACGACCAAACTGCCGACACAACAACATTTGTTGCATCGTACCCGGCACACATCGCAATACAATTGCTCAGACCCGTCCTCCGTACGGCTTCACCAGACATCATGCCGGAACACGACGAATCGTTTGGCGGCAAGACTTTGTCTGTGGTAACTTCTGCCAGCAGCCGATATTATGGCCTACCACTGAGAAAAAAACAAAACGGTTTTTTTGTTACTTACAAGTAAAATAAAATAAATAAATAATAAATTGCTTATTTCTCCGCCTTGTACATAATCAATTTACATGCTGTAGTGGTACCTACAAATGCCACAAACAAACAACGCGTCATACTAACCTCACACAAATTCTACATCTCGCAATCAAAGTGTACCGTGCAATTAGTATACATGCAACTTGCCAATTTGAACCATTGGGCAAATGCCCTCCAGCTATAACACCCGTCTGGTCCGAGGAACCTCCCTTTTCTATGGAGGATGAGTGAACTTTACTCCCAGTTCCTGTACCTCCACAGATGTCGACAGAATTCGTTTCTGACTATTCACAGAATTCAGTTTGACAATTCAAATCTATACTAATCTATACTAATATATAAAGCTGAAAAGTTTGTTTGTTTGTGCGCGCTAATCCCGGGAACTCCTGGACCGATTTGAAAAATTCTTTTTGCGTTGGATAGTCCATTAATCCAGGAAGGCTTTAGGCTATACAACATTACACTGTGGCCAATAAGAGCGGAGCATAACTAACTCCACGGGATCGAAGTCGCTGGCGGCCGCTAGTAGCTAATAAAGATCATATTCGCAGAACATATATTCGTTTGTATCTAACTGGCATGTGTCAAGAACGCCTACTCTCGATGGCCTAAGGGTACTGATGACATGCTATTGCTATCAATTGGAACCATTTTGAAGCATATTGTTAATCCATTGCTCCATATGTTCTAAAAATGTATCTGTAACGCAACGAATGTCATTGAACTGTCAAAAATAAATCCACTCTATCAGGCACCACCACCCACTGTATCTACTCTCTGGGTCAGTACACTCCAGCCATCGAGATAATGCGCTTCCGTAAATTCATTCCTTAATGGTAAACTGTAGTATTGCCGAGTATCATAAGATGTACTAATTTTATGTCAAAACAGGTTTAAAAAGAGAATTTCTGCAGGGATATGGGGATAACCTTTGCTCGGCAAATAAATAGCAAGAATAAGTATAAAAAATAATTAACGAAAAAAACAAAATTAATGTTATTTTGGTAACAGTATGTATGTGTATAGGTATAGCTTATTTAAATAGTGTTAGGAGCTTTTTTTTTCTTTATATTTTTTTGCAACTAAAGCACCTGCCATCTAATCTCTTCACCACCTGTGGTTGACTGGTAAAGAATGCCTAAGGTCCGTATTATAGAACATTACTCAAAACTCAAGCTTTTCTTAAGTCTCGTTTGAAGCTATTTGAATCGTTGAAAGTAGTTTTAAGTAATGCTTAAGCATAGATTAATGCTTGAGTTTCTTTCTGTAATACGCACCTAAGGCATTAAGTCCGCCTCTGTACATTTCATATGCGAAAGAATAAAATATAAAATGGCACAACGACAAAACCGCGGGCAATTCCGAAAGACTTATAAATATTTCTTCATTCTTCTCAACTCTCAAAACGGTATTAAAAACGTCTGATGTCTTCCTAAGCTCTTCACTTATATACAATTCTTTAGTAACAAATTACAAAATACCAGCGATGTCACTCAAACGAAAATGGTATATGAAATGTCGTGAAATGCAATCTGTGTGAATCAGTGGAAATATTGCGAACAGGGCCAACGCATTGAGCGTTATTTCGGTTCTGAATGCTGCATTCAATGCTTTGGGATTAGATTTCTGGATGATGGATGTTTATTCTAGGAGTCCCGGTAGGTTTGATGTATTAGTTTTTGTGGTTGAGGTTTGAATGTTATGCAGGTTGTAAAATGGGTAATGCAGCAAAATTCGGAAAATTAATTCATTGAGTTTTGTCTGTATAGTCTTGGTTGTTATTGCGGTCAGATTAAGTTGTGCCGGTGTTGTGGAGTAGCGGCCACGTACCGAAAGACGCAGCGTAGGGAGGCCCCTAAAAAGGTGGACCCATGACCTCGTGAAGGTTATGGGAAGTCGATGGATGCGGGCAGCACAAGACCGCTCATTGTGGAAAGCCTTGGGGGAGGCCTTTGTCCAGCAATGAACCTCTATAGGCTGAAGATGAAAAAGTTATGCCGCGGTAGATCCATGGTAGGGTGACCATCTTTATATAAAGTGGTGATGGCAATACGACAATAAATTAAACATCGTTTACCTTATCGATACAGGTCTACGCTGTCGCCGATCCGAGGTCAGTGAACCAATATTTTAAAGGATAATATTTATTTATTTATTTTAATATTTTTCTATTCCGTTTCCAATTTTATGCGAAATAGTTTGTTTGAAATTTTCTTTTTTTTTTAATTTTGCTGCTAGATTTTGTTCTATGGTTTAGAATTATTCCTATGAACCAGCATTGTTCATGTTTTCATTTATTGTCGTATTATCAGCACCACTCTGTATACCAAGTTCCCTCCGTACTTCGGAAAGCACAATAAGCTGTTGGTCCCGGCTGTTATATGCAGATCTTTGAGAGTAGTTTCGGGTAGTTAGAATATAGGTAACTTCAAAGTGAGGCGAGGTGCAAGAGATATAACTCGTGTCGTTATTGCCGAATATACAATGGAACACAAGTAGTAGCTGAATGAAGCACAAGTTCATATTGCAACCTGCAGCCTAATCAGCGAACACATTTTTTGTCAAATGATTGCGACTAGTTGGAATCGTTTGGATCGCAGTTGATACTATTTTAGATCCCAACTAGTCGCAATCATTTGACAAAAATGTGTTAGCCAAATAGGCTGCTGAGAGCGTTAGTGTAGCTCGAGTGTTGTCATTATTTCAATTTATTGAATTTGTGAAAACAAAAATCGTTAATATAAATAATATAATACTATAAATTTCAAAAATTCATCTGAAAGTAAAGTTTTATATTTTTAACTCACATCCAAACCAATTTTTTTTTTTATCCTTCAACCATCCTATCTAAATACAGAGCTTATCATTATAAACGCCAGAAGAAGGCGAGATCAATTGAAACAACCTCAACAGTAGTGACGTCAGAGTGAGGCGAGGTGCAAGAGATATATCGCGCGCCGTTATTGCCGAACGAACAATGGAACGCGAGTAGTAGCAGATGCACAATTATATTGTAACCTGCCAGCGTTAGTGTATATTGTGTCTGGATACTTTTTAGTATTGACTGACACCAGTTGCCGCTTTAGTGCATTGTCATTTACTTCTTGGTGAGTCGTGGTGGCCTAGTAGTTAAAAAAAGATTCTAGGTCAGGCAAGTACCAATGTAACTTTTCTATATTATTATATCATGGATACCAATGACTGATTATAAGGTGAAGGAAAACATCTTGAGGAAAACTGTACCTAAAGTCTGAAATCACCTACCCGCATTGAGCAAGAGTGGGGATTAGACTCAATCCTTCTCTGTATGAGAGGAGACCTGTGCCCAGCAGTGAGACGATAAAAAAGTAAGTTGATAATGAGTTACAAACAAACCGCTGTACAGGGCCAAAATTCACCAGATACAACAACAAATAAGATACAATTCACAGACACCAGACAAAGTCGTGCCGCCAAGCGATTCATTGTGTTCCGGCATGATGTCTGGTGAAGCCGTACGGAGGACGGGTTTGAGCAGTTGTGTGGCGATGTGTGGCGGGTACGATGCGCCAAATGTTGTTGTGTCTTTTTTTAAGTGAATAGGCTTAATAAACTAGTGCGCTTTACCACAAACGATTGCATCTCTGCTTACCATCAGGCGGGATTGCAGTCAAGCACTAGTTTATAATTATTAAAAAAAAAAGTAACCCAGACATTTTCTGAGAAATTGACTGCAAGATTTGAGGTTCCTTAATCAATTCCTGAGTTGAGAAGCCAGATGATGAAGATGGATCTGATAATCGTTTTCTCCATCCATACGCAAAATACGCGGACAGCAAAGACATTTTTAATGTTTGTAAAAAACAAATTACCTCTTCCGCTCGCGGAACGGAAGGGCGGGTCAGATTTATACTGGTGAAAACCCACCCGTGTTCCTTCACTTTTCACGGTATCTCTTTCAAACAACCCGCAGCCTACCAAAGACTCGTGAAATTTATACAAGTTAGTCTTCTTAATACTAATCCTGAATATAGTAATTATAATATTATTACAATAATATTCAGAATAAGTAACTGAATCGATTCCAAATACATTTAGAAATTGTTGCAGTGTGGTTACCGAGCGCGCAACTCAGCTGATGTCAGATCATAGTAGGTACTAGGCGCGTGAGACAAGGCCCTCCTGCGCCGCGCCTCTGCGCTGCTGGCGCTGCGGGGCGAGCGGGGCGTTGACTATATTTTTGTTGGAACAACCAAGTAAGATAATGAGCTCATAACTTTGTGGATTTTCATGATATCTTTTTGAAATGTTATAGATTCTTTACTTAAAAATACTGGACACGTGTTTCGTGTTTTGCATAAATACAAAAAATAGCGTCGTGTATAGGTACTTACTCAGTAGCGTAACTTAACTTCATAGATGTTCTAAGATGTTAACTATAAAAGCATACCTTTAAAAGATAAAGAATATCAATACTTACTGGGTTATGTACATACTACGTATTAACCCTTTTGCCATACATAAACGATATTAGCGTATTAGAATTATACGAAACCTCAATTAACATTTCCCAAAATAATTACACGAGACATCTTACACGCAAAAAGTAATAAAAACTTTTGGCCGCGTATTGTTACCAAGTTACAGACATAAAGACTACATACAGGGCGTATTGCTCAAAATTGCTCAAGTTTGTGTGTAAGGCTTTGTTTACACGGGCAACTAAAAGTGCGCAATTTTTAACAATGACAGTATGACACGTGTGCTAAAAATGTGCATACTTAAAGGATTGCGCTTAGGTCACCTGCAAATTAAAAATTTGATATGGATTTCTTTATTTATTTATTTTTTCTTTTCAAATATTATAAACTATATTATAAACCGCCAAAAGGAGCCCGTTCACCTTGGCTCCTACTTTTCGAAATGTGTCCTTGGAGTGTTCCGACCGCCTTCAGCTTTTGGGAGTTGAGATTTCCTCGGACCTTAACTTTGGGCGGTTCATTGAGTCCAAGGCTAAGGTGGCTGCCAGGAAACTTGGCGTTATCGCAAAGGTCCGGCAGTGCTTCACACCTGGGCAGCTTCTAATGTTATACAAAGCACAGGTCCGTTCGTGTGTGGAGTACTGCAGCCACATTTGGACTGGTGCTGCC
This sequence comes from Sesamia nonagrioides, assembly GCA_017933935.1. Lineage (NCBI taxonomy): Eukaryota > Metazoa > Arthropoda > Insecta > Lepidoptera > Noctuidae > Sesamia > Sesamia nonagrioides. The sequence goes on from JADWQK010002064.1 coordinate 162,790, forward strand.
AAATGTCGTGAGACTGTGAGAATGTGGAGAGACGTGCAAAGAGGCTGATTGGTGACCCTGATCTAACTCGAGTTGGTCTCCAAAGCCTAGAGCACAGGCGTAGAGTAGCTAGCCTTTCAGTGTTCTATAGGATGCATTTCGGGGAGTGTGCGAGCGAATTGCATGATTTAATTCCCCCATCTCCGTTCCACCAGCGGACGACCTGTCGTACGGCTGGTTTCCACCCTTACGTTGTTAACACCACTACGATCCGGAAGAAGCGTTTCGCCTCCTCCTTTATACCGCGTGCATCGAGGGACTGGAACAATTTGCCAGCGGCGGTGTTTCCTTCGGACTACAATTTGAGTGTCTTCAAGGCTAGAGTGAATAGGCTCTTAATAAACTAGTGCGCTTTACCATCAACGATTACGTCACTGCTTACCATCAGGCAGGATTGTGGTCAAGCGCTAGTTTATAATATATATATATATATATAAAAAACTAGTGCTTGACTGCAATCCCGCCTGATGGTAAGCAGTGATGTAATCTTTGATGGCAAAGCGCGCTAGCCACCTACGCCCCACCGCCGCGCCTATTCACTTAAAAAGAAAGGAAGACGGCAGTTGAGCGAGGTGATGCAATGTTAAACCCAAGACCATGCTGCGCCAGAGGGAGATTGATCAGGAGACTCTCCACGACCAAACTCCCGATACAACAACATTTGGCGCATTGTACTTGGCACACATCGCAAGACAACTGCTCAGACCCATCCTCTGTACAGCTTGACCAGACATCATACCGCGAATGACGTCACAGACACGTCAAATTATGACGCCTGGCCGCGCTGGCGGCGTTCCAAATTTTCAAACGAATGTCTCAGACATACATGTGAAAGCGATGTATAAGAAAGTGTACGTAAAATGCATTCGTAAATAGTTAGTCCATTAATAAAATCTGTCCAACTTTACTTGCAAAGCAAAGGAAAGGTTATGAGTGACTCAAAACTCATAAACTATTCGTCGTGTTTTGACAAACGAGACTTCTTAGGAAGCGTCATATTTTCGGCGGGCTAGGCTAGTTGTATGACATGTCAGAATATCCAACATGTGGCTTATAGCGAATGTAAACTGTTACCGAAAAATAATTGTAGACAGTCTCATTTTAGATTTTAACTTTTTTTATGAGTAGGTACGGTAGTGCTACTATTTAAAAATGTCTGTACCTACTTCTTTTTGTTATATACCTACATAACATAATCAGCCTATGATGTTCCCACTCCTAGGACACAGGCCTCCTTTCAGTGGGAGGGAGTGGGCAATAATCTACTACGCGGGCTCAGTGCGTGTTGGTAGATGTCACATGTCTTCAAAGTCTTGCTTCTAGAACATGCCGATTTTCTCGCGATGTTTTCCTTTACCGATTTGAGAGCAGTGGTCATAAAATACAAAGTAAAGCTCCTCACGGGTTTCGGACCGACGACCTACAACTTGTCAGTCGCGGCCCATATCACTAGGGTGGCCTTATATTTATTTATTTTTTGACGCTGTAGTAATGCATTTACGCACCATACCCAGAAGGGCGTGTGTGGGACTCGCCCAGGTGATGCCGGGAATACCCACTAAACCCACAGCGGCACATCGACATCGCCTGAGTGGCGGGGTCATGGGAAATGGCAGAGCCTGTCTACCAATCAGCCGCCGGCGATTCCCACCAAAAAGGCGGGCCCACAGTGGTTCCTCCGTAGGAAGGGCCGGGCTGGGTACGTCTTATTGTGCGAGAAGACGCAGCAGCCAAGGGTTTTTTTAGCGAGGTGTCCTTCCTCTTAGCCCCACTCGTTTGCCCGGAGGCAAACGGCGCTCCCAGTTCCTCTCAATGAGGAGATCGGGTTGCCCGACGGTGACCCGCAGTTCGGGTCACGTCAGCCACCTGGAGTGGTGGCCGACCCACCGCACGTGTGACCGCCGAAGCGGTCCCCACTTCTGGTTTTGGTCCGCGCCGGTAAACCGGTAAACCCCATATCTGGGGGCCGTTCCCCTATCCGCCACCTGGGGACGCGTCCGATGGCAGGCCAGAAACTGCGCACGGAATCACTAGGGTGGCCTAGTAACTCAGCATTAACTCTTTGTCATCACGTCATTTTAGCATCACATTAAGTCATGTGATGTTGATAAAGTGGCACGATTTTACTGAAAATTGCGCGTGTAAACGCAGCTTAGTGTGCATGAGAGTAAGTTTACGTTTAATAGGCTAGGATATATAGAATATGGTACAAATGTCTGGTTGGAAAATGTTTTATAAAAGCGTTTCTGTATGTTTTCGTCTCATTTTGATTATTATAAAAGAGAATTATATAGCTGATTGAATTATAAAAAGCCTCCGTGGCGTAGCGGTAGCGGACGCGGCCGCTGCGCAAGGTGGCGCGGGTTCGATCCCCGCTCTCGAAATTAGGTAACATCGTAACGTCTTGAACAGCCCACTGAGCTGAAAGTAGGTCGCATAGACTTACCTACTAAAATGCAGAACTACCCGCCAATGGCGGCGACCCTCTTGTTGACAAATTAAACTAAATTCAAGTTCTGAAGCCCTATTATGTAATGTAACCATCGATCATTTATACACAAGTCTTTTATTATTCATTATGAATAAATACCGCAGAGCTTAAGGGGTTTATTCATAAACGATTATTGCAAACAACTAAAATGTATGTTTAAATAATCGCTAATCACTAGTTAACTTCAAGCAGCGTTTATGAATAAGCGGAATATTTATAATCAGCGTAAAAAACGGTTGAACTGAACAAGCACACAATGTAGCACTTGGGTGCTTCTTTTATGCGTGTAAGGCTGAATTTGGTTTGATGTCATACTCGATCGTTAAAAAGAATGGGTTTTTGTACTGCTCTGTGTTAAGAACTTTATACACTGCACTTAAGGCTGATTTTAAATTAATGAATATTTATTTTGACTACTTTAGACTGCTTAATACCTGTCGCCATTTTTGTTAAGAGTTTTGTTCGAGACTGTGTATCTAATATACAAGTGATCGATGCACACTGAAACCATGATGGTTTTAATACGTCATAGTAACTTGATGCAAAGCGTTTGCCTAGGTTCGGATTTGATGCCTTCGAAGTCGAAGACTTTACCACTGGGCTTTTTTTTTTCAATAAACCTTTTCCCCTCTGTGAATTGTGTTGCTATGTCGAGGGTAAGTTAGCAAACTTTTTGACCCATATATTTTTTTTTTTTTAAATTCGACATAAGACTGTGCCGTGGAACCGAAGCAACTTGCGACGGAACGTGTCACACGTAAATGTAGTTCATAAAATTATTCCAAATTTTCTAATTAGATTTACGTTATTTATAGAAAATGTTTCTAGATTTCGGACATTAAAAATAAAACTATTTTTATTTACTTTTGTACCTACCGATTATTTTTAAAATTCATTACTATTGTCACTATGATGATTCTGTACAATTTCATATTTTATTTGGTCATGTGATTACCTAACCTCTATTATCCTTATGAGTCAGACGGGGTTTTCATTACATCCATACTAATATTATAAATGCGAAAGTAACTCTGTCTGCCTGTCTGTCGGTCTGTTACGCGTTCCCGCCTTTTTTTCTATGCCAAATTTCGTCAAAATTTTGACAAAATTTGGCATAGACAATCTTTAGACTCTGAGAAAGAACATAGGCTACCTTTTATCCCGGAAACATTTGATGTTACCGAGGGAAATCTAAAAAGCGCGATATAACCGAACTCCACGCGGGAGAAACCGCGGGCGGAAAGCTAGTTTTGTATGAAAGTAAATAGCTATATAGGAAGAGCATTAAATTCTACTAATATACTAGGTTTGGTTGTGACAACGGAAATTTTGTTTGGTTCAGAGCGCCCCATATTTCTCGGCATTCTCCTTTTCAATGTTTTTACACATTTCCGTAAACTTCAATTTCGCAAATTCTGTTTGCCACATCATTAAGTTCGCTATAAAAATAAAATAACATGGACAACCTCCGTGGCGTAGCGGTAGCGAACGCGGCCGTCGCGCAAGGAGGCGCGGGTTCGATCCCCGCACAGTGCAAATATTTGTATGCATGAATATGAATATTTGCACTGGTCTGGTCGTGCCTCGGAAAGCACGATAAGCCGTTGGTCCCGGTTGCCATACGAACATCTAATGGCAGTCGTTACGGGTTGTTGGAACCCTCAAAAGTCTAACAATTGGTTTAACTGCAATACTTCGATGTCGCCTTCGGGTTGTGGAGGTCAGACGGCAGTCGCTTCACGGAAAATATGGAAGTTTAGCCAAAATCAGCAGTTAGACTGGTAAAAGCGGACCCTAGACTCCAAAGCTGAAAAGCTACGGATGCGACTGGGATTAACGCTGAGATGATGATGATGATAAAAATAAAATAACATAGGATCTCTGTTTTGACATACTCTTTGGCCGAGTGAGACCGAGGCTACATGGTCTCAGCTTATGTAAACTAGTTTAAATAATCTCATTAAAACGTGCCGCGGGCGGTGGGTCTCACAAGCGTGTCTCGTTTTTTAATTTCATTCATTACCTACTTCATTTTGTCATCTAAGGGGAAATGTGTTCGTAGCTTATTACTATTTTGTATTTTCTGGGTTGTAAGGGATTTTTCTCATTACCGCGGAAGAGTGGGTGCGTGCGGTGTTGACATCGAGAATTATCTAAGTTCTAATATTTCTAATGAGCATGGATAGCTATTCAAAACCGTTCGACATGCATTCGTATTTTAGTCACTCGTGTATAGGTCGCCGTACGAGGGGTCGTCCGATGGTGGAACGGTGATGGCGGAAGTAAGTCACATTAAGTTATGATTACATATAATATCGTACTACTGGCAATAGAGCTGTCTGGTGGTGAACGTTAATTCCGGGTCATAGGTCTTTCACATAGTTTGGCACTGAATCATAAAACTATTTAGTATAATCATAATCAGCCCTGCCTACCCTTCCTCCTACTGGGATACAGACCTTTTCTCTAAAAGAGGGTGTGGGCCAGGGTTGCGGGTTGGTTAAGAAAAAAAACGGCCAAGTGCATGTCGGTGCGTGTCGGACTCACGCACAAAGGGTTCCGTACCGTAGATTTATGAAATTAAAAGATATAAGTTACTTGTATGAAAGATTACGCGGTAATAAGCGGTTTACGATTTAAAAAGTATTAAAAAAAACTACTTACTAGATCTCGTTAAAAACATTTTTGTTGGTAGTTTTTATAGTAATGTACCTACATCATATGTTTTTTTTTTAGATTTTTCATTTTCTTATTTTAGAAGTTAGTCCCCTCCACTTTGGAAGCGTCTGTTATGCAAACAATTCGGTTTAGAAAAAAATATTTTAGAAACCTATACAATATGTAAAGAAAACCCTGTCCGATCCGTGAAGGTATTATTAGGTATCGATAACTGATTCTAATAATACCCACAAAGCCAGGTTAAACATAAAAAAAAATCCCCCTAAAAATATAAATATCATTTCGCAAAAAGAGGTAACTTAATAGACGTGCGGTAAGCAGCCCCTTCCGCGGGCGGCGAGGGTCAGGGCACGCGGCACCTGTGACGTAGTCGCGTCGCTATTCGCTTATAATAATACCAGTGTTGTCACTTTTTTTAAAATTACCAAATTTCGGGGAAATTGGAATTAATTCCCGGGAAAAAAGGATTATTTCGATTTACGGTCTCCGTGGCGCAGCGGTCAACACGCCTGCCCGCGACGTGGAGGCCCCGGGTTCGATCCCCGGCCAGGTCATGATGGGAAACGATCTTTTCCTAATTGTCCTGGATCTTGGATGTTTATCTATATATGTATCTATCATAAATATAGTATCGTTGAGTTAGTATCCCATAACACAAGTCTCGAACTTACTTTGGGGCTAGCTCAATATGTGTGATTTGTCTGTATATATTTATTTATTTATTTTATTTCAAAATTCATTATTATTGTTAGTAAGATGATTACGTAAAATTTTATATTATATTTGGTCATGTGTTTACCTAACCTTTATTACCCTTTTGGGTCGGACAGGGTTTTCTATACATATTGTATATCATTTTTGAAGACCTATCCATAGATACCCCACCCTTATGTGTTTGGTGAAAAAAAAATGTTTGGGTTTCAGGTCTAAGTATGGGGAGCCCCCAATATTTATTATTATTTTTTTTGCATCAAAATCTTAATGCGGTTCACAGAATACATCTACCTACCAAGTTTCAACAGTATAGCTCTTATAGTTTAAGAAAAAAAAATGGCTGCGAAATACGGACGGACAGACGGACAGACAGACATGACGAATCTATGAGGGTTCCGTTTTTTGCAATTTGGCTACGGAACTCTAAAAAACCGTGGCCCTGGCCTATAGGTAAGTGACGGAACACAGGTGGGTTCTATATTACGGGTTTGGTATCCACTCAGTCCCTCCAGTGGACCATTGTGCGTGGGACATGGCGGCCTTTGGCGGTTATTCTAACCAGCCCACCTCCCTCCAAAAGCCCATTGAGTCTCCTGGCCTAACAACTATGTAAAATCTTGGTTCCTCTATGGTTTTGCTTCTAATTTGGGTGACGCTTGTACATTCATATAGTACATGCGCAACTGTCTCACAAGCCTCTATGCAGGCTCTGCACAGAGAGCTGTCCGTTATGCCTAATGTATGGAGATGCTTATTCAGTGAGCGACTGCCCGTGATAATTCCCGGAACATGGGTGAGTTTTAGTCAGTAAAAGCCTGACTCCCTTCCGTTCCGTCTAGAGCGGGAGAGGTCATTTGATGATTTCGCGATCCCAAACAAAAAAAAAAGGGTGTGGGTCGTAATCTACCACGAGAGCCCAGTGCGGCTTGATAAAAGTAAGATCTGCCGGTTTCCTTAGAATGTTTTCCTTCACCGTTTTGAGAGCAGCTGTGTGAAATTATTAACACCAAAAAAAGCAGCAGTTGTTTGGATTCAAATCTGGCTTGGCTGTTAAAACCGTTAACTTTGGGCTACCACTGCTCACCAAATATTTTCAAACTCAGAATAAATAGGTCATTCACATTTGGCCCTGTATCATAAAGTTATTTAGTACCATATAATTTCATTACGTACTTCCGTGGCGTAATATTATATTTATACGATCGTTGATAGCGGCAACCGTGTATCGCACGCGAAGACTTATTTGTTTTTAAGTCATAAGAACTGAACGGGCCCGCAGCGTAGTTGCGTAAGGTACTATCAGTAGCAATGGGTTTCATTTTGACAGTACAACAACATTCATTGTGTTATTTACGTTATTGAGAGACACATATTTCGAACCATATTACTATCAATTGGAATCAACCTGAAACATTTTGCTAATCCAAAGCCTGGAGGCACAGGCGTAGAGTAGCCAGCTTTTCGGTCTTCTATAGGATGCATTTTGGAAAGTGTGCAAGGGAATTGCATGATTTAATTCCCATATCTACGTTCTACCATCAGACGACCAGTCGTACGGCGAGTTACCACCCTTACGTTGTTCACACCACTACGATCCTGACGAAGCGTTTCGCTTCCTTTTATAAACCGAGTACATCGAGGGACTGGAATAATTTGCCAGCGGCAGTGTTTCCGTTAGACTACAATTTGAGTGTCTTCAAGGCTAGAGTGAATAGACTCTTAATAAACTAGTGCGCTTTACCATCAACGATCGCATCACTGCTTACCATCAGGCGGGATAGCGGTCTAGCACTTGAAAAAACAAAAAAAAAAATCGGAGCAATGGATTAGCAAAATGTTTCAAAATGATTCGATAATGTGTTACGCAACGGCACGCGCGCTCATTATTTCGCTTACCTAGTAAAATATCGGTACATCTATGTTTTTCATATTTTACAGACACAAAGATCTTATAAATATTTGAAATTGATTTATGGGTTAATTTTATGTTTTTTTTACAGATTCATGACTGTACTAGTAACGAAACGCAGTGATAAACGGGTTCGAGATACTAGTATAACATAACATAACATCTTCTTCTTCTTCAGTCTATAGAGGTCCACTGCTGGACAAAGACCTCGCCAAGGATTTCCACGATGACCGGACTTGTGCTGCCCGAATCCATCGGCTTCTCGCGACCTTCACCAGGACATCGGTCCACCTTAAGCCTATATTGTTCCCTTTCCTGGGACACAGGCCTCCTATCGGTGAGAGAGAATGGGCCGAGAGAAAGAAAGCAGTGGTGGCCTAGTGGTATCGGCCGGGACTTACAATTTATAGGTCTTAGTTTCGAACCCCATCTGGCGCTTTACTTTGTAAATTATCTTCACCACTGCTCTTAAAACGGTAAAAGAACACATAATGAGGAAACCTGAATGTCCTAGAGACAAAACTTCGAAGACATGTTGTGACATCTAGCAACACGCAATGGGCCCGCGTGGTAGATTACTAGTATAGACGCTAATAAATATCATGAATATGTAACAAACTCAGTTTCACGTTTTTTGCAGGTGTGCCAATGTATTGCTAGGTGAGCGAATTTCATTTCCGACCATAACCGTGTCACTGTGCGTAAGAGATGACATGCGTGCCAACAATGGCACACTACGGGATGCCAGAGATCGTGCGAAATGAAGTATATGTAGGAAAATAGACCCCGGGCTCTAACGTGAGAGCCGCGGATGCAACCTCGATTATACGCTGAGATGATGATGATGACCGTGTCACGGTGCTACATGGCATTCTCTCACAAACTTGTTTTCTCTGCATTTTCACTTTAAAAGAGTGTCCATGGACTTTCCTGTCTGTCTTCTCCATTGGTACCTACTATGCTTTGCTTTTACTTTTGCTTTTTTATTTTTTGCTTTGCTGCAGCGCATCGGCCATGTTTGCACACGCCCGTACGGAAGGGTTCGGGGCGACAGTGCGGCGCCGCGTGGCCTCGCTAATGCGCAGGGTGAGGAGGAGCACCAACACCATCCTGTCGGTCATTGCTGACAAGCCAGACTGCCCTATTCACCGGCATTGGGTACGATCGCATGTGCTTGTTCCAGGTGCCCCTGAAGGTGGCAGATTCATGAATTAGGTTTTTAATATTCTTTGTTTTTTTTTTTCAATGGTCAACTAGCTTCATATTTCTTACTGAACGACTTCTTAAATTTTAAGAAGTATCTGTACTAACAGGTACATCTTAAAATTTAAGAAGAAATTGAATATACCCTTAATTTGTAAGAATTTACAAATAAAGGATTTTTATAACGACATAATCATGGTCTAATTGAAATAAATTATTACAAAATAAGGATATTATTTAGATCAGGTTTTTACTGTCGGGTCCTAAGCCCAGCAGAAATTTTTCGGCTGGTTGATGGAGAAAGTATATAAAAAAACACTGTGAAATTAAGGAAAATCAAGCCAAGTAGACTGTAGACAAGTAACTATCTGATGATTTCGAAGGCAAAGTTAGAAATACAAAGTATTGTAACTCCAAACACACATCACGAATTTAATATCCGGGAAATTAATTGCCAAATCAATTTATACCTTACAGTAATTATCGTGTTAAAACTGTTATAAACTGAAAATTAATGGTCAATTTAGCGTAATTATTTTCTACTAATTCTATTAATACCTAGGTATTATAATGGTGAAAGTCTATGTGGATGTATGTATGTTTGGATGTTTGTTACTCTTTCTAATCATTATCATCATCATCTCAGCCATATGAAGTCCACTGCTGGACATAGGCCTCCCCCAAGGATTCGCAAAAAGAACGGTTGGATGCGGCCTGTAGTGCAACATTCGTACGCTCTACCAAAGCCTCTTTTTCGGACCGGATTGATTCCTTACTAGCCCGAGTTCCCTACTTTCCTTCAACGCTTTGAGCGCAATGGTGATGAAATAACTTTTTAACAGTATTGTGTCCGCTTGGATTTACCGCGGTAAATCGGTATATCGGTACCGAAGCCTTTTCAGCTTTGGAGTCTGGGGTTCGCTTTTACCAGTCCAACTGCTGAAATGGCTAAACTTCGACATTTTCCGTGAAGCGACTGCCGTCTGACCTCCACAACCCGAAGGCGACATCGAAGCATTGCAGTTAGACCAATTGTTGGACTTTTGAGGGCTCCAACAACCCGTAACGACTGCCACTAGATGTTTGTATGGCAACCGGGACCAACAGCTTAACGTGCTTTCCGAGGCACGACCAGACCAGTGCAAGTATTCATATTCATGCATACAAATACTTACACTGTGCGGGGATCGAACCCGCGCCACCTTGCGCAGCGGCCGCATCCACTACCGCTACGCCACGGAGGCTGTCACCGGTGTTATTACCACTGCTTGGCAGTTAATATCCTTAACTTTACATATTAAGGTCGATGAGTCACAATATTAAATTGAAGTCAAAGCTCTTGGTAACGAATGCAACAAAAGGATTTCGTCTATACCTTGCACCAAACAAGAAGTATCGCCTGCTGGGTAGTACCAGGTCCCTTTTAAAGCATGTCCTATAAAGGGGCAATATAATTATATAACGTTCTCATCGAAGTGCTGTAATTCGATCAGGAATGTATACATTATTTTCTACACTCCATCTCTAAACTTTGGAAAAGGCTTCTATGTCTTTTAGAAATCAAATCTAACAAAAAAAAGTAGTATTTAAAAGGCTTCGCTACAAAGATTTCACTTAGTGAACCCTAATTGAGCTCAGCAGAAAGAAAGGGTTGAAATTAAATTTTGTGAGTAAAATTTAATTCAGCCCGCCAAATCTTATAAATGAAAATACGTAGTTGTCAATTGGAATAAAGAAGCATGCGTATCGGGTGATTTATTTTATTTAATACGGAATACAGAAAGTACGGTGAACATTTACATACTGTGAACATTACATTTCATAGGCAGAAATACAAAAGGATATGACCTATAACATTTTCAATGGGATATATATAAAAAACTAACTGTTGCCCGCGACTTCGTCCGCGTTTTCAGTTTACAGCCCGCGGTGGTTACCGTTTCCGGGGGAATGCCAAGATAAATGCCTACGTTACTGTAAGGTTTCAAACATCTTCACACATTTTCACATTTATAGTATTAGTTGAATTATAAAGATACATAAGGTCTATAGCAACGTAAATTTTTACCAAGTTTAAAGGTTTAGCAAAGGAAAGAAACATCAAATATCATCATCATTAAAAATATCATACTTCTAATTATTTTGCGTTGGTTGGTGTTTTGGATATGCTTAGGATATTATGAAATAATGGTTAAAATTATTACGCTTGATAAAATATGAGCACATTTAAGTAAGTACGGTTTTATAAACAACTGTTTTTGTTTTGCTATCTTTTGCCAAAACATAAAGGTTTTCTGGATTTGATACACGTGAGCATGCCACATAGAGTTGCCCATGAGAAAAACATGTTGTTTCTAAATGAACTCCGGCAACTTTAAGTGTCTGTCGGCTTTGTTATTGTTATAGCAAATGCTGCTTTCAGAAAAAACTCTACTCTTTTAAATTGAAACGCTAAATCAGTCGGAATGATGGGAATACGGGGAATCAAGATATTTTGTCCTTTTGCCATTCCAGCCATGATTTGTTGATGATGATTTTGATTTGTTATTTGTAACCGAATACCATTACACAGCTTTGGAGCGTCAAGATTCCTCATTAATAGGACTGGAACACCAACTTTTAGTATCAACTTATGGGGTGGCACTCCTGATAATTCTAAACAGTTGAGAAATTCTATAGGGTATGGTGTAACTTATTCAGTGTCCGTAATATTGTCCACTGAGAGGTATTCGATAACATTTCCCTGAACGTTTAACGTGATTTGTTCATTTATTTTACTATTTCATTAGTCGGGGCCAAAATTGCCCTTTCGCATAGCCATTCTCGGTTGGCCATATTTGTTTGAAGATGCGGATAGAATTATTTAATAAGTCATCTGAGCTATCCACAACTTGACAGAACTCACGACTCACTCTAATCATGCCGTTACTGTCAGTTGGCATGCGATCTACTCCAATTTTTAAAAGAGTGGCTGCATATTGCATATACCCGGCTTGAGAATCGCGATGAAGTTGCCCTCGCATATTCGTGGTGAGACAATACTTTTTCACGCGAACCCATAATGCAGATGCTTTCAAAGAGGCATTTATTTCATCTGCCGGCGGTATACCCCTAGTAAACACCGGAAGGGTATGCCTAAAGTCACCAACTAAAAGCAACACCATCCCTCCCATGATATCTTGGTTGCCTTTGATGTCCCCCATTGTGCGATCTAGTGCTTCAATTGCCCTTTTGTGGAACATCCCAAACTAACAACTTACACTGCTGTAACATTCTTCCGCGTTCACTGCTTTTACTAATATTGCATTTCCTCATGAGCTAAGTTCAAAGGTAACTGAGTGCGCTGTTCGTCCCGTTCCGAAAAAAATTAAAAAGAGCTGAGTTGATATAAAATAAGCGCCTGTTAAAATAATGGAAGCAATATGTACCTCTGCGTTAGCTCCCGTTTTCGCAACATTTTTTGTTACTGCTCTGCTCCTATTAGTCATATCGGGATGTTATATATCCTAAAGCCTTCCTCGATTAATAGGCTATCCAATGCAATAAGAATTTTTCAAATCGGACCAGTAGTTCCTGAGATTAGCGCGCACAAACAAACAAACAAACTTTTCTGCTTTATATATTAGTATAGATATAGATAATAATATATACAAACCATGCTATTTATACCGAAACCTACAAACTACAAGAATTCTACTTAAGAGAACATTTCTTGTATTGGTAGTATTTAATACAAGAAATGTTTTAAGTAGAATAAAATAAAAGTAAATTCATCAACAAAATAAAAAAATCATAAATTCAAAACATGGAGATGACAATCACTACTTTGCCGATTCTCAGAAAGAGGAAAACATAATTGGATATGGATTTTTTCATTGTAATTACATATTAGTAAGTCGCGGCAATTAAAAATACCCTCTCTCAAAGAGTAGGCAAGTAATTTATACTTCTTAACAAATAATCATAAGATAGATCTCTGTGGAAGCAACGGAGATGCATGTGAAATTTTTTCTTTAAGCCTTTTCAATACATTTTGAATATTTATTGTAAAAGAAATTCCACGCTGGCACATCGTATTCAAGGTGTCATCTGATCAAAAACTGGTAGACTAATATATTATCTTCTATCTTTTTCTTAATTAAATATACAATATGTAAAGAAAACCCTGTGCGATCCGTGAAGGTATTGTTAGGATCGATAACTGATTCTACTAATGCCGACAAAGCCGGACTAAAGTTTAGAAAAAAATCCCCCTAAAAAAAAAAAAAATTTGCAAAAAGAGGTAACTTAAATCATGTGCGGTAGGCCATACAGGCGCGGGCGGAGAGGGGCAGGGCACGCGGCACGCGGTCGCATCACTATTCGCTCAGAATTATACCGCCAAAAATAATGTTGTCACTTTTAAAAAATTACCAAATTTTGGGGAAGTTGCAATTAATTCGCGGGAAAAAAAGGTTATTTCAAAATTCACTAGTATTGTTACTATGGTGATTATGTAAAATTTAAAATGTTATTTGGTCATGTGTTTACCTAACCTCTACTATCCTTACGGGTCGGACAGGGTTTTCTTAACATATTGTATAGATACAGATGAGATGAATTTATGTAAAATTCGTTGTTTATGAACAAGAGAATCGCCAATAACGTGCCCTGCCCACTCACTACTTAAATTTTGCAATTTTGCGGTATATTTGTATGATTTAATTCCCCCATCTCCGTACCATCTTCGGACGACCCGTCGTATGGCGATTGACACCACAACGATCCGGACGAAGCGTTTCGCCTCGTCTTTTAAACAGCGTACATCGAGGGTCTGAAACGATTTGCCAGCGGCGATGTTTCCGTCGGAATACAATTTAAGTGTCTTCGAGGCTAGAGGGAATAGGCTCTTTATAAACTAGCGCGCTTTTCTATCAACGATTGCATCACTTCTTACCATCGGGTGGGATTGCTGTCAAGCACCAGTTTATAATTTATATATAAAAGAAAACAATAATATTTAACTTACAATAAACTAATCGGGATGTTTCTGTTAAATTTAGAGACCGTGCGAAGCAAGAGCAGGATGCTAGTTAAAACAATAAAAAGTTAAATAGTAATTAATGCTTTTTACATTGCCCATTCAACGCAATTAGCCAAACAATAATTAAATGCCCATTGAACAACATTTTCTTTTTTTTTGTTTGAAATACTCGTTGAAATGTGGTCCATAATTCGTAAGTATTCAATAGTTTCAAGTTATTAAAATTATTTAATATTTGGTGTAGGAGGGTGGCTCAGTGGTAAGGGCTGCGACTCGTCGTCGTGCGTCGTGTCGTGGGTTCGAACCAAGCTCTGCCCTGTGAATAATTTATTTCATCACCAACTGCTCTCTAACCGGTCAGGGAAAAATAAGCGAAGAAAATGTATGTCTTGGAATCAACTCCGAGACTGTTTACGGCCTATATTCTGAGAGAGAGGAGGGCTGAATCCTAACAGTGGTCAATGTTACTAGTTCTTCTTTTTAGTTTCTAATTACGCATATCATCTCAGCACTGGGCCAGAGTGGTAGATTACGGCCCACTCCCTCTCACTGAGAGAAGGCCTGTGCCCCAACAGTGGGAACATTATAGGCTGATTATGATGATTGTTCCTTTTTTACCCGACTACGGCAAAGCAAAAGGAGGGTTATGATTTTGACAGGCTATGTATGTATGTATATATGTATGTATGTATGTATGTATGTTCATCTGTTCCCTCGTAACTTCTAAACTACTTATCAGAATTCGACAAATGACATATCATTAGAAGCGTCTTAATTGACCGCTGGTTATAGGCTATATGGGGTTTCACAAAATCTAATGTGGCACCCTCTAGCGGACAAAACATACAGAGTAAAAAAATAAAGTTAAGATAAATATGCCGTGTTTAGTATCATTTGAAAGCGCTTTACTTGTAGATTTTGAATATATATATATATTTATATATATTGCTAGCATTTGCTTGTGACCTTACCTGTATACATGGGCTGGTTGCATATAATTCACATATTTTCGTTCCTATCTTCTTTACTACTTATCAGAATAAGACCACTGTAGAACCATTAGAAGGGCCTTGATATTCTGTTAGTTATGAGCTATAAAGCTTGTCACCAAATTTAGTATTGCGCCCTCTAGCGGACAAAAAGTACTATGTTAATATAAAATTAAATGAAATATACCGTGTGTGGTATCACGTGAAAGAGCTTCACGAGTACTTTATGCTTGCACATAATTACAGGAATGCTTTAATGATGTTAAATATGAGCAACAAGCGGCCACCAGCGACTTCGTTCGCATGGTAGTAGCTCCTATTGGTCGCAGCGTGATGTTATGTAGCGTAAAGCCTTCCTGGATTAATGGGATATCCAACGCAACAAGAATTTTTCAAATCGGACCAGTAGTTCCCGAGATTAGCGCGAACAAACAAACAAACAAACACACTCTTCAGCTTTATATATTATGATGGTGATATGATATGATATTATATAGCCCAAAGCCTTCCTGGATTAATGGGCTATCCAACGCAAAAAGAATTTTTCAAATCGGCCCGGGAGTTCCCGAGATTAGTGCGAACAAACAAACATACAAACAAAATCTTCAGCTTTATATATTAGAACTAGCGGCCGCCAGCGACTTCGCGTGGAATTAGTCATGCTCAGCTCCTATTGGCAATATGTACGGCTGCGTTAGCTCCCGTTTTCGCAACATTTTTGTTACTGCTCTGCTCCTATTGGTCATAGCGGGATGTTATATAGCCTAAAGCCTTCCTGGATTAACAGGCTATCCAACGCAAAAAGAATTTTTCAAATCAGAACAGTAGTTCCTGAGATTAGCGCGCACAAACAAACAAACAAACTCTTCAGCTTTATAAATTAGTATAGATAGATAAGAGTAAAGCGCGGATCACGGGAACTGTGAGCTGGGAGTAATTTCACGTGGTGAAGGAGGAAACAGTTTGATAACTAGCTAAAACTCCCATAAAAATTTCCTCTGCACTATATGCCTTCGGGCTTATGTTGTTATATGTGCGTGTAGATGTAATATGTCAAGTACCTAGTTTTTAGTTCATCAATTTAACTTTTGTTAATATTATGCGCCACAAATACACTTTAACACCAAAATAGTACAAATAATAAAAAGTAATAAAACTAAAACCCGACTACGACAAAAAACGACGCTGAAAAAGTATAAAACAAGATTTTCAGAATACTGAACTGAACAAAGTTGCTAATGTAGTTGCAAGTAAATGGACACAGTAGACTCTACCAAGATGCTTTCGTTGTAAATTGACAATAATGCCATACAATACTATTCTGAAGTATACAATATTCACTATGTAGAGATAAATTTTCATGTTTGGAAAGGCGTAGTCACACGTTACATATACCTACCTACCGTAGCACCTTGACAACGTGTGACTACGTCTTTCCTAACATGAAAATTTATCTCTACATGGTGAATATTGTATACTTCAGAATAGTATTGTATGGCATTATTGTCAATTTACAATGAAAGCATCTTGGTAGAGTCTACTGTGTCCACTTACTTGCAACTACATTAGCAACTTTGTTCAGTTCAGTATTCTGAAAATCTTGTTTTATACTTTTTCAGCGTCGTTTTTTGTCGTAGTCGGGTTTTATTTAAATAAATTATAAGCTAGTGCTAGGACCTCTATAGGCT
Organism: Sesamia nonagrioides; assembly: GCA_017933935.1. Lineage (NCBI taxonomy): Eukaryota > Metazoa > Arthropoda > Insecta > Lepidoptera > Noctuidae > Sesamia > Sesamia nonagrioides. Next base: position 179,525 of record JADWQK010002064.1, read on the forward strand.
GAAGAAGAAGAAGAAATAACATCTTCTTCTTCTTCTTCAGCCTATAGAGGTCATACTAGGATCTCGAACCCGTTGATCACTATACAGTCATGAATCTGTAAAAAACATAAAATTATCCCATAAATCAATCATTACATATTATGAAACAAAGTCACTGTTACTTTCCTTATGTCGCTTTGTATGATTCAATCTTTAAAACAACTCAACGGATTTTGACAGGGTTTTTTTCAATAGATAGAGTGATTTAAGAGACAAGTTTTTATGTATATATCATGCATAATATATAAGAGGAACACTGATAATTTTTGAGGTTTCTAACACATGTCGCGAAGTAAACCCATTTTTTGAGCTTAAATTGCAAACGCTGGCTGAACCCTATGAGATAGATCAAAATTATGTACTACAGTATTGTAGATCTTAAAAATGCCTACAAAAAACTATATGTTTACCTACTATAGTTTCTTCATTATAACTACTTTTTTATGATTGAAAAGTTAATTGCCAGTCGAAATCAGAGTCTACTATTTGTTCCTTATTATTAATCCTTATCCAAATTAATTACATCATACTAAAGGAAATTTTAGTGAAAAAATCCACGTGCCGCTCACGCCCGTGCCGGCCGCCTGCTACTTGGGTGTTTCTCTGCCTAAGCCGCGGGGGAAATGAGCCGGAGTGGGGGACCAATATTTCGAACAAACTTGCTACCCCGGTAGGCTTTCATTCTGTTTGAAGGTGGTGGAACTGGCTCTCCATGGAGAATAACGTCGATGTATCTTGCAGAGTCAAATATCGGCTGATGGGCAGCACAGTAGACATTATTTATATTGAAAGGCCACCGTTTCTTGAGGAAGGCTTAGGTACCTATATCATTTTTCCACGTGCGAAGCTGGGGCCGGTCGCTAGTTTCTAATATTTATAAGATCTTTGTTTCTGTAAAATATGAAAAACATAGATGTGCCGATATATTACTAGGTAAGCGAAATGATGAGCGCGCGTGACGTTGCGTAACACATTATCGAATCATTTTGAAACATTTTGCTGTTTCATTGCTCCGGTTTTTTTTTTTTTTTAATTATTAACTAGTGTATGACCGCAATCCCGCCTGATGGTAAACAGCGATGTAATCGTTGATGGTAAAGCGCGTTAGTTTATTAAGAGCCTATTCACTCTAGCCTTGAAGACACATGAATTGTAGTGCGACAAAAACACCGCCGCGGGCAAACTGTCCCTGTCCCTCGATATTCGCGGTATAAAAGAGGAGGCGAAATATAACATAACAACTACTAAACATAACAACAATAACTGCAATGCTTCGATTTCGCCTTCGGGTTGTGGAGGTCAGACGGCAGTCGCTTCACGGAAAATGTCGAAGTTTAGCCATATCAGCAGTTGGACTGGTAAAAGCGGACCCCAGACTCCAAAGCTGAAAAGGCTTCGGATACGACTGGGATTAACGCTAGGATGATGATGATGAAAAGAGGAGGCGAAAAGCATATTTTAGGCATTTCTTTCTGTCTGCTTTTATACATTGCTTTCTTTCTAAGTAATTTCCTTTTAGTAGTTCTTTTTTTTTAAACGTTACACCACTTTAGGAATTATTCCTTCGTCCTGGGTGTGTTTAAAACATTTAAACTCACTTAAATAAACAGTCAGACTATATAATTATCCCTTGCGGGAATCGAATCCGCGACACGGAACGGTGGAAAATTCTCATAGATGTGCCCTGCCACCCTGGGACGGGCGACGGTGTCTGTCAGACTCTTACTGACTAAAAACCACCCAGGTGTTCCATCTCATACTCACAAGGGGGGTTGCGAGAACGAACACTGCTTCCGCAACGGTCAGACGCGGCGACGGGCCGATACTGACCCGCCACCGTGGGTCTCCTCGGGTCAGGGGGGAGGGAGTGAAGTGCATGTCTCCTTCTATCGCTCAGGCGTTGTGCAAACCGTGTCGTCAAAGACATAGTTGGGACAAGGCAGGTTGGGGTTGGCAGGTTTAGTTGGGCAAGAGATGGCAACGTATTTGCTTATCAATAATGTTCTTTTTAATTTACAGTATTGGCAATAATCTCAATAATTTACCACTACGCATCGCCAAAAACAATTGAATATTATCCGCCATTCCAAACGGACCTGAAGTGCTCGGAATGTTTCAGAATTTATTTTCCCTTATGTGCTACTGACAACAAAACATACACAAACGAGTGCTGGTTTAGATGTGTTCAAAGAAGAAAAAGCCCTGAACATCGAGCAAAAATTAGCAGGTATATTATAAGGTTCTTAATTAATACTTCACGCCAGAGCGGCTTTTGGGGAGTTAATTATCAGCTTTGTGGATCAACTGATCAGGTTTAGCCACGCTTCCCTGTTCAAAAATCCCGAAGCGTAATGTCCTAAATAATATGAAAAAAAAGTACTTAAAAATATGACAACAAAATTGATTTTCAGCTTACGGTTTACACGTGATTCCGCAGTGACCATCATTGAAATATCAATTTTAATGTCATAATTTTATGTTATATTTCTTTTTGTCGCATAAAATTCCTTTGCCAGAGAATAAGGAGACATATTATACCTATCGATTACCAACCCGTGAAGTTAATTACGGCCTATATTACGATTTCACAGTGGATCGATGTCATAATAAAGATCCCATTATTAATTATTAAATTATGCTTTATTTTTTTTTTTATAAATATTTTAAAAAAATATAAAAGCATAATTAATTTTTAAAAATATTTATGATAATATTTTTGAAAATCATAAAAACTATAGCAAAAAATCTAAAAGCAAATCGGTTAGTTAGGGGTCCTATTAAATATGTACTGTACTATTCTATTTTCAGATACGGGCCATGCATTCTAGGACAAAGAAGGAAAAGATCTGCCGACTTATACGTATATGAATAATAATTATCCTGAACACTTCGCCTGAAAGTGTTTTGTATATACATATTATTCATTATTATTTTTTTTTAGGGACCTTTAAGCAATAATTATTGTACATGCCAGTCCCATCAGACCCTATAATTAATAATATTAGCAAAAACATCAATAAAAAACCTACTTTATACCGCAAAACGTAATAAAACTTAATTAATTAATAAGCAGTTCTAGAAGTTGGTGTCGACAACAAACATCGTTTACATTTAAATTGAGCTCTCTAACTAGGTCCTCTCTGGCGGACTGAAATCTGACACACTCCGTCAGCAAATGTACAATATCTTCCAGAGTGCCACACACCTCACAATTTGGTGAATTAATTTTTATCATTAGAAATCCAAAATTACTCGGCGGCATGTGTCCAGATTTTAGTCTGTGAGCTACAACTATAAATTCCCTGGTTAGCCTAGCGTTATTAAACCACGGTATATGAGGAGGTTCCGAAACTATAGACCTGTACCATATCCCTTTATCTTCGATCTTGGATTAAAATACTATTTCCAAACTTCATGACACATATGTTTATACCTAGGCAATATTTCTACATAATTTGTTCCTATGTATATACATATTATGTCGAAGCCAACTAGGTCAATAAGCCGTTTAGTCAATGGCCTAGCCTTTGGAAGTAGTGCTCATCTCGCTCCGCCCTTTCGGTTCTCATGCGGTTGATAAAAATTCTAAACTGGTTAGTTTAAAATCATTCATTCATTTGCTCGGGATGCCCTGGTTTAGTTACTGCGCCCAATTCGGCTTACACGTAATTGGTTACGGTTCCAAACTATAATTTATTGAATATTATACAAGCCGTTATTTGAACAGCAGTCGTATAATTAAAAGGCTAAGTGGTTAACTAAACGGGTGATTGAACCAGTTAATTGCGTCTTATATATATACTACGAAAAACCTACACATTTTCATTACCCTCAGAATGAGTTTCATTCTCAAGACTAATAATTTATTGGAAGTCTCAGTAGTCACTCCTTTTCAAACAATATTATCTTTCATGCAGTCTTTCTACCATTTCTTTAGTTTCATTATTAATAAAACAAATGAAGTTTATAGATAATAAAATAAGGGTAGCCTAAATAAAAAAAATATATTCAGATCTGGCTTTTATTTTTAACAATTACCAAGTTATTTTGTTTTGGTTTCGACCTTGTTTAACAATTTATTAACTTGTGCCTATATTAAGTATCTGTCTAAGAGATAAGCTTAACCTAATTGTTAGACTTGGTTTTCATTTAGCCTTGGGCCTCTAGGGCATTGTCTTATTATATGGTCGTATGAATATGACTTTACTGAATCCTAATCCAGAATCAGCTACAATCTGCTCTAACACGGTCTTGCACACGCACTGACGATTTTGTCATATAATTCCAAAATTAATATGTATGACGGGGAAAAACCGTCAGGCAGGCGGGGCCGAAGTTCCGGATAGTCGAGGTGTTTTCTCATCCGCATGAGCATCCATCATGGGCGGTATTTCGAGAAAACGTTGGAGAATAACTATAGTGTGATGTTAGATTCTTATTATTTTAACTGTACAGACACTTAGATCACTTTAATATTAAGGGATTACAATCATCATCTCAGATTAAAACAGATAAGAGCCACTGAGTTTAAGTATGACCAAGCCACTCGATCGAAACTTGAGCAAAGAATGCTCAGCGCCAACGGTCGATCGCTATGTCAAACGCAACTCCAGTCGGTGTTACCATTCGCTCCATGGTGTTACCCGCTCTTAATAAAAATCATAATTTATACGAATAACGACCGATTAATCGACTTCAAAAAATGCTAGAGTAATTTATGGTCAATTGATACTGATACGATAAAACAGCTCCCTAATCGGCGAACACATTTTTGTCAAATGATTGCGACTAGTTGGCATCAGTTGGGATCGTTCGGACCGCCCATTGGTCCGTTTGGTCCAAATGATCCCAGCTAGTCGCAATCATTTGACAAAAATGTGTTCGCCGATTAGGGGGCAGATCACAATATTCAAAATTAACCAGTCACGCGCCGTCGTGTATTATTTTGCTCGAACAATAAACTATTTTTACACATAAGAATAAATTACCAACAATTTACCGCATTCTACCTTTCACCATTGTAATTTTAGCCCAAAATTACTTTCATCACTATTATTCACTAAGGTGAAGGTCGCGACCTCTAACGTCGAGAATATGACTTGGCAAATGACATTATTTTTACGTAAAGAAAGGTGGCCGGCGACTGTACTTCCTGTTAGCCCCATAAGTATTTGTTACCTTAACTGATGTCATCCATTAGGTGGAATTGTCCAAAGGTCGTGTGTTAATTTATTGGTGAGTATGGGGTTAACGCCTGCTAAGTAATTTATTAGGGTAGTTTTGGCCCAGTGGAAACGGACGCGACTTATGAGTGTTAAGTCGTAGATTCGATGTGTCTGGTGATGCCGTGCGGAGGACGGGTCTTAACAATTGTGTTGCGATGTGTGCCGGGTACGATGCGCCAAATGTTATTGTGTTAGGAGTTTGATCGTGGAGGGTCTCCAGCCCCCTAATCGGCGAACACATTTTTGTCAAATGATTGCGACTAGTTGGGATCGATAGGACCGAACGGACCAATGGGCGGCCCGAACGATCCCAACTGATGTCAACTAGTCGCAATCATTTGACAAAAATGTGTTCACCGATTAGGGGGCAGATTAATCGCCCTCTGGCGCAGCATCGTTGGTCTTGTTGTTAGGTTTAACATTGCATCACCTCGCTCAACTGCCGTCTTCCTTCCTACTCACTAAGATTTTTAAGTGAATAGGCTTAATAAACTTGCGCGCTTTACCATCAACGTTTGCATCACTGCTTACCATCAGGCGGGATTGCAGGCAAGCACTAGAATTATTTAAAAAAAATCGAACGTGGAAAGAAAGCTTTAATTTGTGTATATAATTTCATTACTACTGTCCTCAACGGCAAAATAAAATTAACCATCACTTGGTACTTTTGAATAGTCAATGTCGGTCAGTTCAAGAAAAGTGAAGCTAAATTGCAAAGGGATCGTGGAAAACGTTCATATTGTTTTTTATGAATTTTAAACTACCGCTTTACCGCAATCCCGCCTGATGGTAAGCAGTGACGCAATCGTTGATGGTAAAGCGCAATAGTTTATTAAGAGCCTATTCTCTCTAGCTATTTCTCTCACCTTCCCCTTAGTATTCCATCCAAAGGTTGTCTGTAAAAGATCGCTCTTAGCGATAAGAGCGCCCATTACGTCACCCTTTATAGGGTCTTTATATTTATGTTCTGTAGTCTTTATGGTGTACATAATAAAGCGTATATATACTATTCTATTCTATTCTTGAAGATACTCAAATTGTAGTCCAACAAAAACACCGCCGCCGGGAAATTTATCAAGTTCCTCGATGTAAGCGGTATAAAAGAGGAGGCGAAACGCTTCGTCCGGATGGTAGTGGTGTTAACAACGTAAGGGTGGAAACTCGCCATACGATGGGTCGTCGGATGGTGGAACGGAGATGGGGGAATTAAATCATGCAATTTCCTCGCACACTTACCAAAATGCATCCTATAGAACACCGAAAGGCTGGCTACTCTACACTTGTGTTCTAGGCTTTGGAAATGTCGTGGAAATGTTGTTTGGAAATGTTCTAGAACCAGAAATTCAAAGACATATGACATCTACTAGTCGCACTGGTCACTTACAGTGGAAGAGGAAGACTGTACTCCCCCAGTGGGGAACAATATAGTCTAATTATGCAGTATTTTAAAAAAAAAAACTGGACTACTTTACATACTTCAATCTACCGTTGTTGAGTAGCTGAAATTCAAAAACAAACAGCTCGATTTACAATTCTTCTTTTTCTCAGCATATAGAGGTCCACTGATGGACAAAGTCCTCCCCCAAGACCAACTGGGACAACCTCTAATGGCAACCGGCAGCCTAATCGGCGAACACATTTTTGTTAAATGATTGCGACTAGTTGGGATCTTGATATTATTTTACACTAAAATCCCAACTAGTCGCAATCATTTGACAAAAATGTGTAACATTCAACTGCGATCCAAACGGTCCCAACTAGTCGCAATCATTTGACAAAAATGTGTAACATTCAAGTGCGATCCAAACGGTCCCAACTAGTCGCAATCATTTGACAAAAATGTGTTCGTCGATTATATTTATTTTCAACTACAACACTAGTATAAGTGAGAGAATGTGTGAGGCGCTTAATAAACAAAAATGATGGCACAAAGCGCCTCACGCTTTTTTCTCATTTATACTAGTATTGTTTATACTAGTATTGTCATAAATTAAATTTTTAAATTATTTTTAACTTTTTAGTTTCATATTCTTAAAAAGCATGTTTTTTTTAGTTTTTTATACTATATTTTAATTTTACAAGATAACAGAGATCCACTGAGTTAGAACCTAACCAATTCAGACCTACACCGACAGTTAAAACACTCTACCCCTACTCAGTATGCTCATCGGTCTAGCAACGCATGAAGTTCAGTGAATCTACTGAGCAGAACGGTATCTTTTCTGTCGCTAATCATCCTCAGAACGCTATTCGCGCTCTCCGTACTCGTTGCACCACCGACGCGACATTTTTACGCATAATTGCATAGAAGTCATCTACGCTGGCGTCCGCAAACATACCAGATGCACTCGAGGGAGCCGAAACAGAGTCCTGAACATACATATATTATTCTAGCAGCCGCCAGAGACTTTGTTCGCGTGGAATTAATTATGCTCCGCTCCTATTGGTCGCAGCGTGATTTTATATAGCCGAAAGCCTTCCTGGATTAATAGGCTATCCAATACTAATTTTTCAAATCGGACCAGTAGTTCCTGAGATTAGCGCGTAAGAGATTTTATGACTTGGGTAATACACATACCTATATATAAAATTATAAGTATGTGTAAATATGTACAGGAATGTAATGGCCTAAACATCTAAGGTCTAATTTCTCAAAGCAAAGCTTATTTATTATAAGCTTTGCACATCAGGATAGTTACTAGCTAGTTATTTAGTGTGTGAATGTTTATACGAATATATCTTGTAGGGAAATAGGGTTTTATAAAGTAAAGCACGGACAGACAAGACTAGATATTTTATTTCAATTTAGACTTGTCACAAATTTATAGAGTAAGGTAGTTGTCCGTTCGCAAAACTAGGTCATGCAAGGAGAAGAACTGGACAAGAAACTCCTTGGAAACATGACAACATATCAATCAATATGTTTCATTCTTTGTCAATGTTATCTTTAAAATACACTAACTTCTAACTCTTGGACAGCAGTCCAAGAGTACTTAGAAGTATAGCAACATAATACCATTAGCCAGGAAAGTATTCCCAACCTAAATAACACACAATATACATTATAATCATAAATCTATAACAATGTCTAATGACTTATTTACTTACAGCAATTTGGTGCAGTTCCTTCAGATATATTATTCACTTATATTTATTAGTTATAACTTTTAGAATTCTCGACTCAGACTGTCCAGAGCCGGCTACATCTTGCCCTTATATAACCCTCTAACATACCGCTCTTTTCGACCAATCACAAACGAGTATCGTGTGTGGGTAAAATTACTTCAGATAATTCGTCACCTTTATGGTAAACTAACGAAACTGCAAAAAACAAATTTTACAGGAGAGCGTTTTGAAACTTTAGATTGACGATATTTATTTTTAAGAAAGGGATGTAATAAATTCTGCGATAAATTTTAGTTTCAAAATCCGCCTGCTTTTATTTGCCATAAATGGATTATACATTTATAACACGCATCACAAATAAATGCATATTCGTTACTTTAAACCTCCATACACGAGAGTTCAAAGGTATTATATTACGCTTCAGTAAACTTACGAAAATGGTAGTTTCGTAACTTCGTAACTAAAATATTCAATAAATATTTTGGTAAACTTACGAATGTGTCACTTTCGTAAGTTTGCTAAAACGTAATATAATACATTTGAACTCTAATGTATGAAGGCGTAAAGTAATGAGAATGCATTTATTTGTTATTCTTGTAGTATAAGAATAATATATTCACGACATTATAATTATACTTATTATTCCTTTAAAATATGTGATTAATCTCATAAGATAAATACCTAATATAATAACACGTATCAGAAAAACATATTAAGTTAATTCATATAATTATGTTTGGAGTATTAGTAGAGTAATAATAAAATACGTGTACAAATAATTGTAACTATTTATTTAAGACAGAAACAATATAGTCGCGACTTTCACAAAGTAATCAAAGTAAGAGGAAATAGTAGAAAAAGTATCTATTTGAAGATTGTGTGAGATGCTGAAGATAAAGAGGAACTGTAGGTATTCCTACAATTTCTCATCTTCTTCAGCATCTGGTTCAGGCAAGCGATCTTCAATAGATTCCGAATCTGGGAGGTTTTTATAAAATGAATGGTAATATTTTGGGATTTGGCTATCAGTACAGAGTTTTAGTAGGTCTCTTTTTTTTTGTTTAGAAATAGGTATTCTTTCTGTATAAATATTTTTTGGTACTATACACGTACTTTTTCCTCTTTTTGATTTTATAACAAATTCTTTTAAGGGTTCGTCATTGTAATCAGTTTTGATGAATATTGACTTAGGATTATCTTTGCGGTATTGAATCCACACAGCATCTTGGAAATTTGTCTTTACTTTGGGTCTTGTCTCCTCTAGTGCTCCATTGCCTTCTTGCTCATTATTTCTTTTAACTTTATTTGAGCATTTCTTCTTTGAACTTTGTTTACTAGAAATTTCTTCCACAAACTGACACTGATTAGGATTGAAATCTAAAAAATCGTCATGAACTAAGACATTTACATTAAATGGCCGGGGATTAGTTCTGGCTAGTCTCATCACCTGTATCCACCCATCCGGAGTGTATATTGCTGTATTTTTACATTTCTGTTCTATTTTCGAGTGAACAGAATCACACTCCATGTGACTATGTCCAGACTCGTAGAAAACATGATCAATTATGTTTACTGTGGAATGATTCGTTACCAACTGGAGCAACATACAGCAAAAACTATAATTTTTTTGCTGTCCGCCACAATTATCTGACATCATTCTCACATGTGTTACGCCTTGTTTATGACTACAAATATATTTGAAAACACAAGTTGCAATTTCAGTACTTCCCCGTTTACCCTCCGTTTCGTCCCAAGTAAAACAGTCGACGTCCTGATCGCCAAATTTATAAAACGTTAAATTATATACAGCTAATTTCCGAACATAAAAGAATGGTCCAGACGCACCTTTAGGTGTTTGGAGGACTGCTTCTAGGTCAAAATTAAATGCCAAAGTCTTCGGATCATTCTTTGCTGCTGTTTTGTCTGCGTCTCGACGCAGATAAGCATCGTCGCGCCGCTTAAGGTGTTTTGAATGATTTTCCTCTTCAGGGATACTCAGGTCATGTGTTTTTAATTCCTTGTAAGCAACACACTTTTTGCAGAGATCCTTTTTCGGCACATGGAATTTTAATTTATAGGACCTGAAGACTTTCCGATAAGTCTCTATTCCTGCTGGGATCTCGCCTTCATCTTCACATTTTTTTTTGTATAATGAATACATGATGGTCACATTCAGTCCAGAATCTAGATACTTGAACTCTGAATTTTTTCTGCTATAGTGCGACTCCATGGCAGGAAACGAAAAAATATGGTTTTTAATTCGATCAAGTCTCTCACTAGAAAGTTTGTTAGGTGGAGGTTTTTTGCCTCTGTTGTCAGCTAAAAGAACCCCTTCTTCAGAAATCTTTTTTAAAGCTCCCCGTACTATGCCTTCCTTGATGTTTAAAGTGTCTAAAAAGAAATCTCTGCATACAGTAACTTTTTTATTATTTACTGTAAAACAATATTGATGCGTACTTACTTTGCGTGATGGACCATTTACAGTAGATCGTTTCTTATTTTCTTTTGTAACGTGTTGGATAATAAATTGACGCTGTACTTGTAATGACTCCATAGCTCGAAATGAGTCATAAATTATTTTTCTCGCATCTTCAGGTACATTAGCGTTGCATTTATGTTTGTCTTTTGTCAGACACTTGGGTTGCTTCAGCGGCGCAGCCGCAACATATTTTCCTTTGCTTGTTTTATAGGCTTTACCTCTCAAACGTTTGCTTCTTTCAATGCGTCTTTTCCAGGTATTAGGATTTGAAAAGTGCTTTTTCTTCGGGGAGCTAGACTTAATTATTGAAAACATGGCGCCGGACACAGAAGCACGTCTTTTTAGTATTTTTGCAGGTGGTTGCATCTGCTGCAAGTCATTTTCCGAGCATCGTCTCTCTGATAGTTTGGAGGTAAATTGAAATTGTCGCTTACTGCCCCTATTAGGTATGCTAGTTTCCGAAAAACATCGTACATTTTCGTCAGCCGTAGGCAAAATAAGCTCTGTTGATATTTCATGATTTTCGTTATCATTCAAAGATGAACAAGAGGTGGTTGATTCATCTATATATATTCCGTTATTATTAGAGACGTAATCCGGATCCCTAACACTGTCATCACTATCGCAATAATCAATTACATTTACATGATTTGAAACATCATTATCTACGTTGCTTGCTTCATGCTCAGTTAAAATATTAAATAATTGTTTTGTTTCTGGTGACATTTCTGGAACAGGTGATGATAATGGCGAAACGCTGTTCATCATTGCTGCCAATTGAGTTGGTGAGCATAGTGTATGAGAAAAGTCTTCTTGTATTTCTTGCCGTAAAGTGACAGGATCAACAATAACTAGAACAATGCAAATTTATTTACTTTAGTTATCAATTCATAGCTTGAACTATTTCACATTACTTGGTAACATTTATAAAAACACAATGTATAAGCTGGATAAGCCGTGAAGAAGTATTAAACATACAATCACACACTCAGCAACTGGATGGATATGCTTATATATGTCGTGATAACACTATTTTACGTGATATCCACATCATGAAATATAGGGTTTTAGTATTCAATTGAATGAGCTTACCTGGTAAATTTTTATCATCACTATTTTTTTTCAAATTTAGTGGGGTAATTGGAGAATATGGTGGTGGAGAAACTGAAAGCAACGTGTTTAAATTTGGCGTTTCTGGATTGAGTCAGCTGAAAAAAACAAACTAAGTCGAGATTTATGCCATTAGTTGCAGTAGTTTGTTAATTTTCCGTTCCACAATAGGTGTAACTCTTATTAAATCAAGAAGCTATGAGTAAGTTGTTTATTCATAGCAATTAATAAAATTAATGTTATTAATACCTATTTGTGATAATTCCGCTGTTATCTAAAATCATGCTCGTTAACAAAGCAAAGCACACATAAAACATTTCCAACACCTACATGCAGAATATTATACGATTCATACTGCAATAAGTAGATACCTATCCCGAATCAATCTCTGTCAGGAGGCGCGTTTTATCCTCTCGCGAAGCATTGGCAATGTTGAATCGTCGACCGTTACACACTCAGTCTGTCGCATAGACACTGTATTAGAATGAAACTATGAAACCAAGACACAAAATAATTATAGTTAAACGCCCTAAGATTTCTATGAAATAATATAAGGAATTCCAACTTACCTCTTAAGCCAACATGAGCCGATTGTCCTTGATCAATAATTTTCTTTCTGATATCCATTAATTGCTGTTTTTTTTCCAATAACTGTTCTAATAAAAAAATCTGTAAAATTAAATAACAATTATTCGTTAAAATCGTCTTCCGATAAAACCAATGACTACAAATAGTTATGTTAATACAAATATTATAATATTTTAATAATTAACAATTGAATCATTTAATACTCACGTTTTCATTAGCTTCCATTTTTTTTTCCTGATATTATTGATACACACCTCTTCACAAATTACTAACTTAAAACACTTTTACAAATGAAATAATAACAAAAGCAAACAAAAGACGACGACACCTACGTCTTTCCTGACGTTTGTTACAATTATTGTATTGTACTGACCGTTGCCCGATACTTTTTGAATTCAATGACAATAATAAAATACTCTGTCTCGCTTTCACCAATAGGACGTTCGGCAGTTGCGTTCGCGATTATGCATAACTTCGAACTAATATCTTTACTTTTTATATTATGTATGCGATGTTGTGATATTAATATTTCATTGAATTTAGTATTACTTGAAACCTTGATTAATATGAAGCTACTATAAATAATATTTTTTTTTCTTAATCAAACTACGAATGTAAATTTACGAAAATGCCCAATTTGTAAGTTTGCTATGGGACATTGTAGACACTTTTAAAAAAAAACTCCCAATGCGGACTTACGAAAATGCCCGATGCAGAAGTTTACTATGGCATATTTGACTCTCTTTGTCAAACAAGGTACCAATGTAAATTAACGAAACTGCTCGATTCGTAAGTTTGCTATGGGTTACTTAAGCCTCTTAAAGAATATATTCTACCAATGTGAACTTACGAATCTTACGTATTCGTATGTTTACTGTGAGCCGCTAGATCGATTCATTAAAGTGTGCTATGATCTCAATTCACGAATATGACAGATTCGTAGGTTGACCGCGGTGCATTTTTTCGGATTTCACGTTTTCAACTACGTCAAAACAACTGATATTAGTTTCGTAAGTTTAATATGGGTGTATCGACAAAAAAGTTAGATTCGCACTATGACATTTCTGTAACCGTTAGAGATAGAATTTTGAAAATTTTACACCATATGTAGGACAACATAAGGTGTAGTTTTTAATAGAAATGTCAAATTTACAAAAACTGCAGATTCGTAAGTTTGCCGTAGAGGTGACGATATACGAGATTATAAACAAATGTTATGTTTTAGAATCGTTTTGAAACATATTAGCATCACTAAGCAATATATTAAATGTTTACTATAGTCCTTGAAATATATTAATTTTAACAACATTATAATGTAAACAAAATAACTCGTCCATCTTTGAACCAATCAGCAAAGAGCATCACATCTTACTAAAAATAACTTTTAGCATAGCTATGAAGAACCCTTGAAAATATAATTAAACTGTTTTAAATATTATTAAAGTATTATTACAATTAATTACTTGTTCTTTTATAAGCTGTATATAAAGCTAGATAAAATACTGACATCCTCAGAGTTCAGAGAATAATTCTAAAGTAAGTAATTTCTTATTTGAATTACAATATAAAATCATAACAAACATTTTAAGTATCATTAATTGTTATATTAACATTTATAACAATATTAACATAAATAATTGTGTGATTTGATTTCAGTTAGCAGTGAACCATAGATTCGTTCAGAAACGATTTCAGTTAGCAGTGAACCATAGATTCGTTCGGAAACATAAGTCAATCCCTACGTTTAGGAATCACAATAGTCTCGATGATAATTGTTTACATAAAAATTCTAACATCAGTTTATGAAATCTCTCTTATGAAAATGTTAAATAAAGTTACTTTTATTTTGCTTCATTAACTTGTTTCCAACCTATTAATGTTGGTAAAATAATATTGTTGAATGGAACGTAACCGTACATTTGTCAATAACATCTGTCATCTCATAGACTGACCTTGATTTCTTTTGTATATGATTGTGTTTTATAGTGTGATATCTTTATAAAAACGTAAATAATCTAACACGGCCATGCTGAATGGTACTTTGCTCTCAAAGTACACATGAAATAATTTGGCCATACAGATATTTACATGACAGTGCAATGAGAATCAGATGGTGTTAACATACAATCATATCCTTATTTTGTAACACTCTTTGTGACCACTTGCGATTTTATTTATTATATTATCAATACAAAGTTTTATCTTATGTAACAACTTGCATCCAATATATTCACAGTCTCAAATTATTTTTGTGAACACTTGCGATTTTATTTATTATATTAACAATACAAAGTTTTATCTTATGTAACAACTTGCATCAAATATATTCACAATCTCAAATTATCTTTGTGACCACTTGCAATTTTATTTATTATATTTACAATACAAAGTTTTATCTTATGTAACAACTTGCATCAAATATATTCACAGTCTCAAATTATCTTTGTGACCACTTGCAATTTTATTTATTATATTAACAACACAAAGTTTTATCTTATGTAACAACTTGCATCAAATATATGCACAGTCTCAAATTCTTAAGCTCATAAGCACTAGAATTTACATCAAGTAATGCTAAGTTTTATCTATGTAACAACTTGCATCATATTATATCTTATCCTCAGTCTCAATTCTTTGAGCACTAGGATCTAAAATTTTATTCTTAGTATCTATCCTATGTACTAGAATTTACATCAAGTAATGCTAAGTTTTATCTTTGTAACAACTTGCATCATATTATATCTTATCCTCAGTCTCAACTCTGAGCACTAGGATCTAACATTTTATTCTTAATATCCTCTGTACTAGAATTTACATCAAGTAATGCTAAGTTTTATCTTTGTAACAACTTGCATCATAATTATTATATATTATCCTCAGTCTCAACTCTGAGCACTAGGATCTAACATTTTATTCTTAGTATCCTCTGTACTAGAATTTACATCAAGTAATGCTAAGTTTTATCTTTGTAACAACTTGCATCATATTATATCTTATCCTCAGTCTCAACTCTGAGTACTAGGATCTAACATTTTATTCTTAGTATCCTCTGTACTAGAATTTACATCAAGTAATGCTAAGTTTTATCTTTGTAACAACTTGCATCATATTATATCTTATCCTCAGTCTCAACTCTGAGCACTAGGATCTAACATTTTATTCTTAGTATCCTCTGTACTAGAATTTACATCAAGTAATGTTAAGTTTTATCTTTGTAACAACTTGCATTATTTTATATCTTATCCTCAGTCTCAACTCTGAGCACTAGGATCTCAAATTTTATTCTTAGTATCCTCTGTACTAGAATTTACATTACATTTTTATTAAATTAGCTTTGTCTATGCAAGTACTGAAATCAAGTATTAGGCTAAAGAAAAGCTTATAAATTTAATTTTTGTTATTAAAAAGTCATCTAACACGGTACTGACAAATTCTTAATTTGAAAGTAAAACTATAACCAAGAAGTCAATTAAATGGTTTGCTCTAAATGACTTTCAACAGAAACGTTCTGATTTGAACGTTATGAACCCACTCGCCTTTATGTCTCTAAGATTTCCAATTCCTTTCGAGGCCAATATATTCATATTATTCATTTCTATTAATTTATTATTTTCATATCAAATTGTTTTCTAAAATGATAATCTCATAGGGTATAGGCATATTCTCATATCCCTTAAAATTTATCACTTAATTTATCATGACGTCTATGGTCCTTGTTAACAAAAACGGTGGGTGTCTCTAATATTATAGATTATGTTTTTACGTCTAGTGAAATCATAAGTTTCTTAAATATTTCAGCAGCTTGATTTAGTCTTTGCATAGCCAAGTCACTTTCTGCCTGAACATCAATATATTTAGTATTATTAGTATCAGTAATCATTTAATAGAGCCTGTATGCAAGGTATATTTGTATCACGTCTTATTAACAACGCAGCAACGGGGTAAAACTAGTTGTTTTTTTTTTAATAGAGTTATAGATTGCTGGACCTTCCATAAACCTTTCGGCCAGTCTGACTTATTAGGACATTCTGCAGTTAGCATATTTATTATGGTTATAACATATCTCTCTACTTGTAAATTAGCTTTATGGGTAACTATAGCTATCATATGATGATTAACTTGCCATTAATCGAATTTTGTTTGTGTTGAAATTAGTTCCTCTATCAATAATATGTAATTAAGGATGGAGTACCAAATATGCTAAATATTTCACGTACTATATCTACCACTTCCCTTGTTTTAGACCTGAATGTGATTTACTTTTTGTACATACTAAGCAATGATTTATATATATTTTTATGAATTTACCCTTTCCTGGAAATTTTCAATGCTTTGTTATATCCTACATGACAGTTTTCATCATGATAAAGCCGTAAAATACAGAAGTATACTGCCTTTAGGAAGGTAAATGATTGGGTCAGCAGAAAAGTTCAGCTTTATAAAGTAAATTATTATTTTTTTTTTTTAGAGTATTTTGATATATCAGCAGATTGAACTTTTTCTATT
This sequence comes from Sesamia nonagrioides, assembly GCA_017933935.1. Lineage (NCBI taxonomy): Eukaryota > Metazoa > Arthropoda > Insecta > Lepidoptera > Noctuidae > Sesamia > Sesamia nonagrioides. The sequence continues at coordinate 196,598 of JADWQK010002064.1, forward strand.
GAGTATTGTTATAGATTTAGTAGTATAGTAATATGTATAGTTTCAGAATCTTTATGTTGAGCTGATTCAAAACAAGATTTTTGAGAAAGTCAAGTTTATAATATTTACCGAAAGAGGAGGAGGGCTTTCATAATCTGCATGACTAATATATTCTCCTTTTTTTTTTATTCAATAATCTCAAAGCTAAAATCTTGCAATTAATTCCGCAACTAAGCGACTCTAGGTATTAGGTCACTTCATAGCGATGAATTTGGTTGCTTTACGATCAGTTATTATTTTGAACTTTATTCCTAGGAGATAAACACGAAAATGCTTCAAAGCATTGTACATGGCAAGAGTCTCTACTTCATATTTTCAATTCTAGAACCAAGAAGTTCTTTAATAATTTCTTTGCTCTTTTCTCTTATAATTTGATGATTTATAATCTGGTCCCTTGTTAGTTTACTGCCAGTTAATATATATACCATCTACCACCTATGTATCACCTGGTATATCTTTATATCAGGGAATTGTACTGAGTTTCTTCCAATAATACAATCGTAATAAAAATTATTATCGTTGACAAACACTGTTTTAAACGGATACTCGAATCCGTTTCGAGATTTTGCACCAGTATTTAATAATGCTTTTACAGAGATCAGCTTTTGTTATTTGTAACATTTTTTTGTTTATAAATTGCTTATGCCAGCCAGCTGTTGACAATGTTATGGTCCTTTTGACACAACATACAATAGAAGCAACTTTTAAGAATATCGGTATGTTTCAGGTTTACTATCTTTAGCATTAAGGTAGAAACAATTATTATTAATTCTCCCCTTTTGCAGCATTTTTCTTTGTGGCTATAATTAGTTATAGATAGTAACTCGTGACTTACTATCATTATGCGACGAAGGTTTGTTCTGCTCAAAAGGGTCCTTTTACAGTTTTTGGTCCAGATTGAAAGCAAAACTATTAATGCTGTAGTACAGGTCAATCTAAAATTCGTTAATACCCCCGCATTCAAGCTCAATTAATTGTTCAGTTGTATAGCCTATGTAACAAGTATATTATAGTCTTAGTAATTCTCTTGAGTATTCATAAGTCGTTTAGGTCAAGTCAATCAAGTATCAAATAAAGTCTATTCAATATCCGTTACTTCGTCTTATCTAACTTATACATAAGAAGTTCTGTAAGGTTCATTTGTGAATTTAATTATTAAGAGACAGTTGAACTTTATATACTTACATTTCTTTTCTTTTTCAAAATATTTTTTTTTTTTACGTTGCAATTCAATTAGCAAACAAATCCCGTGCTATCAGAGAGTAGCCCTGACCAAGCACAGTAATGTTCAATATTTTGTGCTATGGTACTACCAACGAGCACCATGTACCCGTACCAAATATTTGTGTAGTTAGCATTTGCAACAATGTGCGGTAAGGTACCACTAGTGTGGCCTAGCCATGTACCCACACACGGTATTATATACTATCTACACAAAACATTGCAATTAAAAATACAATAGATATAAGTCCTGTCCCTTAATAGGTTTTTCAAATGTTATTTGAAGCAACATTGAAGTTATTCGTTACTTGAATGATCTTAACATAAGATTTTTTTTTTTACAATTACCCTCTTTCATTTAGTTTACATAAATATGAAAAGAAGATAATTCTTTACCGACTAATAGCTTCTAGATGTTTTCACTGCAGGTCGAGGTTCTGGGGCTCTGTATTTTTTTGAAGTACATACAGGATTATTCTTGTATAGGACACTAGGTACAGGATTGCTGCTCATGCAGTGCAGCAGTTCCACCAACGTCAGAGAAGACAGCCTGATGTCATCATTATGGCGCGGGTGAAGTCAGCGACCCGCCGATCAACGACTTCCGAAATATCGTCATAAGCTCCAACGTCGATCATGAAAATAACAATAAAAAAATATTAGTTTTGTACACCAGAGCCCTTATTCATCCCACTTCTGATAAGAGATTTTATGACTTGGGTAATACACATACCTATATATAAAATTATAAGTATGTGTAAATATGTACAGGAATGTAATGGCCTAAACATCTAAGGTCTAATTTCTCAAAGCAAAGCTTATTTATTATAAGCTTTGCACATCAGGATAGTTACTAGCTAGTTATTTAGTGTGTGAATGTTTATACGAATATATCTTGTAGGGAAATAGGGTTTTATAAACCCTATTAGGGGTAAGGGGTAGGGGGGTTTATTAGGGTTTTATAGGGTTTTAGGGTATAACAATATTAACATAAATAATTGTGTGATTTGATTTCAGTTAGCAGTGAACCATAGATTCGTTCGGAAACGATTTCAGTTAGCAGTGAACCATAGATTCGTTCGGAAACATAAGTCAATCCCTACGTTTAGGAATCACAATAGTCTCGGTGATAATTGTTTACATAAAAATTCTAACATCAGTTTATGAAATCTCTCTTATGAAAATGTTAAATAAAGTTACTTTTATTTTGCTTCATTAACTTGTTTCCAACCTATTAATGTTGGTAAAATAATATTGTTGAATGGAACGTAACCGTACATTTGTCAATAACATCTGTCATCTCATAGACTGACATTGATTTCTTTTGTTTATGATTGTGTTTTATAGTGTGATATCTTTATAAAAACGTAAATAATCTAACACGCACATAAACAAACAAAGAAACACTTCAGCTTTATATATTAGTATAGATATAGATTGGTTATGATTGTTGTGGATTAAAGGTTCACTGATAGGCGAGTAGAAGTAATTGTTATTTATTCATACCAAACCCTAGCTTAGTAATATTATGTGACATTACAATTGTTGCTACGCTAAAGAATATCATTTACAATTGACCAATGAGAGAACAGTAATTTCTTCGTCTTAATTTATCATATTATTTATTGCGAAAATAAACGTCGAAAAAGTGTAAATTCCGAAATTCCAAACTATTTTGGGGCCCACTTTTGATCGGACCAGTACCCTAATTACGTAACGCGCCATTCCTATTAGTTGGAATCATTTCGAAGCAAATTGCCAATCCATTGCTCATGTGTTCGAAAATATGTCTGCTCTAAAACGTAAGTAATGCAATGAATGTTGTTGAACTGTCAAAATGAGACCCGTTGCTACTGATAGTGTGTTACACAATTAAATAAAAAAATCGTTTATTTTCAGACAAAAAAATCCATAATAAAAAATAATTAATTGGATGTGCACATCACTAGGAATTACAAAAAGGGCTTATCAAACCCCCGAACATGAAGTTCAGTGAACCTCTTCAGAAGAACAGTGTCAGTTCTATCTCCTATCCATTTAAGGGCACCGTCTCGACTCCCCCGAACCCGCCTTACAACCGACGCCACTTTCTTCCTCATCAAGTCGTGAAAGCCGTCAACACTCGCGTCGGCAAACATGCCAGATGCACTACAATATCGAGGGAGGCGGAACAGTGACCTGAAAATGTTGTTATAAAGGACACGCAACAATTACCCTGCAGATGCATCTGATTAATTATTTTACATGGAGCGACTGCCTTTTTGATCTCTACAATCCAGTTAATGTATATCACAATATAGAATACACTTTATTACGATACCCCTTGTCATACATAATCAGCTTATAATACTTCCACTCCTGGGAAACACGCCTCCTCTTAGTGGGTACAAATCACAGAGACCGCAATTTACGGGTCGATGTAACAACCCGTAACGAATATCAAAGATATCTAGAAATGACAGCTGAAACCAGCACCTTAATGTACTTTCTGTACTGAAATCTGGATCTGGATCACCCATTCACGAATTACCTGCTACAAGCGTAACCTAATCTTTGATCTACCCGTATTGCTATTAATTTAGTCATGAGTCCCTCTTTAGCCTAAAGGCCGTGTAGCAGAATGAGTATACGATGATAGAAAAAGTTCCGAAATGCTCTGCTTCCTTTTGGGTTTCAAGTCGGTTCCAGTCGCTTGAAGACGGGGTCTAAAAGGAGGGTCGCGGGTCCACGACTTCGGACCAATCGCGCTTTGCCATTGGCCGAAATCAGAAACCCCGCGGTTGACACATGACAAATAATCATGTGTAGTTAGAATGGGGTAGCGTGAATAGAAATTGCGAATTGGGGATAATATCGATCCAAATAATGTATGAATGCGATACAGGCCGTAAAAGCAATTTCTAAAACAAATCGCCCAAAATTAAGTAAACTACAAAATGGAAAACAAAACACACGCGGAACAAATTCGAATTTCGGAACGCCATCCCCGCAAAGTTTCTTTGTGTGAAAATCTAAAAGTTCCAAACTAACCCCCTATTTAGCCCCTTTATGGGTTGCATTTACTGAACCTTCTCATGTGGTACTAAACATAGTTATACAAGTAACTTTTGTGCAAAATTTCTTGCTTTTTTTACACCCAGTGGTCTGTGCGTTATTTGTCAGAATATGAATTCTAGATTTGTAAGATTAACCTTAACTTAGTACTTACCAACCCAAGTTAGGTAGTTAGCATCGTTCCACTTTTCAGACTTCCACCGGCATCGAAATTTTTAATAGGGTGTTTATTGGGAGGCCCACTAAGTTCGAACACGCTAAATAAAACAGCGTAGTTCCAATCCAATACAAGAAAAGTTTGAGGTTCAAATATTTGCCGGAGCTGTGCTACCTACTTTTATTTAGGTCACGCTTATTTAGTGCATAAAATATTGTTCGACACGGTTTTTTAAATAGAATTAGGCCTGATGATCTGTCTGACAAGTCCTATGAAAGAGTGTAGACCGCGTATCGGCAAGAGTAATGTAGAACGAACCCCAGATAGAAGAACTTAAAGCTTAAACTTGAGGCTTAGATGATGAACTACGATAAGTTGAGTTGATTGATTGATGAGAATACCAGCAGTATTTTTTTTTAAATACCGCACTAGTACATTATTCATATGATTACGTATAATAAACAAACAGATACGGACTTTTCGCAGCGGTTAACACGCCTGCCTGCGACGTGGAGGCCCCGGGTTCGATCCCCGGCCAAGTCATGATGGAAAACGATCTTTTCCTAATTGGCCTGGGTCTTGGATGTTTATCTGTATATGTATCTATTATAAATATAGTATCGTTGAGTTAGTATCCCATAACACAAGTCTCGAACTTACTTTGGGGCTAGCTCAATCTGTGTGATTTGTCCATATATATTTACATTTTTTTTTGTTTTATTGTAAATAAGGGGCTAGTTTCTAAATAATAACGCCGCAAAAGTCGATCGATCAGGTTAAGCTACGCTTGCCACGGTTATACTATAGATAAGTTGACCATCTTTACATATTGAGATCCTCTCTACGCTTCGGAGAGCACGTTAAGCCTTTGGTTTGGGCCAGGGTTGCGGGTTGGTTAAAAAATAAACCGTGGCCCTGACCGTCGCACAGGCAAGTGAAGGAACACGGGTGTGTTTCAGTCAGTAAAAGTCTGACACGCCCTTCCGCTCCACCAGAGCGGAAGAGGTGATTTGATGATTTCCCATCCAAAACAAAAAAAAGCCTTTGGTCCTGGCTGTCATTCGTAGGTTTTTGACAGTCCTTACGGGTCGTTAGAAGTCCGAAAGTCTGACCTCCAGTCTTACCAAGGGGTATCATATAACCCAGTTACTAGGTCGTGAAGGTCAGATCGCTCCATAACATACTAGTATTCAGCTGAATCAAGTAAGACTGGAAGCTGACCCTGGCATAGGAAAAGGTAGTGGATGATGTTTTCATCATCATCTCAGCGTTAATCCCAGTCGCATTCGAAGCCTTTTCAGCTTTGGAGTCTGGAGTCCGCTTTACCAGTCTAACTGCTGATTTTTAGCTAAACTTCGACGTTTTCCGTGATCGCTTCACACCGTCTGAACTCTACAACTCGAAGGCGGTATCGAAGCATTGCAGTTAGACCAATTGTTGTACTTTTGAGGGCTCCAACAACCCGTAACGACTGCTACTACATGTAATTGTTTTACATCGAGGGACTGAAACCGCCAGCAGCGGTGTTTCCGTCGGACTACAATTTGAGTGTCTTCAAGGCTAGAGGCTCTTAATAAACTAGTGCGCTTTACCATCAATGATTATGTCACTGCTTACCATCAGGCGGGATTGCGGTCAAACGTTAGTTTATAACTTATAAACAAAAAATGTTTTAATGTAATTCTGTTATTTTTAATTGGTAAATTTTTACTGTTTGTACATATGTCCTAAATGTATCCCAAAAATAAAACAATACTTGTTTCTTTCCTCTTTTTTTTTAATTAAGAACTTAGCTGGCTCCACGTGACCAGTATTACACTTTGAACAAAATTCGTATGCCACACTCGTCGGGTTGAAGTTCGACGTGGCCAATTTTCCACAGATTTCCAACAAGAGAAACTTTGCGACTTTTCTAATATGCCTTGGGATAGCAGCAACTTTGTATTGTGAACTTTCTATAAGTATGTTAATAAAATGAGTAGCTGTGACTTGAAAAATATTGGGAAAATTCGTACTTCTAAAACAGTTTTATTATCTGATTATCAGATATTTCCAATACTTTCAAAGTCTTTCTGTATCTTTCTCATTATTTGTTAATGTATAATTTCAATACGAATAATAAAACCAATATTTTGTTACAATTTATCTTTGAAAAGAGTTTTTTTATATGATAAGTAGTGATGCAATCGTTGATGGTAAAGCGCGCTAGTTTATCAAGCCTATTCACTCATACTAGAATTTTCATACATACACTATTCAAAACTGAGTGAATAGGAATGAATACGACAGTTGAGCGAGGTGATGCAATGTTAAACCCAACAACACAACCAACAATGCTGCGCCAGGGGAAGATTGATCAACCTTAGACACAGACTCTAGAAGAGGTGGGCACCGATGTCCCCGAGGTGACGCAAGCAGAGACGGGAGCAGCCGTGTCGCGGCTCCGGGCCAAGAACAAAGCGCCCGGACCCGACGGAGTTCCTGGCCGAGCTCTCGTCTTGCTCTGAAGGACTTGGTCTTGGCTCTTCATGGCATGCCTCGAGCAGGGTCAGTTTCCCAAGGTGTGGAAGGAGGAAAAGCTGGTCCTGCTCAGGAAGGAGGGGCGCCCCGTGGACTCACCGTCTGCGTATCGGCCCATAGTGCTGCTCGACGAGGCGGGCAAACTGATGATAGACAGATAGACAGATGGGTCATCTATCGGGGACCTGATGGTGCCGGTCGGTACCTAATGTCGTGCGGTGTTCCACAGGGTTCAGTTTTGGGACCACTCCTGTGGAACATCGGATACGACTGGGTGTTGAGAAGCGAGCTCCCGTCCGGCGCCGACTTGACGTGTTATGCGGACGACACGCTTGTCACTGCCCGGGGGAGCTCGCATAGGGAAGCGACGTTGGTAGCCATGGCTACCGTGTCACAGGTGGTGAACCGCATCCGGCGCCTGGGCCTTGACAAGTCGAAGGTCATGGTATTTCATGGCCCCCGGCGGTGTCTCGGGGGTGCCCTGCGTACGGCTTCACCAGACATCATGCCGGAACACGACGAATCGCTTGGCTGTAGCCGTGAAATTTGTTGATAGTTCTTCTCCATAAGTCCCTTCTAAACTGTGGATTATGCAACTGGCTTTATCTTACTAACTGACCAAGCGACAGATTTTAATACTCTAAAAATGCATGTAATTAGTTAATTTAAAATAAATGCTTTGAGCTCCAGTTTTGTTGAATATGAAGAAATGTAAAATATGAAAAAAACCCAACATATAATGATCCTGGCATTCCTTACACTCTTTTTTACTTTACCTGTTACTCTTTTTGACATAGAACATGCTCTCGTTCTGTGTCAACAAGAGAAACAAAATGTTTGCTCAGAAACATCATTTACCAGTCATCAGCTTTCTCTTATTATTTAGCTTTTTCTTATCCTACTAATATTATAAATGCGAAAGTTTATGAGAATTTTTTAATGGATTTATTCTTACGGTTTTACGCAAAAACCCTTCCGTGGATATGGCTGAAATTTGGCACACATACGGTTACCAGCAATAAAACATAGGATGCTCTTATCACGATATTCCCACGGGATAGAAACTTATTCGGGTGCAGCTTGTAGAATATAAGTTTCTGTCTGCGAATTCAACTACATACATGAAACATGACATATAATTCTATAACATTCGGCAATACATTAGCACCCAATTAAAATTTCTAGATTTATTAGCATACGTCACTTTAACCAAACCTACATATTGACCTTATTTTAATAAAATATTGGTTGTTCTAAAGCCCAAAAAAATATCTATTTTTCGCGTGTTTTTGTTTTTTGTGTTCATTCAATTCATTGCTTTCAAATCGAATCTACGGCCCATATAAATTTACAGTTTCGAACACTTATGAAATTATTCCACGCCAACAAATCATAAAACGAAATAGCTAGCTTAACCTATAGCCTGATCCTATATGTCAAAGATAAATTTAAAGAATGAAAGTTTAAATATATGAAGGTCTGCATAGGCATTATACATTTGAGCAGTAATTGTAATAATCTGTTGACAATGAAGCCCAATTATATTTTGAATCATCTGGGGTGATACTACTCGTTATTTAGTGTATGTGCTCTTCATACACTGCAAACTTGGCGAGTAAGACCTAAACAGAAAAACGTGTATCAAAAACATTCTAAATACTCTCAAACATAGTTAATTTATTTCATTGTGTCTGTCATTTAATGGGTCATATACAGTGGAGTCATAAACTGCGAGATCAGGTACAAAACAAAACAAAATAGTCCACAGAATCAGTCCAAAAAATGAAAATGAAATTAAGAATGTATAAATAAACTAGCTGACCCGGCCACACGTTGCTGTGGCTAAAGTTTTTGTTATATTACATTATAGTAAACAATCTAAGAGGAACGATAAGAGAACATCAGTAACGGAGTCCACTATGCTTTTTCACACAGGTGGTATTTGTTAAAAAATATGGCGATCTCCTTATTTGACTTTCTACTACTATAACCCTTTAGTACAATGAAATTATTTACGAACAAAGGTTCGTAAATAATTTCATTGTACTAAAGGGTTTACGAAAATGTTGATGTTGGTATACAAATTCACTGGATTCAGATATGAAGGGGAAGTACGTTGAACACAATTAATTAAAATGTTCTTACGCTTGATATTAAGCAGAAATCAATACAAAATAAAAATTTATCAGAATTATTATTTCCATTTAATTTTATAACAAATAAGTATAATACAGTAAATAACATGTGAGGCTTAAACTCATGAATGAGGTAGGCAAGGCAGACAGTCTTAAACTTTTAAACATTAATATCTATTTTTTTGAATTAGAAATACTTTTAATTTCAATTTAATTTAACACCAATCGGTGCACAATGTTTTTGGTTAACCTGTCTTTAGCTAACACAAATAGATTCGACGGTTTCCCAACACGTGAACACGCAACATATAGTTGCCCATGAGAAAAACATGGATTTTCCAAATCTAAACCATAAATGGACATTGTTTGACCTTGAGATTTATGTATAGACATGGCGAAAGCTAAACGAATTGGAAACTGTAGCCTTTTGAATGGTATGGTTGAATCTGATGGTATCATCGGAATACGTGGCAGCAGGACCACTTTTCCTTTAAACTTCCCAGCCAAAATGGTTGCTTCAAGAATGTTTCCGGTCATATTTTTGATGACCAAACGCGTACCGTTACATAATTGAGGTGGATTCAAATTACGAAGGAGAATAATAGAGGAACCAATCTTTAATCGAAGATTATGTGATGGCATTCCAGGGATATCTAATGAATTTAAAAATTCAATCGGAAAATTTACACTTTCATTTTCTCCAACAACAGTATCGATTGATTTAAAAGACATCAGATTGCCTGGTAACAACTGTTGTATCTGGAAGTTAATTTCGTCAACATCAACGTTTTTGGCTGCCAAAATCGCCCGTTGACTGAGCCATTCATGAATCAAATAATTATTCTGTATATCCGGGAAAATACTCTGAATCAATTCATTTTTATCCTGAACAACAGTGCAAAAATTGTATGGTAGTTTAATGCATTGAAACAATAAAAAAAAATATTTGTACAACTATTGAAAAATACTTTTTTTTTTATTAGGAAATTGTGTATCATTTTTTCATTGGCATTTTAATTAACTTTTATAACAGCGCCATCTATTGATTACTAACTTAACCCAGTTGAAAGGTATCGACATCTGTTAGAATCATTTGGAGTTAACAGATAATTGTGACTGTCAAATAATAACCGACAAATAATTAGCAATAAATTAAAATTGCGACTATAATTTGAGATTTAAACTATCCTATCTCTCAAGTTGGATCGAACTGCACATGGTGTGCGAATTTTATTATAATCGGTTAAGTGGTTTAGGAGTCCATTGAGGACAAACATTGTGACACAAGATTTATATATATTAAGATGAATGGGGCAAAGCCAATTTTGTAGCATTCAATGCCGCCAAAACACAGGCGTGTCTTTCACCGCCAAAAGGAGCCCGTTCACCTTGGCTCCTACTTTTCTGAATGTATCCTTGAAGTGCACCAACCGCTTTCAGCTTTTGGGAGTAGAGATTTCCTCGAACCTTAACTTTGGGCGGTTCATTGAGTCCAACGCCAAGGTGGCTGAAAGAAAACTTGGCGTCATCGCAAAGGTCCGGCGGTACTTCACACCAGGGCAGCTTCTAATGTTGTACAAAGCACAGGTCCGCTCGTGTGTGGAGTACTGCAGTTACATTTGGGCTGGTGCTGCGAAATGTCACTTGGCTACTTTGGATTCTGTGGAGAGGCGTGCGAAGAGGCTGATTGGCGACCCAGACTTAACTCGAAACGGTCTCCAAAGCCTGGAGCACAGGCGTAGAGTATCCAGCCTTTCGGTCTTTTATAGGATGCATTCTGGTGAGTGTGCAAGGGAATTGCATGATTTAATTCCCCCATCTCCGTTCCACCATCGGACGACCCGTCGTACGGCGAGTTTCCACCCTTACGTTGTTGACACCACTGCGATCCGGACGAAGCATTTCGCTGCCTCTTTTATACCGCTACATCGAGGGACTGGAACAATTTGCCCGCGACGGTGTTTCCGTCACATTACAATTTGAGTGTCTTCAAGGCTAGAGTGAATAGGCTCTTAATAAACTAGCGCGCTTTACCATCAACGATCGCATCACTGCTTACCATCGGGCGGGATTTTGATGAATAATCACTCAAGTCCTGAAGACACTAAAATTGTAGTCAGACGGAAACACCGCCGCTGGCAAATTGTTCCAGTCCCTTGATAAAGGTACCTACGCGATATAAAAGACGAGGTGAAAAGCTTCGTTCGGTGGATACTCGCCATACGACGGGTCGGCCGATAATGGAACGGAGATGGGGAAATTAAGTCATGCAATTCTCATGTAGTCGTACGAAAATTTAAATGTTAGCTTATATCCTTACTAATAAAATAAATCTGAAAGTGAGTTTGTTTTTTTTGTTTGTTCCGCTTTCAAGCCTTAACTGATGAACCGCTGGCTTTGAAATTTTGCAGACGTGAAGTTAGAAGTCCGGACTAAATAATAGGGTACTTTTAATCCGCAAAAATTAGATATTCCCGAGGAAAAACAAAAACAAAAATTGTAAGCTTCATACCAGTTCGGTGATAGATGGCGCTGTGTGTCATTTAAAACAAGGTAATATATTGCAAACGAATATGCACATGTAAACTTAGAAGCTAAATAATAAGATAGTTAATCCCCGAAAATGAGGAATCTAAAAAACGCGTTACAACTGAATTCTACGCGGGCGAAGCCGCGGGCGGAAAGCTAGTAATTTTAATAATTTAATAGAATAACTTAAAACCGAGTGTCCAGTAATCTAAGCGATCTATGCTCGATTAGACAAAGGGTGCAAAGGTTAGGTAGGATAAATAATTTCCCGCGGTACGCTGCCCTAATTGCCTTTTAATTATGATTTAAAGTTAACTGGCGATTAACTTCGCCTAAACTCTAAAATCATGGCCCGAACATCGTTAGCAGGTAAACAGTGATTAATCACAAACGTTGGTTTGTTTTAGCCCAAACGGTTTTTGCTAATTGTCCGTTGAATCAACTTCTGATTTCGTTGTGCGAAAATTTTGCTTATAATAGAAAGATTTTCATTGATTGACCCGTTTTAATGCGGGTATTGTGGTACCGCCTATTGTGTCACCCTTTGTAAAGTCTTCATATTTATGTTCTGTAAATAGTCTCGAATTATCTATTTGATTTTATTCTTATTTATATTAAACGCTTAAATTACTTGTCAAACTTGGGCTAACTACCTACATGTGTAAGTGCTGTGCACACCTATAATTGATAAATTCACTGAAGTACTTTATATTTAAGACTAATTTCTATTTATATTTATGTGAATTAATCGTTGGAGTGCCATAATAAATAAATAATAATAAAGAGAACAGAAGAACGAAAGTCACCCCTGTAGCTCTTCGAATCGCTAAAATTGTGTGCTAAAAATGTGGCAGTGGGCGGGACACATTGCTCGTAGAACCGATGGCCGATGGGGTAGTAAGGTTCTGGAGGCCCCCAACAAGGTAAAATGATGACTTAGGGCCCTAGTCTACTATTTTTATAAATTTGTCGTTCCAACACGATTCCATTGCTAAATCATTGTTATTGTACTTAAAATTTCGTAATCTGCAAAATTCATAATGTTCGATCAATTACCTCAGTCGTCTCGTAATGGAATGGGGATAGAATGACATTGCTGTATTGCCATTATTATAAAATCCGTTGATAGAAATGATTTTCTAAAAAATACTACTCAATTTGAACATTTATTAATATGGAGTGGAGTGTCAGTGATTGGCCACTGGAAAGTCATAATGACGTCATTTTGTTAGTAGATTACGAAACTTCTCAAAATTGATCATTATGAGATCACTGAGCGACCATTTTGACATTATTGTAACAGCAGATTAGGTCCCCTGGTAACGTTCACGGGAAGCCGCTGGATGCGGGCAGCATAAGACCAATTATCGTGGAAAGCCTTGGGAGAGGCCTTCGTCCAGCAGTGGACCTCTATAGGCTGAAAAAGAAGAAGAATAAAGAGTACCATAAAGTAGGGCTAATTGGAAATCGCGGGGTTATTTGAAACTGGCGAAATAAAAGTTTTGATCAATTATATTTTTTTATCTATTGGTAGAAGAAAGTATATTACATCACCTAGAGAGACATCGACCATTCAATGACCATTTCACAGAAAAAAAATTAAGAATATCGGTGGCAAACCTTGTGAATTTTATTTTTTAACAAAACTTTAAATTTTGGTGGTCTTTCGAGGTAGTAAAACTTTTGCCAGGAACTAAAAATCTAGAGAGACATGTACGAAGTAAAGTAGGTAGTCTATGAAATAGTGTATTTCCTGCGCATTTAAGATCTCCTATTTGCTCTTTTGTATTTCTTACGGAAATTTTCAGATATCGTTTAGACTTTCCTTTTAAATATAGCGCAAAAATATATAAAAAAAAAACAATGCAACGTATTAAGATACCAATTAGCCCCATTGCTGCGATAATACACGGAAATTACAAAAAAATATATATTTAGATCTAATAACAGGAGCCGTATATTAAAAACAGATAATTATGAGAAATTTATAAAAGTACCGAAAAAAAAAATTCAAGCGTACTAATTCAGTAGCTTTTTCGTAAACATACATTTAAGAAATAAAGTGCTCCAATCAGTTCCAGTTAGCCCCACTTTACGGTACTCTATTTCATTTAGCAAATATTTATTTATTTATCACTTTTACAACTGTCCTTACAGGTCTTACCCTAATGCGACAGTGCAGTTATCCACTAATCCTTAAATATACACTAATTCTTAAATATCACTCATAATCCAAATCCATACTAATATTATAAATGCGAAAGTAACTCAGTCTGTCTGTCTGTCGGTCTGTCTGTCTGTCTGTCTGTCTGTTACGCTTTCCCGCTTAAACCTCTCAACCAATTTTAATGAAATTTGGCACAGACAATCTTTAGACCCTGAGAAAGAACATAGGCTACCTTTTATCCCGGAAAAATTTGATGTTCCCGAGGGAAATCTAAAAAGCGCGATATAACCGAACTCCACGCGGGCGAAGCCGCGGGCGGAAAGCTAGTAATATATAAATGCGAAAGTAACTCTGTCTGTCTGTCCGTCTGTCTGTCTGTTACGCTTTCCCGCTTAAACCTCTCAACCGATTTTGATGAAATTTGTCACAGACAATCTTTAGACCCTGAGAAAGAACATAGGCTATCTTTTATCCCGGAAAAAATTGATATTCCCGAGGAAAATCTAAAAAGCGCGATATAACCGAACTCCACGCAGGCGAAGCCGCGTACGGAAAGCTAGTATTTAATAAAACTCTTGCGAGTTCACTCAAAGAACACGAAAATATGTCCAGTCTTTCATGGATTTCGTTCACCATACGGATTGCATGGGTGAGGGGTGCTTTCGCCAGTAGGTTGGTTCTGGCTACAGGCACATTTAGCAGTTGCGGGCGTTGCCGCCTCCACACGTACCGGTCCGGCACTTGAAGCTCTAGCTGAAGTAGCAGCAGCAGTCCTGGGTTATGTGCTACGCCACGTAATAACTTAACTACATATGCAGGAAGACTGAACTCCTGGCGAACCCTGAGCTCATTATACCCCACCATACCAAGTACAAACAGTGTGGGGTACATATATAATGTTTCCATTCTTGCCTGGTTCTCAAAGAACGACAGTTCCGACAAACAGGAGTCCTGGTTCTCTGCTCCCTCTCACAGAGCCCCTGTGATCGGTATTGGGTCGTTATCCACTTCTCGGTGCCAAAGTGGGTAGGTAGATATGATATCTCTTCGATATTTTTTTATTCTAAGACATGCTTAACTCGCGATATTTTCCTTTCATCATCATCATCATCATCATTTCATCTACTGCTGGACATAGGCCTTTTTTTTTTGACGCTGTGGGAATGCCTTTACGCACCGTACCCCGAAGGGCGTGTGTGGGACTCGCCCAGCCGGAGCCGAGAATACCTACTAAACTCACAGCGGCACTCCGGCATCGCCATAGTGGCGGGTGAGTGGGAAACTAGCGCAGCCTGAGCTACCTCTCCCCCGTCGGCGATTCTTGTGCCTCACGCCCGCCGCTCACCTCAGGGGGGCAGAAAGCGGGCGAAATCCCGCCTTCTCCTGCCCCTACGCCGCCTGCGGAGCGCCGGAGCGAGGGGATCTCCTTTTGCGACATCACGACCTCGCAGAAGGAAGCCATCGCCGCCCAGGCCTCCTCGCTCCCCACCATCACTCTGACGATGGCGGGCAGCGAGAGGTCCCCTCCAACCGCCGTGACAAGATCGCGGCGCGACACGGCCCACGACGGGCACACCGCGAGGGTGTGTTCCGCCGTGTCCTCCGCCGCGCCACAACCGTGGCACGACGGTGTCTCCTCTCGTCTTATCCGGTGCAGGGCTGGACATAGGCCTCCGGATAGGACATAGGGATCGGTCCTGCGCCACCCACATCCAGCGGTTTCCCGCGACCTTCACCATGGTCGTTGGTCCACCTTGTCGGGGGCCTACCCACGCTACGTCTTCCGGTGCGTGGTCGCCACTCGAGAACCTGTCGGCCCCATCGGGCATCGGTCCTACGGGCAATGTGTTCAGCCCACTGCCACTTTAGTGTTGCAATTCTTCAGGCTATGTTGGTTAGCCAGCCAACCAGCCAGCCCAAGCATAGCCCTCTCCATTGCCCTTTGAGTGACTTTGAGCCTTCTTATAAGGCCCATTGTTAGCGACCACGTCTCAATTCCATAAGTCATCACTGGCAACACACACTGCTCGAAGACTTTTGTCTTGAGACACTGCGCAAAGAAAAGCAGCCATAACCAATTGGATTCGACGATTGACCTCTTTCTCGAAGTTGGACCTTCCTAACTGGATAGTTTGTCCCAGGTACACGTAACTGTCAACAACTTCGAGAACAAAGTCTCCAATATTTATAGGAGTCGGTACAACATGGGCATTAGACATGACTTTCGTCTTGTCCATGTTCATTTTAAGACCGACTCGCTCGGAGGCTCTACTGAGGTCTTCGAGCATTGTACTCAGGTTCTCCGCGGTCTCAGCCATGACTACGATATCATCAGCAAACCGAAGGTGTGTCATGTACTCGCCATTGATGTTGATGCCCAGTCCTTTCCAGTCCAGAACCTTGAAGACATCCTCCAATGCAGCGGTGAACAGCGCTGCAGAGATATCTTCCTTTACTATTCTGAAAGAAGTGGTGATTGATGAATTTAAACATACAAGGTAAAATTAAAGTCCCGCGTGGAAAAAATATTTGTATGGCCTTCAGGTAGTTGTTCCGGGTCTGACTCTCTGTGTATGTGAGTTTAAATGTTTGTAAACGCATCCACGATACAGAAGTAATATACAATATGTAAAGAAAACTCTGTCCGATCCGTGAAGGTATTGTTAGGTATCGATAAATGATTCTACTAATGCCTACAAAGCCATGCTAAACTTAAAAAGAACCCCTAAAAAAATAAATATTATTTCGCAAAACGAGGTAACTTAATACAAGTGCGGTAGGCAATACATGCGCGGGCGAAGGGGGCAGGGCACGGCAGGCGGTCGCATTGCTCATAACAATACCGTAAAAAATGGTGCTGTCACTTTTTAGAAAAATACCACATTTCGAGGAACTGGAAATAATTCGCGGAAAAAAAATGATTATTTTAAAATTCATTACTGTATCTTATAATTATAAACTAGTTCTTGACCGCAATCCCGCCTGATGGTAAGCGGTGATGCAATCATTGATGGTGAAGCGCGCTAGTTTATTAAGCCTACTCAAAAAAATAACTGAGCGAATAGGAAGGAAAACGGCAGTTGAGCGAGGTGATGCAATGTTAAACCCAACAACACGACCAACGATGCTGCGCCAGGAGATTGATTGATGATTGGAGACCCTCCACGACCAAACTTCCGACACAACAACATTTAGCGCATCCTACCCGGCAGACATCGCAACACATCTGCTCAAACCCGTTCTCCGTACGACTTCATCAGACATCATCAGGTACACGACGAATCGCTTGGCGGCAACACTTTGTCTGGTGGGTGGTAACTACTGCCGGCAGCCGATGTTATGGCCTACTACCGAGCTTTGCATTAGTATTGTTACTATGATGATTATGTAAAATTTCATATTTTATTTGCTCGTGTTTACCTAACCTTTATTATTCCCTATAGGTCGGACGGGGTTTTCGTTACATATTGTATAGGAGCAACGTTATAAATAAAAAATCGGCCAAGTGCGAGTCGGACTCGCACACCGAGGGTTCCGCCGTACAAACGTAGCGATTTACAATTTATGACGCATTAAATCAATTTTATTATATTATATAACTAAAAAAAATGAGATTTTTGCAATTTTTCCTATATTTGCATTATATGACAATGCTTCATGGCAAATTTCAAGATTCTGAATTCACGGGAAGTACCTATCCTGTAGGTTTTGATTCCTTTGAGAGTGTCGAAAATTTGTTGAAAATATCGACATAATCGGCTGTATCTTTTGATTGGCTTGGCTTAGAAGTTTAATATTTTTACAGCTTAAAGGGACAATAGATCTGAGTATTTCATGTGAATTTCAGCTTGATACATCTTCGCGTTCTTGAGATAAAGGGTCAGACAGACAGACGGACAACAAAGTGATCCTATAAGGGTTCCGTTTTTTCCTTTTGAGGTACGGAACCCTAAAAAGTGTCTACCTGGGTTTGAAAAGGACATATAATGCGTCAGTTTAAGCCAATACCACTGGTGCCCCACTGCTCTATGCAACAATTCGCAATTACATTCGATCACAACATCACGTAATTATTTGACCCTCACTTGCGCTGCTCATAAAAAGTTACATGGAACGGGGCGTTGCCGGCGCGCTCTCGAGACAGCTCTAGTGGGTCCCACTCCATACTACTCCATTTTTTCAGCATTTCAAACTGCTTTTGTGAAACTGATGAATATTAGAAAAGCGATTTTCGTAAAAGAAAGTTCTTTTTTAAATGTGGTTTACAATTTGGAACTTTTAACTTGCTAGTGATTGATGGTTAAAAGTTATTAGAAGTACCTACCTATTGAGTTTTGAGCCAAAAAGGTGCGTTATGGAAGTTAGGTGGTGTGACCTAAACAGGGAAATATTTTGGAAGCTGCGCTGTTGTTTGATTTAGAAATAAATATAAACAAATTTAATAAAAAAATATTGCTTCCTAATGCACTCATAATCAAAATCAAAATTGTTTATTTCAAATTAACCAACAGTTGGTGCTTTTGAATAGTCAATGTCGGTCAGTCCAAGAAAAGTGAAGCTAAATTGCACGTTCCAAAGCGTAGGTCTCTATGGAGAAGAACGTGCAAGAAACTCCATGGACACTCTTTTAAAATCATAATATGGATTACATGTCTTCGTTACATATTTCTGTTGCTTCTATCATGTGAGCACAATGTATAATTATAAAAAATAACGAAAAGATAGAAAATTAATTAAGCCCACTGGCAGCTAAGAAATGACCAGTCTCCACTGACGGCCCCCGTTCACGAGCATGACGCGCGCATCAGCCCCACTTAGCTCAACCATTTTGAAGGGAACCAAATGACCCAACAACACGCGCCACCATCAGCAAGACATTTGAGTGAGTATGACAAACTCTCAACTGCCATGCTCGTAATGTCAAACAAGTTATATATATATAAAAAAAACAAACCATAGTCCATGGTGCCTCATATTCACAAACTTGAAAAGCGCTTTTACATTATACAATACTATATTACTTGCAAAATCATGGTAGCAAAATGTTGTGCACAATTGAAATAAACAAATACTAAGTGTGCAAAACCAAGCACTGTGTATGTTAAAAACAAAGCACTATACCATCGCCTAGCTCCATAAAGAATAGACGTAATCAAACCAATTTAGGGTTATCACAACTCACGTTTTACAAATCTCTTGTTATTTACATAATCATCGACTTTTACATGCTAGCTATTTATTAACAATTCCTATTGCAGCATATTTCAATAGAATCACTAAAATAACATGCATAATAACTTGGTATTTCGAAAAACCATTAAAAAGTCGAAATTAATTTTACGTGACAGCCCTACAGAAAAAGAAAGATGGATGAAATCCAGATATTAAACACATTTTGTGGAATTCAACCATTGAATAAAGTTAAGGCATTTGTCAATACAATTTTGCGTATTTTAATTACTTTCAAATCAACTACATAACACATTGTAATACTTTTAAGTATGGACTAATTATAATATGTATGTATCAAAAAACGTATCCTATTAGGAAATTAGCTTGCATGTGTATCATATTTCATTCAAAATCGGTTAAGCGTTCTATGCAAATCATAAATATCTAAACATAAATAAACTGTTTAGATTAGTTGGAAGTAGAATTATTACTTTTATGAAAATCATCTATGTAGAAAAGGTTGTTAACATCTGTCCTTTAGGCGTAAACTACTCGTTGCCTGGCAACGGTTTGTTTATCTCTATTCTTTATCGAATTTGGCTCAACTATAAGTGTACATGCAAGACAGTGAAATTGAGACAAGCGCCGAGACACATCTACAGTGGATATCCTCGACGAGTTTCGACGGCTGCACTCGCATTCTGTAAGTAGGTTTGTTCTAACATTTATTATCGAAACCAAATTAGACTGGGAGGTTTTATAATAGAATATGTATTATACTATCTACACAAACCCTGTTCTCCTTCTTATCTTACTTTTCATTTTCAATATTTATGCTCTGCGCAGAATAAGAATCTTTGTTCTTCCAATAGTTGTCTTCTACGATGTCCTTCTGACCGCACTGGTTTTCTTAAGTCTTCATTTCTTGTCCAGGCGGTTTGCTTTTGGAATGATCTTCCTCAGAATATCAGAACATTGACCAGTCGGTACACATTTAAAGTTAAAGCTCGGGAATACTTATGCAAGAAATTGGCAGATTCATCCCACATGTAATTTATTGTTATTCTCTATCTATAATTATTTATCTCTCCCTACTGTTTATATTTTGTATGTATGTATTTATCATATATTTTTCTCTTTTTAGTTTATTTGCACCTACCATGTTTTGTCTCTGCATCACCTTAAGGTAGAAAATGCCTAAGGCATTAAGTCCGCCATTGTGCAAAGTTTGTGCATATAGTTTTAATAAATAAATAAAAAATATATATAAAGACGCACACATACACCACACACTCACTCACACACTCATAGTATTAATCGTATTTTGTTATATTTTCGTTAATTTCTATTGCTGGCGTTTTTGTAATGTACAGGAAGTGTGAAGCCTTCAGCTACTGGCATTTCCATGTCTAAATGGAGACTCATTGACATGCAATGTAAGGCAAAATGATATGGAAAAAACTTACTTGTTTTATAATAATAATAATAATGAACTTTATTCAAACTTTACATAACATTGTAACATAAAAGCCACAAAAACATTCATATGCATACATATGTAAGTGCCTAACTAATAACTTGGTATATGTGTGACTAAAATATAAATAAGGTCATAAAGAACGTAATATTAAACAAATAATCATGTAAAATTAGCGACATGCCCGAGCTTGGTTTATTAAACTTGAGTTTCAGGCCAATGTTAAATGAAATATATAAAAATCTATAAATAATGTATGAAAAGGGGACATCTAATCACCACTGGCTAGTTGGAACTCGCCCAAGAATGCTGCCTGTCCGTGACAGTTCAATTTTCCATCGCTTCCGAGCAAAACCAGGCCATGGGCACTTATCATGATTTTTAGTAGAGTTTCGAGAAATCAGAGTTTCATACGGTTCGGTTATTATATTCAAAAGAGAGTGGTGGCCTAGTGGTTAAAACGCCTCTCAAGTATGAGTGCGTATTCATACTTGAGAGGCTGGTGATTCGATTCCAGGTCAGGCAAGAACCAATGTAATTTTACGAACTTAGGTATATTATGTACTTTCTAAGTGTATCTTGGAAACTAATAACTGATTATAAGGTGAAGGAAAACATCTTTTAGGAATGACTTTAAGTCTGAAATCGCCAATCCATATTGAGCAAGCGTGGTGATTACGCTCAATCCTTCACTCTGCCCAGCAGTGGGACAGTAAAAACGTTGATAATGATGATTCAAAAGAGAAAGCTTGGTATGTTCTCACAGTCATCAACATCTGTTTAGCCTTTTAGCAACTATGTTTGGGTCCGCTTTCGCTGAGTCTTACAGGATACAGTTTAAAGAGTATTCTACATCTAGCGACGTTGATTCTTTAAGTATCAGCTATTATTGGTTTTAACACTAATGCTGGAAAGGTTACAGAAAACTTTGCTTAGATACCTCTTCCAGAGGTTATACTATTTTTTTTCTTATGGATACCCTACCAACTATCTCTTATGGATGTTGGGATTTAACTCGTTGGAAATGAGAAGAGGGTTTGACCAGCCCACCGTAGCTTGTGAGACATTGCGGAGACGAATAGACTGCTGTATGGAGCTTAGTCTTTTCTGTCGACAATTTGTGCCTGACAAATACGTCGACCACCGTCAAAGCCGCAGGCACAATCTATTTGCACAACTCCCAGCAAAAACGGTAGCCAGAGCTGAATCCCCGGTTTGTCGTTACCTAAAGGTGCTGAATTCCCATCTGACGGCCAACCCTGAATGTGACGTCTTTTCGGATGAATGGAATAAGCTTATGCGTGTATGTTTGGTCGTCTGTGAAATAAAGTATACGAGAGAGTCCACTATTCCATGTTAGTTTTAGTAGTAGTTTTTTAAAAAAATCAATGTAATTGGGTGTTTCTATGTTAGTTAATGTAATTAGTTTTGAACCATTTTAGCCAACTGTAAATAAATAATGAAACACAGAATACATAAAAATTAAAAAACAAAAAAGGATCACGATGTCGGGTCTGGAAAGACAGAAGACTGAATTTTAGTTAAGATTTACATGAAACAGAAGCGCCCTGGCATTACAATACTCTTTTGAAAGAGAAAAATTTTTGAGAGTTTGCGACGGAATCGCATGATTTAATTCCCCCATCTCCGTTCCAACTAACTCGTAACAAACTCGCCGTACGACCCGTCCTACGCCGAGTTTCCACCCTTACGTTGTTAACACCACCACGATCCAGACGAAGCGTTTCGCCTCCTCTTTTATACCGCGTACATCGAGGGACTGGAATAATTTGCCAGCGGCGGTATTTCCGTTTTCAGGGCTAGAGTGAACAGGCTCTTAATAAACTAGTGCGCTTTACCATCAACCACGTCCAACCGTTCTTTTTGGAAATCCTTGGGGGAGGCACACATCACCACCAGCACACACCACCACATCAATTCCACTGCTGGACATATCCAGCAGTGGAATTCATGTGGCTAAGATGATGATGCAAAAAAAACAGCCTATACAGAGATATCATGTATAATGTCAATCTCCAGGATTGGTGATATGTGAAATAAATAATGTAGATGTGTGTATTGCATTGTGTATAATGATTTGTTTTACGAAATACTAAATGAGCTTTCGGACCCCATTTAATTTTCTTTCGACAGAGGTTTTTGTAAAACATTAATTGCATCCCTTTTTTTGGATCGAAATCATGAAATGACTTCTCCCGCTCTGGGCGAAGCGGAAGGGCGTTTCAGTGTGGCGAGGGCGAAGCGTCCCTTACTTTCAAATTAAAACGTGGTTACGTAAATAATGTTCCGAGCAAAGGAATAACTTGGTTACCTTTACAAATTGCCTATCTAGACGATACCTATATTTCCTGCCAAGTGGGCACTTTATTTATACAAGGAGCTTTTTAAATGAAGATTTTTGCGTAAACCGTTTTGGATCGTTACGACATGATTTAAGTCTTCTTTTACAAACATCAAAGGAGCAATCGCCGTAATTTAAAGAACGTTCACAGTCTATAGACCAATTATAGTACTCTAAAAGGTTCAAAATCTAGTCCTATTTTTTTTTTTAATAATTATAAACTAGTGCTTGACTGCAATTCCGCCTGATAGTAAGCAGTGATGCATGATAGTTGAGCGGTAGTTTATTAAGAGCCTATTCACTCATAAAACTGAGTGAGTAGGAAGAAAGACGGCAGTTGAGCGAGGTGATGCAATGTTAAACCAAACAACACTAACAACGATGCTGCGCCAGAGGGAGATTGATCTGGAGACCCTCCACGATCAAACTACCGATACAACAACATTTGGCGCATCGTACCCGGCACAAGTTGCATACAACTGCTCAGACCCGTCTTCCGTATAGCTTCACACATCATGCCATGCAGCGAACACGACGAATCGCTTGGCAGCAAGGCTTTATCTGGTAGGTCTGTCTTCTGCCGGCAGCCGATGTTATGGCCTTCCACCGAGTCCACCAGCTACGAACACCTGTCAAACTTGACAAAATGTTTGACAGTTCGAGGATCTTTTGACAGACCGAAATTTATTAAGATCCGGCTGTAAACTTTCATAAAATTACCAGAATTTTCCTTCTGATTTCAGACCTAATCGGTCAAAAAAAAATCGAATGTCTACACATTTTGACAAGCTTATGAGATTTGATTGTCGCCGGGATGATACTGCGACTAGATTTTGAATGGTTTCTTCTTCTTCAGCTTATAGAGGTCCAGTGCTGGACAAAGGCCTCCCTCAAGACTTTTATTGCTTTGGGGGGTTTGCCATAATTCCCACGATTGGATTGGAGAATACAGTAATTTGATATTCCGCAAGAGAAGCGCTGCTACCCGCTTTCCTGGTGAAAGTTCCCCTAGTCGCCTCTTACAACAGCCACGGGAGGATATTAGTTGGTACTATTCTAAGCCCGGTTCCACACGGTAAATGATTTACATTAATAAAATAGCCCTTCTTATAACTTTATTCGAGGAACTGTTATTTCATACAACAACTCAAAACAAACTACGATGTCAAAAGCGACAAATTTATTTCTAAAATATAAGTTATCTGGTAATGAAAATATCACCTTGGTATTCAGTATGGGGACGGTGAAGAGAATACAATATTTATATTTAATATACCAGTAACATTCTTTTTCAGCTTATAGACGTCCACTGCTGGACAAGGGCCTCCCTTAAGGCTATCCACGATGACCGGTCTTGTGCTGCCCGCATCAATCGGCTTCCCGCGACCTTCACCAGATCATCGATCCAACTTGTTGGGGGCCTCCCTACGCTGCGTCTTCCGGTACGTGGTCGCCACTCCAGAACCTTACTGCCCATCGGCCATCGGTTCTACGACCGATATGCTTCGTCCATTGGACTCAAATAATTATAAGAGTAACTATTTCTAACTATTTCTTAACAAAGTACTCTTCGCCCAACGAATATAAACCAACCTGGAATATTAACAATTTTGCATGCTATAAATATAAGCAAAACATGTATGATCTTATCTTTGTAATGAAACCATACCATCTTTATACAATATGTAAAGAAAATCCTGTCCGATCCGTGAAGGTATTGTTAGGTAGCGATAACTGATTCTACTAATGCCTACAAAGCCGAGCTAAACTTAAAAAAAAAATACCCCTAAAAAAGTAAATATTATTTCGCAAAAAGAGGTAACTTTAAACATGTGCAGTATGCCATACAGGCGCGGGCGAAGAGAAGGGCGAAGTGCCGCCGGCTGGTAACACCCCGCGGCACGCGGCCGCATCGCTATTCGCTCAGAATTATACCGTCAAAAATAATGTTGTCACTTTTTAAAAATTACCAAATTTTGGGGAAGTTGCAATTAATTCGTGGGAAAAAGAGGTTATTTCAAAATTCACTAGTATTGTTACTATGATGATTATGTAACTTTTGATATTTTATTTGGTCATGTGTACCTAACCTTTATTATGCTTACGTGTCGGACAGGGTTTTCATATCATATTGTATACCATGTTTTATGCAAATAAATGAATATGAATATGAACACTTCTTTAGAGTTCATGTGAATCATTAGACAGTTTTCTTCAGTAGTCTATTTGAAAAACAAGATTTTAAATAAAGTCAAATTTAATAGACTTACTCCATTTATTATGTCACACAGGGGGCTAAATGATAACAGCCGCACAGGTTGACCGATCAGGTTAAGCTACGCTTACCGCGGTTGTTCTGTGGATGGGTGACCATCTTTACATAACGCGACCCCTCCGTGCCTCGGAAAGCAGGTTAAGCCGTTGATCCCGGTTAAGCTACGCTTGCCGCGGTTGTTCTGTGGATGGGTGACCATCTTTACATAACGCGACCCCTCCGTGCCTCGGAAAGCAGGTTAAGCCGTTGATCCCGGTTAAGCTACGCTTGCCGCGGTTGTTCTGTGGATGGGTGACCATCTTTACATAACGTGACCCCTCCGTGCATCGGAAAGCAGGTTAAGCCGTTGATCCCGGTTAAGCTACGCTTGCCGCGGTTGTTCTGTGGATGGGTGACCACCTTTACATAACGCGACCCCTCCGTGCCTCGAAAAGCACGTTAAGCCGTTGATCCCGGCTATCATTCGTAAATCATTCACATTCGTTTCGGGTCATTTTTAAGTAAAGAATCTATGTACAAAATTTCAAAATGATATCATGAAAAACCACGAAGTTATGGACTTGTTATCTTACCTGGTTGTCCCAACAAAAATATGGTCAACGAACGCCCTCCCGCCCGCGCCAGCAGGCGGCGCGGCGCGGGTGGGCAGTGCGTTGACCTGTCTCATGCGTCAGCTGTATTGCGTGCTCGCTAACCATACTGCTACAATTTCTAAATACAGTATGTTAACTAACAGAGGGCGTTCCCGTTAACCCGAAATAGTATAGCATACATACATGCTAAAAAAAATATTTCCATTCGAAAACAAAATGTTTTAAAATTTTTTCCAATATAAAAATATTCAATAAAAATTTTAAATTGACATGTAAAAGAAACACACTGTACACGCGAACATGAAAGACGACAACGTCGCAATTTATTTATACATGACGACTACTATTTTGATTTAAAACAGGAGGTTTCAAATTTATTTCCAATTAGAATTTTTTTTTATTCAGATTTTTTTATGCTTATTTTTCTATGCTGATATTTTTATTTTAATCTATTAATGATATATATTAACGAGTTTAAGGGAACGCCCTCTGTTATTTAACATACTGTATAATTGGGAAAAAATATAACGTGGTGTAAAAATGATTGGCATCGATTCAGTTGCTTATTCTGAACAAACTATATTCAGGTTTCGTATCAAGAAAAAATAAGGTTGTATAAGTATCATAATTATTACCCAGTAAGTGGGTTGTGGAGGTCAGATAGGCAGTCGATCTAAAATACTGCTGTAAAATGTTGGTACCCAGCTGAATCCAGTTAGACTGGAAACTGACCCCAAAACATATTATGTAATTGGAAAAAGGCTAGGATGAACAATATGATGACATGAGGACGTCATTACGCCATTCAAGGTAGGTTCCGAAAATCAGCAGTTGACGATAGGTTCGTCCGAAGTCACAGCATTTTGCTGACCAACACGGCAACGGTCTCTCTTTGTACAGTTGCGACGCACGTTTTTATTTTGTATTTGTTATGATTATTGTTTGTATGTCATTTGCCAGGGTCGCAACACAGATTAGTCTATATTGTCTTTGGTCCCTGGCCCCAATATCAAACAATGGACAAAAGTACCTATCCGTTTTTTTTTGCTTGAATACAATGTTGTACTTTATCCTTATGTGCGTTTTGCTTATACAATATGTAAAGAAAACCCTGTCCGACCGATAAGGATAATAAAGGTTAGGTAAACACATGACCAAATATAATATAAAATTTTACGTAATCATCATAGTAACAATACTAATAAATTTTAAAATATACTTTTTTCCCGCGATTTAATTCCAACTTCCCCGAAATTTGGTAATTTTTAAAAAAGTGACAACATCATTTTGACGGTACGCTTATGCGATTGTACCACGCGTCGCGTGCCCTGCCCCCCGTCGCCCGCGGAAGGGTGTCATGCCGCACATGTATTAAGTTGCCTCTCTTTGCAAAATAATATTAATTTTTTTAGGGGGATTTTTTTTTAAACTTTGGTCCGGCTTTGTCGGCATTAGTAGAATCAGTTATCGATACCTAACAATACCTTCACGGATCGGACAGGGTTTTCTTTACATACATATATTGTATAGACTGTAGGCACTTTGCATCTATGTATGTCATACGTGTCGCTATTCACGGACCTAAACTTGTTTACTTGTAATAACTACTTATTTATTCGGATAATCTAAATTTCTTTTCCATGTGTGCAATATGCATTGGATCATACAATATTAATAATGTACAGTTAGAAATGATCATATTCTCCCCTCCATTTGCCTATAAAAGACCGACCTACCGACCTCGCCGCCGAGGTCCATCGCGACGCGTTCAACGTAGTAGCCCCCTCCCCCGTCCCTTGTCCGATGACGGCCAGCCCGCGCCGCAGCTGAGCCAGTAAATATAAACTCCCAACTATGACCTCTGAGTTTGTTTCGGACGTTTCTTCTCAGAGCTAGTACTAGGAAACGCCGCGGTCATCAAACCGAATCAAATATAAGAAATCGATCCAGCCGTCCCTTGCTGTTTTTCTAGTGACACCCTAAGCCGAGGTTCGTACCCCACTATGGGGTGCCCTTAGCGTAGTCGCTTAGCTTTTAATAGCCCTGGCTGGAGGCTTTAAATTCATTTAAGGCAGCCACAGGATAGCCCGGTTAAATAGTGACGACCTCTCTAGGTCAACTATGAGATGCCATATCAAAAAAAAAAAAAAAAAAAATCGAGCGGGGCATTCGCACTGTGTTCTCCGTGGTGTACGGTTGTGTCCGACCCGACTTGTGTACGACTTGTGTATTTAATAAGTAAATAAGAGTAAGGACTATTTACTATTTGTAAGTACCTACTTTTGAATTGTGAAGTTGGTGATTTATTTGAATTTTTGTCTATTGATTTAATTATGTTTTAAATCAATAAATAAGGGTTAAGATTTTGTTTGTTTTTAAATACTTTCCACTTCTGGATCCTAAATGTACTATAAATAGCCTTAAGTTTATACAATAAAGACCATTACTGAACACGCATTCCTAGTCTTCACTCACACCTAGACAAAACTATTTAACTTTTCTTCCTTTATTTAGTTCTTTGTTAAAAAACTTTGCTATAAAATAACATAAAATCTGCGTTTTTTAAATACTGGTGGCCGCTATTATTTTTATTTATTTGAAATCTCTCCCAACTATTATCACATATTTACTAAATACAACATTTTAATTATTATAACTTTTGCTTCAGCCGAAGCACTAGGAAGTGGCAAAGCTCAAACGTTTTGGGGAACTGTCTTATAAGTATAATATTGACGTTCAAAAAAGTATTCCGTATAAATAACTTTTGGTTATTTATTACTAGCTGCGCCTCGCGGTTTCACCTGCGTAGGTTTCGATATGTTTTTTTATATACTACGCTCCTATTGGTCGCAGCTTGATTTTGCATAGCCTTAAAGCCTTCCTGGCTGAATGGGCTATCCAACAAAAAATATTTTTTCAAGTCGTTCCTGAGATTAGCGCGTTCAAACAAACAACCTCTTCAGCTTTATATATTAGTATAGATATAGATATATCGTGAATAATATGACATCCTCCGTGGCGCAGCGGCCAACACGCCTGCCTGCGACGTGGAGGCCCCGGGTTCGATCCCCGGCCAGTTCATGATGGAAAACGATCTTTTCCTGACTGGCCTGGGTCTTGGATGTTTATCTATATATGTATCTATTATAAATATAGTATCGTTGAGTTAGTATCCCATAA
Organism: Sesamia nonagrioides; assembly: GCA_017933935.1. Lineage (NCBI taxonomy): Eukaryota > Metazoa > Arthropoda > Insecta > Lepidoptera > Noctuidae > Sesamia > Sesamia nonagrioides. The sequence goes on from JADWQK010002064.1 coordinate 225,479, forward strand.
CACAAGTCTCGAACTTACTTTGTGGCTAGCTCAATCTGTGTGATTTGACCGTATATACATATTTTTTTATGTTTAAATTACAATTATTACGAGCCGAGAGTGATTACAGTAGGGAGATTCTGTAACCGTCTCATTGTGAAAACTTCGTTGAAGTCTGAAATGTCATTTCAAGTAATGCTAACAATTGACAGTATTGACAGCTCACTGTAAGCTTACTTCATCAAACTTTTCACGGTGGGGTTATTAGTCAATCTATTGTAACATCATATTGACTGTAAGCAACACGTACGTTCATCGCGCTAGCTGCAGCAGGTTAGTGCTGTTAGTACTTACCAGCTGTTATGAAAATGGTCAAACTGTCGTATAACAAGAAAACTTAACTAAGAAAAAATAAAATAAATGCTGGTGGGTTTAGGAGTAAGTAGATGACGTCTGTGAGTGTAAATGATATTACTTTACTGTGTCAAAAATATACTTTAGGAAAATACGCTTAGTTTTATAACCTTGCCGCCAAGCGATTCGTCGTGTTCCGGCATGATGTCTGGTGAAGCCGTACGGTGGACGGGTCTGAGCAGTTGTGTTGCGATGTGTGCCGGGTACGATGTGCCTAATGTTGTTGTGTCGGGAGTTTGGTCGTGGAGACATCCTCTGGCGCAGCATCGTTGGTCGTGTTGTTGGGTTAAACATTGCATCACCTCGCTCAACTGCCGTCTTCCTTCCTATTCACTAAGATTTTTTTGTGAATAGGCTTAATAAACTTGCGCGCTTTACCATCAACGATTGCATCACTGCTTACCATCAGGCGGGATTGCAGTCAAGGACTAGTTTATAACTATTAAAAAAAAAAAAAAAAGTACCACACTAACTCAACCAATTGCCTGTTGACATAAGAGGTCAGAAAACAAAAAGAAAATTAGCCAGGTCAATTAAAATGTTCTTACTCAGTAGTCTGTAAGCAATTCTGTAAGACCTGATATTGTTGATGTAACTTTTTTTGTAATATTGTTGCATAGGTACTTAATTATTGCTGATGTACTGTTTGTTCCGTTCCCACAGACAAACCGTGAAAACGGTTTTGCGGGGCATAGCATTTATCCCACTGAATTGTACACGTGGAGATTAAGAAAATAAATAATAATAATAATGGCGTCGGCGTTCGACAGTAAATTGCGGACGCCATGTAACGGCCAGAGCTTCAGTGTTTTATCAATTCAGCTGCATCCACTTAACACTGGAGGTCGACCCCACAAAGCTGGGAAAAGGCAAGGCAGATGATAACCACTTGTGAAAAGAGACAAACACCCTTGCGGTAAAGCTCCAGCAAACGGTCCCTAGAACAAAAACATCACGCAACACAATCCTACAAAAGGAAAATAAACACAAAGTATTTTCACAACATCCAGTAGGTACAGGGCTTAGAAAAGAAAATGAACAGAATAAAAAACAAATAAACATCGAACGGAATGAATACTTTGTAAAACACGCCGTTACTGTGGCCTCACAATTCCATTATTTCATAGCTACCGTCGCTTTCCATTCTGCGGCAAAGAATAAAAATGCATAGATGTGAAAATCCGCTTCTTCGTTGTCTTATGGTGTCTACAGCAATCTAAATGTACTCGGCCTAGAATTTGGCTACATGTTTGGCATCATCATCAAAATCCTAAGCATTTGTTACGTGCAGCTGCTAGGACACAGGACACGCTATTTACACACGCACCATATTTATGTACACTCTAAAATGGAGTCGTCCATGAACCTCGATTTAAACAGGTTTTCCTTGATTCAGCCAATCTTAGTCGATTTATAATCGCTTAGTAATTTCACGTATTAATCCGTAGTTCTTCTAACTGAACAGACAGCTGTTCTGCTGTTTGGTACGCCAACCTTATTCCCAACCTGACTGCTGGGAAACTGCCTAATGAAAGAAAGTAAATATATATTTTGTTAAGCACAGACTTCAAGTCACAGAATACACTTTATGTAATTTTGACGTTCAAAAATACTAGTACTCCGCTTAGATTGAAGAATTTTTTGAATTTTGAATTTGGAACGTGCATTAACGTGATTCGGATATTCAAGGGGTTTGCTAAAGCCAGCCAGGACTTCGGGTTGTTCGAAAGATAACTTGGCTCCCGGCACATAGGCAAGTGAAGGAATACGGGTGAGCTTTAGTCAGTAAAAGTCTGATACGTCTTTTCTCTCCGCCCAAAGCGGGAGAGGTTATTTGATTTTCCATCCCACAAAACGAAACTATATACAAACAATCTACTCATTGCACCCGACGTCACATGCAAATACATTATATACATACTATCCCGACATTAACCGTTTTCCATGCATATGTCGTATATTTTCCTCCAACATCATCTTTGACTGAGTGAATTATGTATTTAACTGAGCTTGCGACAGAAGTAAACTTGGAGAAATAAATACGTAACGAAACATTTTTATGTAACGCAAAAGCGAAATATCCCCTTATTGCGCTGTTTTGTTACACGCGATGTTTTGGTTTCATATACCCTCGATATAAACACTGTAAGATAGGAGCATGTTAGGTATATTGAAATTGAAATACGGAGAGAAACTGCGAGCAAGCACTTACAAATAATGAAGAGACTTACAGGGGGGCTTCAGTCGATGTACTCCTGGTGTGCTGGAGTGGATGTAGGCCTCCACCAGATGTTCACTTAACGCTATAGACTTGCGGATAATCTCACCGGCCGGCGGCGGTTTTGGATTTCAGTTGCTTGATGTTGTTCACCAACCAGGGTTACGGAGAGAGAACAAAAGTATACTGACTAGGGAATGGAAAAACTTCTTGCGTTTTGTTCGTTCTCCTATCCTTAATGCTGATTGGATTCTACACTAGGCTATTGCCTAGTGGGCTAGTGCCTAACCTTATTAGGTTGAAGGAAAAAGCGCGGCAACATTTGAATATGCTTGCTTATTGATTTATCTAATTAAATATTATGTGCATTAAAACGCGGCTTATTTTTACATACAGAGAGAGAGAGAAAGAAAACAATGCTTAAGCCGAAAATGAGACAAAATGAAAACCTAAGATAGTCTGCAAGTCGTTTTTTTAATTTTCGCTATCGTTGCATTTTTTTTTTTTTGTTTTTTGCCGATGTTTACAACAAACTCTATATAATTATTTACTCTATGCTCCGTAGCCGCACCATTCCGTAAATAACATAAACTAACAGCAGGGTTATTAACTTATTAAGTTAATTAAAATCTGCGCGTTGATGTAATGAGGCTCCCGTTAAATAAGCTCTTGTTTCGTCTTAATTAAGACATTATTACTTTTCGACGAATTTTAATCATACATAGGTATTATATTATATTCAAAAGGTGTCGGGTTAAAATAGTAAATTCAAAGCTTTTGAAGACTGTTTTTACACAATGATGAGAAAGCGATGCGCTTTTCTGAAGCGCAGCGCTTCAGCTGCGTGAGAGCCAATCCCAACATTATTCTACTCTGTGTGGCAGTGGGCCAGGAACAATGCCCGTATGACCGATGCCCGAAGGGGCCGACGGGTTCTCGAGCGGCGACCACGCACCGGAAGACGCAGCGTGGGTTGCGTGGGCCCCAACAAGGCGGATCGACGACTTAATGAAGGTCGCGGGAAACCGCTGGATGCGGGAGGCGCAGGAACGGTCGTCATGGAGATCCTTGGGGAGGCTTATGTCTCCAGCAATAGAAGTCTTTCGGCTGAAATGATGATGATGATAATGAATGTAAGGCGAGCAGACTCGATTGTTTATTATGCGAGTCGTTGTGCAAGCTGTCCACCTAAGCGCTGGGTGTTTAGCAGTGCTTCACATCCATTCTAATATTATAAATGGAAAAGTGTGTCTGTCAGTTTGTTTGTCAGTCTATAAAGGCAAAACGGAGCGAGGGATTGACGTGATTTTTTAAGTGGCGATAGTTCAAGAGATAGAAAGTGTTATGGCTACTTTTTGTCTCTTTCTAATCCCCAACGTCTCTAAAAGGGAGTGTGGTAGTTTGTATGGAACATTACGCAAGTCTCAAGGTAGAAAGTTAAGAATTGGTATGAGAAAGACACTTGAAGACATTGAATAGTTGACAGTGAATAGGCCAGAATAAAAAAAAAATATTTGCGACTAACAAAAAAATTGAGCATCTTTTATGTCCTTAAAAAAAGGGGTGATTCTTCGTAGTTACCAAGGTGGTTAGCTAAAAATTGGTATACAGAGTCTTTGTTACCTACGAAAAATACAGTGAGGTTGAAGGGAAAAATGCAAAAAAAAATGGAATATTTGAATGTGCTCACTTATTGATGTATTTAATTGATGAGTGCATTAACACCATTCAAATTTTAGCATACCTAGGTTGGTATATTTTCTATAATGTCTGCCGAGACCTATATGATTTCTATGATGTTAAGTAATCCTTTCAAATTTTAACGTACCTAGGTAGGTATGTTTTCTGTGATGTTACGTAATCCTTTCAAATTTTAACGTACCTAAGTAGGTATGTTTTCTATAATGTTACGTAATCCTTTCAAATTTTAACGTACCTAGGTAGGTATGTTTTTTATGATGTTACGTAATCCTTTAAAATTTTAACATACCTAGGTAGGTATGTTTTCTATAAAGTCTACGTAATTCTTTCAAATTTTAGCATACCTCGATAGGTATGTTTTCAATAATGTCTGCGTAATAGTATTAATCAAAGAATTTTAATCCTAACTGTTGATAAGTCTGCAAAACGCCAAGCCCGGACATCGTGAGATCGTTAAGCCGCGTCAGCATTTCAGGAACCCATGAGTCGACTATTGCCGAAATTGGATTGGAGTAGGAAAATCTTCGGTAACTTCTTTGTAGTAACAAATATTTTTGTATAAATGTTACCTGTTTTTGGATGGGAAATCATGACATAAACTCTCCTGCTCTGGGCGTAGCGGAAGGGCGTGTCAGACTTTTACTGACTAAAACCCACCCGTGTTTTTCACTTGCCTGTACCCCAGGGTCTCTGTTTCTCCTTCAACCAACCGCCAACCCTGGGCCAGGCATCGGCCTTAATAGTTACGATGTGCCGACATCTCTTGCACACGTGAAACACAACGAACTTTCGACCCGGGCCTAGTCCTTACCAGGAGCCGCGCTGCCCACTGGTGGCGCCCTACGGTGGCCGGGAGTTTAATGTTGTTTCCCGACCAGGGCATCTCCTGCTTCAGACTTTCACTGGCTAAAATATCCAAGTCTTCCTTCGCTTGTGTTTACGCCAGGAGGGACCATGGTACCTATTTCGAATAACCAACGACTGTATAATGCTACCTATGCCTCGTTTTACAGTCATCAATGTTGATACGCAAACAGAAGCGTCGAATATATGTAAACGAAGTCTTGTAAGAAACAGATATATTATTGAAAAAAAAATAATTACTTAAATAAATAGGAAAAATGGGCAACCGACTTCCAAAAAACACTATAAAGTATCAATAACTAAAAATAACTAATTTCGGAAGTCAGTGGCAAAAACAAATATGACAAACAAATGGTCATGATATCTTTGGTTTTTATATACCCGTTTAGAATATACAAGGGGAGGGGTTCATTTGCATGAACCCTTCTTCAACTGAAGGTGAAAGCCTCCTATAAAGAATTCCATGTCTCTATCTTGAGCTGTTTGAGGCACAAAAATATAATCATCATCATCATTCTTTTTTATCGTCCCACTGCTGGACACAGGTCTCCTCTCATACAGAGAAGGAAAAAATATAATAATATATATAAATTAAATAACTGAATCTAATAGCAAATCTAATTATTTAAATATATAGTTGTATCACGTGACAGAACCATAGATTTAAATCATTAGATTCGCCTTCTTTTTCAGCCAATAAATATCCACTGCTAGACTAAGGCCACCCCCAAGGCTTTCCACGCCGACGATCGGCTTCCGCGACCTTCACCAGGTCATCGGTCCACCTTGTTGGGGGCCTCCCTACGCTGCGTCTTCCAGTACGTGGCCGCCACTCCAGAACCTTACTGCCTCATCGGTCATTGGATCTAGGAGCAATGTGCCCTGCCCACTGCCACTTAAGTTTAACGACTCGCAGACCTATGTCGGTGTCTTTGGCTTTGGAGAAACTCCGAGCATAGCCCTTTGTGTGACTCTGAGCCTTCGTATGAGGCCCATTGTGAAAGACCACGTTTCAGTTCCGTAAGTCATCACTGGTAACACACACTGGTCAAAGACTTTAGTCTTGAGTCTGTGGTATCTTGGACGACGAGTAGATGTAGTGTAGCTTCCCAGCGAACGCTGCCCAGCTGAGCTGGATTCGACTCTTTCTCGAAGTTGGACCTACCTAGTTGGACTGTTTGTTCCAGGTATATATACTCGTCAACAACTTCGAGTGTAGAGCAACCAACTAGAATTGGAGTGGGTGCGACATGAGAGTTCGACATGATCTTCGTCTTATCCATGTTCATTTTTAGACCCACTTGTTGGGAAGCTCTCCTGAGGTCATTGAGCATTTTGCCTAAGTCTTCCCGATTCCAGATTCGCCTTACAGCGTCATAATTTACTCTCGCTTCTGACAACGGTGACGTTTAAGTGACTTGACTTGATTTTCATCGAAAGTTATAAATGTATGAGCTCTCTCGTCTCAGTATGTTCACTTTTTCTTGTGACTTGTTACGGTGAGGACAAATCTAATAATTAAAATCTATAGAGACAACAAATTTGAAAAAAACGGACCTATTCATTGAAACGTCGCTACGAAAGGTCGTACAAGAACCTAAATTAAGACTCTCAGGCATTCTTGTTTATCTCCAGCTCAGTCCCAACTCATTAAGACCTTATCTAACCGATCCTCACCTAACATAAACCAGGCTTAGACAAACAAAAGTAAGGGAACAAAAGGTTGGCCCAAATAAATCTCCAGACGAGAAAAAGAAGTAGCCTAAGCTTGAATGATAACTTCATAAGACTGTATCCTTTACAAATACTAATACAACTGGCTTAGTATGTCTTGGTGTAAGTTTGGAACTTATAGCCGCGAGCTACGATTGCCGAGGTTAGTTTGTGGATGGATGACCGTCCATTATCTAACGAGATCCCACTGTGCCTTGTAAAGTAACTTAATCCATTTCTTCCGGCTGTTAATTAACTGATGGATATATGACAATCGTAACGGATAGTTGTTTTTTTTTTAAATCGTTGTCCGATTCCACGGCAGTCGATCGTCCAGCCACTGTCATAACCAAGTCATAGTTAAAAGCCCATTGAAAAGATGAGCCTGATGTCTGTAAAAGATCGCTCTTAGCGATAAGACCGCCCATTGTGTCACCCTTTGTAAAATGTTTTTATTTATGTTCTGTAATCTATATGGTGTACATAATAAAGAGTATTCTATTCTTCTATTCTATTCTATACGCCAATCTGTCCATGTGTGGACGTCAAAAGGTCAAGCTACCCGAAACTGTCAAATATTCTCTATCAACCTTAGGCCTCAAAGCTTTAGTTAGAGTTAGAGTAGAAAATCTAATAAAGAAATCTGACAGATTGTAGTAGCTTGATGTTCTGTCATTTGGACAATGACAGTTGTCCGATACATTCAGTGAGCAAATTTTAATATGGCTGAAAAAAGCCTGGGCAAGGAAGCATTGCGTCGCGTCGCGTAAACCTACAAGACGTCAACAAGCCTTTCTTTCATCTACGTTAAAAGCTTGCGGAGGCAACTAACAGCACTCATAATCGGCCACTGGTGATATAATCCCACTGATATTCACACTGGTGAGATACAGTGCGTTGGGGTAAGATCGCCCTTGGGGTAAGAACGTACAAATCAAATATCCTATTTATTTGGCTTTATTTTTTAATGCAACTTTATTTTTTCATTATACGAAACCTGAATATAGTTTGTTCAGAATAAGCAACTGAATCGATTCCAATGATTTTTAGATCATGTTATATTTTTTCAAAAATACATTTAGAAATTGTTGCAGACTGGTTACCGAGCGGTTACGATAGATCATAGTACTTGCGCCGCACGCCACCGTTGACGCCAAAGATCAATGCATCGCGCTCGCCCGCCTGTGCAGAGCTTTGACCATATTTTTGTTGAGACAACCAAGTAGAATAGCAAACTCATAAGTTTGTGGTTTTTCAATAAATCTTTTTGAAATTTTGTACATAGGTTCTATACTTAAAAATATTGAAATTTTGTACATAGGTTCTATACTTAAAAATATTGAAATTTTGTACATAGGTTCTATACTTAAAAATATTGAAATTTTGTACATAGGTTCTATACTTAAAAATATTGAAATTTTGTACATAGGTTCTATACTTAAAAATATTGAAATTTTGTACATAGGTTCTATACTTAAAAATATTGAAATTTTGTACATAGGTTCTATACTTAAAAATATTGAAATTTTGTACATAGGTTCTATACTTAAAAATACTTAAAAATATAAATTTTGAAATTTTGTACATAGGTTCTATACTTAAAAATATTGAAATTTTGTACATAGGTTCTATACTTAAAAATATTGCACACGTGTTTCGGGTTTCGAATGTACAAAAAATAAATCAAATCAAATCGTTTATTTCAATCTATAATAGTATAATGCGTTATGAACAGTGATGTTGATGATGAAATCGTCACACAAACTAATGCGTTATGAACAGTGATGTTGATGATGAAATCGTCACACAAACTAATGCGTTATGAACAGTGATGTTGATGATGAAATCGTCACACAAATTAATGCGTTATGAACAGTGATGTTGATGATGAAATCGTCACACAAACTAATGCGTTATGAACAGTGATGTTGATGATGAAATCGTCACACAAACTAATGCGTTATGAACAGTGATGTTGATGATGAAATCGTCACACAAACTAATGCGTTATGAACAGTGATGTTGATGATGAAATCGTCACACAAATTAATGCGTTATGAACAGTGATGTTGATGATGAAATCGTCACACAAATTAATGCGTTATGAACAGTGATGTTGATGATGAAATCGTCACACAAATTAATGCGTTATGAACAGTGATGTTGATGATGAAATCGTCACACAAATTAATGCGTTATGAACAGTGATGTTGATGATGAAATCGTCACACAAATAATGCGTTATGAACAGTGATGTTGATGATGAAATCGTCACACAAATTAATGCGTTATGAACAGTGATGTTGATGATGAAATCGTCACACAAACTAATGCGTTATGAACAGTGATGTTGATGATGAAATCGTCACACAAATTAATGCGTTATGAACAGTGATGTTGATGATGAAATCGTCACACAAATTAATGCGTTATGAACAGTGATGTTGATGTTGAAATCGTCACACAAATTACCTAAAGAACAAGACAAGATAAAGGGTTTGAAATAATTTGTATGTATCACTCCCGCTGTCAGTTTGTCTAGCTCATGACCTATATATTTTCGGATTCCTTTCACTAACTTGTCTCGTTCAAAAGGTAGCAACTATAATTGATATCCACCTCTTTGTTCTAACCTATTCATTATACAAAGGCAATACTTTTTTGGAACCCTATATCGGGAATTGCTTAATGAAGTGTGATTGAATAAATGAATGGTTAAATGAAGGAATGAAATGGCGGTGCTTGAGATAGACTTATGTCCAGCTATGAACGTTTTTCAACTGAAATGAAGATGGTGAATTAATGGATATGAAGATAATTGATTACTTTTGAACCAAACATACTAATAGTATGTGTAAACGTATCTGTGTTTAACATCTTTTTCCAATTAATCCATACTAATATTATAAATGCGAAAGTAACTCTGTCTGTCTGTCTGTTACGCTTTCCCGCTTAAACCTCTCGACCGATTTTGATCAAAATTTGACACAGACAGTCTTTAGACCCTGAGAAAGGACATAGGCTATATTTTATTGTAAAAAAATGATATTCCCGAGGGAAATCTAAAAAGCGCGATATAACCGAATTCCACACAGGCGAAGCCGCGGGCGGAAAGCTAGTTAATATATATACCTAAGGGGTTGTCTCCACGAGAGTGCATGACAGACCGTCACCTCCTTCTGCAAAGCAGTGCTGCTGGCAAAGGAGGAGGCGGCGCGCGTGAGGGAGCGGGAATCTCAGGGCCCTCACGCATCTACCGACGCAGGAGACTCACTGGTCGGGAGACAACATCAAACTCCTGGCCACCGTAGGCGCGGGCTTGCGGGTGGTGAGCAGTGGGCAGCTCGCCGCCTGGTAAGGATCAGGCCAGTGTCGACTTCACGTTGTGTTTCACGCGTGTCTCAAACAAATGTCGGCACATTGTGACGGAGTCTACGCCTGGGCCAGGGTTGCGGGTTGGTTGAAAGAGAAAGTGTGGCCCTGATGCACAGGCAAGTGAAGGAACACTGGTAGGTGTTAGTCAGTAAAAGTCTGACCTGCCCTTCCGCTCCGCCCAGATCGGTAGAGATCATTTGATGATTCCCACACCAAAAAATGGGTTGTCTCTACGAGCAAGAGAATCGATATTATCGTCGTACCGCGAATTCAATACACTCTCTTAGAACATATCTCTGCACGGGAATTTCAACGCAGCGGGAATTGGATTGCATGATAATAATATAGCCGAGATTTTTTCGCTCGTGGTGACAATCCCTTACGCTTTTGAAGAGACAAAAGATATACATTTAATTTTGAATTATACAAGGCTCAGAGTCACACAAATGGCGATGGAAAGAGCTATGCTCGGAGTTTCTTTGGGCGATCGAATCAAAAATGAGGAGATCCGAAGAAGAACCAAAGTCACCGATATAGCTCTTCGAGTCGCTAAAATTAAGTGGCAGTAAGCGAGCACATTGCTCGTAGAACCGATGGCGGATGGGGCAGTAAGGTTCTGGAGTGGCGTTCACGTACCGGAAGACGCAACGTAGGCCTCCCTACGTTGCGTCTTCCGGTACGACAAGATGGACAGATGACCTGGTGAAGGTCGCGGGAAGCCGATGGATGCGGGCAGCACAAGACCGGTCATCGTGAAAAGTCTTGGAGGAGGCCTTTGTCTAGCAGTGGACCCCTATAGGCTGAAGAAGAGCTAAAATAAATTAAATGTCGTTTTCAAAAGCGTTATTAACTTTATAGTCAGTGTCATCATAGTATCAATAACGTGATTACTTAACATATATACTAATATACTAGCTGACCCGGCGAACTTCGTTCCGCCTTAAAGGCAATATCACATGAATACTTTTTAAATTAGGATAATTCTAAATAAATGAATATTACTATTCAATGATTCTTTATTTGGGAGCACAATCCTGGCGATTCTCCGGAAATCTTTAATGTGCTACAATACTCGCAAACAACATCCATTGGCCCAATGCGAACGCCATTGCGCTATATTATATGCGTATTGAAACGCTGCCCGATTCAAATCAGTATTTGATGAATTTCTTCTTGTGTTTCGTAAATTATCTAGCGCTTGATCTCTGAGGTTTGCTCGACGATTTCGCATTTCCAACCGAGCCATTTCACGGGCTGCCTCCCTTTGATCTGGTGAGTGAGAAGCACGAAGTCGAGCCATACTAAGGCTGCGCCTTCAAGTGCAATTTCTTGCTCTTCTTCAGTTTTTTTTTTTTGTTGTGGATGGGAAATCATCAAGTGACCTCTCCCGCTCTGGGCGGAGCGGAAGGGCGTGTCAGACTTTTATTGAGTAAAACCCACCCGTGTTCCTTCACTTGCCTGTGCAACGGCCAGTGCCATGGTTTCTTTTTTAATCAACCCGTAACCCTGTGGACCAGTCCTCGTGGACACCGTCAAGGTGTACTGACATCTCTTTGAGGCACGTGTGAAACACAATGGGCCGTCAACCCGGGCCTGGTTCTTACAAGGAGGCGAGCTGCCTATCCCTCGCCGCCCGCAAGCCCGCGCCTACGGCGATTGGGAGTCCGATGTTGCCTCCCGACCAGGGCGCTTCCTGCGGCGGTTTGAGCCGTGAGTGTAGTGGGATTTCCGCTCCCTCACCCGCTCCGCCTCCTCCTTGCCAGCATCACTGCTTCACAGAAGGAGGTGAAAGCTTGCCATGCCCTCTTGCTCCGGACTGTGGCCCGGACCAGGGTCGGACGCGAGAGATCGCCGCCGATCGCCGCCACGAGAACACGGCTGTGCTCTATCCAAGCCGGACAGACCTCCACCTTATGCTCCACCGTGTCCTCAGGGCGATGCACACAGTGGTCACCCTGGCGTTTCCTCCCGCCTTATACGGAACAGGAACCTCCCGAAACAGCCGTGTCCGGTGAGGACCTACGTCAGTCGGAAGGTGAGGACGCCGTGGCGCCTCTCTAGCTACTCCTCAAAGAGAGGACTTACCGCCGCTATTGCGGCGTGCTCAGTGCTGGATTGCGACAATCACACTTTCCATGTCGCCATGAGACCCCGCCGGAGCTCTGTCCGCTGTACTGCGATTTTTCGCGGCAACAGAGTTATGCCTCCTCTCATCACTCCCACATGTGGGCGAGAGATAGTGTTTCTCCACAATTTAATGGATGTTATTATACATATAAACGTTTCTTTTTAATTACTCTATCTATTAAAAGAAACCTCATCAAAATCTGTTTCGCAGTTTTAAAGATTTAATCATACAAAGGAACATAGGGAAAGTGAAAGTAACTTTGTTTTATAGTATGTAGTGAAGTGGTAAATGGCACAGCAATACAATATTAGAAATTTTGAAGTTGAAGTTTGCTTTGGGGCTTTTATTAAAAAAATTAAACCGGCAGAGAGCATTTATATTCCTTGCTTTAAATAAATGCATCAACATTCAACCGGTAAGACTTTTTTTTAATATGCTGAGTAGTGTAGGAGTGTGTTTGTACCATTTTTAACAAAATCAAAATCAAAATCAATTTTATTTGTATAACATAGGTAGTGAATACAGTTCTTAAATTTATGTTTATAGGTCGCTATGTTATGCTAAGAAGCGTACAAATATAAATAAATGCATGCAAAACATTAAAAAAATTTTAGTCAATCATGCTGGAGGCAAAAAACAAATTATTAATTATATTATGTCGAAATGAAACTAAATAATAATAAATGAATAAAAACAAAGTCAAAAGTGTCACAATAGGGAGTAATTTCGCTAGTCAAAATAAATAAGTCTACATTAATTTGTCATTTAGGAATTCATCAGTTGTATAATAACACTTCTCAATTAATAAGTGTTTTAATTTGGTTTTGAATTGCATAACATTCAAATTTTTTATGCCAACTGGTAATTTGTTGTAGATGCGCGGTGCCATTCCTAAAACACTCTTTTTTACTAAAGCTGTATTACAACGCTCATTTTTCAAAGTATTTGCATATTGGCTACGAATCGTAACATCTCGTAACGTTGACACCGTTTCAAACAATCTTATGTTTGTCTTGACAAAAACACTAACTTCATAAATGTACAATGATGGTAAGGTTAAAATTTTCAGCGACTTAAAAAATGGTACACAGCTATCGTCAATTTTCAGACCACACATCGATCTTATGCACCTTTTTTGTGCCTTAAATATGACATCTTTATCAGTAGAGTTTCCCCAAAAAATAATGCCATATCGCAAAATGGAGGCTACTAAGCCATGATATGCAACTAGCAGCGCATCCATATTTATTTTTCTAGCAATTTGGAAAAGTGCGTACGATGATCTATTTACTTTTTTACTTAGGTCATCTACATGTGCCTTCCAGTTCAGTTGGTTATCTAGTAATAAACCTAAGAATTTTGCTACTTTAACTTCTTCAATTTCGCAGTTACTATATCTGATATTTACTTTTGGTGCTACAGTTCTTTGATGATAGTGCATTATTTTCGTTTTTTGTAAGTTTATAACTAAATTATTTTCATTAAGCCAAGTAATTATGTCTGATAAGGTACTGTTTATGTCATCTTGATACATATTGCGATTAATACATTTGACTATGGCAGTAGAGTCATCCGCAAACATCACCATTTGATGTCGAGTCACATTTGGGAGATCATTTATGTAGACTAAGAAAAGCAGTGGCCCAAGGACGCTACCCTGTGGGACACCAAACTTTACCAGTCTAGGATGAGAAAAGAAACTCTTTTCAATTTTCGTTTTTTTACATACTCTTGCAATCTCTGTACATTGCATTCTATTAGAGAGATATGACGTGAGTAGTTTTAAAATATTACTTCTGATGCCGTAGCTCTGCAGTTTCGCTAATAATACGTCGTGCTTTACGTAATCAAAGGCTTTGGTCATATCTGTAAAAATAGCACAGATAGGAGCTCTTTGATCCACTGCTAACATAATGCTACGCAAAAAATCAAAAATAGCCATGTTGATAGTGGTATTCTTCCTAAAGCCATTTTGTTCCTTGCATAATAAATTAAATTTATGGAGATAACAGTACAGAGACTTATAAATAATTTTTTCGAATATTTTGGAAAAAACTGAAATTTTTGCAATTGGCCTATAATTCTTCATATCGGTTTTTTTATCTTTTTTATGAAGGGGTTTAATAATGACTTTCTTCAAGTCTTCCGGATAAACTCCGCCAATAATGCAAAGATTCATAATATGCGCTAGTACAGGTGCTATAATTTCTTTCACCGATTTTATAACCTTTGTTGACACACCGTCAAATCCTACAGTACTTGTATTTTTAAGTGATTTTATGGCCGACACAATGTCTGCCGATAGAACCGGCTGCATATACACACATCAAAAGTGTCTAGGGATCAACATATATTTTTGCAATAACTTTTCTCCTGATTGATATTAATTAAAATTTTCTTTAAGGATTCATCAAATAAAGTGTTTTCGTTTGTCACAGTAACGATAAACCAAGTCACCTTTGCATTAATAAAGAAATTTGCCATTTTCCTAATAAAGGGATATTTGACATTTGAACCACTAACACAAAAGTTCGAAAAAAAGACTGAAATAACAGTTTTCTCTAAAATTTTATTGGGTAACTTAAACAATTAATAATCCGTGTTTCTACCGCGAACACTAACAACACAAGAACATCGGTTTGGCATACTCAAAATGAGTTCATCCAAATCACGCTGTGGAATGGCCGCCCATGTTCGTTGCAACAACAAAAAAAGGTCTTCTTGCGACTGGATACCCTCCATATTCGGCAGAGCTCTTCTCTGTAGCATATCCCATGCATGCTCAATCGGGTTCAAGTCTGGCGACTGAGCAGGCCAGGGCAGGACATTGATGTTAGCTGCGGCGAGAGTCTGTCTTACAACTCTTGCGGTGTGCGGTCGTGCATTATCATGCATTAACTGAAATAAGGGACCGATTTGCACTTGTAGAGGAACGATGACGTCTGATACAATCGTTTCAGCATAAATTTGAGCGTTGAGGTTGCCTCTGATCCAAATCAACTCAGTTCTTCCGCCGATCCAAATACCCGCCCATACCATGATGGTTCCACCACTATAAGGATGGACTTCCTGGCAGGATTTTAATCGCTGTTGGCGTCCAGGGGTTCTCCAGTGTCGTATACGTCTTGTATCCGGTCTCATACCAAAACGAGACTCATCAGAAAAGCACACGAAACGCCATTGTTCTTCTGCCCAATTTCTGTGTTCAAGAGCCCATTGATATCGAATCCTACGATTGTGCATTGCTATAGGTGGTACCCGTAGCGGTCTTCGGGAATGAAGGTTCACTTCATGCAAGCGGTTTCTGACTGTTTGGTCGCTAATTAAGTTCCCTGAAGAGTGATGAAGCCTCACGGCTAACATCATGGCGGTTATTGTTGGAGCTCTTCGAGTTAAGATTTGAATGTATCGGTCTTGTCTCCGTGTGGTGCAGCGATACCGTCCTCCATGGCGCTCAGCCACGGTACCAGTGCTTCGGTAACGTGTCCAAAGTCGACTGATAACACTCTGACTTGTATTCAGAGCTAAAGCCACAGTACGTTGCCGGGAACCAGCTTCTATCATTCCCACGGCTCTGAGCATTTCTTCCCTGCTTAAATGACGTCGCCGCTCCATAATAACGTTGGTTTTAATCAGTAGTAGGGAAACAGTAGCACTAATAATGTCTTCAATGCGTTGTATGTTTTTATAGGGAAAATATTGACAGCTGATTTTCATCTTTTACTCGAATTTGATTCACAGTTCCTGATTCAAATTATGAAATGCACCAAAAAGGATCCATATAAATTTATAAAATCATAAATTTATTACAAAGCCACATCTCAATCTCAAGAAATCCGCATAAAAATGCTTGATCCCTAGACACTTTTGATGTGTGTACATTGATTGTCTTGTTAAATTACCTAATTTATTGTCAAATTCCATGTCAGTTTCACTATTATTCTCAATGTCATCTATAAAATACTCATTAAATGCATTTGCAATGTCAATAGGTTTTGTAAAGGTCAAGTCATATTTATTAATTGTCATTATTTGTTCTCGAGGAATGTTATTTTTTTGTCTATTAATTATTTGCCATGTAGCTTTCGATTTATTACGCGAGATTCTTATAAAGTAATTATTTTGAGCTTGTTGTGTTAGTCTTATAATTTTCTTATATTGTAAAGAGTATTTTTGAAAGTCAGTTTTATTTTTTAATATAGGATTAAGTCTGTATGTCCATAGTAATTTTCTTTGTCTTTTACTACAGATTTTTATACCTCGTGAAATCTATTTTACGTTTTTAGTGGTGTGAATGGTTATTATTTTATCTGGGAAGCAGAGTTTATAAAACAAGTCAAATGATTCAAAAAATAATTTGTAGGCTAAATTAGCATCATTGGTTTCATAAATTTCTTTAAAAGATAAGCTACGAATGCATTCTCGGAACTTATAAAGATTCTCTGTGGAGTAGTCCTTTTTAACCATTTTCCAAAATTTTAAGCGACATGTCTTATTTATGGGAACTCTAAGTAGTTGCGATGTGTGATCAGAAAGGATGAGATCTATAATTTCAGCCTTGCATCCTGTTTGCATGTTATGCGCGAAATTATCGATACATGAGTTACTACTAAGCCTAGTTGGTTGATTTATTTCTAACGTCAAGTTATAGCTCAGTAGAAAATTCTCTAATTCTAAAGTAGTCATGTTCCTTTTTAATACATCAATATTTAAATCGCCACATAAAACAATTTTTTTCCTATTTAATAAACATAACCTCCTCAATACGATGTCAAGCTTGTCGTAAAATGTCAAATAATTATATTTAGGAACTCTATAAACACAAATTACAATAATAGAATGAGTTAACATTTCAATACCGCAAATTTCAACAACGCCTGTCACAGAGAGCTTAGCAATATCTAACAAATGAACCGCTAACTTATATTTTGACTGAGTTGTTTTGTTATTCCATGTCAGTTGCGTTTTGTTAAACCATGTCTTATGTCACGTCACACGGGAACGACAGGAACCGCGGGAACGGGATAAAAAGTATCCTATGTGATATGTCCTTCTCCCCGTTCTTATCTACCTCCCTACCAATTTTGAGCCATACTGGTTAAGCGGTCCTTGAGTTATAAATATAGTAACTAACACGACTTTCATTGGTTGGTCCGATTTGAATGAAGTCTATGTATATAACATAGACTTCATTCAAATCGGACCAGCCTAGGAGGAATTCAGTGACGTACACACGTACAGCAGATTTAGGATGGAAAGAAGAAACCCATGGAAAGCATTGTCATCTACATTTGTAACAAAGATATCATACCTCTCTCTACCCCTAGAGCTCTTGTTTCTGTCTCTTTAAGTAAAATAAAAAATCTTAAATAATTTTATTTCTATTTATTTTTTTCTCAAAAAAAAATATCTTTTTTATTTTTTCGCCTTTTAGTTCATATGTACAATTATATTTTTAAGTAACTAAAAAAATAAAAAAAAACTATTAACTCATCTAAAAACAAAAAAAAAAACTTGTGATTGACAGGGTTTGAACCGAGGAACACCAGCCATCGCGAGTAGACCATACCAATATCGACTACGCTACAGCCGCTATGTCAAGCCGCGCGAAATTAGCGCCCATATTATGCGTGAAATATTGCGAAAGAGAAAACTCGAAAATATGCGCTTCCCCAGACATAAGACTGAGCTAGATCGATTTTTCGTCCCCGAAAACCACCACATATTAATTTTCAGCGAAATCGTTAGGGCCGTTTCCGAGATCACATGCTTCTTCAAGCGATTAGCGCCATCTGCCGGGTTGATTTGTGAATCTAAACGATCCAGGTCGCCACTCAAACGCATACAGAAAAATTCATTAAAATCGGTCAAGCCGTTTAGGAGGAGTTCAATGACATACACACGTACAGCAGAATTATATATATAAAGACTAGCTGACCCGGCGAACTTCGTTCCGCCTTAAAGGCAATATCACATGACTACATTTAAAATAGGATAATTAATTTTAAATAAATAAGTATTATTATTCAATGATTCTTTATTTAGGAGCACAATCTTGGCGGTTCTCTGGAAATCTTTAATGTGCTACAATACTCGCAAACAACATCCATTGGTCCAATGCGAACGCCATTGCGCTATATTATATGCGTATAGAAACGCTGCCCGATTCAAATCAGTATTTGATGAATTTCTTCTTGTGCTTCGTAAATTATCTAGCGCTTGATCTCTGCGGTTTCGACGTACTCGACGATTTCGCATTGCCAACCGAGCCGTTTCACGGGCTGCCTCCCTTTGCTCTGGTGAGTGAGAAGCACGAACTCGACCCATACTAAGGCTGCGCTCTTCAAGTGCAATTTCTTGGTCTTCTTCAGTTCTTTTTTTTTTTTTGTTTTGTATGGGAAATCATCAAATGACCTTTCCCGCTCTGGGCGGAGCGGAGGGGCGTGTCAAACTTTTATTGACTAAAACCCACCCGTGTTCCTTCACTTGCCTGTGCAACGGCCAGTGCCATGGTTTCTTTTTTAACCAACCCGCAACCCTGTGGACCATTCCTTGTGGACCCCGTCAAGATGTGCCGACATCTCTTTGAGGAGAACGCGCCATCCCTGGTTCTTACCAGGAGGCTTGCTGCCATCGCTCGCCGCCCGCAAGCCCGCGCCTACGGTGGTCGGGAGTCCGATGTTGCCTCCCGACCAGGGCGCTTCCTGCGGCGGTTTGAGGCGTGAGGGTAGTGGGATTTCCGCTCCCTCACGCGCTCCGCCTCCTCCTTTGCCAGCATCACTGCTTCACAGAAGGAGTTAAAAGCTTGCCATGCACTCTTGCTTCGAACTATGGCCCGGACCAGGGTCGGACGCGAGAGATCGCCGCCGATCGCCGCCACGAGGACACGGCTGTGCTCTACCCAAGCCGGGCAGACCTCCACCATTTGCTCTACCGTGTCCTCAGGGCGATGCACACAGTGGTCACCCCGGCGTTTTCTCCCGCCTTATACGGAACAGGAACCTCCCGAAACGGCCGTGTCCGGTGAGGACCTATATCAGTCGGAAGGTGAGGACGCCGTGGCGCCTCTCTAGCTACTCTTCAAAGAGAGGACTTACCGCCACTATTGTGGCGTGCTCAGTGCTGGTGGTTGCGACCATCACACTTTCCATGTCGCCATGAGATCCCGCCGGAGCTCTGTCCGCTGTACTGCGATTTTTCGCGGCAACGGAGTTATGCCTCCTCTCGTCACTTCCACATGTGGGCGAGGGATAGTGTTTCTCCACAATTTAATGGATGTTATTATACATAAAAACGCTTCTTTTTAATTACTCTATTAAAAGAAACCTCATCAAAATCTGTTTCGCAGTTTTAAAGATTTAATCATACAAAGGGACAAAGGGAAAGAGAAAGTAACTTTGTTTTATAGTATGTAGTGAAGTGGTAAATGGCACAGCAATACAATATTAGAAATTTTGAAGTTGAAGTTTGCTTTAGGGCTTTTATTAGAACAATTAAACCCGCAGAGAGTATTTATATTCCTTGCTTTAAATGGATGCATCAACATTAAACCGGTAAGACATTTTTTAGTATGCTGAGTAGTGCAGCAGTGTGTTTGTACCATTTTTAACAAATGAACCGTTATCTTATATTTTGACTGAGTTGTTTTGTTATTCCATGTAGGTTGCGTTTTGTTATACCATGTCTTATGTTACATCACACGGGAACGACGGGAACAACGGGAACGGGATAAAAAGTATCCTATGTGATATGTCCTTCTCCCAGTTCTTATCTACCTCCCTAGCAATTTTGAGCCATACTGGTTAAGCGGTTCTTGAGTTATAAATAGAGTAACTAACACGTCTTTCATTTATATACATAGACTTCATTCAAATCGGACCAGCCCTTTAGGAGGAATTCAGTGACGTACACACGTACAGCAGATTTAGGAATATATCATTACATATACATTTGTAACAAAGATATCATACCTCTCTCTGCCCCTAGAGCTCTTGTTTCAGTCTCTTTAAGTTAAATAGAAAATCTTAAATATTTATTTCTATTTATTTTTTTCTCTTTTAGTTCTTATGTACAATTTTCTTTAACTACAAAAATTAAAAAAGAAATAAACTTGTCTAAAAACAAAAAAAAAGCTTGTAATTGCCCGGGTTTGAACCGAGGAACACCAGCAATCGCGAGTAGACCATACCACTATCTACTACGCCACAGCCGCTATGTCAAGCCGCTCGAAATTAACGCCCATATTATGCGTGAAATATTGCGAAAGAGAAAACTCGAAAACATGCGCTTCCCCAGACATAAGACTAAGCTAGATCGATTTCTCGTCCCCGAAAACCCCCACATATTAAATTTCAGCGAAATCGTTAGGGCCGTTTCCGAGATCACATGCTTCTTCAAGCGATCAGCGCCATCTGCCGGGCTGATTTGTAAATCTAAACCATCCAGGTCGCCATTCAAACGCATACAGAAAAATTCATTAAAATCGGTCAAGCCGTTCAGGAGGAGTTCAATGACATACACACGTACAGCAGAATTATATATATAAAGATAAAGCTGAAGAGTTTGTTTGTTTGTGCGCGCTAATCTCCGGAACTACTGCTCCGATTTGAAAAATTCTTTTTGCGTTGGATAGTCCATTAATCCAGAAAGGCTTAAGGCTATATAACAACACACTGCGACCAACAGGAGCGGAGCATAACTAACTCCACGCGAACGAAGTCGCTGGCGACCGCTAGTGAGTGATAAAGCTTTAGTAATATCTTCATTCTTCAGGTCTCGTTCCCCGCTATCATTTCTATCTAGGCAGTAACCCCAACATTTTAATGTTCCCGGCACGTGCTTACCCCCATAACTAATGACCACACGCATTAGTGAGCGTCCATTTTTCCCGTCATCTCATTATGGTCACGTCATCCGTATTGGAGTAATTAGTTGTGTGTTTAAGTTGAATTTTTTGCAGCGATGGTTGCCTGGTAGAAATACAAATTTTATGTATGTCTGGGCACGAAACAAAAGTACAGGCACATTATTAGTATCTCTCAAAACTGCGAATGAGAACTTTACAAAACCGCATATTACCTACATTTTGTTTGCGTTAGCTTTAAATAAAAGAGATACGGAGATAGAAGCAGGCGTATACTGTACAATATATAATTTTAAATACAGATAAATTCCAAAATTTTTAATAAATACCAAAATAAACACCAACAGTAAAAAATGAATAATAACAATCACCGAAGATAAATAGGCATTCAAACGTACTGACAAGTATATGAGAATCAAATTAACTATTTTAGCGGAAGCCATTATAATCCAGCAAAATTAATAAATACTCCGTTACCACAACGTATAAACTTATTGGGAAACATTTCAGATTTGGTAGCCTTATAATCTATACTAATATATAAAGCTGAAGAGTTTGTTTGTATGTTTGTTTGTTTGTTTGTTCGCGCTAATCTCGGGAACTACTGGACCGATTTAAAAAATTCTTTTTGCGTTGGATAGCCCATTAATTTAGGAAGGCTTTAGGCAATATAAAATCACGCTGTGACCAATAGGAGCGGAGCATAGCTAACTTCACGCGAACGAAGTCGCTGGCGGCCGCTAGTAAAATATAAAGCGTTTCAGATACTGACTACCTCTAATTTTTTTAGGTTTTTAACTTTGACACATAGCATAAGTAAACACTACCTATACAATATGTAAAGAAAACCCTGTCCGACCCATAAGGATAATAAAGGTTAGGTAAACACTTGACCAAATATAATATAAAATTTTACATAATCATCACAGTAACAATAATAATGAATTTTGAAATAATCTTTTTTCCCCGGGTATTAATTCCAATTTCCCCGAAATTTGGTAATTTTTAAAAAACTGACAACACCATTTGTGACGGAGCGAATAGCGATGCGACCACGTGCCGCATGCCCCACCCCCCTTCACCCGCGCATGTATGCCTATCGGGCTGCCTACCGCACATGCATTAAGTTACCTCGCTTTTTCGAAATAATATTTATTTTTTTTGGGGTTTTTTTTTTAGTTTAGCCCGGCTTTGTAGGCATTATTAGAATCAGTTAACGATACCTAACAATACCTTCACGGATCGGACAGGGTTTTCTTTACATATTGTATAAACAGTTTTTTTTTTTTTTGTGAATTGGCTCTTAATAAACTAGCTCGCTTTACCACCAACGGTTGTATCACTGATTACCATTAGGCGGTTTTGAAGTCAAGCACTAGTTTATAATTTAAAAAAAAAATAGAGGGATGTCATGTAGGTACGGCGGACGTCAATATAAATGTATATAATAATAATAATTTATCATTTATTCTCTCTTCACAAAGCTGATTTATAATGGTGAGTACAAAAAAAAAAGTCTCAGTTGAATATTAATATGATAAGGGTATTAATTGATTAATTCTGAGGTCGATTGGGGTACTGGTTACGAAAATGCCATCTAATTAACATAAATCTGTCTCAAATTGTTAACTTAGTAAAAATAGCAAATTAATTAAATATAATACAGCTATCGATGTTGATCTGCAATAAATAAATAATTTCATAAATATTGATTATTTGTGACAACCCTAGCCGATGCGTTACTGTTTAGACGATTCCGGCATTTACACGAGATCAAAGGCGTCGACCTACTGTATGATTTTTATACTGTGGTGATGATTTGTGTAAGATTATCTGATATCTAGCAATCAATATGGCTGCCCGGGGGCTCGTTTCTGGTAACTAGTATTTACGTGTGCGTCATTAAAACGTAATCACATTAGCATGCCTAACGACTGTGACACACTGTTTGCAGATTCCGCTTACATTTTTTTTTTAACAATTTTAAACTAGTGCTTGACTGCAATCCCGCCTGATGGTAAGCAGTGATGCAATCGTTGATGGTAAATCGCGCAAGTTTATTAAGCCTATTCACAAAAAATCTTAGTGAGTAGGAAGGAAGACGACAGTTGAGCGAGGTGATGCAATGTTAAACCCAACAGCACGACCAACGATGCTGCGCTAGAGGGAGATTAATCTGGAGACCGTCCACGATCAAACTCCGGACATGCATTGTACCCGGCACACATCGCAACACAACTGCTCAGACCCGTCCTCAGTACCTTACATTTATGATTTGTGCTGCTTTTTGATGTAGTGGCATCTACAACGCTACATGCGAACAACGCCTCATTAGACTAGCCGGTAAGAGTCCGGCACTGCCCAGACTGGTTCACAAGTGACCAATAGACTAAACTTAAAGCCAATGCGTCCCTCTTAATGGCAACTACATCGTGGCAAACCTAGGTGGTGATAGCGTAATGAGCTGGACTCCTTTCAGTAAGAAGTGGTCCTTAGCAGCTTAGAGAGAGAGAGAGTATTGATAATAATGTTTAGTTGCCATCTTTGTTTAGTTCATTGTGAGTCGTTGAGCGTAGTCTGACTAATGCTTCCACTCACTGGTCTGACTGGTCCTCTCAAGTCTACGTGGTCTATTCATACTAACATTATTTCTGCATTCAAAATTACATCAATATTCCTTAAGAGTGGCGTAGCGGTAGCGGACGCGGCCGCTGCGCAAGGTGGCGCGGGTTCGTTCCCCGCACAGTGCAAGTATTTGTATGCATGAATATGAATATTTGTACTGGTCTGGTCGTGCCTCGGAAAGCACGTTAAGCTGTTGGTCCCGGTTGCCCTACGAACATCTAGTGGCAGTCGTTACAGGTTGTTGGAGCCCTCAAAAGTCCTACAATTAGTCTAACTGCAATGCTTTGATGTCGCCTTCGGGTTGTGGAGGTCAGACGGCAGTCGCTTCATGGAAAATGTCGAAGTTTAGCCATATCAGCAGTTGGACTGGTAAAGCGAACCCCAGACTTCAAAGCTGAAAAGGCTTCGGATGCGACTGGGATTAACGCTGGGATGATGATGATGATGAGTCCCCCAAAACGCCCGCCCTTCGCCACTTCCTAGTCCTTTCGCTGGGAAGAAGAATTCCAGCAGCACAGCTATCTAAAAATAAAAGAAATTATTTACCATTTGCCAGGTGGTGACGTCACAATACCAGAAAAGCAAAAAAAAAATATCATTATTTGGAGGAACGGGCTGTAAAGTTCACTCATCCTTCATAGAAAAGGGAGGATCCTCCGACCAGACGGGTGTTATGTCTGGC
This sequence comes from Sesamia nonagrioides, assembly GCA_017933935.1. Lineage (NCBI taxonomy): Eukaryota > Metazoa > Arthropoda > Insecta > Lepidoptera > Noctuidae > Sesamia > Sesamia nonagrioides. The sequence continues at coordinate 250,041 of JADWQK010002064.1, forward strand.
GGGCACTTGCCCAACGGTTGAAATTGGGAAGTTGTATATGCTAGTTGCACGGTAAACTCTGATTGCGAGATGTAGAATTCGTGTGACGTCAGTATGACGAGGTGTTTATTTTTGGCGTTTGCAGGGACCGCTACAATTAAAATTTAAATGTAAATAAGTAAAAACGTATTACCTAAATACACGCCCCAGGTATAAAGGGCGTGACAGCTCACATATTTATGCATTGTAAAAAAAGAATTATATGAACTCATATAATGTGTCAGTAAGCTAATTCTGGAGGAAGAACACAAACATTGTGTTGAGTTAATGAGAACGACCAGGTATTCAATTAAATAGTCGTTTACGGAATAATATGAGTTTGAACAAAGTTTGGATTTGATTTATGGTTTAAATGCATTTTAAACGAGACCCAGAAAAAGTTGCACTAAACTTAAATTAAGTTTAATTTGTGAACAAGGGAATAAGCGCCGGAAATGTAGGTACAGCCAAGCCATCTACCTTTTTTTAAAATAAATTATAAACTAGCAAAAAATTTGCCAGAGGCGGTGTTTCCGTCGGACTACAATTTGAGTGTCTTCAAGGCTAGAGTGAATAGGATCTTAATAAACTAGTGCGCTTTACCATCAACGATTGCGCCACTGCTTACCACCAGGCAGAATTGCGGTCAAGCGCTAGTTTATAATATATATAAAAAACCGGCCAAATGCGAGTCGGACTCGCACACCGAGGGTTTCGCCGTACAAACGTAGCGGTTTACAATTTATGACGTACTAGCTTTCCGCCAGCGGCTTCGCCCGCATGGAGTTCGGTTATATCGCGCTGTTTAAATTGCCCTCGGGAACATAAAATTTTTCCGAGATAAAAGGTAGCCTATGTTCTTTCTCAGGGTCTAAAGATTGTCTGTGCCAAACTTCATCAAAATCGGTTGAGAGGTTTAGGCGGGAAAGCGTAACAGACAGACAGAGTTACTTTTGCATTTATAATACTAGCATTGATTTCGAATTTTTCACAATTTAGAGGCAATTAGATTTAAGAAGTGTTTGATATGAATTTCAACTTTAATATCTCTACGCGTTCATGTGAAAAAGGGTAGGTAGTAAGTTTATAATTATTAAAAAAATATTTTGTGTCATGTAAGCAAAAATAATCCATACTAATATTATAAATGCGAAAGTAACTCTGTCTGTCTGTCTGTCGGTCTGTCTGTCTGTCTGTCTGTCTGTCTGTCTGTCTGTCTGTCTGTCTGTCTGTTACGCTTTTCCGCTTAAACCTCTGAACCGATTTTGATGAAATTTGACACAGACAATCTTTAGACCCTGAGAAAGAACATAGGCTACCTTTTATCCCGGAAAAAATTGATATTCCCGAGGGAAATCTAAAAAGCGCGATATAACCGAACTCCACGCGGGCGAAGCCGCGGGCGGAAAGCTAGTATTTTAATATTTTATGTAACTTCAAATTTATAATTTTCACAATTTTTCCTTTATCTGTCTGTACTATAATATAACGTTGCTTCGTGCCGAATTTCAAGATTCTGAGTTCACGGGAAGTACCTTGTAGGCAAAGAGATTTAAGATATATAGAGAGGGCATGTGTCAAAATGGCATAGAAAAACTGTGATCCCATGGCTCAGTTCAGCCATCTAGTACAATATAGCAAAATTAGATCGACAATTGGAGACATCAAATAGTAAAAATGAAATAAGTTTATATAAAATATATTCAGCTATTGCCCGGTAGGTGGCCAGTGTGGTCTATGTTGCCAGATCCGATTTAATACCCTAGTATATTTCAAATCGGGTAAATAAATATTGAAAAGTAAATAAATTAAGTGAAACTTGTCTTGTACAAACAAAAACTGTTTTAGAATTTTATTCGCTACTATTCATTTACCGTGACACCGTCTATTGGCATTTTAGATGTTTTATGCTTACGAATTATTTTAACGCTCAGTTTATTGCGATTTTTGAGTATAATAGACCTTTTAGGCCATAAAGCGCATTTTGTTTTGCAATTTTCGTTTGCATTTCGTTTTTAGCAAAATTATTCTTTTTACACGTTTGTTTGCAAATATTTTTAAATGGCAATGCAAAAAACTGTGGTAGGGTTTGTATCATTTCGATATAAAGTTATCGATAATATTCAAAGAAGTTACTACGACGATGTTTTTTCGCATTATGATAGCTTGAAACAAAAAATTAGGAAGCAGAATAATTATGGGTAATTTCAACTTTACAAGTTTCTTATTTATATAATTCTTTTAATATAATAGGCGTTAAAGTTTAAAATTGCCGATTAGTACTGAAAATCTAAATAATTGCTTATTTTTTAATTTTTAAATAATTCATTTATAATCAATATATAGGAAGGTCGTTTATGCCTTTGTGATAGAACTCTGAGGATCTAGACTGCACAAACTGTGTGAAAGCAGAACTGCCTCCTGGGAAGAAAACTTCTTGTCACGTAGATAATTGTACAAATCACGACAAAAATGGTAGTCTGCTGGAGCAAGACCTTTACAAGATTCGTACGCCATTATCTTTAAAAACGGCAAAACGATCACGGTTATTGTATGGGGGCCCGCCTTCAGTATTTATTTTATTTTAATTATTTATTTGCAATTTGAATATATAACCAAATATTCTGTGAACATTTTAAGCGTCTATCTGTTTCCGTTATTAATATGGAGCAAAAACCGGCAAAAATTCACGTTTGTTGTATGGGAGCCCCCTTAAATATTTTATTATTTTTATTCTTCTTAGTACTTGTTGTTATAGCGGCAACAGAAATACTAACACAATCTCTGGAAATTACAACTGTCTCGCTATTACGGTTTATGAGATACAGCCTGGTGACAGACGGACAGACGAACAGAGAAGTCTCATGAATAGGGTTCGTTTTACCTTTTAGGTACGGAATCCTCAAAATCACAAAGTAGCTCGCAATCATTGTACTACATATACGTACCTACATATTTTATGAATATATTTCATTACAAATAAGTTATGTAATCTATGTACTTATCCACTTAACCGTAAATTTTATTCCAATTTTTACGGTTAAGTAGAAAAGTACTGAAATTAATAACTTACTATTTCATTTCTAATACAAGGTACCGATTCTTTTTTTTTTAATTTGATCGACAAGTCTTTCCAAAGTAGATAACTTCTCTTTTAAAATGCATTGAGCATAATTTCGACAAATGAGACGGAAGCCAATTTTCTTCTCTACGGTCTATCTGGACAAATCGTATCCACTTTTTCCCTACGACATTATTTTTATTCGGAAACCAAAAATAACAAAAACCTAGATAAATGAATAGTAATTGTTCATTCAATTTTGTTTATTAATATGATATGATTATGTTTAAATAGAGTTAATAATAAATAAACTTGAAATATAGTAATATTTTAAGTTTATTTAGCTATATTTTAAATGTCAATAAAATACAACAAAATCTATTCATCTTAATAAGTATTATCGATAACTAAATCGATAAACAACATTACTACATCTCTACAAGAAAATAGTAAAACTACTCAACAATAGAGGGCGCTTATTACAATAATGGAAAACTTTCTAGAACTAAGATTTTTTTAAATTTGAATTGCAGACGAAATATAAATAATTCATAGAAAAACATTCCGAAGTTAGGTCCAGTCGTTTTACTATAACGAGATGTACAGTAACACAACGCGCAACATGGCATATTTCCTTAAAAAATGTTTATTCTTGGTGGACACAAATTACGTCCTGACGCGCAGACTAGGCTGAGCGACTTTTAACCAAGTCGATAAAAGTATTGGCTTACGATTTTGTTCGTGATGTCCTGTCTATTGTAAATATAATTTTAATGTCTTTGCTTGTAGGTTTTGATTCCCTAGCGTGTGCCGGAAATTCGTCTAAGGTGTCTGTATAAACTGCTGTATCTTTTGATCGCTTTAACTTAGAAGTTTGATTTTTTCACTGCTTAAAGGGACAATAGACCTAGGTATTTGGTATAAATTTCAATTTGATACCTTTATTAGTTCGTGAGAAATGAGGTAGTAAGTTTCATTTTATTAAAATATGTTTATCATATTATATAACTTAAAAATGTGATTTTCGCAATTTTTCCAATATTTGCATTATATGACAATCCTTCATGCCAAATTTCAAGATTCTGAGTTTACGGGAAGTATCCTGTAGGTTTTGATTCCTTTGCGAGTGTCGAAAATTTGTTGAAAATATCGACATATCGGCTGTATCTTTTGATTGGCTTGGCTTAGAAGTTTTATATTTTCACAGCTTAAAGGGACAATAGACCTAGGTATTTGGTATAAATTTCAATTTGATAACTTTATTCGTTCGTGAGAAATAAGGTAGTAAGTTCCATTTTATTAAAATATGTTTATTATATTATATAACTAAAAAAATGTGATTTTCGCATTTTTTTCCTATATTTGCATTATATGACAATGCTTCATGCCAATTTTCAAGATTCTGAGTTTACGGGAAGTATCCTGTAGGTTTTGATTCCTTTGCGAGTATCGAAAATTTGTTGAAAATATCGACATAATCGGCTGTATCTTTTGATTGGCTTAGCTTAGAAGTTTGATATTTTCGCAGCTTAAAGGGACAATAGACCTGAATATTTCATGTGAATTTCAGCTTGATACGTCCACGCATTCTTGAGATAAAGGGTCTTGACAGACAGACAGACAGACAGACAGACAGACGGACAACAAAGTGATCCTATAAGGGTTCCGTTTTTTCCTTTTGAGGTACGGAACCCTAAAAAGACCGCAATCTGGCCTGATGGTAAGCAGTGACGCAATCGATGATGGTAAAGCGCACTAGTTTATTAAGAGTCTATTCACTCTAGCCTTGAAGACACTCAAATTGTAGTCCGACGGAAACACCGCCGCTGGCAAATTCTTCCAGTCCCTCGAAGTACGCGGTGTGAAAGAGAAGACGAAACGCTTCGTCCAAATCGTGGTAGTGTTAACGACGTAAGGGTGGAAACTCGCCATGCGACGGGTCCTCCGATAGCGGAACAGAGATAGGGAACTAAATCATGAAATTCGAAGGAATTTCATGATTTAGTTCCCCTATCTCCACACACACCACCCCCACACACCAAAATCACACACCAAACACACACACAAAATCACGACACACACACACGAAAATCATCATCATCTTTTTTTTAAAATAATTATAAACTAGTGCTTGACTGCAATCCCGCCTGATGGTAAGCAGTGATGCAATCGTTGATGGTAAAGCGCTCTAGTTTATTAAGCCTATTCACTTAAGGTGATGCAATATTAAACCCAAGACCAACACGACCAAACGATGCTGCGCTAGAGGGACATTGATCTGGAGACTCTCCACGACTAAACTCCCGACACAACAACATTTGGCGCATCGTACCCGCCACACATCGCAACACAACTGCTCAGACCCGTCCTCCGTACGGCTTCACCAGAACACGACGAATCGCTTGGCGGCAAAACTTTGTGTGGTGGGTGGTAACTTCTGCCGGCAGCCGATGTTATGGCCGAGGAAAACCCTCCTCGTCAATTAAAGCAAAACCTCCAAAATTAGTGTTATATGCATCTAGTGTTCATTCGGCCGGACCGTGTGTCTACTTACTTATATAAATCGCAAAGAGATTCCTTGAGATAGAACATAAATAATTCATGACACTATCCACTTCAAAGGGCGATCGCTGGCACGATGCATGTATTTAATATATAATTATCCTTATCTCTGTATAAGAATGGTAGACAGATGTTACGCCATAATGTTTAATTTATGGAGCAGATTCTTGTCTAGAACCAAAACCACATTATCAAGAGAACACGTAGACAGGCGCTATATATGTATGGAAATGAACACGTGTGCATGTATAGAGATGTTAGGAATAAGGTTTAAAGTTCACTTATCCTTCATAAGAAAGAGAGAATCCGCCAACGGGTGTTGTATCTAGTGGGCAACTGCCCGATGATACTCAAATCAAATCAAATCAAATCAAAATTGTTTATTTCAAATTAACCAACAGTTGGTGCTTTTGAATAGTCAATGTCGGTCATTCCAAGAAAAGTGAAGCTAAATTGCACGTTCCAAAGCGTAGGTCTCTATGGAGAAGAACGTGCATGAAACTCCATGGCACTCTTTTAAAATCATAATATAGAGTACATGTTTTCGTTACATATTTCTGTTGCTTCTATCATGTGAGCACAATGTATAATTATAAAAAATAACGAAAAGATAGAAAATTAATCAAGCCCACTGGCAGCTAAAAGATGCCTCCACTGACGGCCCCCGTTCACGAGCATGACGCGCGCATCAGCCCCACTTAGCTCAACCATTTTGAAGGGAACCAAATGACCCAACAACACGCGCCACCATCAGCAAGATATGTGAGTGAGCATGACAAACTCTCAACTGCCATGCTCGTAATGTCAAACAAGTTATATATTTATATATAAAAAAAAAAACAAACCATAGTCCATGGTGCCTCACATTCACAAACTTGGAAAGTGCTTTTACATTATACAATACTATATTATTTGCAAAATCATGGCAGCAAAATCCCGTGCACAATTGAAATAAAGAAATAAAAATAAAAAAGGAATATTTGGAAAACAACAAAAAGGGGGAATGGTATCTCTTCCAAACCTACAAAATTGTCTGTGGCTGTGGAGCAGGACCGGCATTTAGCCAAGCATTTTTATCAAGAATATAATCTTCCAGTTTATAATATGCTTGTTTACACAGTGTGCGTTTAATGCATGTTTTAAATTTAGACTCATTGAGTTGTTGAATCGCTAGCGGTATTTTATTATAAAATTTTACACAGTATCCCATAAAAGAACTGTTTACTTTAGCCAGTCTGAACCGAGGTTGATCTAAGTTGTCTCTATTCCTAGTATTAAAATTGTGCCTGTCACTTATCTTATTAAAAAGATCAATATTTTTCTGAACATACATAATGTTTTCGTAAATGTATTGACAAGGGACCGTAAGGATGTTTATTTCTTTAAATAGTTCCCTAAGAGAATCGCGTCTGTGGAGATTATATATGGCTCTTTTCTGCAGAATTAAAATAGACTCTATGTCTGCAGCTCGTCCCCAAAGCAAAATACCGTATGACATGATACTATGAAAGTAGCTAAAATAGACTAGTCTCGCAGTATCTACATCAGTAAATTGACGGATTTTTCTGACAGCATATGCTGCTGAACTAAGCCGTCCTGCCAGAGATGTTAAATGAGGACCCTATAGTAGCCTCGAGTCAAGCGTGATCCCCAGGAAAACCGTGTTCTCGACGAATTCGAACTCAATACTCAATACTTTTATTGCTTTTCACATATGTTCTTAGATGTTAATACTTAAAATTAGTTCATGTGGACCTTGTCGGGCACGACAAAATAAGTGAGTTAGGAGAGAGGAAGCACTATTTTTACACTGCACAAGTGTACAACGCAAGTGTGCAACGTAGTAGTTGCTTGCTAACACTATATTACATTTATTTTTGAGAGAGTTCTTAGGTGTAGATACAGCTTTAGTACAATAATTAAAGATACTTAATAAATATGTATAAAGTTTACATCTATGTGTGTGTTCGCGGGTGCGTGTTTGAGGGTGTGTGGCTGATTCACTTCGGTCCGTTGTATACAGTAGTAGTCGCGCGATAAAGTTTGCTGAAGCTTTTGCGGCACGCCAGCTTGCGCATGCGGTGCTGTAGATACCGCCACAAATTATTTACACATTATACGACCAAATCACAATATACAACGTTATTTTTTTTGTATATGCGAAACCCGAAACACGTATCCAGTATTTTTCAGTAAAGAATCTATGTACAAAATTACAAAAAGATATCATGAAAAACCACAAAGTTATGAGCTTGTTATCTTACTTGGTTGTCCCAACAAAAAAAATGGTCAATGCACCGCGCGCCTGCCCGCGCCTGAAATGAAGCGGCGCGGGTTGTCCTGTCTCACTGTACTATGATCTACCGTCAGCTGTGTGCGCTCGATAACCACACAACAATTTCTAAATGTATTTCGGAAAAAATATAATAATAATAATTTAATTCAGACGTAGTCCATATAATGTTAGTAATACAAAAAGTAAAATTTAAAATACAAATAAAACCTTATAAATCTATTGTTAGTACACAAAACAGATATACAACACAATCAATTGGAACCGCACAGAATCGCCAGGTTATGCCAACCCCAGGATGCGACCACCCGTAGTGTGTAGTCGCACCCAGTGCCGCCACTCAGAAGGCTGTTCGGGCTGGCCCGCATTCGCATCATGAGAGATGCACAGCGCTTTCGCATGATGGCATGGAAATCATCCACTCTTTTCTCAGCAAACATTGCTGAAGCGCTGCGGCAGCATAACATGCGCAATATAACATGGCGTAAAAATTATTGGAATTGATTCAGTTGCTTATTCTGAACAAACTATATTAACGTTACGTATAAAGTAAAAATAACGCAGCTGAAGGAACACATATTGGTTTCAGTCAACAAAACTCAGACACGCCTTTCCACTCCGCCCAGATCGGGGGAGGTCATTTGATGGTTTCCCATCCGAAGAAAGGTCAAAAAGTGCTAAGAAAACCTATAATGAAAGAACGCTCAAACATTGGACAGGAGAACAAGAGTTGATAAATTCCTCCAATGTCATTTCCACATTTACATTTATCATCGACAACAATCTGGAGTTTGGTAGGTGATCTGGGATACCTACATGGCTGACCAAGTCGCATACAAATAAGTACCGATGTTACACACACAGATTTTTTATAAATTCAACCAAATATTAGCTCTGGAAATCTGTTTTCTTCAACTAAAACGAAAAATAAACTGTGAAAAACTGTCGATACGCCAAAATGTATGTCTTTATTATTATTATTTTTTTTCAACAAAACGTGTTGAACGAACACTAGGCCTTTCTCCCGTATCGTGGGTGTGTTTACAAACATTGAAACTTACATACACAAACAGCCAGACCTTGGTCTAACTGTAATGTTTCGATATCGCCTTCGGGTTGTGGAGGTCAGACGGCAGTCGCTTCACAGAAAATTATTGACGTTTAGTCAAATCAGCAGTTAGACTAGTAAAGCGGACCCCAGACGCCTAAGCTGAAAAAGCCTTAGATGCGACTGGGGTTAACGCTGAGGTGATGATAATGACACAAACAGCCAGACCCCGAACAACAACTTGTAGGTCATAGAAATACTTGTTCCGTGCGAGTATCAAACCCGCGATGTGCAGCACAGCAGTCAATTACTTAACCACTGCGCCGACCGTGCCGTGATACATTTATTGAATATGAATTCATGAATAAATCTTGGCAGATTTATTATTCTAGTAAAAAATCTTTTCAGGAAAAGTAAACCTTCATCTTTTTTACATAAAGAAAAATCTAGACAAATAAGTCGGTGAAAAGAAGAGGACGCTTCTCAACTAGAAGAAAATTATATCAAAAGAAAATTTCCAATGATTATGTTGTTTTTTTAAAGAAAACGTATCTACAATAAATTGAGAATTTAATACATTCACTTGAACAAATGGAAATAAGGTTGCTAATGTATTTTTAAGTAACCTTCCGTAATTCGAGCTTTATCAATATGCTTAATCAAATGAAGTCCAATTTACATTTAAAAAATCGGATCCATTTAGAAGCAATTCTGTTGAGTGCGCGAATAAGGCAGAGCATGGAATTACGACAGAGTAACGAGGATAAGAATATATTTAATGCTGTTTACGAATGATATAAAGTTAATTTTAAGCGTGCTTCCTAAGGTAAAGGTTCTTTACTTTGTCTTGGGAATCACGCTTTAGACTTTAGACCAGATGAATGTCGCCTTCGATGGGCTACTGCCCGACAATTGACGTTAGGACGTTGTATGATGGGCAACTGCCCTATCTGCGTAAACCTTTTTTTTTTTTTGATGGTAAATCATCAAATGACATCTCCCGCTCTGGGCGGAGCGGAAGGGCGTGTCAAACTGTTACTGACTAAAACCCACCCGTGTTTCTTCACTTGCCTGTGCGACGGCCAGGGCCACGGTTTCTTGTTTAACCAACCCACAACCCTGACCCAGACATGCGTCGTCTTGCGTTTATTGATAATAATTTCTGTTTGTTTGTAATTAAGTACTGATAACATTGTCCATCACACTTGTAGGCTTTGGACTGTCGTAGCGGTCAAGTGTAGGATGGTTGGCTGAATTTACTTAAAACATGTTCAATTTACTTAGAACATATTGCACCCAGGGATTCCCGATCCGGAAACTGCACCTAGGATCTTATGCTCATCAGTAGCGCTTACAAGCCCTAGACCAATGAGGAAAAAATGAGTAAATTGAGAATTCAGGGAACCTGTTGCAGTAATGATTAACTATAATGAAATGGATTTTATTCCCGATACAGGAACTGCGTCCCTGCGTCATAACGAAGAATGGAGGAAACGGAACGCACGTCCTTATCGTTTTGGGGAACTTACTGTAAATCATAGTCTATATCATGCATTATATTCAAATTGAAAAAGTGAATAAGCAGAAGCGCTGTACCACTAAAGACAGCCCGAAAGAGCAGGTCGACAAGGATGGCTTTATCACCCGAAGCATTTGCTGCGTCCCGCTGTACCAGTGACGCTGCTGTATGTATCCTGGCTGCATTACTCTGCAAAATCCGAGGACATTGTGGAGTACATACAGATCAAGACAAGAAGGACTTTGAGGATTGCGAGGTTGGAGTCTCGTCACACCGTGAATTTTAATTCCTTTGTGGTGGGAGTGCCAACTGAGGATCTCGAGAAATTCATGTCTCCAGAATTTTGGCCGGAAGGCGTTATTTTCCGGCGATTCCGTGGCCGGATACCTGACACAGCGCAATACACGACGCCGATGCTGCAAAATAATCGTGTATGAGTTTAGTTTTATATATAGTTTATAAAGTTAAATATGTATAGTATTTTATATTTGTTTTTATTGTATGTTATAGCATGGTATTACCAAATTTTATTATGGGCCTTTGTTGCCATTTTTTTTTCGGGGTGGAAATCCTCATAGGATGTCCGCCGCCCTGGGGTGGGTGACGGGGTCTGTCAGACTTTTACTGACTAAAACCACCCCGGTATCTCTTCTATCACGAGAGCGCGTGGAGCCGCGGGAGTCTAAATTCTTCCACGGCCCCACCCTCTCGTGCTGGCCCGGTCTGTCCGGGCCTCGTCTGGCCTTTGTTGCCTGAGCCAAATAAATAAATGCCTACATTTGCTTCCACACAAACTGTATCACATCAGCAATTTGTCCGACTGCATTCAAATATGTATATGGATATGATAATTAAAACAACCTCAAATCACAAACCATTATTTTATTACCAAAGCACACATCCTCTTCTACATTACACCAATTCTTCTTTAAAGTACACTTGAAATCTTCACTTTAGATATTTTAAGAATTGAGAGTTTTATGTTTTGCAAAGTGCAATCTACACAAGTAATTGTCTTTAATTATATAAAACAATAAGACTGACAATGTGACCAAACCGATTGCAGCAAGCAAATAACCGACTGTAGAAGCAGGAATATAAGAACTGATAAACCGAGGAAATTTTGCAAACCATTCAGCAACCGTGTTTATAATTTCTTCATTGGTATACATGGTTATATAGAAAAACTCAAATTTCAATGTACTATATTCAAATATAACTTCTCAATGATTTCCGATTCATTTGTAGTAAGTGAAGCTATTATAAATTGCATTTTATTTTACACAAGAACTTATTTTTTTTTATGTTTTGGCTTGTTATGACAGTTGATAGTACAGTGACACTATTTGACAATCCAATCACTATAGTTGTTGTTTGTTCATTTTGCCAGTGCATTACACTGAGCAGGCAAAGGTATCTCAGACCATGATAGCCTCGTCTTGAATTATTTATTGTCTTCTTTTGTAACTTATCCTAAACTTATCCTAACTAATCTAACTCCTTTCGTTTCCCGCGTGTGGCCGATTCGGAGGGGTTTAGCGTAAAGACATGATGAGGCCACTATGTTACAATACTTCACTGTTCTTTATGAATTATTCACTGAATGCACTTTTTACTACATAAATCACGCACACAGATTTTATTTAATAAACGACACTATAAATAATTTAAAAGTCCAATGAAAAATGAGCGTGGCACTCATCTTCGCCTTCCCGCCTAAACTCCCCAATCACTATAGTGTCTTCCTCGGAAAACGAATGCAAGTAAGTACAACCATAGACATAATACTAATGGACATGACGTATGCATATACACACATCAAAAGTGTCTAGGGATCAACATATATTTTTGCAATAACTTTTCTCCTGATTGATATTAATTAAAATTTTCTTTAAGGATTCATCAAATAAAGTGTTTTCGTTTGTCACAGTAACGATAAACCAAGTCACCTTTGCATTAATAAAGAAATTTGCCATTTTCCTAATAAAGGGATATTTGACATTTGAACCACTAACACAAAAGTTCGAAAAAAAGACTGAAATAACAGTTTTCTCTAAAATTTTATTGGGTAACTTAAACAATTAATAATCCGTGTTTCTACCGCGAACACTAACAACACAAGAACATCGGTTTGGCATACTCAAAATGAGTTCATCCAAATCACGCTGTGGAATGGCCGCCCATGTTCGTTGCAACAACAAAAAAAGGTCTTCTTGCGACTGGATACCCTCCATATTCGGCAGAGCTCTTCTCTGTAGCATATCCCATGCATGCTCAATCGGGTTCAAGTCTGGCGACTGAGCAGGCCAGGGCAGGACATTGATGTTAGCTGCGGCGAGAGTCTGTCTTACAACTCTTGCGGTGTGCGGTCGTGCATTATCATGCATTAACTGAAATAAGGGACCGATTTGCACTTGTAGAGGAACGATGACGTCTGATACAATCGTTTCAGCATAAATTTGAGCGTTGAGGTTGCCTCTGATCCAAATCAACTCAGTTCTTCCGCCGATCCAAATACCCGCCCATACCATGATGGTTCCACCACTATAAGGATGGACTTCCTGGCAGGATTTTAATCGCTGTTGGCGTCCAGGGGTTCTCCAGTGTCGTATACGTCTTGTATCCGGTCTCATACCAAAACGAGACTCATCAGAAAAGCACACGAAACGCAATGGCGTTTCGTGTGCTTTTCTGATGAGTCTCGTTCGTTCGTTCGTTCGTTCGTGGTGAGAAATTGGGCAGAAGAACAATGGTTCTTCTGCCCAATTTCTGTGTTCAAGAGCCCATTGATATCGAATCCTACGATTGTGCATTGCTATAGGTGGTACCCGTAGCGGTCTTCGGGAATGAAGGTTCACTTCATGCAAGCGGTTTCTGACTGTTTGGTCGCTAATTAAGTTCCCTGAAGAGTGATGAAGCCTCACGGCTAACATCATGGCGGTTATTGTTGGAGCTCTTCGAGTTAAGATTTGAATGTATCGGTCTTGTCTCCGTGTGGTGCAGCGATACCGTCCTCCATGGCGCTCAGCCACGGTACCAGTGCTTCGGTAACGTGTCCAAAGTCGACTGATAACACTCTGACTTGTATTCAGAGCTAAAGCCACAGTACGTTGCCGGGAACCAGCTTCTATCATTCCCACGGCTCTGAGCATTTCTTCCCTGCTTAAATGACGTCGCCGCTCCATAATAACGTTGGTTTTAATCAGTAGTAGGGAAACAGTAGCACTAATAATGTCTTCAATGCGTTGTATGTTTTTATAGGGAAAATATTGACAGCTGATTTTCATCTTTTACTCGAATTTGATTCACAGTTCCTGATTCAAATTATGAAATGCACCAAAAAGGATCCATATAAATTTATAAAATCATAAATTTATTACAAAGCCACATCTCAATCTCAAGAAATCCGCATAAAAATGCTTGATCCCTAGACACTTTTGATGTGTGTAATATCCAGTACTTTTTTTGGTTTGAAATGAGTGAGAGAGATGGCCTATGGTTTCGGTTTAGTACTATCTCTTCCCTCATAGATGATTGAAGATTTTGAGAGAGATAAAGGTAGACCAAAACTTCGTTTTCTTTCTTTCGGAGTGCCACAATTCTCACATCTAAGGCATGTCCATTAGCATATGTCGATGAGTACAACTTCCTTCTTCTTCTTCTTTCAAGGTGAGATTCAACCTCAACTCTCAATGAATGGCCTCTGTGGAACAGATACCAAAATTTTGCCAATAACACGTGTAACAAATTATAGAAATTCTTTGAATATTTTACAATAATGGCGGAATTCGCTAATGACAGTTGAAAAAGACGGCCGCGTGAACCGTCTATGAGGGAGGTTTGAGGTAAAGTCATGATGTCGCCACTATGCTGCGATATTTCAATGTTCTTTATGAATTATTTACTGAATGCACTTTTTACTATATAAATCACGCGCTTTTATTAAGTATACGATACTGTAAATAATTTTAAAAGTCCAATGAAAAATGCGCGTGACACTCATCTCAGCTTCCCGTCAAAACTCCGAGTACACCTTCCAGTTTCTCCAATCCACTTTTGACATTGGCAGAATAGTGGACAGCGGCTTTCATCTATTGATGCTGGGATTAACGCTGAGATGATAATTCATCTCAGCGTTAATCCCAGTCGCATCCGAAGCTTTTTCAGCTTTGGAGTCTGGGGTCCGCTTTACCAGTCTAATTGCTGATTTTGGCTAAACTTCGGTATTTTCCGTAAAGCGACTGCCGTCTGACCTCCACAACCCGAAGATGATATCGAAGCATTGCAGTTAGACCAATTGTTGGACTTTTGAGGGCTCTAACAACCCGTAACGAGTGCCATTAGATGTTCGTATGGCAACCGCGACCAACGGCTTAACGTGCTTTCCGAGGCACGACCAGACCAGTGTAAATATACATATTTATGCATACAAATATTTGCACTGCACGGGGATCGAAACCGCGCCTCCTTGCACAGCGGCCGCGTTCACTACCGCTACGCCACGGAGGCTGTCCAAATGTCGGAAGCCATGGTGTTGGAAAATTCACAGGGTGTACAATGACCTGGTGAAGACTGCAGGAATCCATTGAATACGATGAGCACAGAATCGATAGAAGTGGCAGTGCTTGGAGGAGGCTTATACAGCAGGACATCACTTTCAGTTGAAATGATGATGATGACAGTGGTGATTAAGTTTTAGATCTTCATCATAATTCGCTCGTAAATGTTTGGCGGCTGTGTTCATAGAGCACTATTTCAAGCAAATACACATTACAGAGTGACGGTTCAGTGTCACAGAGTTCCGGCAAGCATTGTTAGTCCGACAGAGATTTATTGGCCGACCCCATGCCGGGGCATTCGGAAATCATCCGACATTTAGTGCTAAATGCGTAGCTATATCTTAGCGTGGCGGGTTTTTGTCCGAATGCGTGACAGCATTGACAGGGTTATATTTTTCACGCGTAGGTATTTTATACGTCTATGTAAAGCGATTCTTTATACACCATTATCTCATAAAGCAATGTGCGCTTTAGTATTCCTATGTACCAATTACAGTACTCGGTGCCCATATTTATGAGGTTCTATGGTTCGATTTTTTTTAGAACATCATTATGAATTAATTTAATTTTTTGACTAAATTGATCTTTTTGATGTGAAAAGCTTGATCTGAAAAGCTTTCCTGTTCAGGGAAAAGCCTTGAAAAGATCTGATATTCGCTCAATTCAATGCCTGATATGGAACATCCCTGGGGAGACTGTAAGGTCATTTCCCCGAAACCTTACTGCAAAAATGTAAGACAGTAAGAGATCACTGTCCGCTATCTTCTAAGAGGTCACTAAGTGGCTGGACTGAGTTCACGGGGATTATCCACCCGCACACTCAGACTTTTTGGGTGTAAATCTGTTGTCATCTGCCTTTCCTATTTGATTGTCTTAAGCAAAGGCAAACCCTACTGAACAATCATTCTAGTGAACATCTTGTTGATCTTAAGTCCCCGAAAATCATTATCTGAACCGAAAAGTTTACATCTCCCAGATTGTCCTAGACTTTCTGCTATCGAAGAGTTTGTACAGATATATTTTGAATTTCGAAGTAATTTCGGGCAATAAATCTGAACAAGGAACGAGTTTGAAAACTCATTACATGGTTTCGGCAATTCAAAACGTTACGATCGGGAAGAAAATGTATTAACATCTGCCAAGAAACAATTGCTTTCACTGCGTTTTAAGCTATAATTTTTAGCAAATCGCTAATATATGCTTGACACAGAGGAGAACATTTTTTTTTTATTCAATAATTATAAACGAGTGCTTGACTGCAATCCCGCCTGATGGTAAGCAGTGATGCAATCGTTGATGGTAAAGCGCACTAGTTTATTAAGCCTATTCACTTAAAAAACTTAGGAATAGGAAGGATGACGACAGTTGATCGAGGTGATGCAATGTTAAACCCAATACCAACACGACCAACGATGCTGCGCCAAAGGGAGATTGATCTGGAGACTCTCCGCGACCAAACTTCCGACACAAAAACATTTGGCGCATCGTAACCCGGCACCCATCGCAACACAACTACTCAGACTCGCCCTCCGTACGGCTTCACCAGACATCATGCCGGAACACGACGTATCGCTTGGCGGCAAGACTTTGTCTGGTGGGTGGTAACTTCTGCCGGCGGGTTAGTTTTGTAATACGATTCTGCAACTATATCAACAGAAAAACTTAGGTAAAGTGAGCGTAAAGTGAGATGTCATTCCAACTAATGCCAGGGATTGATTGCTATTGGCAGCTAACACAGAGCTCCTTTTTTTTCCGGGTTGAAAACACCTCATGGATGTCCGTCCGTCCCCCCCCTTATTACAAAAGAAGGATTTTGTGTAGTCCAGATTTAAACCATCTAAATAGTTATTGAATTATGAACCTAAGAGTTGGTTGTTCTTTATACATATGTGGGAATGGAATGTATCCGAATATTTGATAGATTGAGAGAGTGATGTTTTAGATGTGCATCCAAACGACGCGAGTGAGAGGACGGATGCGAGAGTGAGAAAGGGGAGGAATGGCGAATAGGCACGACGAGGAACACGACGCTAAGACGTATCTATTACATAATGTTCCTAAGTTGTTTGTCTGTTGAGTTTTTTATTTTAATAAACCGCTCACAAGTCGTTGTGCTGTATTTTTAAAACCCCCCACACATATTAAAATGACAGCTTAGGTCGTTACTAAGTTGTCACTTTAGTAATAAGAACTTTGAATAAATCTAAATGAAGTTCGAAATACAAATACTGACTCAAAGGTTAAGGCTAGAACTAAAGTTAGATTTCGTTTTGTAATAAGACGGCATGAGTTCGGCTTTTCCTATTTGACTACTCTGGGAACAAAGAGCCGAAACGAACACAGAGGTTACACGTTTGCGTTAACGTTTCTAACTCCCAGACTAATTTTGGTCAGAAATTGGAAGATATGTTAACTACTATTTTCTCGGCATATGCAGAGTGGTGCTGATATTACGACAGTAAATGAAAATACGGACAAAGCTGCTTCATAGGAAAAAAACCTAAACCATAAAAAAAAACCTAGCAACAAAAATAAAAAAAATGAAAATTTCAAACAAACTAAATCGCATAAAATTTGAAACGGAATAGAACATCCTTTAAAATATTGGTTTGCTTGCTTTTTTCGCGTCATTATTATTAAAGTTTAGTACCCTACCGTAGTACCGCTGGATGCGGCGGTCATCAACCTGTAAGCGCTTCTGTATCAACATGTACATCATATAGAAAATGCGAAAAATGAAAAATAATTGTCTGTGACTAAACTAATGGATATATTTTTATGATTTTTTATGGGTAGACTTAGAATGTGTTGATGTACACAATGTTTAATTTATTGTCGTACTAGCTTTCCGCCCGCGGCTTCGCCCGCGTGGAGTTCGGTTATATCGCGCTTTTTAGATTTCCCTCGGGAACATCAATTTTTTCCGGGATAAAAGGTAGCCTATGTACTTTCTCAGGGTCTAAAGATTGTCTGTGCCAAATTTCATCAAAATCGGTTGAGAGGTTTAGGCGGGAAAGCGTAACAGACAGACAGACAGACAGACAGACAGACAGACAGACAGACAGACAGACCGACAGACAGACAGACAGACAGAGTTACTTTCGCATTTATAATATTAGTATGGATTTTCATCACCACTTTGTATAAAATTAATCATAGCGAGATTCTTACCTGTTTTTCTCTATAGGTAGGAACGATACTGCGCTTTAGCAAGGGAACTAGCCTCTGCTTTCTGACTGGTCGACTTCTTGACAATTCAAAAGTACCTATAATTTGTTTGTTTGAAATAAATGGCCCACCGTGTGTTTACCGACGACCTTGTGAAAGCCGCAAACACTCGTTGGATTTGAGAAGCACAGGGACGGTTGAGGTGGAGGTGCTTTCACATTCGATCCAGCCGTCCCTTGCTGTCCTCTCTAGCGACGCCCTAAGCCGAGGTTCGTACCCCACAGGGGGTGACCTTAGTGCGTAGTCGCCTAATTTTAATTTAGTTTTAAGTGCCCCTGGCTGGAGGCTTTAATTTTAATTAAGGCATCCACAGGAAAGTCCGATTAAGTAGTTGCGGTCTCCTAGTAGCCACCTACGAGATGCCATATCAAAAAAAAAAAAAAGTGGGACGCCTTTGCCGTTAGACACATCGAAATTTTACAATTAGTGATTTTTTCGTTTACTCGTAGGGTGAAAGTGCCATAACTAAGAATGATACTTGACTATAAAGGGTGTATCTGACATCGGCGCACAAACGAGTACCATGGATCCAGTACATGATTCTGAATCCCCCAGTGGTGGAATTTTTCGTCGGCTTTTTCCTGATATAAATAAATTAGATGCAGTTTTTCCCGGGTTCGATCCCCGGCCAGGTCATGATGGAAAACGATCTTTTCCTGATTGACCTGGGTCTTGGATGTTTATCTATACATATATGTAGGTATTTATTATAAATATAGTATCGTTGAGTTAGTATCCCATAACACAAGTCTCGAACTTACTTTGGGGCTAGCTCAATCTGTGTGATTTGTCCGTATATATTTATTACTAGCTTTCCGCCCGCGGCTTCGCCCGCGTGGAGTTCGGTTATATCGCGCTTTTTAGATTTCCCTCAGGAATATCAATTTTTTCCGGGATAAAAGGTAGCCTATGTTCTTTCTCAGGGTCTAAAGATTGTCTGTGCCAAATTTCATCAAAATCGGTTGAGAGGTTTAAGCGGGAAAGCGTAACAGACAGACTATTCCTCTCATTTCAGGAGGCGTTAAGATATTGTCCATTTCGCTATTATCACTGATATCACTCATTTTCAAAATAATTTTATTTATAAATGCAGATAAAAGTTAGCAATGATGTAAAAATAACGCGGCGCGCGCAATGTTGAGTTGTTGTTATAATGCCACAAATGAAAACCAAAACCAATTCATCCATTCAACCTAATAACATGCGATTTTTAGCCGTGACGCAAATACACGCGCTTTTTGGGATTTTGATTTATTTTTAAAGTGAATAGTCTTAATAAACTAGTGCGCTTTACCATCAACGATTGCATCACTGCTTACCATCAGGCGGGATTGCAGTGAAGCACTTGTTTATAAATATTAAAAAAAAATTGTAGTACGGTTTACCCATGTGGAAATTGTCATTGTAACACGACTTGGCAGGAATGAGTACTATTAAGATATGATTTATGGTTATGTACTAAGCAAATTATCAGATGGTCGTAAAAAAATAATAGTTATCGCAAGATGTTAAGGATAAGAACGTTTTTACCTCTAAATATACCTCACCTTTTCATATGCAAATGCTTATACCTATTATGGAGAGAATACTTGGGGTACGGAACTGTAGAACAAAGTTGGTCTCTTTGCACGTTGGTACACAGAAAAGTTTATTTTACCGGCCCGCATAAAATAAGCTGGCAGTATTACAAAACAAAGGACTTGTCTGTCTCAAAACTTAGTGTTTTCTTTGAAAAGGTTTTTGTTTTATTCAGTTTATATTATGTATATTGTACCCGAGTTGGTTATTTTGTTATGTAAGTGTTATTTTAAGACATAGCCATTCTAAGTAGAATTAACCATTTCATAAAGTACGTCTACTTTCCGTTGACCTTTCCCGCTCTGGGCGGAGCGGAAGGGCGTGTCACTTCTACACACAAAAACCCAGCCATACTATCTTCACTTGCCTGTGCGCCAGGACCACTATATCTTTTTAAACAACCTACAACCCTAACTCAGGAGGCATCGGTCTTCGTATATCCCGTCACGATGTGATGACATCTTTTTGAGGCGCACGTGAAACACGACGCGCCGTCGACTCGGGCCTGGTCCTTACCGGGCGGGGAGCTGCCCAATGCTTACCGCGCCTACGGTGGCCTAGAGTACGATGTTGTCTCCCGGCCAGGGCGTCGCCTGCGGCTAGTGGCGTGAGGCCGTTTGGATTCCCGCTGCCTCACGCGCTCCGTCTCCTCCTTTGCCAGCATCACGGCTTGCAGAAGGAAGTGACTGCCTGTCATACACTCTCTCTCCAGACCATGGCCTGGACCAGGGTCGGATGCGAGAGATCGCCGTCGATCGCCGAGTGACACGAGGGACATGGTGGTGCTCTACCCAAGTCGGGCAGAACTCCACCGTATGCTCTACCGTGTCCTCAGGGCGAGAAATGATTCGGAAATTAGGTTGATGACGTTTACCGCAAATAACGTTTCTTTCTCAATTTTATTTTCCTTTATAGCGTGGGCAAGTCGTAGTTAAACATCCCTTTTATGGGTACATCTCAACATAATTACACAATTTATCTCCCTGCTTGAAAGCCTGTTCATACCTGTTATTCCTTTGTCTTATCCTGTCAACACAGTAATAGTACAAGATAAGTCGCCCTCTTTCTTTGAACTCCCCCCTTTTGTTTGGAGTCGCGTCCCGTGTCCTCAGCGGCACCCTTGCTGTTTGTACGGGGTTTCAGAAAACAAATGAAAATTTTATAATTTGATTCCCGAGTAATATAATATACTAGCTATGTCCCACGATTTCATTTGCGACAATTTCTGGTATTACATTCGCGATTAGGAAGTTTAATAACAATTTTTTTGGGTAACTTAAACCGCTTACGCAGCGTGCGCAACGGAAGTCCTCAAAGATGATTATTTATCCCCGTTTTTCCTACATTTGTCACTGGTTCTTCTCTTATTCGTTGCAGCGCTATAAAAGTATTCCTTCAGATAAATAATTTTGCAAATCGTTTATTTAAAAAAAAAAAAACAGTCGTTCGTGAAATTAGCGCTTTTCAAATTAACTCTTCCACTTTATAAAGTTAGTTTACGTAAGTTTTGATTCAGTGGCAATATCCGACTAAAAACCATTGTAATCTTAAATCTGGTAATAAAGATTAAGTAGGTACCTATGCCAAATTTCATCCGAATCCATTCAGATTTTTTGCATAAATGAGTAACTTTCACGTTTATAAATAATACAGGTTGGGGCATAAGTAATCACCCGAAGAAGATTTTTTTTTCGTAATGAAAATTTTCCATTCTACTGATGGATTATGTTTGCTTACTGAATTAGAATTATTTCTATCAACGAGAGAATTATACCGCTCAAGGTGGCCATCGTAAAATTGATGACTATAAGACGCTTAAGACACTTTCGATCAGATCATTGTGTCAGAACTTCCAGCGATTAATTCTCGAATGCCTGTCGAATATTTTCTAAAGGGTTTAAAGAGGCTAAAGCCATAATAAACCCGGGGACTTCAAGTAATCCCGCAAAAGAAAAACTTTTGCTGTCAAATCGGATGATCAACCGATCAATTCTGTAATTAATATTTTGTAATAATAATTAAAAATAACCATTCTGTAATAAAATTTACACCGTGAAAATTTGAGCGAATTGTTAGTAAATCTTAGAGAGAACTGTCGATATTGTGAGGCCTTAGCGTTAGTAGTGTTACGAATGCACCTTATGTCAATGTCATTAAGTTCAATATTGCGTGACATGCAATACGTAACTTTTAAGCTATATATCTTGAGACCTAGGCATTATATAGATACGATTTAAAAACGCATTGCTAGAGTTGGTTTGGGCTATCGAATGGTACAGGTTTCATCAATATTATCAATGAAGTGACGACATCGAAATTACTAGAAACTCGTCTCCGGTGATGTACCTGTAGGTGCCTGCTGAACGTACTCGAAATTATGCGCTATTATTATTACTTCTAGACAGATCTGGAATGTTCGATCAGCTGACCTAAATAAAGGGCCGTGATGCCAGCGCGGACTCAGTCTGCATGTGACTATCGAAGCGGAACAAGCGACATTTAAGAAGCTATCTACAGCGACAACCCAACGAAAACTTTGAGGACTACAACGAGTAACATCTGTAGTGTTGTTGTGTGTGTTCGACACGGACTTCATGGACATAAAAGAAGACTTCGGTGCGACATCAGCTACGTTCTACGTGCCATTGCCTACGATCGACTGTACCTTCGGTGCCTATAAACCTCGACATCCTTAACCGGCATTTTAATAACCCTAGCCCGTAACAGTAGGTATGGCAGCTCACTTCACCCAAGTTTTCAAAGTAAGGTGTGTCTAAAATCTAAAAACAACTGCCGTCTAACCTCTACAACCCGAAGGCGATATAGAAGCATTTTGCAGTTAGACAAATCGTTGGACTTTTGAGGGCTCCAACAACCCGTAACGACTGCCATCAGATGTTCGTATGGCAACCGGGAACAACTTAACGTGCTTTCCAAGACACGATCAGACCAGTGCAAATATCATGCATACAAATATTTGCACTGCGCGGCCGCGTTCACTACCGCTTCGCCACGGAGGCTGTCGATATATCTGACTCCCTGTATAAAATTTTGTTTTTGCTTATGTGTCGACAAATTCTCCACTATACACATAAATAAGCTTATCAGGCATAAACATGACGATGCACTCATAAACTGATTACATGAATTATTAAACGGGAAACAAATTGAAAAGCACAGACTATGTACCTACAAATGAATACATACATAGTAATCAGGTACAATGAACAAAATAGGTTGTTATTCAGGCTTATCTATACTAATATATTAAGCTGAATAGTTTGTATGTTTGTTTGTTTGTTTGAACGCGCGAATCTCAGGAACTACGGGTCCGATTTGAATAATTATTTTTGTGTTGGGTAGCCCATTAATCCAGGAAGGCTTTAGGCTATATAACATCACGCTGCGATCAATAGGAGCGGAACATAAAAAAACATATCGAAACCTACGCGGGTAAAACCACGCGGCGTAGCTAGTCCCCAGCCATCCGTATATTCAGTATCTGCCAAAATTGCAAAAACAAGCAAAAAAAAAATAATTTAGTATTTGGTTTCTTTTGTGAGCTTCCGTAAAGACCGTTTTCGCTTTATATACTAATATAAGACTAGTTTATATCCCTTACCCCCTCAAAGTGTCTTCATCAAATGACCTCTCCCGCTCTGGCCGGCCCTGAAGCCGGCCTCCCGACTAGGGCGTCTCCTGCGGCGGCTAAAAGCATGAGGGCGCTGGGGTTCCCGCTCCTTCACAAGCTCCGCCTCCTCGTTTGCCAGCATCACTGCTTCACAGAAGGAAGTGACGGCCTGCCGTGCACTTTCGCTCCAGACCATGGCCTGGACCAGGGCAGGACATTTTGATTTCTCTCGAATTGCGTCCCATCGGACAATGAAAGTAATGGAAGAGAGAGTGTACCTGCGTTTGCGCTCACACTTCACTATAATATTTCCCTCGCGGATGATTAGTCTCTACTGAGATTGATGGCTATGGCTATGGCCATGGCTTCGTGTCATCATAATCAGCCTATGATGTCCCCACTCCTGGGACACAGGTCTCCTCTCCCTCTCCTCAGAGAGAGTGGGCCGTAAAATACCACGCGGGCTCAGTGCGGGTTGGTAGATGTAACATGTCTTCGCAGTTTTATTTCTATGACATTTTTTTCTCACGATGTTTTCGTTTACCGTTTTAAGGGCAGTGGCGATGAAATAATTTACACAAAGTAAAGCGCCTGATGGCGCTTCGCAGCGGGTTCGAACCTACGAAGGTTCGAACCCGCTTCGTAGCTTCGTAGGTTACAACTTGTAAGTCGCGGCCGGTACCACTACGGCACCGCTGCTCTCAACTCGATGTGGCGAACTTTATTTTTTTATACGGACCATTTATGTTGTTTTTTTGTTTAAATTATTTATAAACTAGTGCTTGACCGCAATCCCGCCTGATGGTAAGCAGTGATGCAATCGTTGATGGTAAAGCGCGCTAGTTTATTTAGCCTATTCACTAAAAAAAACTTAGTGAATAGGAAGGAAGACGGCAGTTGAGCGAGTTGGTGCAATGTTAAACTCAACAACACGACCAACGATGCTGCGCCTCAGGGAGATTGATCTGAAGATCCTCCACGACCAATCTCCCGACACAACAACATTTGGCGCATCATACCCGGCACACATCACAACACAACTGCTCGACGAACGAATCGCTTAGTAATTAATTTCCCTATAGTAATTAGCCGGTATCTGGACTTTTATCAAGTACATGACAATAAGGTCGCCATTTATCTCTAAGAGCGTATCGCATTTGCCTCTAAGTGTTTTAACATTAGGCTGAGTGATTTGAGTAACGTGGATGTAACCCATATTTTCCCTAAGTATGACCGACACACTATAAAAATGTTAGTCTCTCCTCCTACACAGTTAAGAAGTTATTGTCAGCATGTACACTCATCTCTTTTGCTGACAGTACATATCACCAATAAATATGTAACCTCCTAATATAATGCGAAAAATGTTTACATATTTATGAAACAGTCTATATTTCTGGAAATATACTTTTTTGGAGGCCTTTTTTACTTTTATGTAAGCCTCGTTATACCTAAGGTTTCACTCGCATCCTAGGTAGATATGCTCCTTTTGATAGTATATGAACAAAGTTTTGTACTATGTGTGTGTTGTGTAATGTACAGTCAATAAATTGTATAGTTGATCAGACTGATGCACTAGGTCATTTGGGCATGTTATGGTCATTTTATAGGACTAAAAAAGAACAACGACATCAGAAGTCTTATTTCAGAAATCCGTGTATTTCGTTTTGTATTTTCTTTTATTGCCACTGACTTCCTTCAAAATCTCAATGATTTTTCAATTACTAGGTATGATGCTTGTCGTCCGGCTCACTGTTTATGCTACACAGGTACCTCCCGAAGCAGCCATGTCTCGAGAGCACCTGTGTCACACGAAACGTCAGGGAGCTGTGACTTCTCCCGAGCCATTCTGCGAGTACCGGTTGGATTGCCTCGATGGTGGTAAGGCGGTGGGGCGCGAATGCCTGTCCAGTCATTCCTCCATTTCTATCTAAGTTATCTACCTAGACTTAAGCTACGTTTAATGTTTGGTTCATAGATGAATAGCAATCTTTCAATACCAAGATGTCTCCACACCTCGCAAATCACGCTAAGCCATTGGTCAAATCAATGAATCAATCAATCAAAAGTCATTTATTCAAATTAGGCTAAGAATCAATCATCATCGTTTGAACGTCAAAATTACATTAGACAGTCCCCTCAAAACACCCGCCTTTCGCCATTTCCTAGTGCTTTCGCTGGAAAGAAAAAGTGGCGGAACAAACTCCCCAGCAACACAACTATCTGTTCATGTAAAGAAAAAAACATGATTTCGAAATTATTGGTCCCGCCTCTAATTCGTGGTTATTTGACAGTTACGAGTCGGTAGAAAGTCGAAAGTCTGACAATCAGTTTTATCACGGGTTCTCTGGTTACGTAGTAAGTTTGGCTGTAGAGGTCAGTCAGGCGATAGCTCCATGTTAAAATCTGGTCATCATCATCATATTAGCGTTTATCCCGGTTGCATCCGCGGCTTTCGCGTTGGATCCCGGGGTCCGCATCCATGTTAAAATCTGATATTCAGTTGTATTCGGTTTGGCTAGAAGTCATCTTCGACATAGTTGGAAAAAGCTTCTCCTTTTGTACCGCGTACATCGAGGAACTGAAACAATATGCCAGCCGCCGTGTTTCCGTTGGACTACAAGTTTAGCGTCTTCTAGGCTAGAGGCTCTTAATAAACTAGCGCGCTTTACCGCCAACAATTGCATCACTGCTTACCATCAGGCTGGATTGCGGTATAGCACTAGTTTATAATGTATAGAAAAAAAGACCATGCATATGATTCCCCGGTTAGCGAATCAAAACTACTGAAAATTGCATTCCACGTTCATTTCAAACAAAATTAATGTCCCAGCTAAAATAAATGCTGCAATTCGCTTAACCAGTAGTGCATTGTCCTCACAAAACCATCTTTATTTATTTCTTTATCATAAGCGCTACGTTTCGATCTGGATTTTCGACTCTCGGTGTTGGGCTGAACTTTGAGAATCCAACAGAGCCCATCTCTCCCGCTTTAGGCAAACGTTCTGTTAAATTTTCAACTCTCGGCGTTAAGGCTATAGAGTTGATAATACAGTACGCGAATATTGAGTGCAAAAAGTGCCCGTGTAACGTAGGCTTACGTTTAATAAAATTGGATAGAAAAGGACAAAACATATTTAGCCACGGATTATTCTTCAAGGGGATTGCGATGAAAGGAATCTGGATTATTTCCTAAGATTGAAGACGTTTAACGAAATATTTGTTTTATTAGAAGGAACTGTTTACACAAGTACTTTTTACAATTAATTTGTGTTTTTTTATATCTTGTGGTTGGATTTAGAAACATTTAAACTCACTCTATCCATTATTGTAAGCAAGCTCAAGTTCACTCAAAGGGCAACGGAGAGGGCTATGCTTGGGGTTTCAATGCGTGATCAAATCAGAAATGAGGAGATCCGCAGAAGAACGAGAGTAACCGACATAGTCCGAATAATTTCAACACTTAAGTGGCAGTGGGCCGGGCACATTGCCCGTAGGATCGATGCCCGGTGGGGCCGACGGGTTCTCGAGTGGCGATCACGCACCGGAAGACTTAGCATAGGTAGGCCCCCGACAATGTGGACCGACGACCTGGCGCGTTGGATGCGGGAGGCCCAGGATCGATCGTCGTAGAGCCTACGTCCAGTGGACGTCTTTCTGCTGAAATAATGATCCATTCTGTAAAATCTCACAGTGAGAAGTTAGGGAAGTTAGATTAGCTTAGCAATAACAAATTTTTTCTCACTCAGCGTTCTATTGGACATTTTTTTAGTGCTTGACTTCTAAGGTAATAGCGTTCCTCAAAAATTAGTAGGTACATATATATCGTAGCTCCAGAGATTAGCGTGTCCAAATAAATAAAGTCTACAGCTAGAATATGCATTCTATTCTATTTCTAACATTTTCCGTTTTCAAATCCGAATTTGTATAAAGCCGATTACAGACAAACTCAAATCACACCGTTTGAAACTTAAACCAAGCTTTACATTCGAGAAGCAAATGTGTGTACATTTCTCAGCGCTTTAACTGACTGATATGCGATCACATGTTTGTGAAGCAGCAAGTTCGAGCGCTTGAGTATAGATGACGTACCATTAATTCGTGTAGGTAGTGTTTGACTGTATAGAAGCGTGTGGCAATTTTGAGGATTTAGGCACCTGTAATCGACGAGGAAGTGATTAGCTATTAATGATTTTTTTTCCCAGGCCAGGTACAGATAATTGTAGGTTTCACCTACATAAGTAAAAGAGCCGCTGACTGTTCTTTTCCAGAGAATACACTTTTGTCGCAGTGACATGCTTGACAGACAAAACATTCGATAAAAGGCTCACGTTTCCTTTATACGCCGTGCTTCTTCTTCTCAGCCTTCTGAAGGCTGAGAAGAAGAAGAAGGTCTACTGCTGGACAAAGGCATCCTACAAGGCTTTCATTCCATTGAGGCGCATTGCCATAATCCACAGCTTGGCAGGTGAGTTGGGGATCGCAGTAATGTGTTATTCCTCAGGAGTAGCGCTGCTGCCCACTTCCCTGGTGTTGATTAATAAATAAAATAGTTTGGGTTCAGTGGTCCGATGTACTTTAAACTAAAAGGAATTGAAGTAAATTGTTGGAGCGAAAAACCAAAGACCTCCGCCGAAGCCCGGTCATCGACAAGCAGGAAGGAGAGTGTTGCCAACCAAAAACAACTTAATAAAAATGTTGTTATTGTGATCATTTCCAACACCTGGTGAGGAAACGCCTCTTACGACACCCACGAGAGGATATGGGTTGGTATTATTCTTAACCGTCGGGGTACGTCGTGCGCACGCTCGTAATACGCGAAAGATGTCATTAGGCTAAACAAAAATTCCTAATCAATATAAAAAAAGCAGTCGCGGGACTGACCGACAAAACTGAAAACTAAAAGACACAAAAACTATCACGGTTTCGGGTCAGCCACGCTGACGCGAATTCAATGCTTTTCGCCCATCCATCAAAAGTGCTCAACGTCGCTAAAGAAGTTTTCTTCATTAACATCACATCCATATTAAGCTAAATTCTTAAAGTAATGACTACTTATGTAGTAATTAACTTTAGAGGCATGAGGATCACTCATCCTCCATAGAAAAGTGAGGACCCTCCGACCAGACTGGTATTGTCTGGCACTTGCCCAGGTAGTTCTCTCGGTGGTACCACTCAGCAGACTACCCTTTGCCTAGGCTCTAGGCTTTGGAGATCGTTTTGAACCAAATCTGAGTCGCCAATTATCCTCTTCACACTCCTCTCCGCTAAATCCAAAGTTGCCAGGTGTTGCCACGTGTTCATGTACATAAATGACAGGTGTGAACGTAGAAGCGACTGCAGCCCTAATCGTGAAATCCAGCCATTATTGAAGGCGGTTACCGTCAATAACTTCACACGGCTGCTTTCCTAGATAATATTTCAGTGACGTCATTAGCCTATAAATTTCAGGCACTATGTGGCGGCCCCCGCTCATACAAGAACCGTAACGTTAGCCAAGCGTAAAGACGATATCAGCTAAACACTACAATTTACAGCATCTTAACACAATCGCTTGCGTCTTGCACATGATTAAAGTAACCCTATGGCGTAGTTCGCTATGTAAAGAGAGGCAGAAGGTTAAGTTGAGTTTACGTGTCAGTCTCTTTTTCGTTTCATCGACTTTTAAATGACAACGATACTTAAGAAGTTTCCACTTCAAACACATGTTTATAGGGTATAATTGTCGAGAGCTACGAGTTGTATAACCTGGATGAAGTATACGCAATGGATTATTATTTGTTTCGTAGTCTGAGTTAGAAATTACGAAAGCGCATAATGAATAATCAGCACAACAGTACACAAGTGTACAAAAGAGTGTTATGCTATCAACTACTAATGCAACTGGCTGCCGGTCTACCTAACTAGGTAGACTATACTAATTTTATAGAGCAGTAAAATTTGTTTCTTTATATGTAGGGATTACTTTTATGGAGTGGTGTACTTTTGTGGTGGGAGAGCGATGACTTGGTGAAGGCTGTGGGAAGCCGATGGATGCGGACAGTACAAGGCCGGTCATTGTGGAAACCTTGGGAGAGGCCTTTGTCTAGCAGTGGACCTCTATAGTCTGAAGAATAAGATGATAAGCTCAAAATGACTGCGCATTCCACAAGGTCCCTTGATAAATCTTTCACTGTTCAGGCCTCTCGTTTATGGAATGCATTGCCAATTGAAATAAAACGTGCGCAGTCGTTGCAGGAAGTCAAGAGACTTATGAAGGAACACTACTTGTCGTTATGATCTGGTTCAACAAACACTTTTCGCTAATTTATTTGTTTACTTGTTATGTTCAGTATCTATGTATTTATTTATGTATATGTATGTATATGTGTAATATTATGTGCACCAACGACAGTCCCATTTGTGGTTCGGGAGATTCTGTCAATTCTTTGGTTGCCTGGAAGAGATCGCATTAGCGATAAGACCGCCCATTGTATGTTTTTTTTTTGTGTTGAATGTTTTTGTTCAATATTTAATTGGTATACAATAAAGAATATATAAATAAATGAAATGTAGGAGTTAATCTTCAAAACTACCAGTCGGATTTGAAACAATAATTTTGCATTTGATAGCTCAATACTTGAGGAAGGTTATAAGCTACTATTTAACATCACCCTACGACCGAGGATAGGAACCGAGCAAAAGGAAGAAAAAATCAGATAATATGCTAAGCACATACAAAGTAGTAGATTGAGAGAGTGATGCGATGTGAGGCGATGAGTCGGGGCTAAAATTATACACGAACGAAATTGCAAGCAGAACCTTTTTTTTTTGTTTTCGTGGGGAAACCTTTAAAAGGCGCCCGACCCCCGAGGAATGAGGTCGGGTAGTGTGGGATTTTTATCTCAGTAAAACCACCCCGGTGATCACCATCTGCGCCTAGGGGAGGTCCCGATTCCTCTTAAAAGACCAATTCCAGAACCCACCCTGCGCAGCGCCTGTAAGGCACATCCCAGGGGAGACTCTAAGAGGGCCTCTCCTAAGCGTCCTATGCACGGCAGCACGTGACCACTATGCCACCGTCTTCCCTGGGGTTACTTAGTGGGCAGGCAGAGTCCCCGCTCTGTGTGCCCGCGACCCCAAAGGTCCACCTACCTCAATAAGTAGGCGGGTTCCGGCGTATTAAGCGCCAAGGCGGTTGCCTCTCTGACGCCTCCTTCTCCGAGCAGGATCAGCTCTCTCTCGATCTTTTTGGCGGCTTCCTTTTTGGCCATCACGGTCTCACAGAAGGAAGCTACTTCTGTCCAATTAAGCAAGCAGAACGCAATATTATGTTGAATAGTTTACAAGTTACATCCGGAGTTGTTTATTAAACGGACCTTGTAGAAACTAGAACGTGCGTTCAGGCGCTTTTGCCATGCCTATTCTTGGAATCAATTGTAACAGCACATACCTACTTAGTACCCATTAACTTAATCAAATTTTATTCCACGGTGCTTGGCAATCTGGGCTTCTCCCAGTTTCAAAAATGTCCCTTTGTGCCGATTGGCCTAGTTCTGTTCTGTCTCCTGCTTGTTATGGAGGGAAGTGGAAAAAATTTGTTTTTTAATACAGTTGCTCAAAAAGTGGTGTATTACAGGGACGTATAGCGTTCGGAAAGTGGGCTATTACACATTCGTGCTTTTTCTTTACGAAACTACTGCGAACTAGTGCGTTCTCTTTCCCAACTGTCAAAATATTGTCTATTAAAAATAAAAAAAAAACCAACCATGAAGTTTTTACTTTAAAAAAATCATAGAAGTTTTTATGATTCATGCAAATAATTCTAAAAAGAAGCTACTAATTTGTTTCAATATCAGATTTAATGATTTAATTCAATGAGTTAGGTTAGGTTTTATTTAATTTCATCTCATTTCATTTTCATTTCATATCAATAAAAAAATTCTACTGAAGACTTGGCTGTATGGGCATAGTTCCCTTTGCCTAATCGATAGGGTGAAGAAAAAAAAATCTCTGCTTATATTCTTTTACGGTTTGCGCCATTTTTCAAAAATTTTCTTTGCGAGTTTAGTTGTTTTTTTACACAAAATGAGTAATATCGACGATATTTTATTTGAATTAACACCGGAACTCAGTATAATTGCACAAAATGCTTCGGAGAACATTATAGCGGAAAAGTCAAAAAGTCGCTACATATCTATATACAACGAATTTATTGCGTGGAGAGAAGAGAAAAAGGCAAATAGTTTTTCAGAAAATGTTATGTTGGCATATTTCTCCGAACTGTCAGCAAAATTAAAACCTTCTACATTATGGTCGAGGTTTTCGATGATAAAAAGTATGCTGAAAATAAGAAACAACGTGGATATAAGTCAATACCCAAAACTAAATGCTTTCTTAAAACGACAATCAGACGGTTTTACAACTAAAAAGTCGAAAATATTAACATCGAATGAAGTGGAAAGGTTTTTAAACGAAGCTCCCGATGATCGTTATTTAGCCACAAAGGTAATTAATTAATAAGTACTTATATTTTTCTTTAGTATTCAGTTTACGAAATCGCAAAATACAGTCATTAAATTATTTAAAAAAATATTAATCAAATCCCTTTTTTTTTTGTAGGTTGCGCTGATTTTTGGCATTGTTGGTGCTTGCCGCAGAGAGGAGTTATCCAATATTACTTTAAAAGATATTGAAGCCCATGAAAAAATGCTACTAATCAAGATTCCGAATACAAAAAATAAGATACCGAGAAGCTTTGTTGTTGAAGGAGATTTTCTTAGAATAGTGCAAAAATATATGAATCAGCGGTCCCAAAAAGGAAAATGCGACCGTTTTTTCCAAAATTATCAAAAAGGAAAGTGTACATCTCAAGCAATCGGGATAAACAAATTTGGTAATATGCCAAAAGAAATACTACTGCTACGTTTCTTGGTCTGCCGGATGCAGAGTATTATACTGGGCACAGCTTCAGGAGGATCTCTGCTACATTATTGGCAGATTCAGGAGTCAATTTGACGTCCTTAAAGCGACTAGGAGGTTGGAAGTCAGACAAAGTTGCAGAAGGCTATATTGCTGATTCATTACACAACAAACTAAAAACTGGGAAAAAAATCACACAATCCATTAATTTAAAATCCAGTCCGTCACCTTCACATGACAATAGTGAAGAGAAAGTTCGTCCATTTACCTTCGTTGATAATGATAAGTCATTAGATCCAATTCCATCAACTAGCAAACGCCATTGTATAACACCTTTGACAAATATACATGAACAATCATACAAAATTAATAATAGTTTGTCTCAAACAGTAAATATGCAACCTAAAACTTCCCCAGTTAGTATAAAAAACTGTACCAATTTCAATGTATATGTGAATTATAAGTTTTCTAAGAAATAAATTATTAGTTAGTTGAGTTTATTGTGTTTTTATTATTTCAATAAATTGCTTAATTTTTTCGCAACTGTATTAAAAATAGTTGTTCAGTACACGTGTGGAACCGTCATTGCAACTTGTTCCGACTGTCAACCCTCACCTTCGGCTGCGCCTCGGCTCGGGTCGACATTTGTCGGAACTCGTTATAATGACAGGCTTTTTTTTTTTTTATATATTATAAACTGCGCTTGACCGCAATCCTGCCTGATGGTAAGCAGTGACGCAATCGTTGATGGTAAAGCGCACTAGTTTATTAAGAGCCTATTCACTCTAGCCTTGAAGACACTCAAATTGTAGTCCGACGGAAACACCGCCGCTGGCAAATTATTCCAGTCCCTCGATGTAGGTACGCGGTATAAAGGAGGAGGCGAAACGCTTCGTCCGGATCGTAGAGGTGTTAACAACGTAAGGGTGGAAACCAGCCGTACGACGGGTCGTCCGCTGGTGGAACGGAGATGGGGAATTAAATCATGCAATTCCATCGCACACTCCCCGAAATGCATCCTATAGAACACCGAAAGGCTGGCTACTCTACGCCTGTGCTCTAGGCTTTGGAGACCAACTCGAGTTAGATCAGGGTCACCAATCAGCCTCTTTGCACGTCTCTCCACTGAATCCAAAGTGGCCAGGTGACACTTGGCAGCACCAGCCCAAATGTGGCTGCAGTACTCCACACAAGAACGGACCTGTGCTTTGTATAACATTAGAAGCTGCCCAGGTGTGAAGTACTGCCGGACCTTTGCGATAACGCCAAGTTTCCTGGCAGCCACCTTAGCCTTGGACTCAATGAACCGCCCAAAGTTAAGGTCAGAGGAAATCTCAACTCCCAAAAGCTGAACGCGGTCGGAACACTGAAAGGACACATTCCGAAAAGTAGGAGCCAAGGTGAACGGGCTCCTTTTGGCGGTGAAAAGACACACCTGTGTTTTGGCGGCATTGAATGCTACAAGATTGGCATTGCCCCATTCGGAGACTGCCTGCAGCGCAACACTCGTTCGCTCAACCATGGCCTCTCTTTCGGACCGGATTGATTCCCTACTAGCCCGAGCACCCGGCAGGTATCTCTCTACAACTGTGCTGTCATCTGCATACCCATAGATACCAGGCATCAGCAGATCGTTAATATGCAGCAGGAACAGAGTTGCAGAGAGAACAGACCCCTGAGGAACACCGGCATTAGTTGACATGGGCTCAGAAGAGCATCCATCGACAACAACTCGGAGGGACCGTTCAGTCAGGAAGTCTTTTACCCAGCCAGTCAGGCTAGGGGAAATGCCGTACGCTGGAAGCTTACTCAAAAGGCCAGCGTGCCATACCCGGTCGAAGGCCTTCGAGACATCAAGGGAGACAGCAATCGCTTCCCCATTCTTCTCGAGGGCCTCGCCCCACAAGTGAGTGGCATACACTAGTAGGTCCCCAGTTGACCGATTGCGGCGAAACCCGTACTGTCGGTCACTGAGGAGATCGTTACCTTCCAGGTATGCCAAGAGGCGCGAGTTCAATACGCGCTCCATAATTTTGCAAAGTATGGAGGTGATCGAAATCGGCCGATAGTTGGCAGGATCGGCACGACTACCCTTCTTGGGCACGGGCTGCACGTTAGCAAGCTTCCAGGACTTGGGCACAGTACCAGTCCTGAATGAGAGGCGATACAAGCGCGTCAATACAGGAGACAACTCGGGCGCACAAGCCTTAAGAACAATCGCTGGTATACCATCCGGACCACTAGCCTTATTCACGTCCAGACGACACAGTACTCTCAGAACCTCCTTGTTCCTAATGCGAACCTCAGGCATTGAGGCTCCGCAATGAGGTAAATTAGGTGGAGTAGCACTGCCAGTATCAAGACGCGAATTATGGGCAAAGAGAGAAGCAAAGAGACCTGCTTTCTCTCTCGCCGTATGAGCCAGTGTTCCATCAGGCCTAACCAGCGGAGGCAGTGAGGGCCGACAGAAGTTCGCCTCAACCGATTTGGCAAGGGACCAAAAAGATCTGCTACCGGATGGCTGCGCAGATAACTTGTTGCCAATATGGGTGATGCGGTCGAAGCGAGCCTTCTTGAGCGCCTTCTTGTAGGACTTGGCAGCACGGTTAAAGGCTCTCTTCTTTGAGCTTAGATCCGGAGCTCCGCGGTCACGAGCGTCAACCCAGGCGAGAAATGCCGTGTGCTTACGCCGTTCAGCTTGGACACAATCGGCATTGAACCATGGGCGAGCCGAGCCACCGATGGGCACGTCATTGAATGGGATAAAATACTCCATAGCTTGACGCACCACATCGGTTATAGCGTCCGCACAGCCCGACGGATCGTCAGAAGAGAAGCAGACCTGCTGCCAAGGATAAGACGCAAAGAAGTGGCGCATCTCATCCCAATCCGCTGACCTGTATCGCCACAATCGCCGTTCACCACGAGAGTCGTGTTCTGGTGGGGAGAAGGACGACACAGACTTCACCAGACAGTGGTCTGAAGTTCCCAACGGTGAGGAAACTGTTACAACACATCTGTCCGGATCAGTGGTCAGCAGAAGGTCCAAACAGTTGGCAGTATGGCCATCCACATCAGGCACCCTAGTCGCTTGCTCTACCAGCTGGGAAAGGCCCATAGAAAGCGCGAAGTTTCGCGCTTCTCTCCCAGCGTGGTCGGTCCTCTGGTATGGGAAGAGCCAGTCCTGGTGGCAGGCGTTGAAGTCCCCCAGAGCGACGAACTGAGCGTCAGGGTGCCGATGTAGCGCATTGTCAGCAGCCTCACTGAGATGGTCAAATAACCGAGTTGTCTCCTGATCACCGCTGTGCGATCGGTAGACACAGGTGTAGACAATTTTGTCCACACCGGTGTCAACCAACAGCCATAAGGACGAAAAATGAGGGTCCTCGAGGTGACGGAGACGCCGGCAACAGATGTCATTGCGAACATACACACAGACCCCGGCACGCTGCAGGAAATGATGCTCCAAAGAGTATCCCGGGTAGCCGAGGTATGCCGCATCAGGCGGACATCTGATCTGGGTCTCCGTCAAGAAAAGTAGATGCGGCTTCTCAGTCTCAAGGTACTTGTAATGAAATATACTATTTTCTTACTCCTCCGCTATTCTTTTCTGATTAATTTCATTGCGGGACCCAAGACCGTTGAATCGTTTCTCCCGGACTCGTCGAGCTTCATTGGTCGGCGTTTTTCTGGCGGTCTCCACTGTTGATTCTGGCTTTCAGGAGTTGCAGTGGGTGGGATAATGTGTGGCGGGTTTGTCCCAAAAAAAAAGCAGAACCTAGTGACAAATAAAAGTGGTATTTCTGCAATTTAATCTTCTTTGCGTTATTATACATCGCAATGGAGTTTGCGGCTGTCTTTCAAAAGGACGGTCCATTAATACAAAACAAAATCTTTGCGTGTCATTTATACTTTATGAGCACACGCAAGTAATTCTCTAATGAGCTTCTCATAAAGTAATGGATTTTTAGATCTTTACGTAATTGTTTTAAGATGAGCGTGCGTAAAACTCTTTTAGACTTAGTAAATAAATTATTATTTATTTACTAAGTCTAAAAGAGTCGTATATTTATTAATTGTATCGCAAAAAGTTTTTAAGAAAATGCATGTATGTGTATTAGTTTTTAATTTGAACGAAGTAATCAGGATCATGTATGCGTGGTTAAAACACCAGCCTCTCAAGTATGAGTGCGCGGGTTCGATTCCAGGTCAGGCAAGTACCAATGTAACTTTTCTGAAGTTATATGTACTTTCTAAGTATATCTTGGACACCAATGACTGAAGGTGAAGGAAAACATCTTGAGGAAACCTGGACTTTCTAAGTCTGAAATCGCCAACCCGCATTGAGCAAGCGTGATGATTACGCTCAATCCTTCTCTGTATGAGAGGAGACCTGTGCCCAGCAGTGGGACGATAAAAGGTTGATGATGATGATGATAAATCAGGATCAGGATTTTCTCAGTAACAGCCGGAAATTTGGATTTCAGCTCAGTTGACCGCAAATCATCCCCTATTCATCATTCAGCCGAAAGACATCCACTGTTTGACATGCCTTCACCAAGCACCTCCAGTTCAATCAGTTTTACTTCTCGTATTTAACGGAATCCTGCAAGGCAAAGCAATTGGTTCACCTTGCGGAGATATTATATATATATATATATATATATATATATATATTTGTTAAAATAGGATTTGAACTATATATATATATATATATATATATATATTTGTTAAAATAGGATTTGAACTACCATCGATAATCGAAACCAAGGGCCCAATATGTATTGTACAGTTCAACTCAATCGGATCGAATTACTGTCTCCTAAGATACAGGTATTCCCTAGTTTAGGAGGCAGGATTTATTTATTGTTTTGTTACATAGAAAATTACCTTTATTCTATTCTTGTATCTATTGTTAGTTTCTTTAAGGCATGTACCTGCAAACTTTATCTATGTACGTTTTTTTGCTCAATAAAGTAATTATTATTATTATATTCCAACGTCTAGGTATGTGTTCCAACTTGGTTATTGTGTAACACACTATCAATATGGGTATAATTTTGATAGTTTAATAGCATTCATTGCGTCACTTACGTTGTTGAACAGACTCATTTTTCGAACATATGGAACGATGGATCAGCAATATGCTTCAAAATGAATCCAATTGTTTGTAATAGAGTCATTATCATCATCATCATCATCCCAGCGTTAATCCCAGTCGCATCCGAAGCCTTTTCAGCTTTGGAGTCTGGGGTCCGCTTTTAACCAGTCCAACTGCTGATATGGCTAAACTTCGACATTTTCCGTGAAGCGACTGCCGTCTGACCTCCACAACCCCAAGGCGACATCGAAGCATTGCAGTTAGACCAATTGTTGGACTTTTGAGGGCTCCAACAACCCGTAACGACTGCCACTAGATGTTCGTATGGCAACCGGGACCAACGGCTTAACGTGCTTTCCGAGGCACGACCAGACCAGTGCAAATATTCATATTCATGCATACAAATACTTGCACTGTGCGGGGATCGAACCCGCGCCACCTTGCGC
Source organism: Sesamia nonagrioides (assembly GCA_017933935.1). NCBI lineage: Eukaryota > Metazoa > Arthropoda > Insecta > Lepidoptera > Noctuidae > Sesamia > Sesamia nonagrioides. The sequence continues at coordinate 287,986 of JADWQK010002064.1, forward strand.
AGCCGCCGCGTCCGCTACCGCTACGCGACGGAGGCTGTCAATTGTTTGTAATAGAGTGTTACGCAATTTTAGCGCAGTACGCGGCCTCCTGTTCCATCAGACATCTTGTGAGACATTACGGGGACGTATAGACTGCCCAGAGCTTCATGGTCTTTTCTGCCGACTATTTGTGCCTGACAAATCTGTCGGCCATCGTCAAAGCCGCAGCCACAATCTTTTTGCGCAACTCCCCGCCAAAAAGGTTACCAGAGCTGAATCCCCGATCTGTCGTACCCTAAAAGTGCTGAATGCCCTTCCGATGGTCAACCCTGAATGTGATGTGTTTGCGGATGAATGGAAGAAGCATATGCGTGTATGTTTGGTTTTTTTGTCAAAGAAAGTATGCGAGAGAGTCTACCATTCCATGTCAGTTTTAGTAGGAGTTTTTAAGTTAATTAATGTAATTGTTTGTCTCTATGCTAGTTAATGTAATTGGTTTTGTACCGTTTTAGCTAACTATAAATAAATAAATAATAATCATATGTAAACGTGACTGATGGAGTGTGAGTAAAATCACCTCAGCTTAATCTTGCTGAGAACCTAACCACGATGCTATTTTATATTTATAATTACTGGTGGATAGTAGCCGGACGACCCATCGTCGTACGGCTACTATCCACCCTTACGTTGTTGACACCGCTACGATGCGGACGAAGCGTTTCACCCCTTCATTTATACCGCGTTGGTACATACATCGATGGACAATAACTGGAACACTTTGCCTGCGACGGTCCTTCCGTCTGATTATAATTTATTAGAAGCCGCCAGCGACTTCGTTCGCGTGGAGTTGGATATGCTCCGCTCCTATTGGTCGCAGCATGGTGTTGTCTAAAGCCTTCCTGGATTAATGGGCTATCCAACGCAAAAGAATTTTTCAAATCGATCCAGTAGTTCCTGAGATTAGCGCATTCAAACAAACAAACTCTTCAGCTTTATATATTACTAGCGGCCGCCAGCGACTTCGTTCGCGTGGAATTAGTCATGCTCTGCTCCTATTGGCAATATGTACGGCTGCGTTAGCTTCCGTTTTCGCAACATTTTTTGTTACTGCTCTGCTCCTATTGGTCATAGCGGGATGGTATATAGCCTAAAGCCTTCATGGATTAATAGGCTATCCAACGCAAAAAGAATTTTTCAAATCGGACCAGTAGTTCCTGAGATTAGCGCGCACAAACAAACAAACAAACTAATTCTTCAGCTTTATTATATTAGTATAGATTAGTATAGTAAACGGACCAGTAGTTCCTGAGATTAGTGCGCACAAACAAACAAACAAACAAACTCTTCAGCTATATTAGTATAGATTAGTATAGATATGTCTTAAAAGGCTAGAAGGAATAGGCTCTTAATAAACTAGTCCGCTTTCTTTCTTTCTTTCTTTCTTTCTTTACCATCAACGATTGTATCACTGCTTACCATCAGGCAGGATCGTGGTCAAGCACTAGCTTATAATGCTGAAACAAAAATTACTTCAAGATGTTTTACTAAGTCATTTTCACTGGTGTAGTGAAAATTGTTTAATTAAAGTACAAGACAATTCCATTACACAAGAAATAGGACAAATGTCTTAACACTACTACGCAAATTGGTTTGTTCAGTGAATTTTCAGGCGACATCTAAAGTACATATAAATAAGACAAGGACACTGAAATAATAACCCGGTTTTGTTCTTATGTATGCAAATAATTGCGGTAACCACGACGCATAAAAAAGAAACTTATGAACGACAGAGTATACATTTACACATTGTCGCTCGCAATGGATCTCATACTAAGGCTCAGAGTCACACAAAGTGCAATAGAAAGAGCTATGCTCGGAGTTTCTCTGCGTGAACGAATCAGAAATGAGGAGATCCGCAGAAGAACCAAAGTCACCTAGTCACATAGCTCTTCGAGTCGCTAAACTTAAGTGGCAGTGGACGCGGCACATTGCTCGTAGAACCGATGGCCGATGGAGCAGTAAGGTTCTGGAGTGGCGGCCATGTACTGGAAGACGCTGCGTAGGGAGGCCCCCAACAAGGTGGACCGATGACCTGGTGAAGGTCACGGGAAGCCGATGGATGCAGGCAGCACAAGACCGGTCAGCGTGGAAAGCCTTGTTGAGGCCTTTGTTCAGCAGTGGACATCTATAGGCTGAAGAAGAAGAAGAAGAATACATTTATATGTATACTCTCTCTCTCTCTCTTTCTTTCTTTTAAAGACAACGTGATGGTTTAAAGTACTGTTCATTTCTAAATAAATGCAATAGCACTCAGAATAGCCGATAGATTCTGTGAAAAAATCCCGTAAACGTTAAGTGAAGTGAAAGTGAACTAAAAGTGAGCTGTAAATAGTGAAAATTACTAGGATTAGAAAAACCAACTCACTCCACACTCATTTCACTTAAGTTTTCACGACGAGAAAGTTTCAGATTCGCGCTGAGGGACATTTTTAAGGATTGTGTCAAATTCATGTACATGTACTTTTCTCGTTCGTCTACTGGTCGCAAGCGGAATCACAAGGCGTGCCTGTATGCTGTGTTGGGTGTATTCACCCTAATTTGGTTTCAAAAGTTGAAGGCATGATTATGACTTGATCATGAAGTTGAAAATAAGTCAATTAAACTTACAGGAAAGCACTTCCTCTACCTTTAAAGATTATCATTATATTTTACTCTCCTCCAGTTTCTGCCTCGCAGTTTCACCCGCGTAGGTTTTGATATGTTTGTTTTTTTATATGCTCTGCTCCTATTGGTCGCAGCGTGATGACATCACGGACCAGTAGTTCCTCAGATTAGCGCGTTCAAACAAACCATATATGATGTTTATTAATTAGATATATATATATATATATATTTATTTAAATTACTATACACATATACATTTTTATACATATTTATTATATACAATAATCTATGTATATAGTACACCGTAGACTACCTACATTGTTTTTCTCTCCTTCCCCTTGATATTCCTCCAAAGATTGTCCGTAAAAGATCTCTCTTACCGATAAGACCGCCAATTGCCCTTTGTAAAATTTTCATATTTATGTTGTGTAAGCTATACGCTTTTTTGATTACACTGTATACAACAGTGTAATCAAAAAAGCGTATTATACTCAATTCTAAAGAACCTAGGACGCCGATGACTTGCACCACAGACTACGAAGGCGGAAACCGCAAGAGGACGCGGCGCCGGCCGTCCGTCGCATCCGTTCTGACGCCACACCTTTATCTCTAGATATAGAGACAAAAGGGAGGTAGTCTGAGCCACTTGTCACATAATCATATAACATAATACACGGCCGTACTTTACAGAGGGATACGTGGAGGTGTCCCTATAGTACTCCCACGTTTCGGCAGTTAAACCTAAGTCCCATGTAACAAGAGGCGACGCTATTACAGTAGTCACAGGACATTAAATAAATCCTATATTTCCAATAGCAAATTTTCAAAAAACGTGTGAGTAATGTGTATATTTTACCGGTGTAGCGGTCCAGAAAAGCTTTAAAACGATGACTCTTTTATGTATATTGATAGAGTATGAAAGAAGCTATGAGGTCCCAAAAAAACCTCTTGAGAATAAAATACCTAAATGCATTCTAGGTGATCCATGCGAAGTATTCGTACATTGATTTTCAATCGCTAATTTTCTAAAAACCACTGAAATGTGAGTAATTTATATACTTTCCCGGTGTAGCGGTTCAGAAAAGCTTTAGAACGATGCCTCATTAATGTATATTAATGATTCTGTTGCTAAACCATCGCTCCATATGTTCGGAAAGTGTGTCTGATCAGCAACGTAAATAACGCAATGAATGTTGTTAAACTGTCAAAATGAAACCGATCGCTATTGATAGTGTGTAACGTAATTACCCTGCTGTTTTAATACTCTTTGTTATAGCAGCAGCATATAGAAACACACACACAGATAGAGTGGAGTGTTCGTAATAGGATCCCGTTCTACCTCCTTGGGTATGGAATCCTTAAATCTACATATCTATTCTTACGCTCGCATATACCTGAATATCTATTTTTTTGGTGGTAGGCCATTGCAGCGGCTGCCGGTAGAAGATACCACCCGCCAGACAAAGTCTTTCCGCCAAGCGATTCGTCTTGTTCCGGCATGATGTCTGTTGAAGCCGTACGGAGGACGGGTCTGAGCAGTTGTGTTGCGATGTGTGCCGGGTACGATGCGCCAAATGTTATTATGTGGGGAGTGGAGGTTCTCCAGATTAATCCCCCACTAGAACGCATGAAGCATCGTTGGTCGTGTTGTTGGGTTTAACATTGCATCACCGCGTTCAACCCTACTCTCCTACCTACTCTCTTAGTTTTTTAAAGTGAATAGGCTCTTAATAAACTAGCGCGCTATACCAGGCGGGGTCGCGGTGAAGCATTAATTTATAACTTCAGTGAAGTGAGCGTGTAGTGAGCTGTCTTTTCAACTGATGCCAAGGATTGACACTATTTTCACCTTATTTTTCATTTTCACTGTGACATTCTTGCAGAAACTATCATCTGTGTTATATGGAACAACTGGTATAATAACGTGATAAATAAATAAATATATACGGACAAATTACACAGATTGAGCTAGCCCCAAAGGAAACTCGAGACTTGTGCTATGGATACTAACTCAACGATATTTATGATAGATACATGTATAGATAAACATCCAAGAACCAGGCCAATCAGAAAAAGATCGTTTTCCATCATGACCTAGCCGGGGATCGAACCCGGGGCCTCCACGTCGCAGGCAGGCGTGTTGACCGCTGCGCCACAGAGGACGTCAATACCCTTCGTAATATTGGTTACCAGACATATGAGTTTCTAGTTCAAAGGTCTACGAATCAAGAACTAAATATGATTAATACTTGATTCGTAGACCTTTGCCACTCGTCGTCGTAAACGGTTTCTTTCTTTTCTTTCTTTCTTTCTTTCCAAGCATGTAGGGGTCTCGAAATGTAATAGTTGGTCATCCATCCACAAGTCGACGACGGCGATCGTCGCTTTATCTTTGAACAACCCGTCCTATTGTTAAAACTTCGCGACTCACCTTTACACCAAAAATAAATCCAATATGAATTATTTAAACGAAAACACTTTTATCTTCTTTTTTTTTTTTCAAGGTGAGATTCAACCTCAACTCTTGATCAATGGCCTCTGTGAAATAGTTACCTCAATTTTGCCAATAACACGTGTAACAAATTATAGAAGTTCTTTAAAAAAAATATTTCACAATAATGGCGGATATCGCCAATCACAGTTGAAAAAGACGGCCTCGTGTACCGTCTATGAGGGAGGTTTGAGGCAAAGTCATGATGTGGCCACTATGCTGCAATATTTCAATATTCTTTATGAATATATATATTTTTTATAATACTTTATATTCTTGATGATTTTTACTGAATGCACTTTTTACTACATAAATCTCGCGCTTTTATTTAGTAAACGACATTATAAATAATTTTCAAAGTTCAATGAAAAATGCGCATGACACTCATCTTAGCTTTCTCGTCAAAACTCCCACTTTTCTCTCTAAAAATACATTTATTTTGACATTTGTCTCGACTTGACGATTTGACGTACGATAAATGTCTACAAACTGGAAACACATAAGGTAATGTTTGTTTGACACACACATACTTTTCACAAAAATATGATGGGCCTCTAAAACAAATCCTGAAAGCGAATACTTGAATATTACCTGCTTTAGGAAGGCTTTGAAGGCATCCAGTCGGCAAGGAACGTTGTATGGTGATGAGCTGAGCGATAAACTGAGCGTTTTGTTTGTTATTTTGAACTAGGTTCTATTGGCGACTTTGAGTATACGTGAGTGTTGTCAGTATTGAGGTACCACGAAAGGTATCCAGTAGGTAAGAGAGGTATAGTGATGAGCGGGGTATTTTATATGTTCTAGCATCTACTCGCGACATTGTGATTATACGAATGTTACCAATTTTAAGATCGATCCAGAAGGCGAAATTCTATAAGAAAGGCTCTATAGTATGATAATGAGCGTTGCCTTAAGCTGAACATTTTTTGTAGGTACTAGCTACTGGCCGCGATTTCAACCGCGTATAATTTTTTGTTTGAACATAAAAATATACATCCTATGACACTCGGCAATTTGTATTATTCTCCGTGAAATGTTCATCATCACCATCATCATCAGACTCTACTCATCCACTGCTGGACATAGGCCTCCTCCATGACACGCTAACAAGCTTGATCCTGAGCAGTTCTCCGCCAGCCACTACCAGCCGCCTTTTTGATGTCGTCGCTCCATCTCGCCCAAGGGCGTCCTACGGTACGTTTGCCGAGACGCGGTCTCCACTCGAGGACTCGTTTACCCCAACGGTTGTCGGTCCTGCGGCATATGTGACCAGCCCATTGCCACTTCAGCTTGCTAATCCTCTCAGCTATGTCGGTGACTCTGGTCCTCTGACGGATCACCTCATTTCTGATGCGGTCCTTCGTGAAATCTTATTACAGGCTAACTACGTCTTTATCCTCTCTTGGTAATGGTAAGGAATCGAGATAGCAATCGCACGGACATTATGAATTTTGACAGTTCAAACCACAATATTCTGTCATATAGAATACACTAGCTTTCTGCCCGCGGCTTTGCCCGCGTGGTTTTCGGTTATATCGCGCTTTTTAGATTTCCCTCGGGAACATCAAGTTTTTCTGCGATAAAAGGTAGCGTATGTCCTTTCTCAATGTCTAAAGATTGTCTGTGCCAAATCTCATCAAAATAGGTTGAGAGGGTCAAGCGGGAAAGCGTAACAGACCGACAGACAGATAGAGTTACTTTCGCATTTATAATATTAGTATGGATTAAAAGCTGATTTACACGGTGCAATTTAATTGTCTATGGAATACAATAAAATTGACGCAACAAATCACTTGTATCATCTACATGGTGTTAAGACAATATAACTTTTATTGTTACTTCTAAATCAGATACACATTGGCGCCAATTCTTAAGTTAAGTGCGTCTTTTCCTTTGTATTTTAGTATGAAAAGGATAGAACATAACATTTTAGTCATTGATATAATATTAAACAGATATGATACGCTCTAACAAATTAACCAAAATAAATGTGCCGATCGGAGCAGCAGCACACACATGCATTTTTTTTATTCTGCGTACATTTCACACGTTGGCACAGTGTGAGTGAGATGGGGCGCTATCTAAAGCATAGAGAAGAAAAAGATGGCTAGTGTTTGTCGTTTGCGCTTAAATAGAATCGACGAAAACTAAAGCGACTTGCTGGACTTACCTCCTTTTGTACGCTTCATTTTCAGTGCGCTAGTGACGTATCTACCTTAGTTTAATATTATATCAATGATTTTAGTTTAATTTAGATATTTCATAGACAGTTTAGACGCGCTTATAAACATGGCGACTGGAAATACATCAATTTATGACAGGCGCGCGGGCTAATTTGACAGGTCTAAACTGACATATTATCTTCTGTCCTTTTCTTAATGTAATAGAAAGAAAAAGATGGACTGAACTTTAATTTAGTTTAGTTTGTGAATAAAGGAATTGTGGCCATTGTTGGTAAAAATAAAAAGATTTCACTATGTCCTCACTCCTACCACAAACTGCGGTGATTATTCGAAATAACCGACAATTGCAAATGGAAAAAGGAATGGAACAGCAATCTATTCTGGCGTATTGCTTGTCGGGTTAGCTTTTACATGAAGGCAACGTGTGAATGAATAAATAAATTATGGATTTTATAAAAACGGGTCTAGAAGAGTTAGGCTCGCGCACCGAGGGTTCCGAACAGCAGGGATAGAACACAGAGAGGGCTATTACTAGCAAAAACTAATATACAAAAACCAAAGACACCCACTTCCGAAATTAGTTATTTTTCACTTTGCAGTTTTTTTGGTAGTCGGTTGTTTTTTTTACATGCTTTTTATTAGCTTCACTTGTATGTTTGCTTGCTTGTTTGCTTGCTTGCTTGTTTGTTTGTTTGTCTGTCTCTAACTCTTTGGACTACGAGTGAGCGGCTCATTACTGTAAAATGTCCCACTGTTTTCAATACGTCCGTTTTCTTTTTTGAAGGAAATTGAACTAAAAAGTTGAAAATAAATATAGTTTAAAATACGAAAAAAACCTGCTTTTAAAAAATATCAAACTAAAAGTTAAAAATAATTTTAAAAAAAGCGTGAGGCGCTTAATATACAAAAACTATGCCACAAAGCGCCTCAAACTTTTTTAAAGTTATTGTTAACTTTTTAGTTTGATATTTTTTAAAAGCGTGTTTTTTTTTAGTTTTTAAAGCTATATTTTTTTGTAAAAAAGTTTTGTAATATGACAGGATTAAACTAAAATATTATCTTCATTTTCGTTTTGAATTAATGAAGATAATATTTAGCTTAACAAACGTATATAACGCAATGAATATTGCTGAAATGTCCAAATTAAAACGATTTCTACGGTGAGTATATTACGCAATTACGCCGCTGGTTATTTCTTGGTACTACACTTACATAAAATGTTGTTGTCTAAACTAAGCACTTTCCGTTCCAGACTAAAATGTAGGTCAAAATACAATTTGTGCTTCAATAGCATTAATAGGATTGTCCTTAACGACCGCTGGAAGACGATTCCCGTCCCTTTCAATTTCCTACTTAATTCTGTTTACAATTCCATATTATTTCAATTACCTATTTATACTAATGTAATTTTCTAGTCGATTCTCTAGTTCTGGTAGCCTCATTTTAGAATTACTTTGTATAAACTTAGACCGCGGGAAATTTCTTGTGTTAACACAATTAAAATCAATAGTCTTCTTCTTTTTTCAAGATGAGATTCAACCTCAACTCTTGATCAATGGCCTCTGCGGAATAAATACCACAATTTTTCCAATAACACGTGTAACATATTATTAAAATTCTTTGAAAATTTTATTTCAAAATAATGGCGAATATCGCCAATGACAGTCGAAAAAGACGGGCGCGTGAACCGTCTATGAGGGAGGTTTAAGGCAAAATCATAATGTGGTCACTGTGCTGCGATATTTCAATGTTCCTTATGAATTATTTACTGAATGCAGTTCACAGCAGCAGCAGTTGCAGTGCAGTTCTACATAAATCACGCGCTTTTATTTAGTAAACGATACTATGAATAATTTTAAAAGTCCAATGAAAAATGCGCGTGATACTCATCTTAGCTTTCACGTCAAAAAAAAAACGAAACTAAATGACAATAAGCGTACAAAATCGAATCCATAGTCATTTATCAAAACTAGGTTGATAAATCTGTGCACTTTTCAAACGTCAAAATTACAAAATTCGGTCGTCACCACTTTCCACTGTGCATAAAATATACTCTTTATATAACACTCGGCAGATTCATTCCCGTATACTCGGATTTTTCGATCAGGTAATAAGGCGGTAGGCGTGGTAGGTAAGGCGGCAGGTAAGGCGTAATAATAACTCCATAGAGCGTTTGGTTGTCCTGGGCAGAGTACAAGGGAAGAGATCTCGTGGAAGATCGCCGATGAGGTGGACTGACCAAATCAAGTCCGCAGTGGAACCTGTGAATGAATGCTCCAGACAATCATCTAACAAAGATAGATGGAGAGAGATTGTGCGGCGAGCTACATCAACGTCTCAAAATCAATCATAGTGAACACGACCGTTCTATCAAGAACGAAACGAAGAAAAAGGAGAACACTCGGCAGTACTGTAGCATCGCATTAGTAAAAAAATTCCGGGATTAAATCAATAATTCTAAAGGTTCCCTTTTTGCGGATGGGTAATCATCAAATTTTTTCACTCTGGGTAGAGCGGAAGGGCGTGTCAGATTTTACTGACTAAAACGACCCTTCACTTGCCTGTGCGCCAGGGACCGTCTTTCAAACAACTCGCGGCTTTACGGAGGCTTTAGCCCCCCTACAGTACAAACTCATCTCTGTATAAGACGAGTTGTGGAGGCATGAGAAACAGGGAGTGAAGCTCACTAATCCTCCATAGAAAAGGGAGGATCCGACTGGGATCTGTGGTCTGTCGGGCGGACCACTTTGCCCAACTGTTGAATTTGGGAAGTTTTATTTATGATAAATGCACGGTAAACTTTGTTTGCGAGATGTAGAATTCGCGTGACGTCAGTATGACGCGTTGTTCGCGTGTGGCGGTTGTAGATACCGCTATACGAGTATCCATAGATTTGGGAAGAAATTAACAACTTTCTTAAGTAGGTATGTATTTGATGGCCAAAACTTCTCCACTTCCACTGTGTCGTCAGTGGTAGCACAGTGGTCGCTTTGACTATTGAGAGATAGAGGGCGTGAGAGAGCATAGTTTGCGACATACCTAAACATCTACACATATGATGAACTTTCAGTAGTATTAGCACTGTTTACCGCCAACAAGCCGCTATTGTTTTGTTTATGTTAATTTTTTTATTTTATTAAGGTTCACCAACAGTTAGTACAGATGTTTTACACATTATAAATACATTCAAAATATTGTTTTTTTTTTATATATATATTATAAACTAGCGCTTGACCGCAATCCTGCCTGATGGTAAGCAGTGACGCAATCGTTGATGGTAAAGCGCACTTGTTTATTAAGAGCCTATTTACTCTAGCCTTGAAGACACTCAAATTGTAGTCCGACGGAAACACCGCCGCTGGCAAATTGTTCCAGTCCCTCGATGTACACGGTATAAAGGAGGAGGCGAAACGCTTCATCCGGATCGTAGTGGTGTTAACAACGTAAGGGTGGAAACCAGCCGTACGACGGGTCGTCCGCTGGTGGAACGGAGATGGGGGAATAAAATCATGCAATTCCCTCGCACACTCCCCGAAATGCATCCTATAGAACACTGAAAGGCTGGCTACTCTACGCCTGTGCTCTAGGCTTTGGAGACCAACTCGAGTTAGATCAGGGTCACCAATCAGCCTCTTTGCACGTCTCTCCACTGAATCCAAAGTGGCCAGGTGACATTTGACAGTCTTAAATCTAACTGAAAAACCAATTACAGGCAAACACCACATGCTAAGTGCTCTTTGTAATTTTATCAGTATATGCTTATATTTTGATTAGACTGGATTCGAAACAACTAATACACTAATGATGTCTAACAAATATCAATATTGAGTCAGCGTGGACGTCGACTAGGTCGTTGTGTTCGTTTACCAGTATGCACGTGCGAGGTACAGGTGAATTAGCACCAGACATTGTATGGCGAAGAGGTGGAGCTAAGGGTGCTATAGATTAACGAGGTGGTCTACATGATACTCTGAAGTTTTGTTTTTTTTCTGTTTTCATTTAGGGCGATCACAAATCCACAGCTTTCCGTGTTTTAAAATATTTGGATTGTTCCCCCGTATTTGAGCAGTCAACAGATGCGAAACAATATACATTAATCATTCAAAAAGGATACCTAGTTTTTTTTACAGAAATGTATATGACAGTCATCTCAGTGTTAATCCCAGTCGCATCCGAAGTTTTTTTCAGCTTTGGCGTCTGGGGTACGCTTTACCAGTCTAACTGCTGATTTTGGGTAAACTTCGATATTTTCCGTGAAGCGACTGCCGTCTGACCTCCACAACCCGAAGGCGATATCAAATCCTTGTAGTTAGACCTGTATATGACAGTGACAGGATCATTTCCTGTATATAAATTTTACTTAAATCAACGCAGACATTATTTTACATTTAAAGTCGTATGTGAGTCGAGCTTTGATATAAATATGTCTTTGAAAAAGTATGTATTATACTCCTTCAAAACTCCTTTTTAATGAAATCTATCAAACCGTTATTTTGACAATCTGAGACATAAAAAGTTATTTTACAGTTGGACTTGTAGTATTTTTTATTTATTATTTTATTACTTTATGAATACTTCGGAGCACAATAGAGACACAAAAATACAAAATGAGAGTACGAAAAATGACGCTATTAAGAAAGAATACCCTGATTGTGCAATTGATATGGAATTGGTCGAAAAAGAAACAGTTACACCAGGAGCAATAACTTTAGCCAAAAGCAAAGATTACATTTGCGTTGATATGATAGAAAATAATACAGAACCCCCCACTGACAGAATAGCAGAGACAGAATGTGGAAGTATAGAGAAGATTACAGAGTTGAGAGTGCATATAATAGGTTCTCCGAAGCCGAAAGAAAAATTTTCTAGTACACTAAAGGGCATTTACGATAACATGGTTCGTTTGGGTAAGCCACCAGAGACTTTGCAACAAGAACAACTAGCACAGCAAACAATAGTGGCTCAATACAATAGTATGTATAATCATAATCTGCATTTATTTATCCATGTTTTGATACGCAGACGAGGGTTACCTTAATTTTTTAATAGGTACTTAGGTGAGTTTTTTGCAATTCGCGGGTCAGTGTATCAGCTTGTATTATATTTTGTGACCATTATAAAAATGGCTTTATAAAATTACATCATTGGAATCGTGAAATTCTAGGGTTGGAAAGGCCTCAATTATTTCATGAAATAATATTAATTATATTTATTATTTTCTCGCCATTATTGGATCCAATATTGGACGATATTATGGTGCCACATAATATCCATACATTCTTGTATTTTTATATTATGTATTCTTGCATAACGATGTAGTCGTGGTGGCCCAGTGGTTAAAACACCAGCCTTTCAAATATGAGTGTGCGGGTTCGATTTCAGACCCGGGAAGTACCAATGTAACTTTTCTTTATGTACTTTCTAAGTATATCTTGGACACCAATGACTGATTACAAGGTGAAGGAACACATCTTGAGGAAACCTTGACTTTAAGTCTTGGACACCAATGACTGATTACAAGGTGAAGGAACACATCTTGAGGAAACCTTGACTTTAAGTCTGAAATCGCCAACCCGCATTGAGCAAGCATGGTGATTATGGTCAATCCTTCTTTGTTGTACGAGAGGAGACCTATGCCCAGCAATGGGACGATAAAAAATATTGATTATGATGATGATTAAACGATAGTATGGAGCCTAAGCTAAGCTGAAACCTATATTTCAAACGAGCTAAATGTCTATTCATTAAATCTAAAACGTTCAAAATCTAGTCGCCTTATAATCTCTGTAACAAAAAAAGATCAATCCGAAGTGTTTATGACAGATTTAGATGAGATCAGACTGTAAAGTAAACATTCTTAAGACCATGAGTTCCCTCATGTTTTTTACCAAGATATAGTGAAAGTTGGTTAAGTGGGACTTGGATAAGTCAGAAACAGCCATAACTTCAGCTGTCGGCAGAAGTAACCACCCACCAGACAAAGTCTTGCCGCGCAGTGATTCGTCGTAATCCGGCATGATGTCTGGTAAAGCTGTACGGAGGACGGGTCTGGGCAGTTGTGTTGCAATATGTGCCGAGTACGATGCGTCAAATGTTGTTGTGTCGGGAGTTTGGTCGTGGAGCAATTCCAGATCAATCTCCCTCTGGCGCAGCATCGTTGTTCGTGTTGTTAGGTTTAACATTGCATTACCTCGCTCAACTGCCTTCTTCATTCCTATTCAATCAGTTTTTTTTATTGAATAGGCTCTCAATAAACTAGTGTGCTTTACGATCAACTATTGGGCGCGATTGCTGTCAAACACTAGTTTATAATAAATGCTGAGGTCTCAACTTTTTGGCATTGAATCACCCTTTTTGGGACGAAGGAAACCTCTTTATCTAGGAATCGAATCTTTAGATTTATTATCATAGTTAACTTTATAACTGAAACTGCAAATGAATTTTATATGCATAAACCTCTATTACTGAGATAACATCGTATGTTTATTTTTTTATTTTTTTTATATATATTATAAACTAGCGCTTGACCGCAATCCTGCCTGATGGTAAGCAGTGACGCAATCGTTGATGGTAAAGCGCACTAGTTTATTAAGAGCCTATTCACTCTAGCCTTGAAGACACTCAAATTGTAGTCCGACGGAAACACCGCCGCTGGCAAATTGTTCCAGTCCCTCGATGTACGCGGTATAAAGGAGGAGGCGAAACGCTTCGTCCGGATCGTAGTGGTGTTAACAACGTAAGGGTGGAAACCAGCCGTACGACGGATCGTCCGCTGGTGGAACGGAGATGGGGGAATTAAATCATGCAATTCCCTCGCACACTCCCGAAATGCATCCTATAGAATCCTCATCCTTATTAATGTTAATCTACTTAATCTACCTAAAAAATCCTCTATTATTGGAACCCTGTATAAATAAGACAGACAATTAATTATTTATACCTGAGACAATGGGTAGGGTGTGCCGGGCTCTGACCGGCTAAAACCACTGGAGCGTTCCTCTTCTTGCACCCGCCGCGCGCGAAATCGGAGGGTCCCTCTTTCTCCCCTCCTTCCATCAGGTAGGCGTGTAGGAATAGCCACTAAACGCCTACTCCGGCCCTAGCGACGGACATCGGACTCTCCCGGGTCCTCGGCCCGTCGGCCTCTCGTTTTGGGGGAAGCGGATCGACCTCGGCTTCCCTCCTCCTCCGGCCAGCGCGCCGTCGGCGGGACGGGAGAGTGCTCAGTGCCTCCCTCTCCCGTTAGGCCGTCTCCTTCGCGGAGATTACCTCCTCGCAGAAGGAGACGACCGCGTCCCATGACTCCTCGCTGTCGACCATGGCTCTCACCACGGCCCGGCCGGCAGCGAGAGGTCGTAACATTATAGGTCCTTTGAGATCTTACTTAACCAGGTGTAACTATATACAATATGTAAAGAAAACCCGGTCCGACCCATAAGGATAATAAAGGTTAGGTATACACATGACCAAATGAAATATGAAATTTTACATAATCATCATTTTTAAAATACTAATGAATTGAAATTATCTTTTTTCCCGCGAATTAATTCCAACTTACCCAACATTCGGTAATTTTTAAAAAGTGACATCATCATTTTCGACGATATTATTATGAGCGATGCGACCGCGTGAGGCGTGCCTCTGCCCCCCTTCGCCCCCGCATGTATTGCCTACCGCACATGTATTAAAATATCTACTTTTGCGAATAAATATTTATTTTTTAGGGGATTTTTTTAAGTTTATCTCGGCTTTGTAGGCATTAATAGAATCAGTTATCGATACTTAACAATATCTTCACGAATCGGACCGAGTTTTCTTTACATATTGTGTACATAGCTTTATTATAATTATGTATTTCCCGTATACCAAAACTAGACAATGTTATAGATACTTATAGTCATCCGATAAGCTAATTTGAAGTTAGGCAGCTTTAATGATGAAGTCTATGATCACAAATTATATGGATAAGTATTTTTTACGGTTTCGAATCATATTTAGATCAGCATGCAATCAGAAGTTCAAGATCAAAGACAAATTGCAAATTAAACTTGTGAAAAGTAGAATTTCGTGAGCTACCTTGACGAGTTCGCATTAAGACCGTATGTGCTTAAATCAATAGATCCTTGCCTTACTTTCAGTTCTCTAATACTATTTGATGGCTTGATATAAAAGTGTCCGAAGAATTTCTTGCCGTTTCCTCCCCATAGAAATAAAATCATACTCTGAAAGGAGCACCTATTATCAACCAGTACAAACATAATAGACTGAATAGATATGTATGGGTTGTATGTGTGTGTGTCATGTTGTGCGTATGTGACGGCACCGAATGACTCGTCATCATCATGATCTCAGCGTTAATCCCAGCCGCATCCGAAGCTTTTTCAGCTTTGGAGTCTCGGGTTCACCAGTCTAACTGCTGATTTTGGCTAAACTTCGATATTTTTCCGTGAAGCGACTACCGTTTGACCTTCACAACCCGAAGGCAATATCGAAGCATTGCAGTTAGACTAATTGTTGAACTTTTGAAGGCTCCAACAACCCGTAACGATTGCCATTAGATGTTCGTATGGCAACCGGGACCAACGGCTTAACGTACTTTCCGAGGCATGAACAGACCAGTGCAAATATTCATATTCATGCATACAAATAATATTTGCACTGCCGCGCTCAGGATCGAACCCGCGCCTCCTTGCGCGGCGGCCGCGGTCGCTACCGCTACACCACGGAGGCTGTCGGCCGACCGGCTGACGGCACCGAATGAATATCGCCGCGATTTCCTCGTTTGATTGCGCCCAAGATGGGTCCTTGTAAAGACTCGAGTACCACACTATATTGTGGTCCCGTCTTTAACGCCGGCCGTACTGGGAATGAAGTTAATTTCGTTTAGCTTCTCTCATGTAGCTACCGTGTCTTTTCCTACTTCGCTTTAGCTTTGCATTCTTGTTTGAGCAAATTGAAATTTGTAATGTACGACGAAGCGTGTAAGTGGGCCAAATTAAAAATACCGTCAACATTTGTTTTTTTTTCGTATACCATGTGCGCCACGCGATTTCACCCGCGTAAGTTCCATCCGCCATCTGTATGCCAAATTTCGTCCAAATCAATTCAGCAGTTTAGGCGTGGAAGCGGAACAAACAAACAAATTCACTTTCACATCTAAAGAAAATATAAAGCTGAAGAGTTCGTTTGTTTGTTTGAACGCGCTAATCTCAGGAACTACTAGTCCGATTTGAAAAATTCTTTATGCGTTGGATAGCGCATTAAACCTGGGCCTGTAGCCAATGTAACATCGCTTCGTAGTGAAGCGAAATCGAATACCAAACCAACCAATAACGAAAACGATTGACCACGCGACGCGATAAATCACTTGATCAATCGTTCCCGCCATTGGTTGGTTTGGTATTCGATTTCGCTTCGCTACGAAGCGATGTTACATTGGCTACAGGCTCAGGAAGGCTTTAGACTATATAGCATCACGTTGCGACCAATAGGAGCGGAGTATATAAACAAAACATATCGAAACCTACGCTGGTAAAACCAATAAATAAATCTTAAATAAGTCTTATTATTATTATAAACTAGCTAGTTTATAATATTAATAAGATTTATTTTTAACTAAATATTCAATTAGCTGATGACCGTTTTATCACATAAAATGGTCATGATCATTTCAGCCGAAAGTCGTCCTCTGCTGGACATAGGCCTCCCCCAAGCGTCTCCACGATGACCGGTCCTGCGCTTCTCGCATCGAGCGGTTTCCCGGGACCTTCGCCAGGTCATCGGTCCAACTTGTCAGGGACCTATCCACGCTGCGTCTTTCGATGCGTAGTCTCCACGCGCGAACGCGTCTGCCCCATCGGGCATCGGTCCTACGGGCAATGTGTCCAGCCCACTGCCACTTAAGTGTTGCAATTTTTCGGGCTATGTCGGTTACTCTTGTTCTCCTGCTGATCTCCTCATTCTCTCCACTAGATTTTAATCCTTGAGGGAAAACAAGCATGTTATGACATATTTTTTAAAAGTACTTTAAAGTTGTTTTGTCTAATTTCAGGTCCTCAAAACCAAGGTCCTCTCCAGGCCCAGGGGTATCCTAAAGGTCCTATTGAGGCTCAGGGTTATCCTCAAAATCCAACGTATCCTGGCCAAGCACCATATGGGCAAGGATATCCATCTAGTCCAGGATATGGGCAAGGATTTTCCTTTCCTGGATTTGGACAAGGATATCCACAACAACCTGGAGGAGGTTATCCTCAACCACAAGGATATGGACAACAACAACACACATACCCAGGACAAGGATATCCTAATTTAACTGGGCCGCCATTAGAATACAATCCTGAGACTCGAAACTCTTTTGTGAGACTAGTCATGATTTTAGTACTTATAATGTTAATAATCACCGCTGTGTTCACGTATATTGTCTATACAACGTGAGTATATCTCTCTCTTTCCCATTCTCCACCTTTTTTAGGGTTCCGTAGCCAAATGGCAAAAACGGAACCCTTATAGATTCGTCATGTCTGTACGTCTGTCCGTCCGTATGTCACAGCCATTTTTTCCGAAACTATAAGAGCTATACTGTTGAAACTTGGTAGGTAGATGTATTCTGTGAACCGCATTAAGATTTTGATGTAAAAATAAAAAAAATATATAAATATTGGGGTCTCCCCATACTTAGAACTGAAACTCAAATTTTTTTTTTTATCAAACATATGCGGTTGGGGTATTTATGGATAGGTCCTCAAAAATGATATTGAGTTTTCGAAAATACTTTTTTTCTAAACCGAATAGTTTGCGTGACAGATGTTTCCAAAGTGGAAAAAAGTTGCTCCCCCGCCCCCCCTCTAACTTCTAAAATAAGAAAATTAAAAATCTACAAAAAATATATGATGTACATTACTATAAAAACTACTAACGAAAATTGTTTTGAACGAGATCTAGTTAGTCGTTTACCTCGTAAACCATAAACCGCTTATTACCGCGTAATCTTTCATACAAATAACTTAAATCCTTTAATTTCATAAATCAATGGTACGGAACCCTTTGTGCGTGAGGCCGACACGCACCTGGCCGGTTTTTTGTAGCCTTTTTGATATCCATCAACTTATCGGGATTTAAATATCATTTCAAATTTCATCAATCAAACTGAACACGTCCAGTACTTCTAAACCAAGTTTTAAAACTGACAATGGCGCCGATTCTATTATTCACAAACTAAACTAACTTTCAAGTTATGTGCATCTTTTTCTTTCCATTTTGTTGAGAAAAGGATAGAAGATAACAATTTAATTTAATCCTGTCAAATTAAGATACTCCATAGACAGTTTAGACGCAATAGGCTATTTGACAGATTTATAATTTTTGTCTTGAATTACTTGGTTGCGGTTAAGAAGTTCACCGAAAGTATTGATTTTAATTTTAAATACGTATTTCGTAAGAAATATGCAAATAAAAATTCAAAATTCATATAAGCCGCGAAAACGATATATATTATAGCAATATAGCGTCGCGCTTTAGTGACGTCACAAGCGGATTTCGGTTCTCAGTGGTGTTTGTTTTTATTTATTATTTGTTGTTGTTATCTAATAAAATGGTTTACAAGTGGTGTGCTGTACTGGGTTGTACAAAGAAATCGATTAAAACCCCCCGAAAAACAGTTTATATGTTTGCCGAAAATAAGCGTTGATGTGCGTATGACGTCATAGCGACATTAGCCAATCCGGATCGTTTCACAATGTGTGGCGCGATATACAAAAAGCCAATCATATTTTTGTGTTTTGGATATATTAATTGTTATTGTTTTTTATTAAAACTCATGTAAATGACATAAAGAACCCTCATTTTATGCAACTAAAGCAAAAAATCACAAAAAATTGAATACTGTCAAATAGCCTATTATAAACATGGCGACGAAAAATACGCCAGTTTACGCCAGGAGCGCACTTATTTGACAGCTCTAAACTGACATTTTATATTCTGTCCTTTTCTAAACGAAATGGAAAGAAAAAGACGCACATAACTTAAAATTAGTTTAGTTTGTAAACAAGAAAATCGGCGCCGGTGTAACAAACAGTCTTACCAAGAGGTGTCGTATAACCAAGTAACTGAGTTGTGAAGGTCAGATAAGCTGTCCCACAATATAAAATGCTAGTGTTTACTTATTTATTTAACTGGCTGTGCCCCGCGGTTTCACCCTCGTAAGCTTCGGACCGAAATAGCTCAGTTGATATAAAATAAGCGCCTGTTAAAATAATGGGAGCAATATATACGTCCGCGTTAGCTCCCGTATTCGCAACATTTTTTGTTACTGCTCTGCTCCTATTGATCATAGCGGGATGTTTTATAGCCTATGTCCTTTCTCAGGCTCTATACTAACTGTGTACCAAATTTCATTACAATCGGTTCAGTACTTTTTGCGTGAAAGCCTGACAGACACTTTCGCATTTATAATATTAATATGGATTAAGGTTCACCAACAGTTGCTACAGATATTTCACACATTACAAATACATACAAATTATTGACTTAAATCTAACTACACAAACAATTACAGGCAAACACCACATGCTAAGTGCTCTTTGTAATTTTGTTAATGTAATTGCTTGTATTCTAACTAGACTGGATTCTCAATAGAACTAATACACTAATAACGTCTGAAAAATGTCGATATTGAGTCAGCCTGGACGTCAACCAGGTCGCTGCGTTCCTTTAACAGTTTGAACATGCGAGGTACAGATGAATTAGCACCAGACATTGTATGGCGAAGAGATGGAGTTAAGGGTGTCATGGGTTTACGAGTTGGTCTACTTGGAATTCTGAAAAACCTACATACCAATTGGGTTGTATCCTAAAACCCGAGTAGATTGAAACCTGACCCCAATGTACGTATGTAGTTGTGAAAAGACTAGACAGATTATAGAATAGAACCTCTTTATTATCATGTCCATGTTATTTACAGACAAATATAGAAAGTTTACAAAGGGTGACACAATGGGCAGTCTTATCGCTAAGAGTGATCTTTTAAAGATAACCTTTGTCTGGATTAAAAAGGGAAAGGACAGACTAATACTGTAGGTAGTCTGTGGTGTACATTCACACAATAAAATATTTATATAAACTAAATAAATTAATAGTCATGTAACAGGACCGAAAAATATAATTATAATGTTTACGAAGGGAACAAGAGCTTCTTTTTTACCCGACTGCCAGGAGGGTTATGTTTTTAGCTCCTATCTTGTATGTATTATTTTTTATTGCCTAGTATCTCCAGAACCGCGGAACGGATTTTCACATTTGAGGTATCGTTAGATTTGCCTTAATTGCCCAACTGCTACTAGATAGGTGACATTTAAAAAAAACAAAATGGCGGATGTATGACGCCATATTGTGAGATTTAAAGAAATAAATTTCTACCAAGCATATCGAGTGGGATATCAAAATGAAGGATTTTAAACACTGATTCTAAATATGTATATAACTTAATATTAAATGGAACAAAAAAAAAAAAGAATTACATATTTTTTTCTGCCAAGCATATCGAGTTGGGTATCAAAATTAAGGATTTTAATCACTGATTATAATAAATATATTGGTTCTAAATACATATTATATAAAAAAGTCTTTAAATATAAAACTGCCGTTTAATAGGAAAAAAAATCTTTTGTATTAAGTTTCTACCTTTTCAGTTTGTTGGAGTTTTATGCAGGCGGGTTTTTTGTTTTTAAATAATATCTTTTTTTCAAAGTGAGATTCAACCTCAACTCTTGATCAATGGCCTCCGTGGAATATACAATATGTAAAGAAAACCCTGTCCGATCCGTGAAGGTATTGTTAGGTATCGATAACTGATTCTACTAAAGGATACAAAGCCGGGATAAAGTTAAAAAAAATCCTCCTAAAAAAATTATTATTATTTCGCAAAAAGAGGTAACTTAATGCATGTGCGGTAGGCAACACGTAAGGCATACATGCGCGGGTAAAGGGGGCAGTGCAGGTGGCACGTGGCCGCATCGCCCGCGGAAGGTTTGGTTACCGCACATGTATTAAACATGTGCGGTAAGCAACCCTTCCGCGGGCGACGGGGGGCAAGGTACGCGGTACGTGGTCGCGTCGCTATTCGCTCATAATAATACAGTGTTGTCACTTTTTTAAAAATTACCAAATTTCTTTGAAATTGGAATTAATTGGGAAAACAAGATTATTTCAAAATTCATTAGTATTGTCACTATGATGACTATGTAAAATTTTATATTATATTTGGTCAAGTGTTTACCTAACCTTTATTATCCTTATGGGTCGGACAGGGTTTTCTTTAGATATTGTATACCACAATTTTGCTCATAAGACTTGTAACAAATTACAGTAATTCTTTGAAAATTTTGTTTCACGGTAATGGCGGATATCGCCAATGAAAATTGAAAAAGACGGCCGCGTGAACCGTCTATGAGGAAGGTTTGAGGCAAAGTCATGATGTGGCCACTATGCTGCGATATTTCAATGTACTTTTTGAATTATTTACTGATTGCACTTTTTACTATATAAATTACGCGCTTTTATTTAGTAAACGACACTATAAATAATTTTGAAAGTCCAATGATAAATGCGCGTGACACTCATTTTAGCTTTCCCGTCAACACTCCCGAACAAGAGCTTATTATTTTGATGAAAAGAACAATTTTGACACTGGCAGATCTTGACTGCAAGTGTCAAAATTATTCTAGGACACAGACCATTCTATTACGAAACGAAACACTTTAATAACTTAACTTTAGTTCTAGCACAAAGCTTTGAGTCCGCAGCCCGCAGTCGGCGTATTCCGAACTTTATTTATAAATAAGAAAAGTACTTTAATACTAAAGTGGTAACTTACTACCTAGCTAAGCTGTAATCCATACTAATATTATAAATGCGAAAGTATCTCTGTCTGTCTGTCCAGCTTTCATGCCAAAACTACTGAACCGATTGTAATAAAAATTGGTACACAGATAGACTAGCGCCTGAGAAAGGACATAGGCTATATAACATCCCGCTATGACCAATAGGAGCAGAGCAGTAACAAAAAATGTTGCGAAAACGGGAGTGCATATTGCTCCTATTATTTGAACAGGCGCTTATTTTATATCAACTGAGCTCCTGTAAACTGAAGTCCACGCGGACGGAGTCGCGGGCAACAGCTTGTTTCTATATAAAGAAGTGCATCTCTATAACAGTTAGGTTCATAATTCAATTTAAACCTGGTCTATGCAAAATCCTTGATTTATAATAAGAGGAAGAGAGTCCATGACCGCGGTTTAGAAGACGTTATCGTGGTCAGGTTTTTTGGTGAATTCAAGAGTTTGCCATTTCTTAAGGGTATAAGATTTTTATTTATAAATATGTTTATTTCAGCCCCGATTTGAGACAGTTTTTCAAAACATCTGGATGGGCGATTATGATACCTGCAATGTAAGTTCCTTTTTATTTTAAGTTGTGGTGGCCTGGTGGTTAAAACACCAGTCTCTCAAGTATAATTGTGCGGGTTCGATTCCAGGTCAGGCAAGTACCAATGTAACTTTTCTAAAGTTATATCTACTTTCTAAGTATATCTTGGAGACCAATGACTGAAGGTGAAGGAAAACATCTTGAGGAAACCTAGACTTTATAAGTCTGTAATCGCATTGAGAAAGCGTGGTGATTACGCTGAATCCTTCTCTGTATGAGAGGAGCCCTGTGCCCAGTAGTGGGGCGTCATTTTATAGTATTACTACTTTTATGGTACTCGCCCTATGGAATTCGTTCAAACAACCAAGTATAAAACAACGGGATCGAGTGCACCCGTCCTCGGAAAATCTAGTCCAGGTTCATCGCTTCGGTTACCCTAATACATACACATCAGATTACATAATATACATCGTCAGATTTCCTTTCACTTCTCTAAAAGTATGAGTACCTGAGTGTAATATTTACTTATCCTCCATAGAAAAAGGAGGATTCTCCGACCTGACAGATCATCATCATCTCAGCGTTAATCCCAGTCGCATCCGTAGCTTTTCAGCTTTTTTGGAGTCTGGGGTCCGCTTTACCAGTCCAACTGCTGATATGGCTAAACTTCGACACTTTCCGTGAAGCAACTGCCGTCTGACCTCCACAACCCGAAGGCGACATCGAAGCATTGCAGTTAGACCAATTGTTGGACTTTTGAGGGCCCCTACGACCCGTAACGACTGCCACTAGATGTTCGTATAGCAACCGGGACCAACAGCTTAACGTGCTTTCCGAGGCACGACCAGACCAGTGCAAATTTTCATATTCATGCATACAAATACTAGCACTGTGCGGGGATCGAACCTGCGCCACCTCACGCAGCGGCCGCGTCCGCTACCGCTACGCCACGAATCCTGTCAGACCTGACAGATATTCCCCCTTATTCATAAATGTTGCTTAACTAGTGATTAGCGATTGTTTAACCAAACATTTCTGACGTTTGCACGTCACATAACTTTTAATAAACGATGATTATGACAGCCTCCGTAGCGTAGCGGTAGCGGAAGCGGCCGCTGGGTGAGGTGGCGCGGGTTCGATCCCCGCACAGTGCAAATATTTGTATGCATGAATATCAATATTTACACTGGTCTGGTCGTGCCTCGGAAAACACGTTAAGCCGTTGGTCCCGGTTGCCATACGAACATCTAGTGGCAGCCGTTACGGGTTGTTGGAGCCCTCAAAAGTCCAACAATTGGTCTAACTGCAATGCTTCGATGTCGCCTTCGGGTTGTGGAGGTCAGATGGCAGTCGCTTCGCGGAAAATGTCGAAGTTTAGCCGTATCAGCAGTTAGACTGGTAAAGCGGACCCCAGACTCCAAAGCTGACAAGGCTTCGGATGCGACTGGGATTAACGCTGGGACGATGATGATGATTTATAAACGATGATTAGTGTAGTGACACATCTGCGGAAAGTACGGCGCCGAAAGCTCAGCGGCTGAAGTGTCAGTCGCAATATTCAATTGTTATGACAAACCAAACGGTCAAAACGCGACATCTTGTTCAGCGCGCTACGCGACGGAAAGTTACGTAGTGTCATCGTCAGTCTACCTGTGTCGACACTTTATGGTGTGCGGTTTTTGTGATGTACCTGAATTGCCCAGAAAAATGGATTTAATTAGAATATTAGCTATAGAGGGCTTAGAAGACGTTGTCGCTCTTCGTTACCGATGCACAACACACGCTGAACGTTCAGCTGCGCCCGCCGAACTTTCGGTCGCGCAACGCATCGCGTGATGTGTCGCTTGCTATGCAAAATACATTAAATGCGTTTCAGCTGAAAAAAACCGCCCGAAGGAAGGTTAGGCCCTACGCCGAACGTGGCGTAATTGCGGCTGATGTGTCATAGAGTACTTGACATACACTGCGAGCGTATTTAGCCGTACTTTCGGCGCCGTACGTTCCGCAGATGTGTCGCGACGTTAAAAATGTATGGTTAAAGAGTCACTAATCACTAGTTAACTTTAAGCAACTTTTTTAAATAAGGAGGATTGTGTCTGGCGCCTACTTGCCCAACGGTTGATGTTGAGAAGCTGTATGGCTGTATAGCTGTTGTCTGGCGCAGCATCGTTGGTCGTGTTGTTGGGTTTAGGTACCACTGCATCACCACGCTCTACGGCTGTCTTCCTTTCTACTCACTAAGATTTTTAAGTGAATAGGCTTAATAAACTTGCGCGCTTTACCATCACTGATTGCATAACTGCTTACTATCAGGCGGGACTGCAGTCAAGCACCGGTTTATAATTGTTTAAAAAAAAATGCTAATTGCGCGGTAAACACTGTTTGCGAGATGCAGGGATTGCGTGACGTCAGTATGATACATTTTTCGCAAATGGCGTTCCGATACCACTACACTTCTATGCTTTACCAGTCGTCATAATGAGTAGTTCTGGTCGACTGCAAACAAATTAATCATAGTCGATAGCCAGATTTCCAGTGCAAAGACCAGTGTAATTAATGCATCGAGTGTACAGATAAGAGAAGTGTTAGCCCAGTAATCGACTTACGAGTTGCGGTCTAGAACCACGAGGTTCGAACCCAAACTTAGTTTTTCTAATTAATTTCATCATTTTTTTTTTCTCGGTGGTAGGCCATAACATCGGCTGCCGGCGGAAGTTACCACCCACCAGACAAAGTCTTGCCGCCAAGCGATTCGTCGTGTTCCGGCATGATGTCTGGTGAAGCCGTACGGAGGACGGGTCTGAGCAGTTGTGTTGCGATGTGTGGCGGGTACGATGCGCCAAATGTTGTTGTCTCGGGAATTTGGTCGTGGAGAGTCTCCAGATCAATCTCCCTCTAGCGCAGCATCGTTTGGTCGTGTTGGTCTTGGGTTTAACATTGCATCACCTCGCTCAACTGCCGTCATCCTTCCTATTCCTAAGTTTTTTAAGTCAATAGGCTTAATAAACTAGTGCGCTTTACACTCAACAATTGCATCACTGCTTACCATAAGGCGGGATTGCAGTCAAGCACTAGTTAATAATTATTAAAAAAAAAATCACTGCAATCAAAAACTGCAGAGGAAAACGTCGTGAGGAAACCACCTTATTCTAGAACCAAAAAAATCGAAGGGATGTGACATGTACCAATCCATACTGGGCCCGCGTGGTAGATTACGGCCCATTCCGAGTCGAAGGCTGTGTCCTACCAGTGGGAACGGTATAGGCTAATTTGGTAATCCATATAATATCTGGCTAAATTCGAGTAATGTATTTTCGCTAACGTCGGAAGTGCGCCTTTATCATCATCATCATCAGCATCAACCTTTTATGATCCCACTGCTGGACACAGGACTCCTTTCATACAGAGCAGGGTTGAGCGTAATTACCACGCTTGCTCAATGCGGGTTGGCGATTTCAGACTTGAAGTCCAGGTTTCCTCAAGATGTTTTCCTTCACCTTGCAATCAGTCATTGGTGTCCAAGATATACTTAGAAAGTACCTACATGTAACTTAGAAAAGTTACATTGGTACTTTCATTACCTGGAATCGAACCCGCACACTCATACTAGAGAGGCTGGTGTTTTTACCACTAGTCCAGCACAACTATTTCCCTTTATCATCATCTTTCGTAAATGTTGTCAGTCGGTAAACTTTCGTAATGCAACTAAATAGCTAACCACCCAATATTGCTGAACCAAGTCAACTAAATACCCTATTTTAATTTTCAGGGTACTTTTGATCGCAGCGCAGTGCGGTTTGATGGCCTCGACGTGCGCTAGAGTACCTCCAGGCAATTTCATCTGTTTATTTTTAGCGGTAAGTCAAATAGGATTACTTTGTTGGCGTCAAACACGATACGATGCGATTCGGTGTGTTCATTTCACGCTACGAATGGCTTATGTCAATTTCGTCATTAGTTTTCTTAGTTTTGGTAAATATGGTGGTATTTGAACGTACGTGTTTGTGCAATGTTATTGTTTTTCATGTGTAAATTCATTAATGAATCACCAATCTAAGGTCCGTATTACAGAACGTCACTCAAAACTCAAGCTCTACTTATGTAAGTGTCGTTTCAAGCCATTTGATTGGTTGAAACTAGTTTTAAGTAATGCTTAAGCAGAGCTCAATGCTTGAGTTTCCTTCTGGAATACGGACCTAAGTGCGGATTTAACCAATCTCAGACATATTTTATTCGTGAAATAACAATGACAATCTCATCGTCATCATCAATTTTATTATGGAAAACCTAACAAAAATTCATAATTAGTTCTGAAGATTTATCGTAAGAAAAAAGATTAATCGAATTGACCCTAAGAAGCAGGCATTTGATTATTGGACGAGAATTGAAAGTAAAATTTCAATGACAGGTTACGTTTAGGCTCACTTAGTGAAATTAGTTAGTTGTTCTTTGTCTGGCTGTTGTATGTGTGTTGGTGTATGTGAGATTGTATGTTTGTAAACGCACCCACGATACAGGAGAAATTCCTAGTGTGGGGGCACAATTTTTTTAAATCTCTGTGTCTCTCACACTTAATCTCTCTTATTCATCATTATTATCCAACCTAAAATTGCACTCATGTAGTCCATATTCTATGTCAATAAAAATTTATAATAAATTACCAAAAGACATTAAAGAACAGAAAAAAACCAGTATATTTTTATTTAAATTAAAGCAATACCTAATCAAGAAAAGCTACTATACGTTACAAGAATATTTAACAGATAAATTCAATAAAAACACATAACTGTAAAGAAAGGTATACTTACAAAAAAAAAAAGACATTTAATATACTAAAATACTTAATTATTTATAATGCATTTATAATAATGAACAAATTTTAATCGGGTACCAATTAAAATAATATCAATATATTTAAAGAAATAGTTAATGAATGAATACTTAACAATTAATATAATATATATTATAATATAAAGAGATAGCAATTGAATAATAATAATAATAATAATAATAATAATATTTATTTAGACACATTTTGTTGACAGCATAAGCACAACAGAGTAAGACAAAAGGCAAGAAAATACAAATCAAAATGAACAAGAAACATGTCGTGCAATGTAGCAACTCTAGATCCCACACTAGGATACCCTGTGTCGTGGGATCCAGTTACTTCAATGTTGTAGACACCTTATATGTGCGAGTGGTTGCTTATACTAAACAATATTTAAACTTTTAAAGTATGTACTAGAGAAAACATGCAAAACATGACAGAAAACATGTAGGAATTGTGTGGAGTGTAATGTAGTGCAGTATGCATGTACGGACGACAGCAGGTCAAGCCACCCCAAACCGCCAGACCCTCCCAACCAACCCTGAGCCTTAATGCTTTAGAGATAAAGTTGAAAATCTAACAAGGAAATCTGACAGACCGTAGCAGCCCGATGTGCCGTCGTCCGCACAAATGTGTGTGTAATGTGTGTGTTAAAGGGATGTGTTTGGGAGAAGTGTTGCACCTGGTTGAGCATTTGGAGGAGAAATCAATGCATGGGAGTAAGGAAAGATTCAGTCCGTGCATAGTCTTGAGCTGAAAGCCACTTTGTGATTTTAACTCTACAAGTACGCTTTGTACAATCCGCTATGTCAAGGAGTTTATGCGTTTCCTGATAAATAAATGGGCCCATGAATCTTGGAGCTCTTTGAGCGAATTTAGTGCAAGTAGCGGGCGCTTTCCATCTCTTCTGTCTGCACGTCTTGCTAGATAAGGATTGGGTTTGAGGTGCTTGTCGGTGGAAGCGTAACAAGACAGATAAAATGTAAAGTTGTCTTATCCTGAGAACCTCACACTCTTGGTACAACTTGTCAGTGGGATACCGATAGGGCCTTCCATAAGCGACCTTTAAGATGCTCCTTTGTGCTCGTTCAAGTTTCATTAAGTGAGTTTTAGCTGCTGCACCCCATACCACTATACAGTAATTCAAAATAGATTGGCATAAAGCGAAGTATACACATCTGAGAGTACTGTGGTCGGCAATGTTCCTAAGTTTTTTAAATATAAACATAAGTTTACGAACCCTCGCAGTGACAGCATCAACTTGTTTGACCCAGGATAGCTGGTTGTCGACCAAGACACCGAGGTATTTGATATGGTCAACTTGTTCAATCTCATCACATTGGCAATGATCACCACGAAGGTGCTTGCAGTAGTGGAGCCTGATTCGCAGTGAGTTTTCGGGCACTAGGCGCTTTGATATTTTAAATGCCATGTATTTTGTCTTGCTTGCATTCAACGTGAGAAGGTTCTGCTGCAACCATTGTACTACCTTCATTAGGCCTCTCTCGGCAACGTCAACAACCCCAGCCCAGTCATAGCTATGGAATACTATGGCCGTGTCATCCGCGAATGTGAGGATCTTAGCATTCTCTAATCTAAGGTTGCAGAGGTCATTGATGTACGCCAAGAATAGAGTTGGCCCGAGAACGCTTCCCTGGGGAACTCCAAAGTGGACATCAAAATACTCACTTGTTGTTTTGCCTTTATAATCTATTCTTTGCTGTCGATTTGTAAGGTAGGATTGAAACCAGTTCTGAGTTACACCACGTATTCCCATTAGCGATAACTTCTGCAGGAGTATTGGTCGAGACACGGTGTCGAATGCCTTAGCCATATCTATAAAAACACCAATGCATTTGTTTCCAGAGTCTAACCTTTCAGTGACGTGGTCAACCAGTGATACTACTGCATCCTCTGTTGACATCTTTTGCCGAAAACCATATTGGTTATCAGAGAGCAGTTTTTCTTTTTCTAGAAAATTTTGCAACCGATTATTGACAAGTTTCTCTAATATTTTAGATACTGAAGATAAAAGGGAAATAGGTCTATAGTTTGTAACTAAAAGTGGGTCTCCAGATTTGAAGATCGGGCAAACATTGGCTACCTTGAGACTGTCCGGAAAGACACCCGTAGACATGCTTAGGTTGAATATGTAAGAGAGAACAGGGGCAAGAGTTATTTTACACTGTTTTAATATCGTGTTGCTAATCAAATCACTTCCAGGGGCAGAGCCTGATTTTAAGTTGTCAATGATTCTAGATATTTCTTCTGGGTCAGTCGGAGTAAAAAAGAATGAGTTTCCAGTAGTTCTTTCCAGTCTTGTGGTATCCGCCAGTTGTTTTTCAGTAACTTTTAGCTCAGACAGAATGGTATCAGCTAATTTTTTACCAACTGTACTGAAAAACTCATTCGCAGAGTTTACCGCTTCCACAGGATCCTCAAGGATTTTAGTGATGTCTGCGTTTGAGCTGTTTCTCTTTTTCATGTTGCAGATATCCTTAACACTTTGCCAAAGTTTCTTGGTGTTGTTTTTACTTTCGGTTAGCAATTTGCGATTATACTCCTCATTTGATTTTTTTATGATATCGTTACAGTAATTTCTATAAGTTTTATACAATCTTTGGGTTGCAATGTCGTCTTTATTTTTTCTGGAGTTGTAGTGTAGGCGATCTCTCTTTCGGATGCATCTAAGTAGACCTGCAGTCATCCACGGCTTACGTAAGGCTTTTGAATTACGCACTTTGACCTTTGAGCTGAAGTCTTTAATTTTTTCTGTCATTAAGTTGATGAAACAATTTGTGGCAGCATTAACGTCTGATTCGGCCATAATAATGGACCAGTTTGTCTCGGAAATGCACGTTTTTAATGCTGGGTAGTCAATTTTATTGTTGAATTCGGGAACGGTTTTGGTAGCTGGTGTTAGGGTGATAGCGGCGATTACTGTATCATGGTCAGTAACGTCAGAATCACAAACGACGACAACGGCTGATGACTTAGTTCTGAGTAACATATGGTCTAGGCAACTAGGGCCTCTAGTAGGAAGGTTGTGTCCAGGTGTAAAGCCGCTGTACGCAGTAAGGTTGAGGTACTCAATAGCTCTCCAGTCAACTGTGTTCACTTTGATATCAAGGTTTATGTCGCCGGTAATAAGGCAATTCTGTCCTTTGGCCAAACCCATCACCTCTTCTAGTGACTCTAAGAAGTAAGAAATATCGTGAATGGAGGGTGAGCGATACAGTGCAATCACACTATAGTCCGGTTCGATGTCAATGAGCAGGCAATTAGCGTCCCGGAATTTTGGTTCACGCACCTGTACAGATAAGCCACACTTTGAAAGTACTACGATACCATCATTTTGATTTAAATATTTTTTGGAGAAGTGACAGTCGTAATTCGGTAGATCAACCGTGCCGAAACCAGAATCGAGCCAGCATTCCGTCAATATGATAATATCAGGCATAAATTCTAGTCTAGATAGAAATATGGAAAAGTATTCAAAATTCTTACGAATACTTCTAATATTTTGACTTATGATAGTCAAAAGGTTATTAGGATTGCCTAGCTTCATCGAAACATCTTCTGGAGTGGAAACACGAAAGCAGTCAACCATAGTAGATTCATCAATATTACGCAGTAGTTCACTATCCATTATTATGTGGGTATTTGAAGAAAAGTAGACGCCATACTTTAAACCCACCATATGAGTAGTTTGCAAGTACTGAATCAGGAAAAACCATAATCACACAAAAGCAATTCTGGCACAAATTTAATGCAGAAGGGGCAAAGAAAAGGTAATAACTCACCATGTTGATGCTGGGGATGGTAGTGTTGATGTGTAGAAGAATTGTGAGTGGATAGGCGCAACCAGGAATGAAAGTGTATGTTAATAGTATTTCGCGGGGTTTATAATTATATTTTAACTTAGCACAAAAGGTCATAGGTTTTTTAAGAGATTTACAGCAATTTACTAGATAAAGCTTCGGATGAATACACGTAAAGACTAGTCATTTATGTTCCTTGTCATGTTCAAGTTTAAGCTCGTGGAGTTGTGCTTCTGACTTGATCCTAATATAAGGCAGCCCTTCTCGTTTGCGGAGGTAAACTTGACCGTTAGATATCCAGCAGTACTCGTAGTGGGCATACTTGGCAACATCTCTTGCTAAGAAGTGAAACCGCTTCATTTTAGCCGTGAGGTGTTCTGATACGTATATCGGGTGTCTTTCTCCACCAATACCCAGGTGGTTATTATTTAACCGATTCGAAGGGTTTTTGTTATTAAATTCCTTGGAGGTACTTAAAAAGTTGTTCTTCGTAAGAGTGTCTGTAAATTCAATAATTATGGTAGATTTGCTATCGGTTGATTTGCTAGGAGCTCTGTACACGTCGCGAATGTCAGATTTCGGTATCGCGTTTCCAAGAGAATTAAAAAGCTTCAGAGCCGTGTCGTACAGAGATAATTTGGTTTCCTTATGAACTTTTGGCACATTTCTGATTTCAACCGACGTTTTAATAGAATTTCGTTCCAGCCGATCAAGTTTTTCATCAATCTTAGATAAGTAATCGGTAAATTCCTTCCTCTCCTGTTCCATAACGTAAATTTTATTCTCCAGGTCCCCTAGACAGTTGCCAAAAAGTTCGACGGATTTCATTATTTCAGCACTGTTTATTTGTATGCCAACATTTTGTTGTTTCACTTCCCTGATGTGCTCCTCAAGGGTATCAAGTCTAGCGCTTTGAACTGACATAATGGCATTCACTTTTTCCAGTATTTCATCAATCAGAATAAATACTCACTCTAATACAATTAATTTGATTTGATTTGATTTATAATAACGTTCACAATTCCTGTTCCCTTTGTCAATTTCTAAACAACTGAATTACTTTTCAGGTAGCCGCAATGAGTATCATAACTGCAAGAGTTACAGCATTTTATAGAACTGAAATTATAATGTATGCACTCATTGCTACTACAATAGTTGTGATGATTTGTATCATGCTTTCTTTCTCAAAAGTAAGTCAATCCTGTTTATTAAAGACAATGAGTGCATAAGTCACACTCGGCGGTAGCTAGGAGGGAAGGGGCCATTATACGGCCCCACATTAAAATCACAATGCCCTACCTCAAAAATATAGCAATAAGTCTATCTAAACTTTTCCAAACACACCACAACCAAACTTTTGCAGGATATACAGCAATAATGACCGTAGGTGATGCATTTGATTTGTAGCCAGCAGCGTACGGACCAGGATCCAGGGCGTCAAGTTCGATCTGAGTCCATTTGGAGTATGTCTAGAAAGCCTCAATAAACGTTTCTTTCAAAGATATAAGAGGACCTACCTTCTTATAGAAGATATGAAGGAAATATTGCATTTAGCGTTATTAGTATTTTTTTACCTTGACAGCCCCCGTGGCGTAGCGGTAGCGAACGCGGCCGTTGCGCAAGGAGGCGCGGGTTCGATCCCCGCACAGTGCAAATATTTGTATGCATGAATATGAATATTTGCACTGGTCTGGTCGTGCCTCGGAAAGCACGTTAAGCCGTTGGTCCCGGTTGCCATACAAACATCTAGTGGCAGTCGTTACGGGCTGTTGGAGCCCTCAAAAGTCTAACAATTGATTTAACTACAATGCTTAGATATCGCCTTCGGGTTGTGGAGGTCAAACAGCAGTCGCGTCATGGAAAATATCGAAGTTTAGCCAAAATCAGCTGTTAGACTGGTAAAGCGGACCCCAGACTCCAAAGCTGAAAAGCTACGGATTCGACTGGGATTAACGCTGAGATAATGATGATGATAAGTATTTTTTGACCTGTATTTCCTATACTGACGGATTTATATTTTGTATTTCAGTTCGATTTTACAAGTTACATGTTATACATCGTCGGTATAGCTACAGCTTTTAGTGTGATCGTCCTGATTATTTTAATCGTTACTATGATCTCTGGAACTATGATGAAGCCTCTGATCATCGGTATTCTTATTGTAGGCACCATTATACAAGTTGTGGTAAGTTTTAATTTTTACTGTTTTATTAATTAAGATTGATACATTGCTCGAAATCACTAAGTTTACTTCTGTATCGGGGGTACAAATGTTGTGTTGGAAACTGAGATACAGACATAAAAAAAATGCTCCAAATGTCTTAAGTCGGACAGTTACACTTAAGGGCTTGGATAGGATTGGTCGACAAATATCCCTGGACGACTAACCCCCTACCCTCCCTCCCTATCGACTTAAGACATTTGGAGCACATCTTATGTCGAACTGTGTAACTTGACATGACACTCAAACGGTTGTATAATTATTTATGAAGTAACTATAGGTAGTATACAGCGGGGTATTTGAGCAACAAGATATCAGTAACGATGGCTTATATTTTGACAGTTCAACAACATTCATTGCGTTAGTAACGTTGATAGGCAGACCCCTTTTGCGAATTTATGGATCAATGGATTTTATCTTATCCTAAATCCTGATTTAGATTGTGATTGATAATATGTTACGCAATTATGATTCTCAATAAAAATAGAATGCTTTCACTAAATCGAAATTA
This sequence comes from Sesamia nonagrioides, assembly GCA_017933935.1. NCBI lineage: Eukaryota > Metazoa > Arthropoda > Insecta > Lepidoptera > Noctuidae > Sesamia > Sesamia nonagrioides. The sequence goes on from JADWQK010002064.1 coordinate 322,107, forward strand.
CATCATTATTATAAATATCTATACTCTGTTTTTTAATCTCGTAGACTAAACTGACATTACGAGTGTTGGCAGTTTATTGCAATTCTTTAAATAGTGCCGAAACTTAGCGTTCATAAAATCAAGTATCGTGTTTTTTACAATAAGTTATCCTGAAATAATGTGTAGGTACTTATTAAAAACGTAATAATACAAAATTAATAATGTAAATTTGACATTTGCATGTGTCAATTTAGTCTACGAGATTAAAAAACAGAGTATAGTTATATTTTCCTTAATTATTTTTATGTGGAAAACGTCGAAATTATTAAACGCCGTGTAATCATCGTCTGAGATAGAGCAAACGAAGTTGGTCAGTACAACACTTTGAAACACAGATTTAAAAATAGACGCACCTATTCATTTCACTTTGTAGGTTGTGAATATAATAAAGCTGAATTGTGTTAGTTTGAACGTGATACTCTGTCAAACTATCAGCCGGGATTGAGCAATATTTTTTTGATATTGATAACTTCACTTAGTATGCCCAATTCTTGGACATTACTGAGTGAAGTTTAGCTTTTTTTTTTCTTAAAAAACGTTACCCCACTCTAGGAATTTCTTCTGTATCGTGGTGTACACAAACAGCCAGACCCAGAACAAATTCTTGTAGGTCGTACAAATATTTGTTCTGTGCGAGAATCGCATGCATGCAGCGCAGCAGTCAATAGCTTAACCACTGTACTAACCGTGCAGTCAAAGCACTTTTCTGAAAACCTTAGCATTACTTAGTAATCCATTATTGCTACATACAGATGGAACTCAGAGGTAATGAAAGAGTCGGTGTATTTGAAATTATTAATAACTATCATACGCATATTGAGCTTGACGCCGATTAAGGATGCTGAAAAGGATACTCACAGTTTTGAGACCCAAACAAAATGGACCTCCTTTCCGAAAATTAGCATGACATGATGAAAAATATCAATGCACCCGAAATTTGACCGTTAAAACATTATTTATAAATTATTGTGAAATAAACATTAGGTATCAATATATTATTCTAAATTACGGTTCCAATTAAAGAGTATTACTTAAATCGTTTTTGGTTTTTTTCCTCTTCAAAAGATTATTTTTCAATTTGTTGAAAGACGAATGAAGTGAACTACTAGATCAACTCAGCTTTTACTTCGTCTTGATGAGTGTGGACGCTCTTACGTCGAATATCTAGAAAGAGGCTCTCTGGTATATCTGGGACAGACTCCATGGCGTAGCGGTAGCGAACGTGGCCGCTGCGCAAAGAGGCGCGGTATTGATCCCCGCGCACTGCAAATATTTGTATGCATGAATATGAATATTTGCACTGGTCTGGTCATGCCTCGGAAAGTACGTTAAGTCCCGGTTGCCATACGAACATCTAATGGCTATGGTTACGGGTTGTTGGAGCCCTCAAATGTCCAACAATTGGTCAACTGCAATGCTTCGATATCGTCTTCGGGTTGTGGAAGTCAGACGGTATTCGCTTCACGGAAAATATCGAAGTTTAGCCAAAATCAGCAGTTAGACTGATAAAGCGGACCCCAGACTGCAAGCTGAATAATAAAATATTATTTAAAAACAAAAAACCCACCTGTATATAACTCGAAACAAGTTGAACAATCGCAGTTGGGGGACTGTTGTATGGAATACTTGTATATCTAGCTAAGAGGTCCCCTAACTGCGATTATTCAACTTGTTTCTGCCTTTCCAGTTCGTTACAGTTATATGCAGGCGGGTTTTTTGTTTTTATGTTTGGTAAAAAAAAAATTTTACCTCATCAAAATGTACGTCTAACATCCGCCATTTTGTTCTTTTTTTTTCTGCGATTATTCAACTTGTTTACCTGTGTAAGACAAATCAAACGACAAAACGATCAAACGAATCAACGACAAATCGAACGACCAGGTGAAGGTCGCGGGAAACCGCTGAATGCGGGAGGCACAGTACCGGTCGTCGTGGCGATCCTTGGGAGAGACCTATGTCCAGCAGTGCACGTCTTTTGAAATGATCATGATGGGTGCACTCGCCTCGCTTTTACGGAAAGTTTGAAAGGATTTTATCAGTCAGGCTGAAGCAGTAACCTACAACCCACATGCTTGTGCAAGTACTGCAGCGCTAGATCAGGTTTTGGCACGGCCTACTTCAGTTTTCTCAGTCTTCAAACTTTGTTTGTTACTTCTGTTCTTTCCCAGATAACTTCAGTTCTGATTTTATCTCTCAAAGAAACTCCGACTAAAGCGTGGTTGCTGCAGTGCGCGCTGAGCCACAGTGTATTTGTGGACCAACCCGATTGTCAGTGTCTATGTTTCAACGCCCCATTTCAGAGAATGATTTATGTAAAAGAATTATCTATGTACTAATTACACTGCATTAATCTCGGGCACGGTTGGCGCAGTGGTTAAGCCATTGTCACTACAGCGCTGCGTGCCGCGGGTTCGATACCCGCACGGAACAAATATTTGTATGACCTACAAGTAATTGTTCCGGGTCTGGCTGTTTGTGTTTGTGAGTTTATATGTTTGTCAACGCACCCACGATACAGGAGAAATTCCTAGTTTTTTTTTTTTTTATTAGTTATAAACTAGTGCTTGACTGCAATCCCGCCTGATGGTAAGCAGTGATGCAATCGTTGATGGTAAAACGCACTAGCTTATTAAGCCTATTCACTCAAAAAAACTGAGTGAATAGGAAGGAAGACGGCAGTTGAGCGAGGTGATGCAATGTTTAACCCAACAAAACGACCAACGATGCTGCGCCAGAGGATGATCTGGAGACCCTCCATGACCAAACTCCCGACACAATAACATTAGGCACATCATACCCACATCGCAACACAACTGCTCAGACCCGTCCTCCGTACGGCTTCACCAGACATCATGCCGGGACACGACGAATCGCTTGGCGGCGAGACTTTGTCTGGTGGGTGGTAACTTATGCCGGCGGCTGATGTTGTTGCCTACCGCCGAGACCACCGAGAGGTTAAAAAAAAAAAAAAAACAAGACGCATCATTGTTTCAAATTAGTTGTAAGATAACAGCCCGAGATGCCCAGGACCCTATTTGCTTATCAAACTATTACTATCAATTTCAATCATATCGCCGATCCATTGCTCCGTATGTTCAAAAAATGTTTCTGTTCAACAACGTAACTAAAGCAATGAATTTTGATGATCTGTCAAAACGAAACCCATTGCTACAGCTAGTGTGTTAAGCAATTACACTGCTGATGAAGGCTGCAGAAATCCGTTGTATGTAACAAGCATAGCTTATGTCCAGCAGTGGACGTCTTTCAGATGATGAGAACAGTTATCTTTTTCGGTTATACGTACAAATGACAGCACAACAAGCTATTACAATCTATCGAATTTCTTTATTCGATTTTCAACTTTAGGCGCAACGTTGATTGGGAATATTAGACAGTTTCGGACAGCTTGACCTGCTGTTGTCCGTACATGGAAATATACTTCTCTCAGCTTGATTCCAATCGTTTAATCCCCTTGTATGAAGGAGCTTATCGTAGTGGTAATGGTTAGTTGATCTAGCGTAAAATTTCGATGAATACACTACATAACAGATTACCAGCTCCATAATCTCATTACAAAGAATCACAGTTTGAGCACGGAGTAAAAGGATTTTTATTTCTTTTTTCTTTGTTCTTGGGATGGGAAATCTTCAAATGACGTCTTCCGCTCTGGGCGGAGCGGAAGGGTGTGTCAAATTTTTACTGACTAAAACCCACAAGTGTTGCTTCACGTGCCTGTGCTCCAGGGCCACGGTTTTTTTTATATAAATTATAAACTAGCGCTTGACCGCAATCCCGCCTGATAGTAAGCAGTGATGCAATCGTTGATGGTAGAGCGCATTAGTTTATTAAGAGCCTTGAAGACACTCAAATTGTAGTCCGATGGATACACCGCCACTGGCAAATTATTCCAGTCGTTCAATGTACGCGATATAAAGGAGGAGGCGAAACGCTTCGACCGGATCGTAGTGGTGTTAACAAAGTAAGGATGGAAACTCGCCGTGCGACGGGTCGTCCGATGGTGGAACGGGGATGAGGGAATTAAATCATGCAATTCCCTCACACACCCAGCAAAATGCATTTCACGGTTTTATTTTTCATTCATAGTTTCACGGACTAAAAGCTCATATTTATTTTCAGTTACTTACAATGGAACTCCAAATGATACTAGGCGGCGGAGCAGTAGAGATAAGCGAATCTGACTACGCCATAGCAGCTTTTATGGTCTACACATCTATTGTCGATATATTCATAAAGATGGTGCAGTTGATAGGATTAACACAGGACTAGCAAGGAATATGGCAGTTGACTGATATAGCCGCAGATATGTTAGTATAATTTGAGTATTTCCACAGTATTATAGCTTTGTGTATTTTGAAATCGGTTCGCGTGTTTCCTTAAAAATTAATTCAAAGAAAACGATATTCTGGCTTTACCTTAGCTTTATAAAAAACCAGTAAAGTGCTTGACTGCAATCCCGCCTGATAGTAAGCAGAGATGCAATCGTTGATGATAAAGCGCACCAGTTTATTAAGCCTATTCATTCAAAAAAAAAGTAAGTCATTAGGAAGGAAGACGGCAGTTGAACTTGAGCGTTGAATTGAGGTGATGCAATGTTAAATCCAACAACACGACTAACGATGTTGCGCCAGAGGGAAATTATTCTGGAGACCCTCCACGACCAAACTCCCAACACAACAACATTTGGCGCATCGTACACAACTGCTCAGACCCGTCCTTCGTACTGCTTTACCAGACACCATGCCGGAACACGACGAATCGCTTGGCGGCAAGGCATTGTCTGGTGGGTGGTAACTTCCGCTGGCAGACGGTGTTATGGCCTACCACCGAAAAACATGAGACTGGGATTCCTAAATTTAAGTTAACTAAAACAAGCATGGCATTTCATATAAATAATGTATATTTTTATAACAAGTTCCCAGAGTTAGTTACGGAAAGGAATTAGGTTAAAGAAAGTTTTAAAAATCACATTAAACGTTTTCAAAAACCTGAAAATAGGTTTTCATCTATGTTTTCTACTATTAACTATTGTATAAAATTCTATTACAGTGTTTGTCCTCGAACTCCTGCAAAATGTATAGATTTTAATTAAATTTCGTAGAAACATTCGTTAAGCATGAGAATAGGTATTTATATTTATTTTATATTGATAAGTGCATTTTTTTAAATAAATATTCCTACTACTACTGCACATCGGCAAAGTAGCCAACTGCAAAGTCATACCCGGTGAGAGTCTTACTGCACAACACCGTCTCCTTGTCATGGATCTCTGCGTTAAGGCCCAACGTAGACTCGTTGAGCGCTGCCGACGCCAGATCCGGTGGTGGCTGCTTGATGAAAATAAGTACCAGGAGTTCGCTTCGGTTATTGGCGACAAGTGTGCTGGTACCGAGGGAGAATCTGTACAAGATCACTGGGACAGAATCCAGGCAGCTATTACTAGGGCGGCGCGGGTGGTGCTCGGCGTGTCTAAGGGCGGTCGCAAAAGTGACAAGGAGACCTGGTGGTGGAACGACACAGTCCAGAGGGAGACAAGGGTGAAGCAAGCCCTCTTCAAAACGTGGCAGGCGACCGGATCTCCTGAAAATCGCGATGCATACAAGGTTGCCAAACGTGCCACTAAAAGAGCTGTAGCCAGAGCCAGACGAGACCACTCAGACGATTCCAACTTCTCGTAGAGCGGTTGCACGCTCTACGAGAAGTTGGAATCGTCTGAGGGGCAGAAGCTCATTTACAATTTGGCACTTTCTAGGGTGAAAGCGGCACTGGATATATCCAAGTGCCGTTATGTAAAAGACCCTACTGGCAACCTGCTTTGCGAGGATCGCGCGGTGAAGGAGAGATGGCGCATGTACTTCCACGAGCTACTGAATAAGCAGCACCAAGAGGTGTAGACACCGGAACTCCCTCCGAACCATGGATTAGTGCCCCCGATAAAGCCTGAGGAAGTCCACACGGCTCTTCGTCGCATGGCGAATCGGAAAGCTGTCGGAGCTGATGGAGCCCCATTGAGGCCTGGAAGGCGATGGGTCCTCGCGGTGTGGGCATGTTAACTTGCTTTTTGAACCGCGGACTCCTGACCGGCAAAATCACGAGCCAATGGAGACTGAGTATTATTACTCCAGTCTTCAAAGGCAAGGGCTCGGTACAGGAGTGTGGCAACTATCGCGGTATAAAGGTCATGTTCCACACCATGAAGATCTTTGAGAGGATTTTAGACTCCCGGATCCGGCAGGAGTGTGCTGTCTCGACGTGTCAATATGGGTTCCGTCCAGGGTACGGAACCACGGACCCTATCTTCGCCCTAAGGATCACCATGGAGAGATACAGATCGAAGAACACGCCTCTGCATATGCTCTTTTTAGACATGCAGAAGGCCTTCGACTGTGTCCCTCGGGGGGTGATCTGGTGGGCACTGAGGTCCAAAGGAGTACCTGAAGCCTATGTTGACATATGTACCTCAATTCCGATTCCGTTGTTAGGACCTCTGTTGGCGACACTAAACCCTTCCCCATCACCGTCGGAGTACACCAGGGATCCGTCCTAAGTCCGTTCCTGTTCAGCGTGATATTAGATGTCTTGTCAGACAGCATCAAGAATTCACATGAGCAACCTCCCTGGTTGCTCATGATGATATCGCGCTGGCAGACGCGGACAGGGAACGGTTGGTGCGGTGGGTAAATGCGTGGAAGAACTCGCTTGAGAACGGATGTCTTAAGCTCAATGTGGCGAAGACGGTGTACATGGCCAGCAACACCATAGACCCTTTGCCTGTGTGCATAGGCGGAGACACGGTCGAGTGCACAGACGAATTTAAATACTTGGGGTCTGTGCTCCACGCGTCCGGCGACATTGATTGCGACGTTAGAGCACGCATTTCCGCAGCTTGGGCAAAATGGCGTGAGGTGACAGGTGTCATTTGTGACCCCAAAATGCCGGTTAAGCTTAAGGGACAGGTCTATAAGACCATCATTAGACCTGTCCTTCTGTATGGCAGTGAGGCGTGGCCTGTGCTTGAGCGACACAAGCAGGAGCTGCGTGTCACGGAGATGAATATGTTGCGGTGGATGTGTGGAGTTAAGCGGAAAGATCGCATTAGAAACTCCCGCATCCGTGGCAGTCTCCGTGTCCGTGATATAGCAGACAAACTGCAAGAGAGTCGCCTGCGCTGGTACGGTCACGTCTTACGTAAACCGGCAGGTTACGTGGGTAACAAATGTCTTGCCATGGCGCCTCCGCCGGGCCGGAACAAGCGAGGTAGACCAAAGAAGTGCTGGCTTGACGTTGTAAGAGATGACATGCGTGCCAACAATCTCACACCATGGGATACCAGTTATCGTGCGAAATGGAGGTGTATGAGTAGGAAAGCGGACCCCGGGCTCCAACGCGAAAGCCGCGGATGCGGCCGGGATTATACGCTGAGATGATGATGATGATGATTCGTACTACTACTGCATACGCGGGTGAACAAGAATATTTTGAAATAACACCCTTTGTACTTGTACCTTCCCGGGTTCTTGACGGCATAGTTATGAAAATTTCTATTTTTTTTTTTCATTATAAACTAGTGCTTGACCGCAATCCCGCCTGATGGTAAGCAGTGATGCAATCGTTGGTGGTAAAGCGCGCTAGTTTATTAAGAGCTTATTTACTCTAGACACCCCTTATTTACAAACACCACAGTGTTCAAATGGTTTATTCATAAACTATGATTAAAGTTAGGTGACGTTAAAAGGTCAAAAATGTATGGTTAAACAATCTCTAATCTCTAGTTAACTTTAAGCAGTGTTTATGAATAAGGGGGTTAAATTGTAGTGAGACGGAAACACCACTGCTGACAAACTAGGTATTCCCAAATTTTATATCTGATAAAAATACAACACACACAAAGGGATTATAACACATACCTGTTGATCCCAATTTGTAGTGCCACAGATTCAGTGCTGTATTTTGATTAATTGCATCCACTGACCTGTAATAAACAAGTAGGTACTCTGGATCGAATATAGGTATTATAGGAAGCGATATTTTTTGTACCGATTTAAACTGCCTCGCTCGTGTTGTAATGATACGTTTCTGATGGTTTAGGTCTAAATCGCGGAATAGAGATTTTTGTGTATTTGGTGTTTCTTCTTCTATTCAGCCTATAGAGATCCACGGCTGGACAAAGGCCTCCATTACAAGGCTTTCATTCCATTGGGGGGCATTATCATAATTCCCACGCTTGGCAGGCGGGTTGGGGATAGCGGAAATTTGTTATTCCACAGGAGAAGCGCTGCTGTCCGCTTCCCTGGTGAGAGTTCTCTTAGTCGCCTCTTACGACACCCACGGGAGGATATGGGTTGGTACTATTCTAAAGCCGGTACCATACGGAGGTTTGGTGTTTACTAGGAGTTATCCATCCATATTAATATTATAAATGCGAAAGTAACTCTGTCTGTCTGTCTGTCTGTTACGCTTTCCCGCCTAAACCTCTCAACCGATTTTGATGAAATTTGGCAAAGACAATCTTTGGACCCTGTGAAAAAACATAAGCTACCTGTTATCCCGGAAAAATTTGATATTCCCGAGGGAAAACTAAAAAGCGCGATATAACCGAACACCACGCGGGCGAAGACGCGGGCGGAAAGCACACAATCTTTAGACCCTGAGAAAGGACATAGGCTACCTTTTATCCCGGAAAAATTTGATGTTCCCGAGGGAAATCTAAAAAGCGCGATATAACCGAAATTTACGCGGGCGAAGCCGCGGGCGGAATTCCATTGGGGGGCATTAGCCATAGCGGACAGATCTAAAGTTATGCGAAAAAAAGCGCGATAACACGCGGGCGAAGACGCGGGCGGAAAGCACAATCTTTAGACCCTGAGAAAGAACATAGGCTACCTTCTATCCCGGAAAAATTTGATGTTCCCGAGGGAAATCTAAAAAGCGCGATATAACCGAAATTTACGCGGGCGAAGCCGCGGGCGGAAAGCTAATACTATCCATACTAATATTATAAATGCGAAAGTAACTCTGTCTGTCTCTCGGTCTGTCTGTCTGTCTGTCTGTCTGTCTGTCTGTCTATCTATCACGCTTTCCCGCTTAAACCTCTCAACCGATTTTGATGAAATTTGGCACAGACAATCTTTAGACCCTGAGAAAGGACATAGGCTACCTTTTATCCCGGAAAAAATTGATATTCCCGAGGGAAATATAAAAAGCGCGATATAACCGAACTCCACGCGGGCGAAGCCGCGGGCGGAAAACTAGTATAATAATATAAATGCAAAAGTAACTCTGTCTGTCTATCTGTTACGCTTTCCCGCTTAAACCTCTCAACCGATTTTGATTAAATTTGGTACAGACAATCTTTAGAGCCTGAGAAAAGACAAAGGCTACCTTTTATTGAAAAAAAAAAATATATTCCCGAGGGAAATTAAAAAGCGCGTTATAACCGAATTCCACGCGGGCGAAGCCGCGGGCGGAAAGCTAGTTTAGAATATTTTAATCCTGATACTATGCGCAATTTGTAAAAATCGCTATCAAAAATATTAGTTCCGTCGACGCTAACGTTGTTATCAGCTCTAAAACGGCGAATATCAAATGTAAAATATCTTTCGTCATCGATAGTATGATGTCCAGCGTAGTTGTATCTAAGGCAATGGATCGTCCCGACGTTCAAAAAAGAGATTTCTTTTTCAGAAATATTTTTCATTTGACAATTGAGTGTAATTTTATAACCTCAGCCATTATTTGTTCATTTATTTCAGGCGAATATTTAAACATACATTTTAATCATGTTTTGTAAAACAGACATGTTAGAAATAGTAATTAAGTGGCGTGACAATGCACTCTTATGTAAACAGAGGTTTATTACACCGAATAAAAAATACACGTTGTACATTTACACAAATACACGTCGTAAAATACGTACAGGGTTAATTTGTTGACGGCTTTGTAAGGTATTTTTACAATTATAGAATGCTATACAATATTACAATTATATCAAATGAGTACCGTTTATAACTATAGAATGTGTACATATGTCGAATAAAATCTTCTTCATTATTTTATCTGTCTTATTTGATTGACACAAATAACTTTTTTTGACATACGTTTCAACAGTGTTGACAATTCATGTCATTGTTGAGATTTTAAAATTGATCTAAAGTTATTCATTGAGGCCGATGATTTAGAGATATTGTTAAATAATACAGGCAACAAATCATTGTGCCTATAAAGGAATAATATGCATACATGAGAAATTGAAGAAATAAAATGATCCCTGAGACACTAAATCCAGAAATCCATATAACCACAATTGAAGTCAAAAGCACAGAAATCGAAAATCCTGTTAATAAAAGTCTTACCTCTGTAAACATTCGTGAAATACCTAAACAGGAAAATGCAGTGGATCTTGAAAACAATGCTGAAATTAATAATGTTAAAAAGCAAGGACATGAAACCAGTGCCCCAGTTACAAACATATATAGAATGGAGAAAGTGGAAACGTTCAGAAAAGTGTTTCGTCGTTATTCTAAAGGCAATGAACGAAGAAGTAATCCAAAACGTTACTGGGTGCAATATAATTGTAAGTTCGCATTTATAAGCTCGTAAAATATGATCATTTATGTGACCAAGGCATTCAAATATAATAGTAATGATGTCATCTTTTTTTCTTTGTTTAAATCCAAGAATGTGCAAACAATACTAAAAAAGTGTAAAAGCTTGAAACGTTGCTAAGTTGTCATCGTGATCATCATTCAGTCCAAAGGCGAAATCACTATATAAATTCGAATATTCCTAATCAATAATGTTAACCATGATCTACCATACAAGCATTAAGTGGTATCTACAACTCGGCCTTAGAAGCAGTAGGTCGTATGTGTGGGTCGCGGGTTTTATACATACGACCTATTACCACAATAATGTTTTACCTTAATGGGGTACCAAGCAACTTGACTTCTGTTCTATAAGACCCATGACACAATAGTCGTGAAGGTATAGTTTGGCTTCCAGATATGAGGAATATAGTGACTACTATCACTTAACATGTATATGTAAAGCTTCCTCTTTAGTCTCGTGGTCGCAAGCTCGACTGCTGAAAGCAAAGTCGGTAAATGTTCGATACTCAGATAGGGCAAAGTATTATTGGCTTTTTCTATTAGTAATATTAGCAGAAGCACGGAATTTTGAAGTAGGCGATTTATCTCATCTTCGTCTTCGAAAAATAAGGTCAAGTGAATCTGTTGGTCCTGTAGGTCCCCATCCACCTAGGATGGAAATAAAAGTTCAACTCACTATTTACGAATACTGTATTGTTCAAGTCCGTCCATACACACATTAACATCAACAGTTTAGAAGACACAAGAATAGAAAAAGCTGAAGCAAGCACAAAATAGTCAATAGCTAGAATAGTACGTACACAAACAGCACAGTATAGTTTTTAGCACAGAAGATAACTTCTGTGCTAAAAACTACACTGTGCTGTTTGTGTTCTATATAAATAGAGAAGTAGGAAAGGAAAGTCACAGCAAAATGCAATAAGATTTTAAATAATTGTACTTGTTATTTTGTAAGTGAAAGATGTCTGAATGTGTAAGAAGGGATCCTACAGTCCTTTGTCCTCATAGCTCCCGGGTGTAACAAGTGCGACCATACAACTTGTCATCAACGATAAATTCGCCCTAAGGTTCAATGATAAAGTCAACCTTTTCTTCACTAATATCATAATGTCATTTTGATATTAACGTTTAGTTTTTAGTTGCAGCCGCAATGCCTGAGGACTCGTCACCACTGTCCTATGATTCAAGTAGAAACTCATTTGTTGCTATTGTTTTTGCTATAACGCTCCTCATGCTTCTTGCAACAGCTATCGTTATTGGATACATAAACTATTCGTAAGTACACAAAACTATTCACTGAATCTTTTTAAAGTAGCCAAGGGTCTATGGGATCCTATAATGAGGACTGCGCCGTCTGGTCCCTGACCCATCTGTTTGATAACTGGGTGTCAACATCGGTCGTCGGCTCACGATATGGCTTCGCCTCCGCCAGGTCACTAGGGGCCTCATCTGGAGGGGACAGACCGCCAAGGACTCGTTAAGAACAATCAGAGTTGTTTCCACTACAATTTGAGTGTCTTCAAGGCTAGAGTGAATAGGCTCTTAATAAACTAGTGCGCTTTACCATCATCGATTCTGGTGTTTTGATTGCGTCACTGCTTACCATCAGGCGGGATTGCGGTCAAGCGCTAGTTTATAAAAAAAAAATACTATAATGTGAGAATAGACAATCAGTGATCTCATAATGAACGTTTTTTTTTTTGACTCTAGTGCCGAGGAATTTGAGAAATTGGTATTTGAAGAAACTATTGCCGTCGCGCCGCTTTCAACCTTTCCCCGTAAAGTGCGAAAGGGACAGTTGCAACTCAGGCTGATTTTACCTACAAAAACGTTGACCAAAAGATGTTTCGTATTCCGCTGTTTTCTTTTTCAAAACACGACAGATCTCAATTATTTTATATCAAAATTTAGATGATGAGTATACCTATTATTTTTTTTTTTTTTGTCAAAAACTTATCACGTTTGTGTAATAGTCGTCTGAACATCGCGGTAAAAATGGGTTATTTTTCGGGATTTTGAAACATCATATTTCTTTTATTAATTAAGTATTCGAAAAAATTATTTGCTCTATGAGCGTTATCCACGAAGAAAACAGCGGAATACGTTTGTATGGAGAAAACGCCACCAGAGTCCCGTCTGAAATCAACGGAACGACTAATCCGATTCCTAAAATTCTTTAACTTACTAATGTACATATATGTGATGGTAAAGTTCACATGCTACGCTAATGGCGCGCATCCCCTTGGAAAGAAAACAAGGCATTGAAATTAAATTTAGCTTATTTTGTGAAAACTATGTGACAGCCAACAACAGTAGCGGACGCGGCCGTTGAGCAAGGTGGCGCGGGTTCGATCTCCGCACAGTGCAGGTATTTGTATGCATGAATATGAAAATTTGCACTGGTCTGGTCGTGCCTCGGAAAGCACGCTAAGCCGTTGGTCCCGGTTGCCATACGAACAATCTAGTGGCAGTCGTTACGGGTTGTTGGAGCCCTCAAAAGTCCAACAACTGGTCTAACTGCAATGCTTCGATGTCGCCTTCGGGTTGTGGAGGTCAGACGGCAGTCGCTTTACGGAAAATGTCGAAGTTTAGCCATATCAGCAGTTGGACTGGTAAAGCGGACCCTAGACTCCAAAGCTGAAAAGGCTTCGGATGCGACTGGGATTAACGCTGGGATGATGATAAGTTTGTGAAAACTATGCTAAATTTAATTTCAATGCCTTTTTTTTTCTTTCCCTTTCATTAAGAAAACGACAAAACATAATAAATATTTGTTTAATCCTGTCAAGTTCAGATACTCCACAGACGATTCACATTTGATTAAAAACATGGCTACTGAAAATACATCAATATATTTCAGGGTCTGACTAATTCTATCAAGACTCGTACTCAAAATCAAAATTCAAATTTAAAGTCATTTATTCAAATTGGGCTGAGAATCAGCACTTTTTGAACGTTAATATTACATAAGACAGTCCCCCTAAAACGCCAGCCCTTCGCCACTTCCTAATGCTTTCGCTGGGAAGAAGAAGTAGCGGAACAAACTCCCCAGCAGCACAGCTGTTCATTTAAAAAAAAAACACATGACTTTATACAATACTACGTATAGTGATGAAAACAAGAAAATACAACAACAACGAAATTATTTATCATAAGGCAGCTAGCCACGCCAAAATAGCAGCAAAACAAAAACAAACAACAAAGTATCATTAAAATAGAAATCTAAATAAGTAAAAACTTATTACCTAAATAAAAGCCCCAGGTATAGGTAAATGGCGTGACAGCTCACATATTAATTATGCAATGTAAAAAAGCAAATTATATGATCATCATGCCGGATCGCTTGGCGGCAAGACTTAGTCAGGTGGGTGGCAACTTCTGCCGCGAACCTACCACCGAGAAGATCCGATAGAAGAATCCGATTACACTGGAAACCGATGGATAAAGGAATAAGCACATATTGATGTTTTGACTTTTACTGACTGGAAAATTTTTGTTGGTCTTAAGTAATACATTACAATCAGCGTGCATAATGACATATAATTTGCAAATTATATGTCAGTAAGCTAATTCTGTAGAAAGAACATAAACGTTGTATTGAGTTAATAAGAGCGACCAGTTATTCTTATCACTATTTGGACCTTTCTTTTCTTTGCTATCAAGCATCTATTTTTAGCTCAATAGCAGTATTATTACCTATATCTATATATTGTTATTAGCTTAAATGTATTATTTTATGCTCATTTCTACAACAACGATTTTATTTACAGGGATGATGTACATGATTACGTCAAGTTTGAAGGAAAGAAGTTCTTTTTTATTGGATTGTAAGTGTAAGAAAAATACCGTCATTACAACCTGAAAAATCAATTAGTTTCTGAAGACGATAGTGCATACGGCTACGGTACCGCACGGGCTTAATCGTGCCTTAAGAGGAGACTCTAATGCCAAGGAATTTGGAAAATGGGTGTTTAAAGAAACTATTGCCGTCGCGCTGCTTCCAATCTCTCCCGATAAAGTGCAAAACAGACAGTTGCAGCTCAGACTGGTTTTACCTTGAAAAACGTTGACCGCTATTAGACGTACTCCGCTGTTTACATTTTCAAAACACGACAGATCTCAATTATTTTCATATCAATTTAGAGGAAAAGTATACCTATGCAGTTATTATTTTCTTTTTTGTCAAAAACTTATCACGTTTGTATAATAGTCATCTAAACATCACGGTAAAAATGGGTTATTTTTCGCGATTTTGAAATATCATATTTCTTTTATTAATTAAGTTTCGGAAAACATTAAATGATAGGGGCACGTATAATCACGATGGGAAATTGTAGAAAAAAATAATTGCTCTAAAACCATTATCCACGAAGAAAACAGCGGAATACGTTTGTATAGAGAAAGTACCACGAGAGTTCCCTCTTAATGAACAGCCGGACAGGTCGATATTCAAGGTTAAGTAACGTTTGCTATAGTGGTCACCGATACGTGACGATCCATAATATACGTCCTGACCTTGGAAAAGCACGTTATGCCGATGATCCCAGCTTTGATTAGTAGATAACTGGCATTCGTTATGTGTAGTCAGAAGTTCGAAAGTCTGACAATAAGTTTTACCAACTAGTCATCATCAACCTTTTTTTATCGTCCCACTGCTGGGCTCAGGTCTCCTCTCATACAGAAAAGGATTGAGCGTAATCACCACGCTTGCTCAATGCGGGTTGGCGATTTCAGACTTAAAGTCCAGGTTACCTCAAGATGTTTTTCCTTCACCTTCAGTCATTGGTGTCCAAGATATACTTAAAAAGTACATATAACTTTAGAAAAGTTGCATTGGTACTTGCCTGACCTGGAATCGAACCCGCGCACTCATACTTGAGAGGCTGGTGTTTTAACAAGTGTTTTACCGCAATGCCATCTGATGGTAAGCAGTGATGCAATCGTTGATGGTAAAGCGAGATAGTTTATTAAAAGCCAATTCACTCAAATAAACTGAGTGTATAGGAATGAAGGCGGCAGTTAAGCGAGGTGATGCAGTGTTAAACCCAACAATACCACCAACAATGCTGCGCCAGAAGGAGATTGATCTGTGGACCCTCCACGACCACAATCCTAACATAAAATTTGGCGCATCGTACCCGGCGCACATCGCAACACAGACCCATCCTCCGTACGGCTTCACCAGACATCATGCCGGAACACGATGAATCCCTTGGCGGCAAGACTTTGTCTGGTGAATGGTAACTTCTGCTGGCAGTTGATGTTATGGCCTACCACCTAGAATTGATGGACAGTTGCTTCATATAAAATATTGATGTCCAGTTCTATCTGGTGTGACTAGAACTGATTGGGTTCCAGTGAATAACATTTCAGTTGTGTCGCAGCTAGTATTAATTTTAGGAGTCATTAATGATGATGCCCTCTCCATAGCTCTCTGTGCGACCTTGAGCTTTCTTATGAGGCACATACTGAGGGACCACGTTTCTGATCCATATGTCATCACCGGTAACACACATTGGTTAAAGACGCTTGTCTTTAGGCACTGAGGTATTTTGGACGAGAAAACACTACGGAGCTTCCCGAACGATGCCCAGCCGAGTCGGATCCGAGGGCTATGCTAGGTGTTTCTCTACGTGATCGAATTAGGAATGAGGAGATCCGTAGAAGAACTAAAGTCGCCGACATGGCCCAGCGGATGAGCTCTCTGAAGTGGCAGTGGGCGGGGCACATAGCTCGTAGAGCCGATGGCCGGTGGGGCAGAAAGGCTCTTGAATAGCGACCACGTACCGGCACGCGCAGCACCGGACGCCCACCGACTAGGTGGTCGGATGATCTGACCAAAATCGCAGGGAAGCGCTGGATGCAGGCCGCGTCCAGCCTTTTTTTTTTGGAAATCCTTGGAGGAGGTCTATGTCCAGCAGTGGACTTCATGTAGCTGAGATAATGATGATGATTAATGATGATTTCCAGAGTTTTATAGACGTTCCTATACATCGCAATGCATCTTTGCAATGCATTATGGTCCTTTTGGTTTTAATTTGGAGAAATCTACATTTTTCTTGACTGGACGTCTTTCGGCAAATTTCATGATGAAGATCATGGTAAAGGTTACAGAATCTTCAATACATAATATTTTTCTTATTTAAGGGGTGGATTGTTTATGCTTAACTATTTACTGATGTGCAGCCCATGTGCGCGGATGTTACCTTGTAATATCGTAATATTAGTTCTAACGGTAAGTTTACCATGTTAAGGTTTATATATATATTACTAATAATTCGGATTTCGTATAACCCGCAGCAGCGTCCAAACGAAATTAAAACAAAATGTCCGTGACGATCTCACCGTGTCTCGGTAAGGATATGCGTAGTCGGACACTTTTAGGCCTTATCTGATTAGTCATGAAACCCAGAAGTCTCGTTTCCTAACAAGACGTTATCAAAAAAGCAGTTAGTTCATTTGAAAAAATGTATTTAGCTGAATCCGATTATACTGGAAACCTATTGATAAAGGAATAAGCACTTATTGATGTTTTTTTGGTCATCCTCCGTGGCGCAGCGGTCAACACGCCTGCCTGCGACGTGGAGGCCCCGGGTCCGATCCCCGGCCAGGTCATGTTGGGAAACGATCTTTTACTAATTGGCCTGGGTCTTGGATGTTTATCTATATATGTATCTATTATAAAATATAGTATCGTTGAGTTAGTATCCCATAACACAAGTCTCGAACTTACTTTGGGGCTAGCTCAATCTGTGGGATTTGTCCGTATCATCATCATCAACCTTTTTATCGTCCCACTGCTGGGCACAGGTCTCCTCTCATACAGAGTAGGATTGAGCGTAATCACCACGCTTGCTCAATGCGGGTTGGCGATTTCAGACTTAAAAAGTCCAGGTTTCCTCAAGATGTTTTCCTTCACCTTCAGTCATTGGTGTCCAAGATATACTTAGAAAGTACATATAACTTTAGAAAAGTTACATTGGTACTTGCCTGACCTGGAATCGAACCCGCGCCCTCATACTTGAGAGGCTGGTGTTTTAACCACTAGGCCACCACGACTTCCAACTTCCGACTTCCGACTTTGTCCGTATATATTTATTTATTTATTTTGACTTTTATGGATATATAGGAAGATATAAGCTTTTGTTGGTCTTTCAAATATCTTTTAACACCTTATGATCAGCGTGCACAATGCTCCCAATGCTGAAACACAAACCCGCTTTCAAGAGTGGGCTAATCTACATCGCAAGCCCAGTTCGGGTTGGTAGATGTCACATGTCTTCCAATTTTCGATTCTAGGACAGTTCAGTTTCCTTACGATATTTTTCTTAACCATTTTGAGGGCAGTAGAGACAAAATTATTTACACAAAGTGAAATGTCTGAGTGGATTCGCATTTGCGACTTACTTTTCGTAAGTGTGGGCTATCACTGCTCTGCTCCTTAACTATGATATCTATGATGACACACAACCTTTAGATGTAACGACCCACTGTGACGTCAAAGAAGGAATATGACAGATTACTACTTAGTTAGACTGTATTATTTACTAGTCACATTGTTTGTAACACAGCTTATGAAGTTGGATAACGATAGATTGATAATAGGAACAAATCAACTCTTCAAATGTTCAATAATAAATTATATATATGATTTGCTTTCAGGTGGTTTCCATGACCATGTTGGCAGGATACATAACAATTTTATACAGCACCGATATTATCTTTATAGCATTGGTGGCGACGGCAGCGACTGTTTTAGTGTGCTTCTTTTTAGCCTTGACTAGTGTAAGTATAGTAAACTACCGACATATAAAAGTCTTCTTTAATGAGAAGTGATCTTCAATAACCCCAACTAGGTGGACCGATGACCTGGTGAAGGTCGCGGGAAGCCGATGGATGCGGGCAGCACAAGACCGGTCAGCGTGGAAAGCCTTGGGGGAGGCCTTTGTCCAGCAGTGGACATCTATAGGCTGAAGAAGAAGAAGAAGAAGATTTCAATAGCATTAAACAGAAGCAGTGGAAAAAGAGGCCTTTGTCCTGCATCATCATCATTATCATCAGATTTATAGCAGTCCACTGCTGGACATAGATCTCTCCAATTTCACGCCATTCAAGTCGTTTCCGGCAACTCTCATCCAGTTACTATCAGCCATCCTGCGAAAATCGCCGCTCCACCTAGCCTGAGGGTGCTTACCTTTTTTTTTTGTTCTGTGTTGGATAATCCTCATGGATGTCCACCACCCTGGGGTAGGCGACGGAGTCGGTCTGACTCCTACTGCCTAAAACCCACCCCGGTGTATCTTTAGTCACGTGTGCGTGGGGCCGCGGGAATCCTTGATTCTGCCGCAGCTCCACACTCTCGTGCCGGCTTGGTCTACCCGGGCCTCGCTTCTAGCACGGGGTAGTGAGGTGTTAAACTACCTCCTATCATCCCTAATTATCATTCCTAACTTTAAAAACTATATATGGAGCTACCTACTTAGGATGTATGTGCTACGGTGCACCTGTTTGGGCCGATAGGGCCAGCATAGGGGCGGCGCGACGTAAACTGCTTCAAAGCCAACGTTTGGCATTGATATTTTTATGTAAGGCGTATAGAACAGTCAGTACTGAAGCCTTACCCGTTCTGGCAGGTGTACTTCCAGTCGATCTTGAAGTACAGCGACGTGCTTCAATGTACTACTCCGCGAGGGGGGAGGCCATGGACACTAACTTTGTTACACAACGCGACCTCAATAGAATTTCTAGATTATTTAAACCTCAGACTGACGTCTGGGAGGACCTCTTATCCGAATGGCAAAGTAGGTGGGATAATTCCATCAAGGGCCGGCACCTCCATCTGTTCTTTCCATCCGTTGGCGATCGGCTGGCTAAGACATGGCTGGAGGTTGACCACTGCGTTGCCCAATTTCTCACAGGTCATGGCAACTTTAAAAGTAAACTGTATTCTTTTAAACTTGTTCCTTCGCCTTTGTGTCAGTGTTCTACATCGAACTGTGAATTTGAACAGTCCGCACATCACATCTTGTGGGAGTGTATTCTTTGGCAGAATGAACGCAATATTATGTTGGATAGTGTACAAGTTACATCCGGAGTTGTTTATTATACGGACCTTGTTGAAACTAGAACTAATTTCCGTGCGTTCAGGCGCTTTTGCCATACCTATTATTATTATTATTATTGGAATCAATTGTAACAGCAAATACCTACTTAGGACCCATTAACTTGATCAAATGTTATTCCGTGGTGCTTGGCAATCTGGGCTTCTCCCAGTTGCAATAATGTCCCTTTGTGCCGATTGGCCTAGTTCTATTCTGTCTCCTGCTTATTATGGAGGGAAGTGGAAAAAATATCTTTTTTCTTACTCCTCCGCTATTCTTTTCTGATTAATTTCGTTGCGGGACCCAAGACAGTTGAAACGTTTCTCCGGGACTCGTCGAGCTTCATTGCTCGGCGTTTTTCTGGCGGTCTCCACTGTTGATTCTGGCTTTCAGGAGTTGCAGTGGGTTGGGAACAGTGTGGCGGGTTTTGTCCCATAAAAAAAACTACCTCGTGCATCACCTCGGGGTCCATCGAATAGGGGGCGGGCACTTCCGCCCTTCCTCAGTGCCCGGTGCTTCTTCTGCAGCCCGAGAAGGGAGTTGAGATCTCCCTCTCCCATTCTGCAGCTTCCTTCTGCGACATCACGTCCTCGCAGAAGGACACCACCGCGTACAACGACTCTGCGCTATCGACCATCCTCCGCACTACTGCCAGCAACGTCAGTTCGCCACCTACTTCATTTGTGAGGACACGGCGCTGCTCCTCCCAAGCTACACACTCGGAGAGCGTGTGCTGCGCCGTGTCCTCCCCGCATTGGACGCAGTGAGGGTGCCCTACCTTACGGTAACCAATTCGCGTTCTATAAAGAAAACCTCTACTCCAATGGTCATCGGTACTATGGCTAATATGGCCGGCCCATTGCCACTTCAGTTTGCTTACTGAATCCAAAATGTGGACACTTACGGCATGCTGGTGTATAAATTCAAGATCGCTTAGCGAGCTATGAACCGGGCTATGCTTAACTTCCCTCTGAGAGATCGAATCCGCAACGAGGCGATTCGACAGGGAACCGAAAGCTCATAGAATATTGTCCTGCATAATAATAGTTAACTACTATGGTAAAGGAAGTCGGTTTATTAACGTCAGAATATCACAATTGTAATATGTGCTAGACCGCCGCCGATATAACAATCTTACCAAGAAAACCTAGGTGAAGTAAGCTTGAAGTAAGACCATTGCTGACAATTGATTCCATTTGATGAGCTTTATTCTAGAAACAAGCCGTGATTTTGCCGTAATATTGCCGTGATCACTTTTTTGAAACCAGCTGATGAGAATTGACACTATTGACAGCTCATTTCACCCAGATTTTCACGGTTTTCGACTGTCACCGACTAATCTATATACATATATTGCAAGCAATTATGAACAATGATTAATTGGAGTTAATCATTGTTCATTATCATCAGCCGGCCATCCAGCCTATTCTGCAAAAACCACATCTTGAAAACTTCGGTATAGTGATCTGTCAACAATGTGGGTCATGGTGTGATTTTTGCAGAATAGGCTGGATGATAGTCGCACAGACAAGGGTAGCATGGCACAAAGAGAAGAAGCAAGGACTGTTCCCATTTGTCTTATACAACACCGCAGTGGGAGGAACAAGGCAAGAAAAATAATGATGATGATGATATACAACGTGTAGCATAAAAGGTATATACATAACAAAGGCATGGCATCTTTACATGATATCAAACGATATTGGAAGGGTTTTTTAATCCTATCTCTTTATGTTAGGAAAACACCGCCTGTGATAGGCTACTATCATACTAGTCGCACAGAGATATTGAAGACATTTATCGGATTTGGGCAAGTAACGTGACGGTTAACGAGTAGTTATTAACGTATGTAGTTTACTGCCACGTTTGTTATGATTTGATTTTAAGAAACACACGAAACCGAAAATTTGGTACCAATTTTTTGAGTATTTTATTTTGAGTTGAAACCTTTCCGATATCGTTTGATATCATCTAAAGATGCCATGCTCTTGGTATGTATATACCCTTTTTGTTACACGTTGTATATGTTCACTCAGAGGCAAAGGGAACCATAAGACATGACCCGTAAGCAAAATACTCGCGTTGTCGGGGAGTCCCGGACACCAAGTCCGTATTACGAGTCCGGATCCGTGCTACACCTAAGTTCTCCACCTGGGTGAAGCATGGGGACTTCTAAGGTTCCGTGCTCCAACTGATGACTTTATTGTACAGTGAATCAGTAAATGGTTTTTCCTATATGATTCAAAAGATCTTAACAATTATTAAGCCATTTACATAAGTATCTTTACATTAGTTCAGACGTAAGAAAGAATACTCTTTATTATATACACCATATAGATTACAGAACATAAATATAAAGATTTTACAAAGGGTGATACAATGGTTGGTCTTATCGCTGAGAGCGATCTTTTACAGACAACCCTTGGATAGAATACCAAGGCACTCGTAATTAAATGAAATTCTGTTAATATCTTAAGAATTTTTAATGCTATCGTTGTCAATTATAGTAAGGTGAGGTAATGTGACCTGAATGCAGATCTCCTCAACAAATGTGACCGTCTTCTCAATAATTGCATATAGTTTTCAATCTGCGTAAATAAAGATACAGTAAAGAAACTAAAGTTAAAAAAAAACTAAAGTGGTTAACTATACGCAGGTGTAAATAAAAAAGGGCGTTGACCACCTTGTTATTTATTTTCTGACTTCCCACTTCACCTAGATATTTTTAACCTCACCTAAAATAGATCATAATAATTTTATTATCATTTTCTTTTTTCCAACAGTTTGATTTCACTCAGTACCTCTTGTATATGATTGCAATCTCCGTAGCATTCGCTGTGGTAGTCCTTACAGTTTCCATCATATCGCTAGCCACAGGTGTCAAGTATAAACCTGCGACCTTAGCTATACTCATCATTGGAACAATCTTCAATGTTACCGTGAGTACCTTTAAAAAATTCCTTGTTATAAACAGAAGCCACAAAGTCTTAACTATCAGTATTGCCAGAAAGAAAGAAAGAAAGAAAGAGACAAAGAAAGAAACAAAGAAAGAAAGAAAATACATTTATTTAGCGCAGACTTAAAGACACACAATACATCAATACCAAGGGGTATCGTATTACCCAGTAACTGAATTGTGGAGGTAGTCAGATTGGCAGTCCCTGCATCTTGTGCTTAGCTGCATCCGGTTGGACTGGAAGTCGACCCTAACATACATAGTTGGGAAAAGGCTAAGTAAATTGATTTGACCGATCGATCTGAAAAAGCTAGAGATTTTGACCTTAACACAGAAGCTATGCATAGCAAAATAACTCGGACAAAGGTTTTGTGATTACTTTGATGATCCCATTAAATTAATAGTTGATGGCAAGTTTGGCTCAAGCCCTTACCAGATCAGCGCTTTATCTTGTATAAACTAATTCATCACCACTGCTCTTAAAACGGCGAAGGAATAAATTTTGCTAGGTGGTCAGCTGTATCTTGGTCTAATAAATATTTTTCTTTTTAGTTTCTCATAATGCAACTGCAGGCGATACTAGGCGGCAAAGCCGTTGAAGTCAGTGAGGATGACTGGGGATTGGCTGCTTTCATGCTCTACACATCTATCATGGATATATTTATGAAACTCTTACAATTAATAGGTTTTTCCTCCATGGACGATGATTGAACTTCCAGAGATGTATTTTAAGTTTTATAAAGTCGTTCGCCAACAAGCATTTTGTAAAAAATTTGTTTGTGTTTCATTTTATAGCATTACACATAGACGTACCGTATTCATCATCATTTCAACCGAAAGACGTCCACTGCTGGACATAGGCTTCCGCCAAGAATCTCCACGACGACCGGTCCTATGCCTTCCGCATCTAGCAGTTTCCCGCGAGCTTCACCAGGTCGTCGGTCTACCTTGTCGACTGCCTACCTACCTACCTACTTAGCGCTTCTGCTAGGTAGGTGGGACCCTGAAATATGGCACGCTGCGTCTTCACCCAGCGTATCATATTCAGGGTCAAAATAAAAGATTCTTGTATTGACAAAGAGACTGAACCGTACAGATCGAGCGATCAGATTAGTAATCAGGTACATACAATGCGTTATTTACGCGCATGTTAAGCAGATACATGCACACATATGAAGTAATGTATTAGCAATATCTTTCAAAATCATTCAGATTAAGTCTGATGGTGTGTCACGCAATAGGGATGTTTCCTAGGTAAAAAAAAAATATTTTATTTCATTTTGTTTTATCAAATCAATAAAAATTGAGAAATATAAAAGGCATCAAGATCAGGAGGGGTGGCTGGTGACGTCACTGGTCGCTAAAAAGTGTAGCGTGCAGTGACATCACACGAGTTTTCAACGCGCTGTGTCGTCTTCATTTTTGTTTATATGAAAAAAGAAAAAAATACGTGTTTAGTATTTTTTGGAAAACTGACTGATGGACTAATCAAATACCCTATTATAGTCCAGCCAATTGATTCTGTAAAAGCCTCCCCGTTAAAAATTAGGCGAAGTGAGTTTAGACATAGCTGCCAAATGTGAATCCTTAAGCGCACACACCAAAGCCGCCGACCCACCGACATAGACCGTCGATACAACCCGCCGACTCAACCCGGCGCCCTATATTGAAAGAAGCATGTCGGTAACCTTCGCCCGCGCTTGTTGCCCGCCGACACGTGGGCGGCTTGCTGGCGGCTAGCATACGCAAGTGCTCAGTTGCTCGGCGACATTTCAGCTGTAGTATCGTGTTTGTATTTTAACTGCCAAATAAGTTTCTGTTGTCGTGCCGACAATATGCTGCCGGCAAAATGTTGCCGAGCCCCCGGGGCGGCTTTGGTGTGTAAAGCGCTTAAGTGGTACAATCTTATTGCTTTCTGCAATCTTTTCCAGGCGACCTTGGAATGGACAGTGATATTTCTAGGTAAAAAAGTAAAAAATGGTAAAAAAAAAAGGTAAAAAAATATTACAAGCTCACCGCATTTCGAACAGACAAATTTCACAGGCCACAATTAAGTAGAACGGGCCGGAAAACATCAGTCAACCGGCCTTGCAGCGGACACGGCCCGGATAACCGGAGAGTCCGCCGGATAGCACGGCGAGAACGAATAATTTACCGCCCCGGTTGTAACTTGTACCTGGACTTGTCTTTTGAGGCAGAACCTCGCAAAAGAATCGTGTTCTCTTGTTTTGCGGTAGATTTTTATTATTAAAAGTGTCGTAAATCTTATATATGACCTTATTTTTTCTTTATACGAAACCGTGGAGTACTGCAGCCACATTTGGGCTGAAGCTGCGAAATGTCACCTGGCTACTTTGGATTCAGTGGAGAGGCGTGCGAAGAGGCTGATTGGCGACCCAGATTTAACTCGGAAGGGTCTCCAAAGCCTGAAGTACAGGCGTAGATCAGCCAGCCTTTCGGTCTTCTATAGGATGCATTCTGGCGAGTGTGTAAGGGAATTACATGATTCCCTTACACACTCGCCCATCTCCGTTCCACCATCGGACGACCCGTCTTACGTCGACTTTCCACCCTCACGATGTTGAGACCACTACGATCCTTACGAAGAGTTTCGCTTCTTCTTTTATACCGCGTACGTCGAGGGACTGGAACGATTTGGCGGCGGCGGTGTTTCCGTCACACTACAATTTGAGTGTCTTCAAGGCTAGAGTGAATAGGCTCTTAATAAACTAGCGCGCTTTACCATCAACGATCGCATCACTGCTTACCATCAGGCGGGATTGCGGTCAAGCGCTGGTTTATAATTTATAAAAAAAAAAACAGAATATAGTTTGTTCAGAACAAGCAACTGAATCGATTCCAATCACTTTAACACCATGTTATATTTTTCCCAAATATAATTTAAAAATTTGTGTCATAAGTGTGGTTACCGAGCGCAACAATACAGTTTACAGCCGCTCATAGTGTACTAGGGCCTCAGCCGCGTCGCGCGTCGTGCCGCTGTAGTCGCGAGCGGGCGAGCGGCTCGTTGACCATATTTTCGTAGGCACAAACTGGTAACAGAACAAGCTCATAGTTAGCTTCATACCACATGTAAACTTAAAGCAAATGCAAACACACACACACACACATGTAAACACACATGTTAACTTATAAGCTAAATGATACCATAATTAATCACCGAAAATAAGGAATCTAAAAAGTGATATAATCGAATTCCACGGTGGCGAAACCGCAGGCGGAAAGCTGGTCAGTTAAAAAAAATAAAAAAAAATGTTTTATAACAATTCATTCATTTGTTGTCCTTTTCTATTGATATTTTTTGGCAAGGTGTAGCCTTCCATGTTCCATTTAGTCTGAACCAGAAGTCCCTGAACCATCTTAGGATCCATGTGGGAAGATGTTAGGCAAAATAAATTAATGGTCACAATCTGAATCGTGTGTTCTAAAAATTTGTCTGTGCAACAAAGTAAATTACGCAATGAAGATTGTTAAACTTTCAAAAGGAAAGCCATTCCTACTGTTGAGTGTTATGCGATTAATTTGCTAGTAAATTAGGACTTACGTCACAAAATTAATATTATGACAATAATGGAACTGCGGTGGGGTGTAACTATGAAGTTAAGTCGTAAGCCTCCTATCCTTTTTTTTTTTTTGTTGGGAAGGGAAATCATCAAATGACTTCTCCCGCTCTGAGCGAAAGGGCGTGTCAGACTTTTACTAAATAAAACCCACCCGTGTTTCTTCACTTGCCCGTGGGACGGCCAGGGCCATGGTTTCTTGTTTAACCAACCCGCAACCCTGACCCAGGAGGCATCGGTCTTCGTGGACCCCGTCACGATGTGCTGACATCTCTTTGAGGCGCGCATGAAACACGACTCGGGCCTGGTCCTTACCGGGCGGCGAGCTGCCCACTGCTCACCGCTGCCCACGGCCCGCGCCTACGGTGGCTGGGAGTTTGGTGTCATCTCCCGACCAGGGCGTCTCCTGCGGCGGCTAGTGGCGTGAGGGCGCTGGGATTCCCGTTGCCTCACGCGCTCCGCCTCCTTCTTTGCCAGCATTACTGCTTCGCAGAAGGAGGTGACGGCCTGCCATGCACTCTCGCTCCGGACCATGGAATGGACCAGGGTCGGACGCGAGAGATCGCCGCCGATCGCCGCTACGAGGACACGGCGGTGCTCTACCCCAGCCGGGCAGACCTCCACCATATGCTCCACCGTGTCCTCAGAAGCCTCCTATCCTGCCTTCTATTTCGCAAACAGGATTTCCAAATATCCGGTATCTAAGCGTACAGTTCGGGTTTTAAGGCCTGCCCGGTAAAAAAGAAATGGTCTTACCGGACAGGAAAATGTCCGGTATTTTGCGGAAAGTCGGTACCACTGGTCACAAGCGCCTACAAAAGTAGGCATATGGATTCCCTCAAGTGCAAACTCACGTGCGCTCCTTGCTCGCTGTCTGTATCTACGACTGCAGGCTCTTACTCCCGCACCCACGCGTGACCGGTGTGTTTTATGTTGTTTTTTAGTTTTGTTTACCTTATCGGTAATTATTATCGCTTAAGTAAACATAATTCGCAAAATACGATCCCGAAGTCTAATTATAATTAGACTACGCGACGTTCGGCAGTGTTTACGCAATTGACTTACGTACCTACTCGTTGAAAGAACCAAAGTTGTTGTGTACACCCTCAAGTTAGGGGTGGGCCGATATTTTTTCGCGACTCGCCTGCCAACCCTAGTCGCAAAACATGCAGTCCATGTGACCTTTGCGCCACTACTGAAGACGCCATGGCGGAGGCAAAGTTTTTGGCCAATAAGATATCAAGTTCAGTTGTGCCATCGACACGAATAAGAAAAAGATTATGCCAATGATGATAATTATTTCATGAGGGAACAGATGAACTTACATACCCACATACATACATACATCCATACAGGTCAAAATGAATGAGGAATGCTCTGTAATAGTGCTATAATTGTATGTTTCTAAATAAATAAATAAAAAATTAAACCTCCTCTTTGCTTCGCCGTAGTCGGGTACCGTGTGGTACCGGGCTGACTCGTGTAGTACCGGGCTGACCCGTGTAGTACCGGGCTGACCCGTGTGAAACCGGGCTTCGAATAGTACCATCCCATATTCTCCTGTGGGTGTCGTAAGTGGGTGGCGACTAAGGGAAATTTCACCGGGGAAGCGGGCAGCAGCGCTTCGCCTTTGAAATATCAAATTACTATGATCCCCAACCCGCCTGCCAAGCGTTTAAGGCAAACAACTCAATGTGATGAAAGCCTTGGGGCCTTTATTCAGCAGTGGACATCTATAGGCTTGTAGCAGTACCTAGTAAACGCCACATGGAACAACGCGTCATACTGACGTCACACGAATTCTACATCTCGCAATCAGAGTTTACCGTGCAATTAGCGTACATACAACTTTCCAAATTCAAGCATTGGGCAAGTGGCCGCCAGACATAACACCCGTCTGGTCGGGGGATCCTCCCTTTTCTATGGACTATGAGTGAACTTTACTCCCTGTTCCTCATACCACAGGCTGAAAAAGAAGAAGGAGAAGAAGTAGTAGTCGGGTAAAAACCCAATACGCCTTTGAATTTACCCTACGAACTTATTACCCTCGAGCTGTGAATTAACTCTACGAACTCATGATTAACAGTAGCGCCTGCAATGATTACAACCAACGAGGCAAAATAACGTGTATATTTAATCATAATAAACAAAGGTATCACCCACGATAGTTTAATTTGCGACAAGCCTCATCGTACTCAGCTTTTTATGAATTCTTAATCCATTGTTCCAAACAATCCTCGTATAATGAGGTTTTTATTGTTACGTATACCATGGACACGAAGATCGTAATATTTAAATGGACTCGCTATTTTTTATTTTGTGTCTCGTAAAGGGTCTCTTATTTTGCCAATTTCAATATCGTATTGTATCTTATTATGCACTTGTGTAGATATTCATCATCATCACCATTTCAGCCGAAAGATGTCCACTGCTGGACACAGGCCTCCTCCAAAGATCCTGTGGGTTTTGGTCAGTAAAAGTCTGACACACCCTTCCGCTCCGCCCAGAGCGGGAGAGTAGGTACATACAATGACTTCCCATCCACAAAAAAAAACCATCTGTAAACGAACGGTACTTTTTTGCCCCCATTAAGGTGGTGGACCAATGACCTTGTGAAGGTCGCGGGAAGCCGATGGATGCGGGCAGCAAAAGACCGGTCATTGTGGAAAGCCTTAGGGGAGGTCTTTGCCCAGCTATAGACTGAAGAAGAAGTGATTTATTAAACACGCACGTAAATTGCCTGCCTCGGTTCTAATCTGTAACTAGCTACTTGGCTGATCTAGCAACATTGTTGAATATCTCCTCTGATTTGGTATCTATCGGCGGTGGGTGCTGCCAAAATCTTCAGGTAAAACGGAGCGCAACGATAATTGTGTTTCGAGCGGGATGCCCCTTCGGAACGAGGGTACTCGCTGTCAAATTGACAAGCAAGCAAGTCATCGCCGCGATCATCTAGCGGCCAGGACAAATGTAACCAAATTTATGTATTTAAAATTACCACCGGGAGGGATTAGGCCTTCAGTTCCAAATTAACTTCTCGTGGTCTGGTCCAGTGGTCTACGAACTCCGCATCTGAAGGTTGGAGGTACGTTTTTGCCACCTTTACTACCTAAGTCAGAGAGATATACTCCGAAGGCAGCATTCTATCAGATATTCACTTATGAATTTCTAAATATCTATATTCAAAATACAATTCACTTGATTCTTATTCGAAATCTTTCGTGGCGGGTCCGTTGCCGCCACAAACATCTTGTTAAAATAACCGAAGTTGCCACATCCAAAAAACTCGTTTCATGGACATCAGCGTCCGGAATTAGGAAGGAGAAGCGGTCAGGAGGACGGTCGGATAACTGGACGGCCGGACAAGCGAAACAATCCGTGCGTTCTGTTTACAAATGAGTCCTTGTGTTCAAAAGATGTGGAATTGATGAAAGCGGGATGGAGGATGTCCTATTTTATTTATTTTTGGCTGTATTTGTAGCTGGTGGTTGATGTTTTGGAAAAAAACACTTTTGTACCTGCTCTGAATATGTACGTATGTTTACTGTGATCGATTTTCGTGTATTTTTGTGTTTGTTTTTCTTATATATCTTTCTTATATATAGAATATTAGCCAGTATAATTATCAATGGGCCTTTTAAGAAAGCTTAAGTTCTCTCAAAGGGCAATGGAGAGGACTATGATTGGAGTTCACTGCGTGATCAAACCACAAATGAAGAGAAGAACGAGAACGAGAGTAGGTAACCGACATAGCCCGGAGAATTGCAGCTTAAGTGGCAGTGGGCCGGGCACATTGCCCGTAGGACCGATGCCCGATGGGGCCGACGGGTCCTCGAGTGGCGATCACGCACCGGAAGACGCAGCGTGAGTGGACCGACGACCTGGTGAAGGTCGCGGGAAATCGCTGGATGCGGGAGGCGCAGGCCCGGTCGTCGTGGAGGCCTATGTCTAGTAGTGGACGTCTTTGAAATGATGAAAACAATGATAATTATTATCATGGATCAGTCTACTTATGAGTGCAGCTGCAGAGTAGTCCCTTTTATGGAATCATTCTCGTGGACACTCTCTTTTTGGTTATAGCAGAGGACTAGCGACCGCCAGCGACCTCGTTCGCGTGGAGTTAGTTATGCTCCGCACCTTTTAGTCGCAGCGTAATGTAATAGCCTAAAGCCTTCCTGGATTAATGCGCTATCCAACGCAAATAGATTTTTTCAAATCGGACAAGTAGTTCTTGAGATTAGCGCGTTCAAACAAACAAGCAAACTCTTCAGCTTTATATATTAGTATAGATTATGTCAGACACCTCCCGACGACAATCCCACTTTTCATTCTAGTATCTACCATTAATCGGGGGCCCAGGAAATACTTGTACATTCGCCGCAACCCCGTCTGTATCAGACCGCAAAGCTTTGCGCGCCCGATCACCGCGTGCGGCCGATCTACTTTTCTTTATTTTTCTTTCATAAGCGCACATCCTCTCATCCTACCTATTCTTTTATTAATATAACAACAAAATATTATGCGAAAATGTTTAGTGCTAAAAGAAATAAATTCAGTTTTTTAAACACAGTATGTTCGATGTCAACACACAATCAAAATAAAACTGAAAATTAAACGGCTTTCATTAAATAACACCATACTCAATATTATTCTGAGCCCTTAAAGGACCCAAACTTATGCTAATAGGATTAGTGTTAATAAATTCATAATATGATACTTGGTTTTGGACGCGGTTTTTCCCTTTGATTGGTCGGAAATTATTCTTGGAGAATATAGTAACTTAAATTGACCTTGATCCCCCAGAACTTTTTTTTTTTTCGGGATGGGTACTCCGTCGTGAACGTCTGCCGCCAGTGTGATGTAAGTGTTCCCTTCGCACACTTACACTGGAGATCAACGTATATGCCTACGTAACGTAACGGAACGTATATGCCTTCTGCGATTTCCGGCTAGAAGATGTACTAAGTCTTAATACAGTTATGGCCTACTTATGTGCCGACATTTAATCGAAATCCTGTCAGGCGTCACGATGTCAAACAGTAAGAAAGAACAAAGAAGAAAATCAGTAAGTTTGTTTTTCTGCACAAACAAGAAGCACTTCACAAAAAAATACACCGTGGCGACATCTACACTGCCATTTGCGAACTACGCATCAGACTAACACCTCGAAAATTCTGCATCGCGCAAGCAAAGTTTCAAACATCAACCAACCACAACGACCGACCGCAGATCCTTTCTTGTCTATGAAGGAAGAGTGACCTTAACATCCTGCACCCTAATTGCGTACCGCACTATTACTATCAAAGTTGGTCCATTTTGAATCATATTGCTTCATAAGCTCGAAAAATTTGTTCGGTCAACAACGTAAACAACGCAATCAATGTTGTTGACCTGTCAAAATGAAAACCATTGTTACTGATAGTTTGTTACGCAATTACCCTGCTGTTCCTCGTATCTCTATAGTATAACATACATACAATAATACAACAATAGACACACAGAGTTATGAATACATCTGATGGACATATCATAATTCGGTCCATCTTTGTAAAGGACCACTGACCAATGTGGTAAGCTCGCTATTGTTTTAATCAAACTATGCCCAATATTCTTGTAATAGGATTAATGTGCGATTCAGTGATGAGAGGTTATTGCTCTGCTATGTTTCAGACCCGATTTCATTAAACTTTGTTATGCTCTGTCTGTTAACGGCTCACCGTTTGTGACAGCTGTTTTGGATCGAACTACTTCAGATTATGTAAATGTTATCTTTTAAATGCGTAATGAAATAAATATGTACCTTATTTTATTATCTTATTTTGGCTTTCGACAGACATTGTAACCCTGCACGTGTATTATGGCATTATGTATTCCTGCTGACACTAATTCCGTCTGTCATAACATACCATATTTGCCGTCCCGTCACCGTCATCTACTTCGGTCACCCAGGAAAGTGGAATCGGTGAGAGATGCCGTGCGGTGTCCCACAGGGATCGATCGTGAGGCCGCATTTGTCGGATATCGGGGCCGACTGGCTGCGACACGCCTACCTCCCTAGTGTCGTCCACGCCTTCGTAAAGGCCTTTTGTCATAACCTTTTTTAATTACATTTAAAATTATTTTGTTTAAATACACACTAGCCACCGTTTACCTACACATTCACCACCGTTCACCTACACATTCACTATTCACTTTTTGACTGCTTCTATTATTAAATTTAGATAATGTTGCCTTTTTTGCTCGTTTACTCTATTATCTATTTTTTTTTAATAATTATAAACTAGTGCTTGACTGCAATCCCGCTTGATGGTAAGTAGTGATGCAATCGTTGATGGTAAAGCGCACTAGTTTATTAAGCCTATCCCAAAATCTTAGTGAGTAGGAAGGAAGACGGCAGTTGAGCGAGGTGATGCAATGTTAACCCACGTAACGCACGTATGCACGTATGTAAACCCAAGACCAACACGACCAAACGAAGCTGCGCTAGAGGGAGATTGATCTGGAGACTCCCCACGACCAAACTCCCGACACAACAACATTTGGCGCATCGTACCCGCCACACATCGCAACATAATTGCTCAGACCCGTCCTCCGTAGTGCTTCACCAGAGATCATGCCGGAACACGATGAATCGCTTGCTCGGCAGCCGATATTATGGCCTACCACCGAGCGCGATTTTTTTTTTTTTTTTATTTAAATTTGTATTAGGAATACAATATTACCTGCCTGATTGTTTGCGTAATGCCACTAGGTGGAGCCTGGTGACCTGTACTACAGCTTTTCGTAAAACCTACTGCAGGTACCAGCTCTCACAATGTGAATCTATGATATTGTATAAAACTGTTCAGTTCTACAAAACCATTGTGAGAGAAAATAAATGAATTTATTATTATTATTATTTGTTTGTTTTTATGCAAATAAAGGACTTTTCTTCCTTTCACAAATACGTATTTAATTAATCTTCAATCTTTGGGTATCCCCCATGTGTGCATCATATCTCATGATCTGTTAGCATGTATCATCCCACTGCTGAGCAAAGGCCTCGCCCCGTGACTTCCAGCTCTTTCGATTCCGGTCTAAAGTAGACCACTGGTAGTTTGTTTTCTCAAACTCATCCCGCTATGTGGACTGGAAAGGACTGCGTCATAATCCACCACAAGACCCTAATGCAGTTTGTTATAATTATGTAACATTGCATCACCTCGCTCAACTGCCGTCATCCTTCCTATTCCTAAGTTTTTTAAGTGAATAGGCTTAATAAACTAGTGCGCTTTGCACTCAACGATTGCATCACTGCTTACCATCAGGCGGGATTGCAGTCAAGCACTAGTTTATAATTATTAAAAAAAAAAAAATGTAAGATTATATTCGAATTATTGTTGACTAAGATATACAATCACTATGTTTTTCATCACCGTTTTGAGAGCTTGGAGCACAGGCGTAGAGTAGCCAGCCTTTCGGTGTTCTATAGGATGGATTTCAGTGAGTGTGCGAGGGAATTGCATGATTTAATTCCCCCATCTCCGTTCCACCATCGGACGACCCGTCGTACGGCTGGTTTCCACCCTTACGTTGTTAACGCCACTACGATCCGGAAGAAGCGTTTCGCCTCCTCTTTTATACACATATTTTGTACACCGACAGACTGGAACAATTTGCCAGCGGCGGTGTTTCCGTCTGACTAAAATTTGAGTGTCTTCAAGGCTAGAGTAAAGCGGCTTTTTATAAACTAGCACGCTTTACCATCAACGATTGCATCACTGCTTACCATCACGCGGGATTGCAGTCAAGCACTAGTTTATATTTTTTACAAAAAAAAAAGAAAAAAATACTGTAATGAATGTAAATGGAAATTAACACAAAATAAAGGAAGACCCTTCCTGGGTACGAACGCACGACCTCGGAAGTAACCCAATGATAAACCTCCTAAAATGTAATCGAAATCGAAATGAATTCCTGTACTAATTAAAGTTAAACAGTTCCATAATTCCACAAAACCTCAACGTGAATTAACTTAACTTTCTAATGAGTCTTAATAAACTTACAAAACATTGTTAAACGCAAATTAACTAACACCATGTTTACGTTAGGAAACTCTGTTAAAATATGTGTTACTAAGTTATATGTCGCAAGATTTAGTACAGAGCAGATTATATTGTAATTTTCTACTTAGTACTGCACTAGACGTGAAAGAAATACGGGTCATTATCCTTTGCGAGTTATAAGTTAAACTCATGAGAAATTATATAGCATCTCTGCTTTTGCATAGTTATGAGCTTAGCTGTTTCATGCAACTTTATAACTTACTGACTTTTGCACGCGCGTGTGGATGTCAGATCTTCTACCAAGGGGATATACATAGGTACGGCGCGTTGTGTTTCACGCGCCTCAAAAAGATCAGGCACATCGTGACGGGGTCCACGAAGACCGATGCATCCTGGGTCAGGATTTCGGGTTGGTTAAAAAGGAACCGTGGCTCTGGCGCACAGGCAAGTGAAGAAACACAGGCGGGATTTAGTAAGTAAAAGTCTGACACGCCCTTCCGCTCCGCCCAGAGCGGGAGAAGTCATTTGATGACTTTCCATACCAAACAAAAAAAGGGGATCTAGGTACCAGCAAGATATATAAATATTCTATATCCTAGCCTCTGACGACAATTCGCTTTTCATATAATACAATTCTGAACTTGAAAGTTTCCAAGTAAAATGTGTGCCTCAACTTTGCCATTAAAAATAATACTTACATTCTACCATCAAGTTTCTGTAATCGTCAAAACGTACCATCAACACATTAGGTCCGGTGTACTAATGTGTTTACGCCCTAATTGCTCGTTTAGCTTTAAACAACATTTAAACGTCCGTCTAATGCTAAGTTAAACGCTCACCTGAACGTTTTCAACAGCTGTCGCGTGCACGTTAATTTTAAATTAGTTCAAAATAATGTTTGTTATGCTTTTGAGTTGTGAGGAGAATATTCCGCTACTTCTTATAATGATAAAGCACTACAACTGGTGAATTGTTTTGGGGAACTGGCTAATGTCATTTTAACGTTCAAAAAGTGATATATCTCAGGCTAGTTTGAATAAATTACGTTAAATAATTTTTGCGGTATAAATTGAGCATGTCGTGGAAAACGATATCATTTTAATAAAAGTTGCTAATTTGATTTATGTAGTAGTAGGGCAAACGCTGTGATGCTATTTTGTAATGGCGACACATGGATATTGGACAGAGTCGACGACAAGGCTGGAGACGGGTTGAGGCTGGCTGCTGCGACGACCAGGAGAGAAGGCTCTGCTTGTTGACCGGCCGAAAGTTCAGTGTGCTGTGCCGAGGTTGCTGATGAGGCTGAGGGTGATGACCAGGTATGCGCGGTCGCTACATGCTTGTCGTCAGGATACCCGTTAAAGCCGTGAGTTGAGCCGTTGGCTGGATGATTCGCCGATGAAGCTTGCGGGAGTGATGATGATGACGTCACGCTGGAGTTTTTGCACGAAGACTGCGCTGACGTTCATGTTCGGGGTCACCAGTGTCGAATGCGCTCAAACACTTATGAACGCAAATGAAGTGTTCTTCAGATATGGAGTACCACGCCGCCTTATTAGTGACAACGGCGTGCAGTTCGTGAGCGAAGTTATGCAACAGGTATGCCACGTTTTAGGTATCAGCCAGTCACTCCCCTATTATCATCCCGAAGCCAACCCGATCGAGAGGAAGAACCGGGACCTCAACCCAGTGCTGCTGGTAATCGCGGAGTTCATAGCAAACCTGATTGCAGCGAGGTGTACGTTCCACGTGGAGTGGTCGTAGCCTACAAGCCAAAGCGGTACTACTACCTACAAATGCCAAAAATAAATAACGCATCATACTTACTGACGTCACACGAATTCTACATCTCGCAATCAGAGTTTACCGTGCAACTAGCATACATACAACTTCCCAATTTCAAGCATTGGGCAAGTGCCCGCCAGACATAACACCCGTCTGGTTGGAGGATCCTCCCTTTTATATGGAGGATGAGAGAACTTTACTCCCTGTTCCTCATGCCTCCACACTGATGTAGCGGTACCTACCAAACGCCACATGGAGTAGACCAAACAAGTCCACAGAAACCACCTCGAATCGTCTCAATACGGCTGGAGTCTGCAGTAATCCTGCTGGTTTGCGGTTGTCGGCTTTATACCTCTGGCAAACACACATTCCCTTATGTATTTCGTGATGAATGTACGCATGCCAG
Source organism: Sesamia nonagrioides (assembly GCA_017933935.1). Classification (NCBI taxonomy): domain Eukaryota; kingdom Metazoa; phylum Arthropoda; class Insecta; order Lepidoptera; family Noctuidae; genus Sesamia; species Sesamia nonagrioides. The sequence goes on from JADWQK010002064.1 coordinate 358,645, forward strand.
GCCAATAGTACCTAACCCGACCGCGGCTTAACGTGCGCTCCGCGCTGAAATGGCCGGCTGTTGGCGCGTCGTGGAGGTCAGCCATGACCTGCCTGTGTTCATGTTCGGGTACAACTAAGCAGCAGTCCTCTCCATCGTCTGATTGCGAGAAGTAGAATTCGTGTGACGTCAGTATGACGCGTTGTTCCATGTGGCGTTTGGTAGATACCGCTACAGAATGTTGAGCGGCCACTTCGGATTGAGACGCGGACCAGGGCACTTTTCCGGGGCGACACTGTCGGTTTAGGAATTATTTAAATTGTTACTGTCAAGATTGGACAATACTATCGAATTTTGAAATAATCTTTTTTTTTCGGGAATTAATTCCAACTTCCCCAAAATTTGATATTTTTTATCAGATTGACAACACCCTTTGTGACGGAGCGAATAGTGATGCGATCACGTGGCGCCTGCCTGGCCTCCCTTCGACCGCACATGTATGCCTAACGTGTTGCCTACCGCACATGCATTAAGTTACCTCGCTTTTACGAAATAATATTTTTTTTTTTTTTAAATAGGATTTTTTTTAAAGTTTAGCCCGGCTTTGTAGGGATTATTAGAATCAGTTAACGATACCTAACAATACCTTCACGGATCGGACAGGGTTTCCTTTACATATTGTATAAAAAAAAAATCTTTCAAAGATTTTCGAATAATAGCCGAGACCAATGGGTTGACAGCCTCCGTGGCGTAGCGGTAGCGAACACGACCGTTGCGCAAGGAGGCGCGGGTTCGATCCCCGCACAGTGCAAACATTTGTATGCATGATTAGGAATATTTGCACTGGTCTGGTCGTGCCTCGGAAAGCATGTTAAGACGTTGGTCCCGGTTGCCATACGAACATCTAGTGGCAGTCGTTACGGGTTGTTGGAGCCCTCAAAAGTCTAACAATTGGTTTAACTGCAATGCTTAGATATCGCCTTCGGGTTGTGGAGGTCAGACGGCAGTCGCTTCACGTAAAATATCGAAGTTTAGCCAAAATCAGCAGTTAGACTGGTAAAGCGGACCCCAGACTCCAAAGCTGAAAAAGCTACGGATGCGACTGGGATTAACGCTGAGATGATGTTGATGAGCCGGGACCAATGGGTTAATGTGCTTTCCGAGGCACGGTGAGGTAAATAAATAATGTCACCCATCCACAGACTAACCTCGGCTTACTTAACTTTGAATGTCGACCCGTACGGCTAAGTATAGATTAAACAATCTTCTTAACTTAGTATAAAAGTAATGACTTTAATACCTTTGTGCAATAACTCAAAAGAAACAGAAATCATACATGTTCGTGTATTAATGCAGTAGAAAATCCTGCCGAGCAGAAATACTATTTCTTCGTCTTAGAAGTCGTAGCAACTACGGAGCCTCTATATTATTCTCATGAGGCAACTTTTTAAGGTTCCGCAGTAAGATAAAAAGTCCATACAATTTTATTCTGTTTTTTTTTTTCTTAATTATAAGCTAGTGCTTGACCGCAATCCCGCGTGATGGCAAGCAGTGATGCCATCGTTGATGATAAAGCGCGCTAGTTTATTAAGAGCCTTAAAGACACTTAAATTGTAGTCCGACGGAAACTCATAAAGCTAATTACATACAGCTGAACCCGTTACTTGTCACCAGTTTTGGCATACTGGCATGGAGGTAGCAAAACCAATCTGGTTTTAATGTCCTAATAATCTATATCAGTAGCAATAGTTATGGTTATATTATACTGACAAATATAATTAATTGTATGTAATCAGTAGTAATCTGTCAATAGGCTATTGGATTTGGCTGTTATTCATTTAATAGATTACCTAGAGAACTCTAGGTACTTAAACCTAGAGACCTAGCCTATCTGGCCTAATCTGACCTATCTGACCATTTGGTCAGATAGGCAGTCGATCTTTATAAAATACTGGTACTAGTACTAGTTGAGAAAAGTCTAAGTATATAATGGAATTATTGGTAAATATTATGCGAAGGATGATGCCTAGAAAGACGGCTGAATCCATCAAAGGAAAATAATCGTCGCACGAACCTCGAATAAATTGGGGTGAGCGAAAGAAAATAATGATTATAAGAAAAATTGAATACGGAATCTTAACGCATTTGCCAACTCATTCTTAACAGACACACATAAACCACGGAGTCTCCGAGGGAATCTTTGTTCCGTGTATTTTATTTACTTAGCTCTGTTGATATTATTTTTAGAAGCTTGACGTAAATAACTCTTACGTCCGCTGCATCCTTTGAATCTTTGGAATTCTACCGATAAGGTGATTCTTGACTGCGTGGTTGTTCAACTATATAAACAACAGCTAGCCGATTTTATAAAAGTAGTCTCACCTTGTAAACTTAGGCGAATCAAGCTATCAACTGTGTCATTTCCTAGCAATGACAGGTAGTATAACAACCCACTATACCCTGTCCATTAGGTTCATTGTCAGGTGTCTTAGAACTGTATTAGTAGTAATAATAAATCTAATTTATATGTGTATAAAAGGAAATAAAGGAATAATAGTTAAGCGTTTTATTCGGACTTACATATTAATTTACATTCAACTTTCTTATAGTAATACTTAATCTTATTCTACACATAATTCTAAACATATTCATCAATATGACATTTAGTTCTGTAGGTAAGTTCGTTTGCCAGTTGGCAAAGACCTCATCCAACTCATAAATTTTGACCTCGTGACTGATGTCTCAATTGTTTTCCTGTGTTGTTGGAGAGTTGTGGTCTCTGTTCCCCACGAGGACCAGTCGGCTTGGGGGAGATTGTGATGTTTCTTTTGTAAGGTTTTCATAATTTGGTGGGGTGATCTGTTTGCCAGTAGTTAATTGCTATTGGTTTTTCTCCATTAAATCAAAGGCGTTTGTCCTGTTTGTTTTAGTAAAAATTATAAATTATCATTTATTGCTTTTTAGGTTTATTGGTGAACAATGACTGTGGTGAATTTGATAGTTATCTTTTCTTTTTGCCGTAATTCGGGTTGGGTCCTTTAACAACTAGTTTACCATACTTGAGAAAAGCAATATTTCCCTTCTTCTCCTCTAGTAGCTGTGGTAGTAAAGCCTTTCTCTTTTATATAACATCCTTAGAACTGTAGCGATATCTTAAAAAGCCACATGCGAACAAAACGTCATACTGACGTCACACAGATCCTGCATCTCGCAAGAAAAGTTTACCGTGAAACTAGCTTATACATATACAACTTCCCAATAACAACCGTTGGGCAAGTGCCCGCCAGATATAACACCCGTCTGAACGGAGGATCGTCCCTTTTCTATGGAAGATGAGTGAACGTCGCTGACAATGGGGCTCATATGAAGGCTCAAAGTCAGACAAAGGGCACTGGAAACGGCTATGCTGGGAGTTTCTCTGTGCGATCAAGTCAGAAATGAGAAAATCCGCAGAAGAACCAAAGTCACCGACATATCTCTTCGAGTTAGAATATCCAAAGCAACTTGGGGTCTATCATTCCTAACTTTAAAAACTATATATGGAGCTACCTACTTAGGATGTATGTGCTACGGTGCCCCTGTTTGGGCCGATAGGGCCAGCATAGGGGCGGCGCGACGTAAACTGCTTCAAAGCCAACGTTTGGCATTGATATTTTTATGCAAGGCGTATAGAACAGTCAGTACTGAAGCCTTACCCGTTCTGGAAGGTGTACTTCCAGTCGATCTTGAAGTACAGCGACGTGCTTCAATGTACTACTCCGCGAGGGGGGAGGCCATGGACACTAACTTTGTTACACAACGCGACCTCAATAGAATTTCTAGATTATTTAAACCTCAGACTGACGTCTGGGAGGACCTCTTATCCGAATGGCAAAGTAGGTGGGATAATTCCATCAAGGACCGGCACCTCCATCTGTTCTTTCCATCCGTTGGCGATCGGCTGGCTAAGACATGGCTGGAGGTTGACCACTGCGTTTCCCAATTTCTCACAGGTCATGGCAACTTTAAAAGTAAACTGTATTCTTTTAAACTTGTTCCTTCGCCTTTGTGTCAGTGTTCTACATCGAACTGTGAATTTGAACAGTCCGCACATCACATCTTGTGGGAGTGTATTCTTTGGCAGAATGAACGCAATATTATGTTGGATAGTGTACAAGTTACATCCGGAGTTGTTTATTATACGGACCTTGTTGAAACTAGAACTAATTTCCGTGCGTTCAGGCGCTTTTGCCATACCTATTATTGGAATCAATTGTAACAGCACATACCTACTTAGGACCCATTAACTTGATCAAATGTTATTCCGTGGTGCTTGGCAATCTGGGCTTCTCCCAGTTGCAATAATGTCCCTTTGTGCCGATTGGCCTAGTTCTGTTCTGTCTCCTGCTTATTATGGAGGGAAGTGGAAAAAATATCTTTTTTCTTACTCCTCCGCTATTCTTTTCTGATTAATTTCGTTGCGGGACCCAAGACAGTTGAAACGTTTCTCCGGGACTCGTCGAGCTTCATTGCTCGGCGTTTTTCTGGCGGTCTCCACTGTTGATTCTGGCTTTCAGGAGTTGCAGTGGGTTGGGAACAGTGTGGCGGGTTTTGTCCCAAAAAAAAAAAATCTCTTCGAGTCGCTAAAATTTAGTGGTAGTGGGCGAGGTATTTCTAGTAGAACCGATGGCCGATGGGGCACTTAGGTTCTAGAGTGGCGGCTACGTATCGGAAGACGCAGCATAGGGAAGCCCCCAACAAGGTGGACCGTTGACCTGGTGAAGGTCCCGGGAAGCCGATGGATGTGGGCAACACAAGACCGGTCATGGTTAAAAGCCTTGGGGGAGGCCTTTGTCCAGCAGTGGACCTCTATAAGTTAAAGAAGAAGATGAAAACGTAAATTTTAAAAAGGTTTAAAAGATAAGTAGTCGCATAAATACACTTATTTTATTACAGAATATCAAATGAATTTGTTATGTGTTACTACTATCACTTGTTTCATAATAGACGTTTACCCAATGGACAGGGAATAATAGTAACAATAGTCCTGAGACAGCAGTCTCGACAGTGATAATGTTCTCTTTACGATCGACATCGGTCGCAAAGTCCTATCGATACTATTGCAGTGATGTCTGCTAGTCTCCAAAGTTATCGGTTTCATTCGGTCATTTACCGAACTTTATCGTAGATATGATGATTTAGAATAGAATAGAATACGCTTTATTATATATCCATACTAATATTATAAATGCGAAAGTAACTCTGTCTGTCTGTCTGTCTGTCTGTTACGCTTTCCCGCTTAAACCTCTCAACCGATTTTGATGAAATTTGGCACAGACAATCTTTAGACCCTGAGAAAGAACATAGGCTACCTTTTATACCGGAAAAATTTGATGTTCCCGAGGGAAATCTAAAAAGCGCGATATAACCGAACTCCACGCGGGCGTAGCCGCGGGCGGAAAGCTAGTACCATATAAATTACAGAACTTAAATATATAGGTTTTATAAAAGGTGATATAATGTGCGGTCTTATCGCTAAGAGCGTTCTTTTACAGACAACTTTTGTAAGAGGAAGGAAAGAAAAATAATGTGCGTAATCTAGAGCGTACTATTTACATAGAATATGTACATAAAGTACACTCGTTTAAATAAATATACTTACAACTAATTAATAAGCATCATACAATAACAAATAAAATATAACTGATGATATGTTTAAAGAGAGAGGAAGTGCTTTTTTATCATAGTTTTAAAAGTGGACAAACTTTGAGCACGCCTTACTGGTACCGGCAAGTCATTCCATAGCCAATCTGCTTGTATATTGACGATTTTTGTAATGAAAATAATCATTTATTACAAAATTTCAGTCAATTTATCCAACCCTGTATTCAAAGAGATTTAGTTGCGGCCAGTAACTTGCCTTTGAAAATACAGAAATATGAACTTCCATATACCATATATACATAACTATACAACGTTAATTTCCTTTTATACGAAATCTGAATGCAGTTTGAATTCCAATAATTTTACACTATATTTTGTCCCAAATACATTTAGAAGTTGTTGCAGTGTGGTTAGCGAGCGCTTTACACCGCTGACGATCACACAGCTAAGATCGTACAAGGCGACGCACGAGCGCCTACCCCCCGCGCCACGTCACTACAGACGCGGGAGGACGAGGAGCGGTATGTTTACCCTATTTTTGTTTGTTCAGGTAAGATAAAAAGCCCATGACTTTGTGGTTTTTCGTGATATCTTTTTGAAAGTATGTACATAGATTCTTTAATAAAAGTATTGGACACGTGTTTCAGGCTTCGCCTATCCATACTAATATTATAAATGCGAAAGTAACTGTCTGTCTGTCTGTCTGTCTGTCTGTCTGTCTGTTACGCTTTCCCGCTTAAACCTCTCAACCGATTTTGATGAAATTTGGTACAGACAATCTTTAGACCCTGAGAAAGAACATAGGCTACCTTTTATCCCGGAAAAATTTGATGTTCCCGAGGGAAATCTAAAAAGCGCGATATAACCGAACTCCACGCGGGCGAAGCCGCGGGCGGAAAGCTAGTACCATATAAATTACAGAACTTAAATATATAGGTTTTATAAAAGGTGATATAATGTGCGGTCTTATCGCTAAGAGCGTTCTTTTACAGACAACTTTTGTAAGAGGAAGGAAAGAAAAATAATGTGCGTAATCTAGAGCGTACTATTTACATAGAATATGTACATAAAGTATATCACACTCGTTTAAATAAATATACTTACAACTAATTAATAAGCATCATACAATAACAAATAAAATATAACTGATGATATGTTTAAAGAGAGAGGAAGTGCTTTTTTATCATAGTTTTAAAAGTGGACAAACTTTGAGCACGCCTTACTGGTACCGGCAAGTCATTCCATAGCCAATCTGCTTGTATATTGACGATTTTTGTAATGAAAATAATCATTTATTACAAAATTTCAGTCAATTTATCCAACCCTGTATTCAAAGAGATTTAGTTGCGGCCAGTAACTTGCCTTTGAAAATATAGAAATATGAACTTCCATATACCATATATACATAACTATACAACGTTAATTTCCTTTTATACGAAACCTGAATGCAGTTTGAATTCCAATAATTTTACACTATATTTTGTCCCAAATACATTTAGAAGTTGTTGCAGTGTGGTTAGCGAGCGCTTTACACCGCTGACGATCACACAGCTAAGATCGTACAAGGCGACGCACGAGCGCCTACCCCCCGCGCCACGTCACTACAGACGCGGGAGGACGAGGAGCGGTATGTTTACCCTATTTTTGTTTGTTCAGGTAAGATAAAAAGCCCATGACTTTGTGGTTTTTCGTGATATCTTTTTGAAAGTATGTACATAGATTCTTTAATAAAAGTATTGGACACGTGTTTCAGGCTTCGCCTATCCATACTAATATTATAAATGCGAAAGTAACTGTCTGTCTGTCTGTCTGTCTGTCTGTCTGTCTGTTACGCTTTCCCGCTTAAACCTCTCAACCGATTTTGATGAAATTTGGTACAGACAATCTTTAGACCCTGAGAAAGAACATAGGCTACCTTTTATCCCGGAAAAATTTGATGTTCCCGAGGGAAATCTAAAAAGCGCGATATAACCGAACTCCACGCGGGCGAAGCCGCGGGCGGAAAGCTAGTACAAAATATAACGTTGTATAACCACTACCGGCAGCGGTATCTCAAATGTAGAGATTTGCGTTTGTCGTAAGGATCGTTGCGGGAAGCGTTTATTTTCGGTATTATTTAACGATTGGTAGTTTGCGATAGTGTCGTTAGCAATGTCGAAACTGCTGTCCCAAATGGCATTTTACCCATTTCAGCTAACATCAACGGAGACTAGACTTTAAACGAGGGAGAAATTATAGTGCAGAGGTGCGTGTGCAGACAAATACAATCTCTCTCTCGTTGCACTTGCACAATCAGATTTGGGGGGGATTGCGTCATCCGAACCGACTAGAAAGAGATCATGCACAGTAATTCATACTAAAACATATTATGAATGCGAAAGTAACTCTGTCTGTCTGTCTGTTACGCTTTTCCGCTTATAACTCTCAACCGATTTTGATGAAATTTTGGCACAGACTAACTTTAGACCCTGTGAAAGGTCATAGGCTACATTTTATTGAAGAATTTGATATATCCGAGGGAAATCTAAAAGCGCGATATAACTGAATTCCACGCGGGCGAAGCCGCTGGCGGAAAGCTAGTCAAAAATAAACGTATTCTCCGAGCCGTAAGGGTATCACACCGACCATTTTCAAAGTCCGGGCTATAACAAAGAAATTCCTACAAAAAAAATCTCAATAACTCAAAACCTCACTATCAACATTCGCACTCGCAACGACGAGAACAATCAGATTTACAGTGACTAAAGGAAATAAGTACGAACAAGTAACCAGGGTCGTCAAGTATAATTGAACTTTACTATGAAACGGATGAATATTTTCAACTGAAATTAATTTTCATAAATTAATGGTTTGTTTTCTATTAATTAATTAAAATTGCATTCGAAACCTTCCACTGGTGTCTCACTAAACTAAACACACGTAAACCTAGTCACTTATCTCCTCTTGAATATACATTCTCCCAGGAGTAGAAGGAAAACGCTTTTCCGTTTTTACCCGACTACGGCAAAGCAAAAGGAGGGTTATGATTTTGACAGGCTATGTATGTATGTATGTATGTATGTATGTATGTATGTTCATCTGTTCCCTCGTAACTTCTAAACTACTTATCAGAATTCGACAAATGACATATCATTAGAAGCATCTTAATTGTCCGCTGGTTACAGGCTATATGGGGTTTCACAAAATCTAATGTGGCGCCCTCTAGCGAACAAAACATACAGAGTAAAAAAATAAAGTTAAGATAAATATGCGGTGTTTAGTATCATATGAAAGCGCTTTACTTGTACATTTTGAATATATATATATTGCTAGCATTTGCTTGTGACTTTACCTGTATTCATGGGCTGGTTGCATATAATTCACATCTTTTCGTGCATAGCTTCTTTACTCTTTATCAGAATAAGACCACTGCAGTACCATTAGAAGGGCCTTGATATTCTGTTGGTTATGAGCTATAAAGGTTGTCACCAAATTTAGTATTGCGCCCTCTAGCGGACATAAAGTTCTATGTTAATATAAAATTAAGATAATTATACCGTGTTTGGTATCACGTGAAAGAGCTTCACGAGTACTTTATGCTTGTACATAATTACAAGAATGCTTTAATAATGTTAAAGAGCGATAACAGTAAAGCGCGGATCACGGGAACTGTGAATCGCCTTATGCAATATAGAGCATTGTGAACATTAATAGAATATGTAATGCGCTAATGAAAACGACATACGCTGGGAGTAACTCCACGCGGTGAAGGCGGAAACAGTTTGATAACTGGCTAAAACTCCCATAAAAATGTCCTCTGCACTATATGCCTTCGGGCTTATGTTGTTATATGTGCGTGTAGATGTAATATGTCAAGTACCTAGTTTTTAGTTCATCAGTTTAACTATTGTTAATATTATGCGCCACAAATACACTTTAACACCAAAATAGTACAAATAATAAAAAGTAAAAAAACTAAAACCCAACTACGACAAAAAACGACGCTGGAAAGTATAAAACAAGATTTTCAGAATACTGAACTGAACAAAGTTGCTAATGTAGTTGCAAGTAAATGGACACAGTAGACTCTACCAAGATGCCTTTGTTGTAAATTGACAATAATGTCATACAATACTATTCTGAAGTATGCAATATTCACTATTTAGAGACAAATTTTCATGTTTGGAAAGGCGTCGTCACACGTTGTCAAGGTGCTGCGGTAGGTAGGTATAGGTATGTAACGTGTGACTATGCCTTTCCAAACATGAAAATTTATCTCTAAATAGTGAATATTGCATACTTCAGAATAGTATTGTATGACATTATTGTCTTTTTCAAAACGCGACAGATCTCAATTATTTTATATCAAAATTTAGAGGATGAGTATACCTATGCCTCTATTATTATTTTTTTGTCAAAACCTTATCATATTTGTGTAATAGTCGTCTGAACATCGCGGTAAAAATGGGTTATTTTTCGGGATTTTGAAACATCATATTTCTTTTATTCATTAAGTTCTCGAAAAAATCAAATAATACGGGCACGTATAATCAAGGTGTGAAATTGTAGAAAAAAAATCATTGCTCTAAAAGCGTTATCCATGAAGAAAACAACGGAATACGTTTGTATGAAGAAAACGGTACTAGAGTTCCCTCTTAACTATTCGCTACATTGTGTAATTTTGTACGAATATTTTATCTAAAACGAAACAAGTCTGCCTAGCCTTTTACCAGCCATGTTAGGCTCGGCTTCCTGTCCAACCAGATTCAGCTGAACACCAGTATTTTACATGTACCGGCTGCCTACCCACCACAACACAGTTACTGAGGTACAATAAGGTCAAGGTGAAAAAGGTCAACTAGGTCAATAAATTAAGGTAAAAAATAAGGTCATGGTCAAAAAGGTCAAGGTGAGTAAGATCAAATTAACAAGGTCGAGGTTGAAAGGTCAGGTTGAAAAAGGTGGAGGTCAATATAGAGAAGGTGAATAATGTCAAGGTCAATAAGGCAAACTAGATCACTATATTAAGTTCAAGGTCAATATCAAGTCAACAAGGTCAAGTCCAATAAGGACAATAAAATCAGGAAATGGCCTGGTCAATGTGACAAAAGGTCAAGGTTAAGAAGGTCAATAAATTAAGGTCAAGGTCAGGAATAATAAATAATAGGGGGGGGGGGGTAATATCAGGATATTAATTTTGACGACCCATAACGACGGTCAATGATCTACAAATAACAGCCGGGAACAACGGTAAACCGTTGGTCCCAGCTTTCAGAAGCACGGAAGGATCTCGGTATGTAAAGATGGTCACCCATCCAGAGACCAACCGTAGCAAGCATAGCTTAACTTGATCGTTTGACCTGTGCTGCTGTAATTATTCAGCCACGAGCCCAAAAATACACAAGTAATTTGACGAATTATGGTAATTTAGCGAGGAAGTCACAAGTGTTGGTTAATAACAGGTGATTAGCAATTAAGGGCTATACTGGGTATATGAGTGTAGCCGACGGACCCTCTATCAATCATTCGGCCCTGGAGAAAGTAATTACCGCATTCATGTTTTTCTAAAATTACTGCTTCAACAAGATAGGTACACTTAATAATTAAGAAAGCGAGAAAACTAAATGCGAGGAGTTATGTATATTTACCTAACTTAGCGCGCTTTAACGATTGCATCACTGCTTACCATCATCACTAGTCATCACTACTTATCAAGCACTAGTTTATAATTATAAAAAAAAAAAAAAACAATTCAAAGTAAGCATTTTTTTCTCGTGTGACAATAATAACATACTCGCATACAAGGTTATTTTTTGTATATGTGAAACCTGAATACAGGGAAACTTTTTTTCGAGTGCGCAAAAACAAATGGGTGGCTCAGAATCAATAACAGAACAAATCTGCATTATTAGTTTAAAATAAAAAATCGTGTTTTTATCCGCCCTAAAATCAGCAAATGAGAGACACCAATTATTCATATCAATATCGTAGTATTAGCATATGGCCGCGTAGTGAACATGCGGGCGCGCGGGGGTCCTGTGATGTTCCCGCCGTCCCCACTCCGCCGACCATGAATGGGACCGCGTGCGGTGACCATAACATCGATTTCATAATAAACATCTTTCGTTATCAATAACTATTTTTTTTGTACTAAAACATACCAAAGTAATAATATTTTTATCTATTAAACTTATTTAGCTATAAGTTGACAAAGTTTGCGCACTGGATAAAATTTTATCCTGTATAGTTTGTTCAGAATAAGCAACTGAATCTATTCCAATCATTTTTACACCATGTTATATTTTTTCACAAATACAGTTAAAAGTTGTTGCGGTGCGTTGTTGTTGTGCGACTGAGTGCGTTACGCAGTTAACTCGAGCGGGAGAAGGGTTGAGCGTAATTACCACGGTTGCTCAATGCGGGTTGGCAATTTCAGACTTAAAGTCCAGGTTTCCTCAAGCTGTTTTCTTTCACCTTTTAATCAGTCATTGGTGTCCAACAGATACTAGATTCTAAGTTATATATACTTAGAAAGTAGATATAACTTACATTGGTATTTGCCTAACCTGGAACCGAACCCACACACTCATACTTGAGAGGCTGGTGTTTTAACCACTAGACGACCAAGGCAAATTGGCAATACGGCAATGTTACTCCATCACCATTGCATTACGAAACGACTGGCCGAATTGATAGATCATTATGAATTTAGCAGATTACCATTTTTTTTAGCACAATGACAATGGAATCGTGTTGGAATGGCAAATATAAAAAAATAGTAGACTAGGGCCCCCCCCTACTAGTCTACTATTTTTAGTACCTACTAGTTTACTATTTTGAGTAGGGGAAGACCAAAGAAACGATGGATGGAATGTGTGAAGGATGATATGGCTAAGAAGGGGGTGACTGCCGAGATGGCTTCTGATAGGGATGCATGGAAGAAAAAGACATGTTGCGCCGACCCCAAATAAATTGGGATAAGGGCAGGAGAATGAGAATGATGATAGGGCCCCAGCGGTGAGATTAAGCAACCATCTCACCCTGAAACCTTAGTTGAAGTGAGAGTGGAGTCAGCTGTCACTTCAACTAATACTAAGGGATTGACACTAGTGACAGTTCACTCTAAGCTGACTTCACCCAACTCTTCATGTTAAGATTTTACAGTCATTTTTTTTACGGGAAAGCTAAGATGATTGTCACGCACATTTTTTATTGGACTTTTAAAACTGTTTATAGTGTGTGTGTACTAAATAAAAGCGCGTGATTTATGTTGTAAAAAGTGCATTCAGTAAATAATTCTTAAAGAACATTGAAATATCGCAGCATAGTGGCGACATCATGACTTTGCCTCAAATCTCCCTCATAGACGGTTCACGCGGCCGTCTTTTTCAACTGTCATTGCCGATATCCGCCATTATTGTGAAATAAAATTTTCAAAGAATTTCTATTTTTTTTTTTTTTTTTTTTTAATAATTATAAACTAGTGCTTGACTGCAATCTCGCCTGATGGTAAGCAGTGATGCAATCGTTGATGGTAAAGCGCACTAGTTTATTAAGCCTTTTCACTTAAAAAACTAAGGAATAGGAAGGATGACGGCAGTTGAGCGAAGTGATGCAATGTTAAACCCAAGACCAACACGACTAAACAACGCTGCGCTAGACGGATATTGATCTGGAGACTCTCCACCACCAAACTCCCGACGCAACAACATTTGGCGCATCGTACCCACCACACATGGCAACACAACTGCTCAGATCAGTCCTCCGTACGGCTTCTCCAGACATCATGCCGGAACACGACGAATCGCTTGGCGGCAAGACCAAGAAAAAATTTCCTAGTGTGGTAGCTATTCCACAGAGACCATTGATCAAGAGTTGAGGTTGAATCTCACCTTTGAAAAAAGAAGAAGAAGAGATTTTACAAACTCGATCGGCCGCACGTGCTCAAAAAGGTTTCTATTTCCTTATGCAGAGTTATTTAAAAAATAAATACCGCAGTACTAAGCTATTCGAATACATTTCTTTAAATATATTGCGGGGATACACGCAAAGCAAGGTTAACTTTATTAATACCCATGTTCGTGACTGATCGTCTAGGCATCGCTTCAGTCTTGCTTCGGTCCGTGATCAGAGATCAATCAAATGCTGTCAGTCAGATTAGGCGCCTAATGGCCGCCTTAGATGATCCGATACCGTAAATTCTTTTATTGACAGGTTTTCGGACTAAAGGCTTTATTTAAAAAAAGGCTATATTTAACAAATTCTGCTTTACATGCGGATAAATTAAAGCACTTTATTTCCTTTGATGTTGTACATAAAAAACACAACCAACGTTGACATACAAAAATATAGACAAAATATAATGTATGTAACGAAATTTCCATGCAAAACACGAATTATATCACATATTCCCATTGAGTGACCTCAAACAAATTTATTGAATGATTCCCAAAACTAATCTACAAACGAAAATGACTCTTACTCCTTCTAAATAAAAGTAGTCGAAGTTAGAGTTGGTTTTAAAGGAATTTTGGTGAATCGAAGGCCGCCGACACATACAGGTTTCGATTTCTCTTTGAAATTAAAAGGGGACTCTTGATTCCCTGAAGGTCGGGTTTCGTAGTTATAATAGACACGTTATGCGCAAACGGACCTCAGCGCAGTTAAACCTTCTTTTTCAGTTAAGCCTTAGTACAGAAGTGTATTAACGAAATAGTGGCATACGACCTTTTCAGGTGATTTCATTGTAAGGGTATATAGTCTATTTCAAAATTATCTCACCAAAATGTAAAGAATCACCCGCTTAAGAGAATTTCCTGTTCAACGCGGCGACTGATTAACGCACATGACAATACCTTTTATTTTGTTTTCGTTTCTTTCATTTCATTTCGTTATTTACTTTATTGCCAAATCAAATTTATCAGGTGATCGATTAATGTATTCTTTTTTTTTTTTAATAATTATAAACTACCGCTTGATTGCAATTCCGCCTGATGGTAAGCAGTGATGCAATCGTTGATGATAAAGCGCGCTAGTTTATTAAGCCCATTCACTTAAAAAACCTTTGTGAATAGAAAGGAAGACGGCAGTTGAGCGAGGTGGTGCAATGCCCACCCAACGACACGACCTACGATACTGCGCCAGAGAGAGATGGATATGGAGACCCTCCACGACCGAACTCCCGGCACAACAACATTTGACGCATCGTACCCGGCACACATCGCAACACAACTGCTCAGAGCCGTCCTCCGTACGGCTTCACCAGACATAATGCCGGAACACGACGAATCGTTTGGCGGCAAGACTTTGTCTGGTGGGTGGTAACTTCTACCGGTAGCCGATGTTATGGCCTACCACCGAGAGATTCCTTCGAAGTCTTTCGGATTATGATTTAATTTAACTTATTTTTAATGTGCCGTCATCGATTAAATGAAATTAGTAAGATATCCATCTTTATTTAGAAGATAAACACTTATTTCACCACTTTTTCAAACAACCATTGTTTGAGTATTAAGGAACATTATTAAATTGTAGTCACCGACATAGCTGAGAGGATTAGCAAGCTGAAGTAGCAATGGGCTGATCACATATGCCGCAGGACCGACAATCGTTGGGGTATACGAGTCCTCGAGTGGAGACCGCCTCTCTGCAAACGTAGCATAGGACGCCCTTGGGCGAGATGGAGCGACGACATCAAAAAAGTGTCTGGTAGTAGCGGGCAGAGAACTGCTCAGGATCGAGCTTGATGGCGTGCCATGGAAGAGGCCTATTTCCAGCAGGGGACGAGCAGAGGCTGATGATGATGATGGTTATGATGATGATTAAATTGTAATTGAAATATCATCAAAGAAAATTGAGATTATGAAATTAGATTTGAAATTAGGGTGAAGTCGGGCTCTGATTGATGGTTATGACTACATTTTGGCATCCACAGAAACCGTTTCTGATTCATTTGTTTACATTATTGTGAGATAATTTTGGAACAAAGTATAGATGTCATTTCCAAGGGTGAATTCGAAAAGGAAAAATGTAGGTATAATGTCTGCCTTGCAAATTGGTTGGGTCGAGTATAGAAAACGGTTTGTTTTGGTTACAATATAAAAGTAATATTTTCTTTAATTTTGTATTTTCTTATAATACAGTTTCGTTTTTGCAATGTTTCCTTCCGTGCAACAAAGTAATTTGGTTACGGTAGAAAGAAGGTTACCAAAAATTCTTATAGCAGTGGGGTAATGCGTACTAAACACACAAATAGCAGTATTTCTTTTTATTTTGATCATTCAACAACATTGATTGCGTTATTTACGTTGTTGAGCAATTTTATTTACATATTATATGACGGTTCTCGGGTTCTCGGTGGTAGGCCATAACATCGGCTGCTGGCAGAAGTTACCACCCACCAGACAAAGTCTTGCCGCCAAGCGAAGTGTTCCGGCATGATGTCTGGTGAAGCCGTACGGAGGACGGGTCTGAGCAGTTGTGTTGCGATGTGTGCCGGGTACGATGCGTCAAATGTTGTTGTGCCGGGAGTTTAGTCGTGGAGGGTCTCCACATCAATCTCCCTCTGGCGCAGCTTCGTTGGTCGTGTTATCGGGTCTAACATTGCACCACCTCGCTCAACTGCCGTCTTCCTTCCTATTACTTCCTAAACTAGCGCGCTTTACCGTCAACGATTGCATTACTGCTTACCATCAGGCGGGATTGCAATCAGGCGCTAGTTTATAATTATTAAAAAAAAAAAACTACAAACATCTATCTTTTAGCGATAGACAGAACTATAAATTATACCTAATGTGGATTCATACCTTATATTGTTATACTCTGTGGCCTTTCCAAAGAAAAAGTAATGTCAAACTAATCGTCAGTTTCACTTCGATCGCGACCTTGCCTCGATTTTAAAAATAATAAACTTAATACAATACAGACTGTTTCCTGAAAATAAGTATGAGAAGGATGTTCCTAGATTTAAATGTAAAATCCATGGACGTTTTTCTAATAATGGATAATAATATAATGACAGTTATGTATGTTTCAATAGCTCTAGCGTTAGTGCTGATCTTACTACTGTTGTACTTATTTTATAGACTAGCGGGTAGAGTCTTGTTGTTAATATAAGAGTTCCTGAATTAAACTTCTTCGTTTTTCTTTTCCTTGGGATTTTTCTCGCGGTATCGTGTTTGTTTGTAGGGTTTGGCTTTGACGTAAGCGAGTTGTGTTATTGATATTAAAGTTGCCCGAAACATTTCACCGTCATACGTTTTCTCGATGATCGTTTCGTTGATAGAACGGTTCAAGTTTCGCCGATGGAAAGGCACCACAAAACATTTCATCGATAGAACCTTTCACCGAACGATTCACCGACACGACTGTTAGCTTATCCCAACGTTTACACATGGTATAAAATATTTATTCTACTTGTAGGTACATAATCTGCCTATAATGCCCACTGTTGGGACACAGGCCTCATGTTTTTGAGACAGAGTGGTTAGTAGATGTCACATGTTTACGAATATTTGATCCTACAGAACGAGGCGAGGTGTTCTTGCGATTTTTCCTTCGTTGTTTTGGGAAGAATGGTGATGAAATCAACTACTAAAACTAAAGTATATGTCTGTGTAAGTAACAACTTCCTACCTACAAAGTAAATACCTCAGTCATTATTACTGGACAACCAAGGCCTCATATAAACGGGCTTGCGGGCGGTGAATAGTGGGCAGCTCTCCGCCCGGTAAGGACCAGGCCCGAGTCGACGGCGCGTTGTGTTTCACGCGCGCCTCAAAGAGATGTCAGCAAATCGTGACAGGGTCCACGAAGAGCAATGCCTCCTGGGTCAGGGTTGCGGGTTGGTAAAAAAAGAAACCGTGATCCTGCTCTACCGGCAAGTAAAGGAACACGGGTGGGTTTTATTCAGTAAAAGTCTGACACGCCCTTTCGCTCCGCCCAGAGTGGGAGAGTTAGTCATTCCCAAAAAAAAGACCTCATATAAACCAATTAAAAAACTTAAAAACATCGGAGCTGCAACAAATCGCTGGAAAACTTGGATGAAGTCAGCTTCAAATGAAATCCCTAGCACTTCACTTTAACAACACCAGCCGATCAAAATTGTAAAAATCTTATCGTAAAAAGTTAATTGGAAATCAGTTCATTTAATGTCCTGAAAAATCGCTGTCCATTCTAAGGTTGCCTAGAAGAGATTGCATTAGGGATTAGACCAACCATATAGGTATATATTTTGTAGTGCTGAATGTATTTTTTAAGTTATGTGTTGTGTAAGTTTTTGGTGTACAATAAAATCATCATCCGAAGCTTGTTTTCAGCTTGGGAGTCTGGGGTCCGCTTTACCAGTTTAACTGCTGATTTAGGCTAAACTTCGATATTTTCCGTGAAGCAACTGCCGTCTGACCTCCACAATCCGAAGGCGATATCGAAGCATTGCAGTGAGACCAATTGTTGGACTTTTGAGGGCTCTAACAAATCGTAACGACTGTCATTAGATGTTCGAATGACAACCGGGACCAACGGCTTAACATGCTTTTCGAGGCACGACTAGACTAGTGCAAATATTCATATTCATACATACAAATATTTGCACTGTGCGGGGAACGAACCCGCGCCTCCTTGCGCAACGGCCGCGGTCCCTACCGCTACACCACGGGGGCTGTCATTGGTGTACATTAAAGTATATGAATAAATATATATATAAATAATTAAACTAATATTATAAATGCGAAAGTAACTCTGTCTGTCTGTCTGTTACGCTTTCCCGCTTAAACCTCTCAACTGATTTTGATGAAATTTTGCACAGACAATCTTTAGACCCTGAGAAAGGACATAGACTACCTTTTACTGAAAAAAAAAATGTTCCCGAGAAAAATCTAAAAAGCGCGATATAACCGAATTCCACGCGGGCGAAGCCGCGGGCGGAATGCTAGTCCATACTAATATTATAAATGCGAAAGTAACTCTGTCTGTCTGTCTGTCTGTCTGTTACGCTTTCCCGCTTAAACCTCTCAACTGATTTTGATGAAATTTGGCACAGACAATCTTTAGACCCTGAGAAAGAACATAGGCTACCTTTTATCCCGGAAAAAGTTGATGTTCCCGAGGGAAATCTAAAAAGCGCGATATAACCGAACTCCACGCGGGCGAAGCCGCGGGCGGAAAGCTAGTAAATAAATAAATGTCCTACCAATATTGTCAAACCCTTAACATTAATTAGAATGACAGGTCACTCCATACTCACTTAACCTGAGTTCTCACATTCTGATGGTCACAAAATCACACTGCTTTAGTATCTCCAAGTACAACAATAATTATCCACATCCTAATAAAAAACAGCTCCTCACTTTCAACTCTAGTCTATTGGCCCAACAAGGTACATGGATAAACGCAGCAGACGTGTGAATGGCGCTATCTCAAATGAATGTCTGTAGCAGCAGCGGCGTACTGAAATAAGTAAAATGCAACCTGCTCGCACCTTCTAACGTCTTGTAAGTATTTAAATCTTAGCGTTCGTATTTCATATGTAAGTGCGAGTGGAAATGGAAGGAGATTGCCTGCTATTTATTATCCGACTACGGCAGAGAAGATGGGTTATGTTATAATACATGTCTGGCACATTCGAGTACGCTTGTTCCCACTTCTGGGTTCGTGTCTAAAATGTATGTTTATGAGGCCTCCGATGCTGTTGCACCCAGTGCACATCGGTGTGCAATGGGTATGTTTGTGTAAGTGTTGCAATGATTGCTTTTACACTATTTCAAGGAGTGTGGTGTCCCTAGACAAGGTGTTTTTATATTCCATATTATTTTATTATGTTAAAACTTTTAGTCAGGTTAGGATATTTCATTTGTACCTATTTTAATAGTTTTTTTAGTATTAGAATCTTGTCTATTTAATAAATATTATGTATTATTGAATATTGGTGGTGGCCTAGTGGTTAAAACACCAGCTTCTAAAGTATGATTTCCAGGTCAAGCAAGTACCAATGTAACTTTTCTAAGTTATATGTACTTTCTAAGAATATCTTGGACACCAATTATTACAAGGTGAAGGAAAACATCTTGAGGAAACCTGGACTTTTAAGTCTGAAATCGCCAAACCGCATTGAGTAAGCGTGGTGATTACGCTTAATCTTTCTCTGTATGAGAGGACACCTGTGCCCAGCAGTGGGACCATAAAAAGGTTGATGATGATGATGATGATATAAAATATTACGCTATATAAAAAATACCATATTCTGTAGATACATATCTGAAATACCAGAGCCTCCACACACAAATCTGAAATTTTCAATGTGCCTGTACATGCGCTGAGCGCTTTTCTTTTAGGGAGTAACCTGAGTCGGTCAAAAGAGTCAATATTTTCATGCAATTGAAAAGAAATAGACATCATATGTAGAAAGCGCGCTTGCGCTCCTCTGGCAATGACATCCTGAATGCGTTTTCAGTGTGGTGGGACTCTCCCCTCTTACGTAGGTTGATGTGAGTGCAGACACACCAATTTAATACTAACATTAGGCTATTACTGACTAACTAACTGTATAATTTATCTAAAATATAATTTTTTGATTTTGAATTTGCCTCATTTCGGTTCGAACGACAGGCCTCGTTACCGCAAATTTAGCCTAAGTCCGCACGAGTGCTTCTTTAACGCGACATGTTTTTTATCGCGCACTAGATTTTCAACTTTCTGTTGGTTTTTGTATTGAAAATTCAACAAAGAGCGTCCCAGTGTGTTAATAAAATCCATTGTTAGATTCTCCAGGGAACAACACAAAATCCCCTATTTGGTTTTTTTTTTTTTTGGGATATGAAATCATCAAATGACCTCCCCCGCTCTGGGCGGAGGGTGTGTCAGACTTTTACTGACTAATAAACCCACCCGTGTTTCTTCACTTGCCTATGCGCCAGGGCCACGGTTTCTTTTTTCAACAACCCGCAAACCCTGACCTAGAAGGCATCGGTCTTCGTGGACCGCGACACGGTGTGCTGACATATCTTTTTGAGGCGCGTGGAACACAACGCGCCGACGACTCGGGCCTGGTCCGTACCGGAAGGCAAGCTGCCCACTGCTCACCGTCCGCAGGCCCGCGCCTATGGTGGCCCGGAGTTCGTCTACCGACCATGGCGTCTCCTGGGGGCTGCCCTAGGAGACGTGGACGAGGAACCGTCAGGGCGCTGGGATTCCCACTCCCTCACGCGCTCCGCCTCCTCCTTTGCTAGCATCATTGCTTCGCAGAAGGAGGTAACGGCCTGCTATGCACTCTCGAAACATAAAATCGCGCCAGAACAAAAATCGCCCGTGGGTTACGACAACAGTGTGGTGATACACAATCGGCTCAAACCGACTATGTGTCTATAATTATACGTAAATAGTACGTAATTACGACACGGTTGACGAAGTGGATGAGCGATCGACTACTGCGTTTCGTGTCGCGGGTTCGATTCCCGCACGGTTAAAAATATTTGTGTGGTACCTACAGGTACCGGTTCCGGGTCTGGCCGTTTATGCATGTGAGTTTATATGTTTGTAAAACGCACCTACGATACAGGAGAAATTTCTTGTATAGGACAAGTTATTTTATTTAAAAAAAAAAGAAATTGTGGTCGAGGTGCTTTCTCGGTGGTAGGCCATAACATCGGATGCCGACAGAAGTTACCACCCACCAGACAAAGCCTTGCCGCCAAGCGATTCGTCGTCTTCCGGCATGATGTCTGGTGAAGCCGTACGGAGGACGGGTCTGAGCAGTTGTGTTGCGATGTGTGGCGGGTACGATGCGCCAAATGTTGTTGTGTCGGGAGTTTGGTCGTGGAGAGTCTCCAGAAAAATCTCCCTCTAGCCCAGCATCGTTTGGTCATGTTGGTCTTAGGTTTAACATTGCATCACCTCGCTCAACTGCCGTCATCCTTCCTATTCCTAAGTTTTTTAAGTGAATAGGCTTAATAAACTAGTGAGCTTTACCATCAACAATTGCATCACTGCTTACCATCAGGCAGGATTGCAGTCAAGCACTAGTTTATAATTAGGTAAAAAAAAAAAAAACTTCCTTACAAAGAGGTCTGAACAAACTATTTATGTCGCATAAAAGCAGCAAAATATTCAATTTTCCTAACATCCTAGACGATAAAAGTATGTTAGTACATTAATCAATCGTTGGATAATCTTAGCTAAGACTCGCTACTACCAACGAAGCGGTATTTATCGGGCCGCGGATATTAAAGTGTCCGCGAAGAGGAATGTTTTTACAGGATTATGTGGGATATCCCAGTAAGGCCGCCATATATTATTTTATCAATTTGAGTGCCGTATTAAACCACTTTTCATTCCTCCTCGACTAATTAATACATACACTCGTAACTCATTCTTATACCGCTCCACTGACAATTATACACAATAATAGAGAATTTACAGACCTAGATATTTTTTTACATTTGCCACCGTGTGAGTAACCGACATAGCCCGAAGAATTGCAACACTAAAGTGGCAGTGGGCTGGACACATTGCCCGTAGGACCGATGCCCGATGGGGCCGACGGGTTCTCGATTGGCGACCACGCACCGGAAGACGTAGCGTGGGTAGGCCCCCAACAAGGTGGACCGACGTGAAGGTCGCGGGAAACTGCTGGGTGCGGGAAGCGCCAGACCAGTCGTCATGGAGAACCTTGGGGGAGGCCTATGTCCAGCAGTGGACGTCTTTCGTCTGAAATGATGATGATGATGACGGTGTGGTGCCGGGCTTAGAATAGTACCAACACATATCCTCCCGTGGGTGTCTTATGAAGCGACTAAGGAACTCTCACCAGGGAAGCGGGCAGCAGCGCTTCTCCTGTGGAATATCAAATCACTGCGATCTCCAACCCGCCAGCCAAGCTTGGGGATTATGGCAAACCCCCCCAATGATGCAAACGACACAGCCCAGGCCCCTAGTCCCCGGCAGCTCCGCTATTCCAGTCTACGGTAGCTGACTCGGTAACGGCGGAGCAAGGGGCGCGAAGAATATCCGGAGGAGATCCGGCTACCATCACCAACGACGACCTTTGGCCCTGGCAACATTTAACAAGCGCACACTACGGACCTATGAGAAGATTGTCGAACTGGAGGAAGAACTGAGCCGGTTGCGCTGGGACATTGTGGGGTTATCTGAAGTCCGAAGAGAGGGAGAAGACTCGATAATCCTGAAGGCTGGCAATATGCTCTATTTCTGGGAAGAGGACCAGCTGTCCCAGGTTGGAGAAAGCTAAAAATTAAAAATATCACCTAATTAAAACTTACATTTTTTACCAGTTTACGTCCTTTCAAACTAATAATGGCATATGTTTCAGTGAAGTCATGTTTTGATGCAAAATATTATGTACCTAAACATATATGTCTAACCCGTATTTCCTTATAAGAAGTTTTAAGCTATTGCATAGCTTCTATCACGGGCCTTGAGCGTGGAGACCCAATCCAGAAATTCCGTAACGAAAATAACCTAACACCCGCACTCCGACCGACACAGCGGTGCGGTGTAGAAAGCCGTGCATCGTCTAACCTCGTTTCAGTTCGGCAGTCTTCGGCACGGTGTGTTTGTGTGCGTGCGACTACATCTAACTAACGCGATAATAATTCTATTATTTTAACAATTATAAAACATTGTCGGCACCTATGGTCTATTGTATGAAACCAATCGTCTTTATAAGTTACTAGCGGCCGCCAGTGACTTCGTTCGCGTGGATTTAGTTATGCTCCGCTCCTTTTGGTCGCAGCGTGATGTTGTATAGTCTAAAGCCCTTCTGGATTAATAGGCTATCCAAAGCAAAAAGAATTTTTCTAATCGGACCCCTGGTTCCTGAGACTAGCGCGTTGAAACAAACTCTTCATCTTTATATATTAGTAAAGATTTATTGTTTGTATATGAATATTTGATGCCAAAATAAAATAAAGTAAATAAATAAATTATTTTAAACAAAAAGTAAATGCATGCAACCAGACGCCACCAACATCTGGCTAGCCTCCTCCCAACTACTTATCTTGGTGTCTTTATTATGTACACCATTTAGATTAGAGAACATAAATATTATAAAGATTTTACAAAGGGTGACACAATGGGCGGTTTCTGGATAAAATACTAAGGGGAAGGAGAAAGAAATAATGTGGGTAGTCTACAGTGTCCTATTTACTTAGATTATACAATAAATATGTTCGTTAAGTGTATCATATTAGTTTAAAAAGTATATATGACGAAGTCAGTGACGGCGGAGCGATAGGGTCCTCGCCATCTTGGTGTGGTGGTAATGCACGAAGTGTAAATATGTAGTCCATACAAATATGTAGTGTAGAGAAGTGCGGCACGAACAGCGGGGCGGCAGGGGGCAGCGAGCAGTGTACTTCTCGCGCTCGAATCTTGCGGGCAGCGAGCGGTGATCGAGCGTTAGGAATAAATTTGGATCAAAAAGATGTTGTCACCATTGTTCAGACATTTCTTTCGCGAATAAAAACAAATATCTCGTCGACACAATCGTGAACACAATACTATGCGGCTATAGCGCGATCTGCCCGCTAGTTTCGAGAACGGGTCTTCGATGCCCGCCCGGCTCCCGACCCGCTGCTTGCAAGATTCGAGGCAGCGGCCTAACGTTCAAAATAACGTCCGAGCGTTTGCCCCACTACTATGTTACTCAAATGAGCAACTTTTCTTAAAATGACTTCGACGATCCACGACATATACACCTAATCAATAAACATAATACAAGAGCAAATGAAATATAATGATATGTAGAGAGAGAGGAAGTGCTTTTTTATCTTCTTCATCTCAGCTTTAATCCCAGTCGCATCCGAAGCTTTTTTCAGCTTTAGAGTCTGGGGTCCGCGTTACCAGTCTAATTGCCGATTTAGGCTAAATTTCGATATTTTCCGTGAAGCGACTGCCGTCTGATCTCCACAACTCAAAGGCGATATCGAAGCATTGCAGTTAGACCAATTTTTAGACTTTTGAGGGCTCCAACAATCCGTAACGATTGCCATTAGATGTTCGTATTGCAACCAGGATCAACGGCTTAACGTGCTTTCCGAGGCACGACCAGACCAGTGCAAATATTCATATTCATGCATACAATTATATGCACTGCACGGGGATCGAAACTGTGCCTCCTTGCGCATGGCCACGATCGCTACCGCTACGCCACGGAGGCTTTTTTATCATAGTTTTAAATCAAATCAAATCAAATTGTTTATTTCAAATTAACCATTACTTGGTACTTTTGAATAGTCAATGTCGGTCAATCCAAGAAAAGTGAAGCTAAATTCCACGTTCCAAAGCGTAGATCTCTATGGAAAAAACGTGCAAGAATCTCCATGGAAACTTGGGTCCATGGTCTTTTAAAATCATGTGTGTCAAAAGTGGAAAGAGTTTGAGCACGCCTTACGGACACGAACAAGTGATTCCATAGCCGAACTCTTTAGTAAGACCGGGTGTCATACTTTTGGGTTTCTGACTACCCACAACGACTGTCAAAGATCTACGAATGTAAACCGGGACCAATGGCTTAACTTGCTTTGGAGATGTGTTTTTTTTTATAATTGTGAATTGCTTTGATTGCGGTCAAACCTAGTGTTTGACCGCAATCCCGCCTGATGGTAAGCAGTGATGCAATCGTTGATGGTAAAGCGCATTAAGAGCCTATTCACAAAAAAAAAAACTGAGTGAATATGAAAGAAGACGGCAGTTGAGCGAGGTGATGCAATGTTAAACCCAACAATACGACCAACGATGCTGCGCCAGAGGGAGATTGATCTGGGGACCTTCCAAGATCAAACTCCCTACACAACAACATTTGACGCATCGTACCCTGCACACATCGCAACACAACTACTCAGACCCGTCCTCTGGACGGCTTCACCAGACACCATGCTGGAACACGACGAATCTCTTGGCGGCAAGACTTTGTCTGGTGGGTGGTAACTTCTACCAGCAGCCGATGTTATGACCTACCACCGAGAATACACAAGTTCAGATAGACAAGCGACCATGGCTGCTATCGACTCACCTTGACGGCTCTTGGCGACGCTCATTTGATGGTTGCAGTTACCTATGTCGTGGACGCGTACCGGTCGTACGTATGAAACTGTGTGGCTATCATGACTTTTCATTACGAGACTCAATCGTCGATATCGACCGCGTTTGGCGCTCTCATTGGTTGAGAGTTCTTACAACCTTGAAGCGGGCCAATTGATGAGTCAAACGCGCTCGATATCGACGATCAAGTCTCGTAATGAAAACACGTGGTGTCCAACACTGTCCTAAATTTCGTTTGAAAAACTGGATAGGCTCTGCTTTACATGTTTGAAGAATTCATCGATATAGGTTAATAGCAATAGTTGTTGTAGAATAGTCATAAGGTATACCACAGAAATTGTGTCCCTATCCCCCTTTTAATCCATTCAAATTTTGTTTATTTAAGATCGCTCTAAACGATAAGACCGCCCATTGTATCAGTCTTTGTATCTATATTTATGTCTATAATGTAATTGGTGTTTTTACTTAAAACTATTCTATTCTATATTCATTTCGCCTTAATTTGTGTAAATATGATTAGACCGTTCAGAAAGGCACTTTTTACTTTGTGTTTAAGCGATTTTATTTTCTATTCCCTTGGCATAATGAAGGCATTAAAAACAAGTGTCATCAAAAAACCAACTATTTTCTGCTGCCACTATTTGTCATTCCACCAACGTAATAAAACTCAAAATTGGTTAACCGGAGAATAAAAAAGGTTTCCTTATACATCTAATGTATACTATATAAGGAAAATATTTTATATAAGGAAAGGTATTCGAATTGATATGTAGAATGTAATGCAATTACCTCTCTTGTCTCCTGGAGCGCGCGCGAGTGTTGGCGCGCGGTGTGGTGCACAGGTAGTTTAACACCTCACTACCTCGTGCAGGAGACGAAACGGACGGACCGGGCACGGGATTGTGCGAACGTGAGAGACAAGACACCGGGGTGGTTTTTAGTCAGTAGGAGTCTAACAGACCCCGTCGCCCACCCCAGGGCGGCGGAAATCCATGAAGATTTTCCACCCCGTAACAACAAAAAAAAAGTCAGTCAGGTTGCTCCTTGTAAAGTAAAATATTGATTTTCGGCTGCATTCGGTTAAACTAGAAACTGACCCGACATAATTGGAAAAGGGCAAATGGTGATTTAAAACTAAGAAGAGTATGTAGTTAAACAACTTCAGAAGAAAAAAATCTGCTCTTTTATTATTATTTATTCTCTCACCACTGTTTACATCAAAAGTTAAGAAGCCAAATGTTATAACAGACAGGCGGCTTGAGGCTCCCTTCGCCGTTCTATTTAGATAGCGTCCGTCAAATGTTCACTCCTCATAAGATTTACGGATGCTTTAGAGTTACAAATGTACTTATTATGTTTCAAAGCTATACTAGGTTCTATCAGCGGGGAATAAATAGAGCTTGAAATCCAAAATTAAAAACTTTTTCCGATGCAGGAATCGAAATCTACACGACCAATAGACCACTAGAGAACTATATATATATGTACTACCTGCCAGATGCATCATCATCTCAGCGTAATACCCGGTTGCATTCATGGCTTTCGTGTTGGGGCCCGGGGTCCGCTTTCCTAATACGCCTCCATTTCGCACGGTCTCTGACATCGCGTAGTGTGAGATTGTTGGCACGTATGTCATCTCTTCGTCAACAGTCGTGGTGGCCTAGTGGTTAAAACACCAGCCTCTCAAGTATGAGTGCACGGGTTCGATTCCAGGTCAGGCAAGTACCAATGTAACTTTTCTAAAGTTATACGTACTTTCTAAGTATATCTTGGATACCAATGACTGAAGGTGAAGGAAAACATCTTGAGAAAACCTGGACTTTAGGTCTAAAATCGCCAACCCGCATTGAGCAAGCGTGGTGATTACGCTTTATCTTTCTCTATATGAGAGGAGACCTGTGTCCAGCAGTGGGACAATACAAAGGTTGATGATGATGTCATCTCTAACAACGTCAAGCCAGCGCTTCTTTGGTCTACCCCGCTTATTTCGACCCGGCGGAGGCACCATTACAAGACATTTCTTATCCACGTAACATACGCCGATACTACCTGCCTGATTATTCTGTATAAATCTCACAGTCAAAAGTTAGGTTTTAGGGAGTTTTGGCGGGAAAGTTAAGCTGACTGTCACGCTTATTTTTCATTGGACTTTTTAAATTATTTATAGTGTTGTTTTTGTGTTTAAAGTACGAGATTTATGTGATAAAAGGTGCATTCGGTGAATAATTCATAAAGAACATTTAGATGTCGCAGCATAATGGCCTCATCATGACTTTGGCTTAAACCTCCGTCGTAGACGGTTCACGTGGCCGTCTTTTTCAGCATGAATAATTCGTTACGTGACATTGGCTAAATGCACAAACCATGCGAAGCCAAAAAAGAAAGAAAGAATGTTAGGTGGACCTAGCATTAGTTGGAATAACAGCTGACTTCATGGTCACACACTCACTCAGTATTATACAGCAGGTTACTCCCCTCCCAATTCCTGTTTATCCAAAACACGATTATTAAAACAAAATGATCATCATTCCTATTCGTGTGATTAAACAGTAGGTAAACGTTCTAAAAGCATTGCGTACATCGTTAGGCAGCTGTCACACTGCCAGCGAGATAGCAACTAGCTTCCGACGATTTTCTTGCTCAAGAAATGTATAAAAGACGTATGTCCCGCGCAAGTAATAAGCCTTATGATGCAAGTGCGGTAAGTTGATAACAACAAGCGATGCGGACGAGGGCTATAAGAAAAAAGCGCAGGTATGCTATATGATTTTTTATAACATATTTGTGAGAAAATATATAAAACTCGGACTCTCTTAAACGAACAAATCGATAACGCACAGGTGCGTAATGAAGTACAGTACAATTTTGAAATTGGTGAAATAAGAGACCCTTTACGAGGAAATTTGATATAAAAAAGATTAATTAATTATCTTCATAATTATATAGTTAGCTTAAGTGCCGACGTAATGCTCTCGAAATTCCTTTGAAAACACGACAAATATGTACCGACTGGCCAACAGGATTAGCTACCCACAACTGTCAAATTCTCCCAATGAACCTTAATACTTTAAAGATGACGTTTAAAATCGATTAAATAAATTTAGCATTAGCAGATTACCCTGTGTATATGGTCGTGGATGTACATTCCTACCCGAGCTACCGCCGACGTTTAAAAGTCGTAGCAGCCTCCGGGAACGGAGTTTTAATCGCCGGCGGTGGAACAAGAACCTTAACGCTTTGGACATTAGGAAGAAAAAAAAATACTCTTAATTACTTAAACTTTTTATGTTTAATGTTATAATGTCAAGTAATTAGTGCTTCGTATACCACCATTTAACATAAATATCTACGTTATACGTTATTTTTTGTTTATGCGAAACCAGACACACGTGTTCAGTATTTTTAAGTAAAGAATCTATCTACAAAATGTCATGGAAAACCACAAAGTTGAGCTTATTATCCTACTTGACTGTCCCAACAAAAATATAGTCAACGCGTCAGCTGTTGCGCGCGCGTGCACTGTGCTATGGTCTACCACAAGCTGCGTGGCGCGCTCGGTAACCATACTGCAACAATTTATAAATGTACCAACAAAAATACCCTGATTGTTCCAATAAAAATATGGTCCACGCAACCCTCGTCCGCCCGCGCCCATAGCGGCGCAGCGCGAGGGGGTTTCTGTCCAGCTATGCGCAGTATGCGCACGCGCCTAGTACCTACTATGATCTACCGTCAACACTGTGTTGTGCGCTTGGTAACCACACTGCAACAATTTCTAAATGTATTTGGGAAAAAATATAACATGGTGTGAAAATGATTGGAATCGATTACCAATCGATTCCAATCATTTCGAATCCAAAGATCGAAGTACCAATGTTCAACTGAATGGAGTAGAGTTGAACCCTGTCGAGTCAACGGTTTTTCTTGGATTAACTATTGACGCCAAGTTACAATGGGGTGGATGGAAAAATAAATAATAATAACAAAAAAATCTAAAACTTACGTTGAAGTGGATTTAAACTTCTTTTAAATATTATCTAGAGTAATAATCTATACTAATATATAAAGCTGAAGAGTTTGTTTGTATGTTTGTTTGTTTTGTTCGCGCTAATCTCGGGAAATACTGGTCCGATTTGAAAAATTCTTTTTGCGTTGGATAGCCCATTAATGCAGGAAGGCTTTAGGCTATATAACATTACGCTGCGACCAATAGGAGCGGAGCATAACAAAAATTTAAAATGTATGCTGTATATTTTGGGGTTAAAATAAAATATTTACGTAACTCTACGCGAACGAAGTCGCTGGCGCCAGCTAGTTATCAATATGCTTCAATAATATGCAATAGATGCTTCTAAAGCAATTAAAATTAACACACTGCCACGCACCCCGCAGCGCGTGAATGCGTGCCCTAACTTTGCAATCAGAAAATGCATCCACGCGCGTTCATTCCGATCACGCACCTACATACGCAGAAAACCGCGGCGAGACGTAAAGTACAGGGTAGAATACAACGTGTAACAAAAAGGGTATATACATACCAAGGGTATGGCATCTTTAGATGATATCAAACGATATCGGAAGGGTTTCAACTCAAAATAAAATACTCAAAAAATTGGTACAAAATTTTCGGTTTCGTCTGTTTCTTAAAATCAAATCATAACAAACGTGGCAGCACACTACATACGTTAATAACTAGTCGTTACCCGTCACGTTACTTGCCAAAATCCGACAAATATCTTCAATATCTCTATGCGACTATTATTATAGTAGCCTATCACAGGTGGTGTTTTTCCTCATAACTTCCTAACATAAAGAGATAGGATTAAAAAACCCTTCCAATATCGTTTGATATCATGTAAAGATGCCGTGCCTTTCTTATGTATAAACCCTTTATGTTACACGTTGTACATCACGCGGTTTCGCAGTGCCGTGCATGATTTTGGATGCCTTTGACGTGCTTGCTGTACTGAACTGTCACCACAGCGAACAGCTTTGAATGAATTAGAGCCGCCGTGAATGCATAAAACGCAACTATTTATTTATTTTATTTAGGACAACCAACAAATCATACACTAGTTACATTTATCATCATCATCCCAGCGTTAATCCCAGTCGCATCCGAAGCCTTTTTAGCTTTGGAGTCTGGGGTCCGCTTTACCAGTCCAACTGCTGATATGGCTAAACTTCGACATCCGTGAAGCGACTGCCGTCTGACCTCCACAACCCGAAGGCGACATCGAAGCATTGCAGTTAGACCAATTGTTGGACTTTTGAGGGCTCCAACAACCCGTAACGACTGCCACTACATGTTCGTATGGCAACCGGGACCAAAGGCTTAACGTGCTTTCCGAGGCACGACCAGACCAGTGCAAGTATTCATATTCATGCATACAAATACTTGCCCTGTGCGGGGATCGAACCCGCGCCACCTTGCGCAGCGGCCGCGTCCGCTACCGCTACGCCACGGATGCTGTCTAATTAAAAGTTACATTTATGTATTACAATAATATAAAATCCTATTTTGAGTGCAGACTTAATTACAGGATGCCACAGCATGTATCATTTTGTGGTCAGATTTTTATTTATTTATATAATACTAGCTTTCCGCCTGCGGCTTCGCCCGCGTGGAGTTCGGTTATATCGCGCTTTTTAGATTTCCCTCGGGAACATCAATTTTTTCCGGGATAAAAGGCAGCCTATGTTCTTTCTCCGAATCTAAAGATTGTCTGTGCCAAAATTCGTCAAAATCGGTTGAGAAGTTTAAGCGGGAAAGCGTTACAGACAGACAGACAGACAGAGTTACTTTCGCATTTATAATATTAGTATGGATTAAGAGAGAACAACAAGAATGCAATTTATCGACAGAACATAGAATAAAAGGACAAGGCTTAATCATTGTTAGGTGGTGAACGGTAAACTACGAACGTGATTACGTAAAAATCCCGCACAATGCTGCAGATCTACACTCCCGCAAGTATGTGTGTTGGTGCGTTGACACGAAACATGCAGCATGATACGTGACGGTATGATAATTTCTCGGTGGTAGGCCGTAACATCGGCTGCCGGCAGAAGTTACCACCCACCAGACAAAGTGTCGCCGCCAAGCGATTCGTTGTGTTCCGGCATGATGTCTGGTGAAGCCGTACGGAGGACGGGTCTGAGCAGTTGTGTTGCAATGTGTGGCGGGTACGATGCGCCAAATGTTGTTCTGTCGGGAGTTTGGTCATGGAGAGTCTCCAGATCAATCTCCCTCTAGCGCAGCTTCGTTTGGTCTTGTTGGTCTTGGGTTTAACATTGCACCA
The DNA here is from genome assembly GCA_017933935.1 of Sesamia nonagrioides. NCBI lineage: Eukaryota > Metazoa > Arthropoda > Insecta > Lepidoptera > Noctuidae > Sesamia > Sesamia nonagrioides. The sequence goes on from JADWQK010002064.1 coordinate 390,603, forward strand.
CCTCGCTAAACTGCCGTCATCCTTCCTATTCCTTAGTTTTTTAAGTGAATAGGCTTAATAAACTAGTGCGATTTACCATCAACGATTGCATCACTGCTTACCATCAGGCGGGATTGCAGTCAAGCACTAGTTTCTAATTATTAAAAAAAAAAATAATAATAATTGCCTGATGCTTTCTGATTCGTTTAACACATTCAGTATCATTGGCAAAGTTGGCACTTAGTAAGCTACCGCCGCACAGTTGTTGTATAGATGTGATCATTAAGTACGCCTGCACTCACTCACGTAGGCATTTCGATTCAATTCCCAGCAAAACTGACTTGGAATTAGTATGGAATTAAGTTCCTCTCAAGTCAGATTGCCTGAGGACGTGTACCCCTGGATTAGATTTTGTACCGCGTTTTAACGAAGCGGCTTAGAGTGTAAGCTGACAGAGGTGAAAACAGTTTGGTGCTACAATATCAGATGGTGTATTACGAGGAAATTTCATTATGAAAACCTAGGTGAAGTTATTGTCGAGTAAGCTGTAATTCCAAATGGGGCTTGACAATATTTTTTTTAATCTGAGCCCCACACGACGAATTTCTCCTGTATCCTGGGTACGTTTACAAACCTAAAAACCAACCATTAATTTAAAACATACTGAGTGGTGCTGACAATACGACAATAAATGAAAACACGAACAATGCTGGTTCATAGGAATAATCTTAAACCATAAAAAAAAACCTAGCATCAAAAATAAAAAAATGAAAATTTCAATCGCATAAAATTGCAAACGAAATAGAACATCCTTTAAATATATTGGTTCACTGACCTCCGATCGGCGACAGCGCGATCCTGTATCGACTGGCTTTTTTCGCGCCATTATTATTAAAGTTTTGTAGCGCAGGATGCGGCGGTCATAAGAGTTTCCTTATCAACATGTAGAAAATGTAAAAAATAAAAAATAATTTCCTGTGACTAAACTAATGGACATATTTATATGATTTTTTATAGGTAGACTGAGAATGTGTTGAAGTACACGACGTTTAATTTATTGTCGTATTGTCAGCACAACTCTGTAGTCAGCAACTAATTGAAGGCCATACAAATACATATTTGTTAAAAATGAGGTTTTAACCGAACCGATCGACTATGTCCCGTGTGGTACCGGGTAGAATAGTAGCAACCCATATCCTCCCGTGGGTGTCTAATGAAGCGATTAAGGGCACTCTCACCAGGGAAACGGACAGCAGCGCTTCTCCTGTGGAATATCAAATTACTGCGATCCCCAACCCCTCTGCCAAGCGTGGCGATTGTGGCAAATCCCCCCAATGTAATGAAAGCCTTGGGGAAAGCTTTGTCCAGCTGTGGACCTCTGTAGGCTGACATTCAAGAGACAATAAGTATATGTTTAACATTAATCATATATTAAAATTCATCACTTTTGTCAATGGAAATCCCATCGGGCATATGGCTTGATATATTAAAATCCTCACTTATTATAAACCCTGATATACAACAGCTACATTAACTACTACTTATTATTAATCGCTAGAACACATGTCTTAGCCCAAAGTGATTAAGCAGTGGAACACACACAGAGGCAAGGTGACACGAATATCCTGTGATGAAGAGCCGAGCTTTGAACTCGGCTGGAACTGCGCGAGCATGTAGAAGAAATTGCTTGTTTTTAATCGGTCATTTGAAAATTAGGAAAATTATTTACATACACTAGCGGCTGCCAGTGACTTCGTTCGCGTGGAGTTAATTATTCTGCTCTCCTATTGGCCGCCGCGTGATGTTATATAGCCTAAAGCCTTCCTGATGGAAGTTTTCCAACGCAAAAAGATTTTTTTCAAATCGGACTATTAGTTCCTGAGTAATCTCACACGCTAATGCACGTTCAAACAAACAAACAAACTCTTCAGTTTTATATATTACATGCTTTTTATTAGCTTCACTTGTTTGTTTGCTTGCTTGCTTGCTTGTTTGTTTGTCCGTCTCTAACTCTTGGAACTACGAGTGTCAAAATGTCCCACCGTTTTTCCAACTAAAAAGTTAAAAATAAGTATAGTTTAAAAAACTAAAAAAACATGCTTTTCATGAATATCAAAATAAAAAGTTAAAAATATTTTTTAAAAAAGCGTGAGGCGCTTAATATACAGTAGTTTTTTAAACTATATTTATTTTCAACTTTTTAGTTCGATATTCATAAAAAAAAAACGTACGAACGAACATATTGAAAACGGTGGGACATTTTACAGTAATGAGTCGCTCACTCGTAGTCCAAAGAGTTAGAGACGGACAGACAAACAAACAAACAAACGAGCAAGCAAGCAAACATACAAGTGAAGCTAATAAAAAGCATGTAAAAATGCCTGTCTGTGATCAAACCTACGACAAACAACTGAGTTGCGATAGTTAACACCATGCCATGTCTTACCATACTTAGACGTCGCGAGGGGAGTCAAACACCTCACCAGAAGAGGCCCACAGTGGCGGACCGGCATCAACCAGGGTTGCGAAAGCAGTGTTCATTCTCTCAACCCCCGGCGTAGGTGTGAGATGGAACACCGGCGGGGCTTTTAGTCAGTCAGTGTCTGACAGATCCCAAGGCGACGGACATCCACCCCGATGAAAGAAAATATTACCACCACGCAGCGTCCACCAGACACAACACCGATCTGCCATTCGATTCTGTAAAAATCTCAACGTGACGTCACGTCAAGTTAGCTAAAGCATTAGTATTGGAATAACAGCTCACTCCATTCTCACTTCACCCTAGTTATCACTTATGCACTAAATTCACAATCGGCGTAAAAAATGGTTGAACTGAACAAGCACACAACGCAGCACTTGGGTGCTTCTTTCATTTAGTACTTATTTTAAATATCAAATATCTCGGGGTAATCATCGATAAACATTTGAAATGGAAAATGCAAATTACCTCCCTAGTAACATGTGTTCGAAGATTAATTTATATATTTAAAAAGCTTAGGGGGGTCGCTGACTTTGGATGCCTCATTATGGTTTATCTGGCACTCGCTCAATCAGTTCTTGGATATTGCGTAACCTCATGGGGTGGAGCCCACAAAACCTTCATGCTTCGGCTGGAAAGGGCACAAAGAGCTGTGCTAAAGGTGCTCGCTAAGAAACCATTCCGCTATCCAACTGCTGATCTCTACGTGGAATGTAATGTGCTTAGGGTTAGAAAGATTTTCATTTTGCAGACTGTACAAAAACACAGCTTGATACCCTTCGACCGAAATGTATGTACCACAAGACGCCTTTCTGATAGAGTCTGTAAAGTTAAGCCCTGTAAAGCGATGGCAGCGAGGAGACACTTCACATTCGTCAGCTCTAAAATTTATAATAAAATAAACAGGATTTTGAACATTTATAGCTTAACGAGAATGGAGTTAAAGAGGAAGTTGCCCGAGTGGTTGAAAACCATTTCATATGACGAAAAAGAGAAGATTGTAGAAGTATAATCAGTTAAACTGTACACCCGTACATCCACACACTCACACCCCACACCATCATACCCCACACTACACCCTCACACACACACACACCACACTTACTTACACACACACACTCCCATACGCATATACATACAGCTTCTCACATACACTTTCATACACCCACATATACCCACACTTTCACTCTACATCTGTTCAAAATACACATCTGCATGCCATTATTTTTATTTTATATTATATATTATTTTTAAATCTTTAGTTTTTAATGTTCTTTATGTCTGGAACAAAAAAACATCTTAATGTTAAAACCGGCGTTGATAGCTGCGACACAGTTTTAACTTTTGCAGCTATCATCGTTTCTCCCTTCATCTATTCATATGTTTATGTTCCAAAAATAAACATTTTTATTTTATTTTATTTTATTTTATTATTTTATCATTCTATCTTTAATACATGCGTGTTTAGGTTGAATTTGGTTTGATGTCAGACTCGGTCGTAAAAAATATTATCTTTTTGTACTGCTTTGTAATAAGAACTTTATACACTGCACTTATGGCTGAATTTAAATTAATGTACAATTGTTTTGACTACTTTAGACTAATTATACTTGTCGCCATTTTTGATAAGAGTGTTGTTCGAAACTGTGTATCTAGTGTATAAGTGATCGATGGGTGACGATTATAGAATTGCATTGCTGATCGGAGTATCCCCTTTTCTATAAAGTATGAGTGAACTTTACACCCTGTTCCGCATACCACTATAAAGAATCCACCAACTATGTATATAGTAAACTCAAAGTTTCAATAACATCGTGCAACCAGAGTCGAAACAAGGTCAATAGGCAACCTTAGCCTATGGACCCTGTGGTCAGTGTAACTAATTTCTGAAATATAAAGCCTGCTACACACTCTCTCAAGTAATCGCCATGATACTAAGGCGGTTTCAAATAAATTGTTCAACGTATGCACATCTATTGAAAACTGGATGTTAAGGGGAGATCTGTGAAGTGTTCAGACTCCAATAAATATAAAAAAGGAAAATATTAATTATCTATGGCACAATATCTTTGTCTAAGTAAAGAAATGTCTTTGATTTGTCATTGCGGTCTACACTGATTATAGAGTACAAAGTGATTATTTTATCCACCGAGTTTTATTAAATTATATTATCAAAACCGTTCTCCAAACCCATCACTCATCACAGGTTATGGGCCCAGAATACGCTATAGCATATATTACGGCGAGAGCAAACATCCTGTAAGAGATTTTAGCTGCCTGTGTCATCCGTGTTAAGTTTATGAGACGCCACTGGACTCCATTTTTTTTTGTTGAATTCGCCGGTCGTCGTAAGAGTGGATGAAAATGGATCTCGCAACCGCAATCGATTTCTGGAGTAAAGTTAAATGGAAGTGCAACGTGGTGCACCTGGAAATTCCAGATGAGAGTTATGTTAAAGGCCAAAGGGCTATTTGAGATCGTGGATGATTCCATACCTACACCCGGCAAAGAAAAACGGGCGGAGTACCAAGATTGGATTTCAAAAGATAGTAAGGCGCAAGGTTGGATTGTTTTTCATATTGAACAAAGTATAATGACACATCTACTTACTGCCACTACGTCTGCTGAGATGTGGACGAAATTAAATAATATCTACGAAAAAAAGTCGTCAACGTCTTTGCACCTTGAGCAACAGAAGTTTTATTCGCTCAAATGCGATACTGATATTTCCTTGTTTTTCTGAAAAATAGAAGAGGTAAGAGCTAATATTCGCCAGTTAGGCGATGATATATCTGACAAGATGGTTATCACCAAGGTACTTATGTCGCTACCAGAAAAATATCGCCATTTTATTGCAGCTTGGGAATCTGTCCCTACAGAAAATCAAACTGTAGGAGAACTAATGGCAAGATTGTTGATTGAGGAAGAACGCAATATGTCAATTTCAACTCTTAGTGAAACCAAATCAGATACAGAGTGTATAGCACTGGCAACAAATACTAAGAAATATAACGAGATAAAGTGTTTTGGTTGTGGCAAGATGGGCCATTATAAAAAGGATTGCCGTGCTAAGTTACAATGTTTTTATTGTAAAAAATATGGTCATTCTATTAAAGTTTGCAGACTGCGGCTTAACAAAGAGAAAAGCAGAGATTTTAGTAAAAGTACTGAGTCAAACAAAATGAGCAATGCATTCACAACAATTATGAAGAACAGAGAAACTACTCAAGGCTGGTTGGTCGATACCGGTGCAAGTGAACATGTGTGTTTTCAGAGAAGCTTACTTAGTGATTTTGAAGAGTATGCCTCCTACCAGTCTGTAATAGTGGGTGATGGCAGAGAACTGCAGGTTATTGGTAAAGGAAAAGTTATCCTAAAAGCTTTTGATGGAGAGGAATGAATTGATACTATTTTGCATAATGTGTTGTATGTTCCCAAACTGACAGTTAATTTGTTTTCTGTGAGAAGTGTCCTATACAGAGGCTATAAAATGGAATTTGAAAAAGACAATTGTGAGATAAAGAATAAGGAGGGAAAAGTTGTGGCAACAGGGTACAGAGAGAAGAAATTGTTTGTCATGTGTTTCAGTTATGATTCAAATCCTATTGCTAATATAGCCATAGCAGTAGAAAGCCTACAGATCTGGCATGAGCGCCTAGGGCATCAAAACTTTCAGTAAGTCATACCACCGATGTCGTAAACGGAGCCTAAGCAAAAACGATCTTACGGAAACGAATTTCATGAAACCAGCTTTTGGTTGGAAAAAAATTATAAGAGGCTTGACGCATACATTGAGCGGGAGAGAAGAGCGCTGGCGACCAGAGTGAACTTGGTTAACTGCACATTCGCATGGTGCTCTAAAGATGTTATAATAATGGTTTTTAGAGCCTACTGCACTACAAGTGAAGCTTTTGGATTGATTATACGAAAAAGTCATACAGCGCCCTTCGTGTACATTTCAACGATGTTGCTGCTTCTCCGCAATTCCAGCTCATCCGCTATACTACCGAAAGCGCGCGTGGATTGCTTCCACGCCACTGTACGCAAGAGATGTGCGTCTTTGGTGCAGCGAATGTGGGGGAGCGTAAACAGCATACTGGTTTTGATTGCTCCATCATCTCCCACTGTTGTAAGCAACATGTGACAGACTGATAAGACTAACTAAACCTCATTAATTTATGTAAATTGTTGTTGTAATTGTGAATATTTTTTAATAATATTTGCATCAATGACAGTAATTTGTGGTTTGGGAGATTCTGACAATTTTTTGGATGCCTGGAAGTGATTGCATTAGCGATAAGTACCCATTGTAAGTTTTGTTGTGTTGAATGTATATTGTTTGATGTATGTTTTTGGTGTACAATAAAGAATATATAAATAAATAAATATTATATATCACTTTTTGATTTAAGTAAAATTGAGCAAATTATCATGCATTGAATGATAGTGTTGTGTATGTTGTTATGTTATTTTATTTATATTGCTAAGACCCTATGCGAGACAGCGCCAACGCTGTTTATTAGTGACAGCTAGTGTTGACCTGATAGTGTCAACCTGTGAAGTAACCGTTCCTAAATGTCTACGTTTACTAAACTGCTGATGGACAGCCTCCGTGGCGTAGCGGTAGCGCACGGTGCCGTGCCGTTGCGCAAGGAGGCGCGGGTTCGATCTCCACACAGCGCAATTTTTTGTATGCATGAATATGAATATTTGTACTGGTCTGGTCGTGCCTCGGAAAGCAAGTTAAGCCGTTGGTCCCGGTTGCCATACGAACATCTAGTGGCAGTCGTCACGGGTTGTTGGAGCCCTCAAAAGTCTAACAATTAGTCTAATTGCAATGCTTAGATATCGCCTTCGGGTTCTGGAGATCAGACGGCAGTCGCTTCACGGAAAATATTGAAGTTTAGCCAAAATCAGCAGTTAGACTGGTAAAGCGAACCCCAGACTCCAAAGCTGTAAAAGCTACGCATGCGACTGGGATTAACGCTGCGATGATCATGATGATTAAATTGCTGATGCAAAAAGTATACGGGGTCTAAAAATCAATCGCTGTTCCCGAGCTCCGAAAAAGGGACTAGTTGATCACTTACGCAGCATGTCTAACCTTCTGCTTTGTAGAAGTTCATCTCACAATTGTCTCTGGTGTTGGTTTGAAGTTTTATGCTGTTTATGATCCAACGAAAATAAACGTTCATTTCCGACTAACAACCTTTCTCCGTTCTTCTCTCTATCTGGTTTTATTTTATTTTTATTTCTTAAGAAAATTCACAGCTAAGACAGATGACAGTAAGTGAAAGAAGGCTAATTAAAAGTTTTCACTGACAATATTAGCACAAGAAACAGTAGACAGATATGCGAAAGCTAGGATAAGTAAGCCCTTGGAGATAGTTAAGAAAATACTGAACAGTTTAAGCGATTTCAAAGAAGTTATGACACAGTTTCTTTTTTTTTTAGTTTGGGAAAATTGAAGGAGAATAAATCAAGGTCTCTGACAAAATTGTGCGCATTGGGTAATATACATCGCCGGTATAAAACTAGCTTCCTTTATGAGAGTAGCTTCAATCAACGTGTAGGTTTCATTAACTTAAGTAACATCTTAGGCGGTCGATATTGACCACTTGTGTCACGGCTGAGATGTGCTTATTTTATTCCCAAAAGAGATTTTTTGACGGGAAGCTAAGATGAATGTCACCCGCATTTTTCATTGGACTTTTAAAATTATTTATAGTCTCGTTTACTAAATAAAAGCGTGTGATTTATGTAGTAAAAAGTGCATTCAGTAAATAATGCATAAAGAACATTGAAATATCGCAGCATAGTGGCCACATAATGGCTTTGCATCAGATCTCCTCTTAGTCGGCTCACGCGGCCGTTTTTTCAACTGTCATTGGCGATATCTGCCATTATTGTGAAGAATTTCTATAATTTGTTACACGTGTTATTGGTAAAATTGTGGTATCTAACCACAGAGGCCATTGAAGAGTTGAAGTAGTATTCACTCTAAAAGGATGAAAGAAAAAATTATTCCCCAAATTCTATCCTTGTTTTTCTGTGATTAGTGTTGCTACCAGTGTTTTATGTTTATACATATACAGGATAAAATTTTATCCGGTGCGCAAACTTTGTCAACTTATAGCTAAATAAGTTTTATGGATAAAAATATTATTACTTTGGTATGTTTTAGTACAAAAAAAAAATAGTTATTGATAACGAAAGATGTTTATTATGAAATCGATGTTATGGTCACCGCACGCGGTCCCATTCATGTTCGGCGGAGTGGGGACGGCGGGAACATTGCCCGCATGTTCACTACGCGGCCATATGCTAATACTACGATATTGATATGAATAATTGGTGTCTCTCATTTGCCGATTTTAGGGCGGACAAAAGCATGATTTTTTTATTTTAAACTATTAATGCAGATTTGTTCTGTTATTGATTCTGAGCCACCCATTTGTTTTTGCGCACTCGAAAAAAAGTTTCCCTGTATACAACGTTATTTTTACTTAATACGAAACCTGAATATAGTTTGTTTAGAATAAGCCACTGAATCGATTCCAATAATTCTTACACCATGTTATATTTTTCCCAAATACATTTAGAAATTGTTGCAGTGTGGTTACCGAGCGCACACAGTTGACGGTAGATCATAGTATTATTAGCACAGTGAGACAGGCCCCACCCCGCGTCGCGCCGCTTGAGGCGCGGGCAGGCGGGCGGTTTTTATATATATATATAAATTACAAACTAGCGCTTGACTGCAATCTCGCCTGATGGTAAGCAGTGATGCAATCGTTGATGGTAAAGCGCGCTAGTTCATTAAGCCTACTCACTCAAAAGAACTGAGTAAATAGGAAGGAAGACGGCAGTTGAGCGCGGTGATGCAATGTTAAACCCAACAACACGACCAACGATGCTGCGCCAGAGGGATATTGATCTGGAGCCCCCCACAACCAAACTCCCGACACAACAACATTTCGCGCATTGTACCCGGCACGTACATCGCAACACAACTGCTCAGACCCGTCCTCCGTACGGCTTCACCAGACATCATGCCGGAACACGATGAATCGCTTGGCGGCATGACTTTGTCTGGTGGGTGGTAACTTACGCCGGCGGCCATATTTTTGTTGGGACAACCAAGTAAGATAACAAGCATAACTTTGTGGATTTTCATGATATCTTTTTGAAATTTTGTACATAGATTCTTTACTTAAAAATACTGAACACACGTTTCGGGTTTCGCATTAACAAAAAATAACGTTTTATAAATATCATGCTTTGTAGACAGTCTCCGTGGCGTAGCGGTAGCAGACGCGGCCGCTGCGCAAGGTGGCGTGGGTTCGATCCCCGCACAGTGCAAGTATTTGTATGCATGAATATGAATATTTGTACTGGTCTGGTCGTGCCTCGGAAAGCACCTTAAGCCTTTGGTCCCGGTTGCCATACGAACATCTAGAGGCAGTCGTTACGGGTTGTTGGAGCCCTCAAAAAATCCAACAATTGGTCTTGCTGCAATGCTTCGATGTCGCCTTCGGGTTGTGGAGGTCAGACGGCAGTCGCTTCACGGAAAATGTCGAAGTTTAGCCATATCAGCAGTTGGACTGGTAAAAGCGGACCCCAGACTCCAAAGCTGAAAAAGGCTTTGGATGCGACTAGGATTAACGCTGGGATGATGATGATGCTGTGTATGAAGATTATAAATGTGCAATAAATCATTGATTTTTGATGACTCTTCATCAGTACATTTCAACAAACTAAACTAATATTTTTATTTTTTTTTAATATCTAATTATAAACTAGTCCTTGGCTGGTCCTGATGGTAACCAGTGATGCAATCGTTGATAGTAAAGCGCACTAGTCTATTAAGCCTATTCACTTAAAAAACTAAGGAATAGGAAGGATGACGGCAGTTGAGCGAGGTGATGCAATGTTAAACCCAAGACCAACACGACCAAACAATGCTGCGCTAGAGAGAGATTGATCTGGAGTCTCTCCACGACCAAACTCCCGACACAACAACATTTGGCGCATCGTAGCCGCCACACATCGCAACACAACTGCTCAGACCCGTCCTCCGTACGGCTTCATTTTCTACGTACAATATAAAAACGCATTGCTAGACTTAGGATGGCCTTTCGAATGGTACAGGTCTCAACAGTTTTGTCAACAAAGTGTCGACATCGAAATTTTTAGAAACCCGTTTCCGGGAATTACCGTAGGTACTTACTGATTGACCTCGAAGTTATGCGCTATTATTATTACGTCTAGAGGAATCTGGAATGTTCGATCAGCTGACGTATATATAGCGCCGCGATGCCGCCGCAGAGTCAGTCTGCATTCGACTAACGATACGAAAACAGCGACAGTTAAGAAGCGATCTTTGAGAATACCTACTGCGACAACTGTAATGAGAACTTTGAGTACTACGTGAAGTATCATCTGTAGTCTTATTTGTGTATTTACGACACGGACTTCGTGGACATAAGTGAAGACTTCGGTGCAACGTCAGCGACATTCTACTTGTCATTGCCTACAATCGACTGTACCTTCGTTGCCAATAAACTTCGCAACCCTTAACCGGCGTTTTAGTACCCCTAGCCCGTAACAATATATATACATTAATTTTAAATCAGCCTTAGGTGCAGTGTATTAAGTTCTTATTACAAAGCCATTATTTTTGCACTTGTTTAGTTCAACCATATTTTTACGCTGATTGATTTATTCATAGACAGTTTATGAAGACATGATTATAATATGGCTGAGATGTTTGTGAATATAAAATATTCACTAAACATCTCAGATCTTCCTACTTACTCTTTCACTGAAAAAATACGAAATTATTACTAACGAAAACTATTTCTTTCCTTATCATAATTTCCTATAATAATTCAGAGCTGGCACGCGTTTCGCCAATTTTTCGTTTAGCCCCCATGTCAGCCGAGAAACATGGCTGGGAGTTTATCAAATAGATGTACTATGTTGCTATAGGCTCCTAGGTAATTTATTACAAAATTTTATCAGAGTTTTAATATGGTTTGAAATAGTTATTTTATGATTCTTTCCTATTGTACGCGGGAATATAATTTACCGTCGGTGAACTCAACTGTCGCTTCTTCTTCTTCAGCCTATAGATGTCCACTGATAGACAAAGTCCTCCCCCAAGGCTTTCCGCGCCGACCGGTCTTGTGCTGCCCGCATCCATCGGCTTCCCGCGACATTCACCAGGTCATCGGTCCACTTTATTGGGGGCCTCCCTACGCTGCGTCTTCCAATACATGGCCGCCACTCCAGAACCTTACTGCCCCATCGGCCATCGGTTCTTTGAGCAATGTGCCCTGCCCACTGCCACTTAAGTTAAGCGACTCGCAGAGCTATGTCGGTGACTTTGGTTCTTCTGCGGATCTCCTCATTTCTGATTCGATCACGCAGAGAAACTCCAAGCATAGCTCTTTCCATTGCCCTTTGTGTGACTCTGAGGCTTCGTATGAGGCCCATTGTGAGCGACCACGTTTCAGTTCCGTAAGTCATCACATGGACCGATGACCTGGTGAAGGTCGCGGGAAGCCGATGGATGCGGGCAGCACAAGACCGGTCAGCGTGGAAAGCCTTGGGGGAGGCCTTTGTCCAGCAGTGGACATCTATAGGCTGAAGAAGAAGAAGAAGAAGTCATCACTGGCAACATACACTGGTCAAAGACTTTAGTCTTGAGGCACTATGGTATCTTGGACGACGAGGAGATATAGCGTAGCTTCGAACGCTGCCCAGCCGTGTTGGACAACTGTCACTAATAAAACATAATTACTTTAATAACGTCTCCGCACTTTTCAATGAACCGTTAATTTTTTATTCGTGGATTAAAATGACGTCTTAAAGTTTTTATATTCCTTAATTCTATCATAAATTTAAAATTATTCCTCCGCTATAGTTATCTGGCGTTAGAAAAGTCAGCCTTTAATAAGCTTTCTAACAAAGAAGATGTTATTAAATCCAGCTTTTTCATACAATAAGTGCAATATCTCGCTGTGTGGTGAGGTACTGCACTATATCTCACCGTGAATACTTATTTGAAGTGATTATGGAGTGTGCTATTTCTTATTAGCTTATTCCAACTAATGCTAAGGGATTGACAGCTCATATTAAGCTCACTTCAGCTAACCTTTCCAGTTAATTACATGCTATTTATTAGCTTCACTTGTATTGCTTGCTTGCTTGTTTGTTTGTCCGTCTCTAACTCTTTGAACTACGAGTGAACGGCCCATTACTGTAAAGTGTCCCACCGTTTTCAATACGTTTGTTCGTCCGTTTTTCTTTTTTTAAAGAATATCGAACTAAAAAGTTGAAAATAAATATAGTTTAAATAACTAAAAAAACATGCTTTTAAAAAATATCAAACTAAAAAGTAAAAATTAATTTTTAATAAAGCGTGAGGCACTTAATATACAAAAAATATGGCACAAAGCGCCTTACGCTTATTTTTAAATTATTTTTTACTTTTTAGTTTGATATTTTTTAAAAGCATGTTTTTTTTAGTTTTTTAAACTATATTTTTATGTTAATAATCAAGTCATACGATCCGGACGAAGCGTTTCGCCTCCTCCTTTATACCGCGTACATCGAGGGACTGGAACAATTTGCCAGCGGCGGTGTTTCCGTCGGACTACAATTTGAGTGTCTTCAAGGCTAGAGTGAATAGGCTCTTAATAAACTAGTGCGCTTTACCATCAATGATTGCGTCACTGCTTACCATCAGGCAGGATTGCGGTCAAGCGCTGGTTTATTATATGTAAAAAAAAAAAATCAAGTCATATAAACAAAATACAGCAAAAGTAGTCACTAATCTGCTGAAAATAAGTATAATAAAAACTTTTTTACAAAAAAACAACCGACTTCTAAAAACCACTACAAAGTGAAAAATAACTAATTTCGGAAGTCGGTGTCTTTGGTTTTTGTATAGGTATTAGTTTTTGAAACCGACTTCCGAAATTAGTTATTTTTCACTTTGTAGTGGTTTTTAGAAGTCGGTTGTTTTTTTGTAAAAAAGTTTTTATTTTATACTTTTTAGTTGTGAAAAGTAGGTACTACGTATTCAGTTACATCCGGTCAGACTGGAAGCTGACGCAAATATAGTTGGGAAATGACGTAATTTTGTTTACTTTAATTTTTACCCGTAATTGAAAGAAATCTCTCGACTGCCTATGGTCTTAATCATCAGATTTAGGTACTGCAGACCATTATTTTAACCCAATGGGTGCAAAGTTCTCATCAATATAAATGAATTAAAACCAAACACCAAGTAGCTACTGCAAACCGTTGAGGAGTTCCCGGAACTGGCCTTTGTCTTCATCATCAGTGCTCTTATGACAGTCACAACCCATCTAGGTGTAAAGTTCTTATCAATACAAATTAATCAAGCCCAAACACAAGGTAGCTGCTGTGAATTGTTGAGGAGTTCCTTCGACTGTCTTCCGGCTCCATCATCAGATCTACTCCAGACCTTTATCAAATTGTAGTGCTTTAAATACTTAATGAAAATACTAAGAAATGCACTAATCGCCCCTACGCTTTTTGAAAGATCCCCTTGATTTCTCTGATCTTCAATCATCAGACCCTGATGTCCTTATCATGGGACCACCTTGGGAATGTCTTCTTTCCAACAAAAAAAGAATTATCAAAATCGGTTCATAAACGACGAAGTTACGCGCGAACAAACATAAAAAAAAAAAAAAACATATATACGGTCGAATTGAGTAACCTCCTCCTTTTTGAAGTCGCTTAAAAAACACTTCAAAACTTCACAGAACAACATAACCTGTGTCAGCAAAAGATATTTGTCTCAAGTGGTTCGAGTCGTCCGCTGTGAATGTGTTACTATTTGTCTTTAGAAGAAAATGTACTCACATGTCGGTACTTGCTGTTACAGTGTGTTTATGTGGCACAGGTGCACAATGTTGGTTGATGTTTGTTTTATTTATTTATATTATAGGTGGCGCCATATTGGCGACATTAATTATTTTTTAACACCCTTGCTCGTAAAGCTGATGTAATCCCACCGGTTTTAAATATGTAAAGCGGGCCATAACAAACGCGTGTGTTATCAAAGCAAATAGTTAAGTTATAGTCCATACAAATTCCATAACAGCATTATTTGTCATTTCAAATAATTATGGAACTGATCGCCGCCGCGTGGCTCTAGCCAGTGAGCAGCGCGCTGTTCCATATTTGAAACGGCAAATAATAATACTAATGGCGGGAAAGCAACAGCGAGCATTCACAGATTGAGTTTATTTAAAATAACTGATGTCCTATTTGAAATAAACAAATTTGTATTTGTTTGTATTTAAATGAGTATTTGTAAAAAAAACAGTTTATTCGGTAATTTAAAAACTTGACTGCATGCTCTAGCATCTTTGCCAACATTTTCACGCAGCTACGGCAGAAAATAAACCTCGCGCCATTTTTCTTAAATTTTCTTTTCTTTGTACTTGTATTCTGAATATCTTTTTTTCTGTTTCCTCGCAAGTGTGTTAAAAATGTCGTACGATATACGTGCGTATTGGTTATAACATGCTCGGCTCAATTACACCCTCGCCTTCGGCTCGGGCTGAAATTCCGCCTCGCATGTTATAACCATCATTACGCACTAATATCGTAATGTACTATAACACACGAGTAAGGCTAGTGACCTTTAATCAGACAAATTATAGGAATATAAATTTATTTTTCTTCTTCTTCTTCAGCTTACGAAGGTCCACTGCTGGACAAAGGCCTCCCTCAAGGCTTTCATTGCATTGGGGGGGTTTGCCATATTCCCCACGCTTGGCAGGCGGATTGGGGATCGCAGTAATTTGTTATTCCACAGGAGAAGCTCTGCTGCCCGCTTCCCTGGTGAGAGTTCCCTGTATTTTTTTTTTTTTAATGATTATAAACTAGTGCTTGACTGCAATCCCGCCTGATGGTAAGCAGTAATGCAATCGTTGAGTGTAAAGCGCACTAGTTTATTAAGCCTATTCACTTAAAAAACTTAGGAATAGGAAGGATGACGGCAGTTGAGCGAGGTGATGCAATGTTCCCTTAGTCGCCTCTTACGATAGCCACGGGTGGATATGGGTTGGTATGTAGTTAGGTACTATTCTAAGCCCCGTATCACACGTGTTAAAATTATTCGTAAATTGTAAATTATTGCGTGCGCTCTGTAGTCAGTCATAGCAATTATAACTAAGTACATAAAATAAATTATGATTTGTAAATCATCACCTACAAGATTTTTATAAGGCTCTCTTTATTTATACTGTTGCACAAACAAATGTACAAAGGCAGACTTAATGCCTTAGGCATTCTCTACCTGTCAACTATGGGTGTTGAAGATATTAGACGGCAGGTGCTTTGATTGAAAAGAAAACAATGATTTAAAAAAAAACTCTTAACACTAGTTACACAAATAGGTATTTAAATAAGCTATATACATACTATTACCACAATATATACTTACTAGCATTCCGCTCGCGGCTACGCCCGCGCGGAGTTCGGTTATAAGACGCTTTTGAAATTTCTCTCGGGAATATCAAATTTTTCCGGGATAAATACTACCCTATTATTTTATCCGGACTTCTAGCTTTACGTATGCAAAATTTCAAAGCAATCACTTCAGTAGTTACGGCGTGAAAGCTGAACAAACAAACAAACAAACTCACTTTCCGATTTATAATATTAGTATGGATAATATAGCCAAAACTAAAAGGAACTTGAGAGAGAAGTGTTGAGATGACTCTACCCTAATTGTTTTACCCGTCGTACGGCTGGTTTCCACCCTTACGTTGTTAACACCACTACGATCCGGACGAAGCGTTTCGCCTCCTCCTTTATACCGCGTACATCGAGGGACTGGAATAGTTTGCCAGCGGCGGTGTTTCCGTCGGACTACAATTTGAGTGTCTTCAAGGCTAGAGTGAATAGGCTCTTAATAAACTAGTGCGCTTTACCATCAACGACTGCGTCGCTGCTTACCATCAGGCAGGATTGCGGTCAAGCGCTAGTTTATAATATAATAAAAAAAAAAAAAAATGTTTTGAATAATAACTCTGCAATTTCAGCTATAATGCAAACCAACTGGTGGCCGTTCGAATATCAAGAGGAAGCGCATTCCGCAGAAGAATGGACTGAAGCTAAAATGAAGAATTACCAAAGTCTCTTTCTTTCCTTCAATTTACCTACCCTTGGTCGTTCATCATCATCATCAACCTTTTATTGTCCCACTGCTGGGCACAAGTCTCCTCTCATACAGAGAAGGATTGAGCGTAATCACCACGCTTGCTCAATGCGGGTTGGCGATTTCAGACTTTACAAAGTTCAGGTTTCCTAAAGATGTTTTCCTTCACCTTCAGTCATTGGTGTCCAAGATATACTTAGAAAGTATATAACTTTAGAAAAGTTACATTGGTACTTGCCTGACCTGGAATCGAACCCGAGCACTCATACTTAAGAGGCTGGTCTTTTAACCACTAGGCCACCACGACATTTGATTCCCTCCCCTTGGTCGTTATTCGTTTTAAATTCATTGATGTGATGTTATACCTAATTTGTGTCCCTGGCATACCTTAAATACATTTTTAACACCCTTGCTCGTAAAGCTGATGTAATTCCACTGGTTTTAAATATGTAAAGCAGGCCATAACAAACGCGTGTTTTATCAAAGCAAATAGTTAAGTTATAGTCCATAACAGCATTATTTTCCATAACAGCATTATTTTCCATTTCAAGTAATTATGGAACTGATCGCCGCCGCACGGCTCGCGCTGCGCGCTGTTCCATATTTGAAATGGCAAATAATAATACTAATGGAGGGAAAGCAACAGTGTGCATTCACAGATTGAGTTTATTTAAAATGAACAAAATATAAAATACTTCTTTTTCTGTTTCCTCGCAAGTGTGTTAAAAAACGTCGTACGATATACGTGCGTATTGGTTATAACATGCTCGGCTCAATTACACCCTCGCCTTCGGCTCGGGCTGAAATTCCGCCTCGCATGTTATAACCATCATTACGCACTAATATCGTAATGTACTATTGCGCTACTATTCTATAAAATTCGTTGCTCCAAAAAAGCTGTAATATAACGTATATACTCACACTTATTTGCTGTGATTCCTGCAGGTCATAATAAGCATTCCATTACTGTTAGGCCTATATTTGCTCCATATGTTAGGCGATATTCTTCATCCACAATCAGCAATAATAATAATAAACGTTTAAACATTTATTTTTTCCACCACATAATTAAACATAATTTTGACACAAAATTAAGTATATATGATACAACGATGTAGTGGAAACTGGAGCCTGTACTAGGACAACCTGTGTTACAGGTCTCCAGGCTTCCTGACTACACGGTCGTGTCACAACTAATACAAACGTATACTAACAGATGACAGAGATTAAGGGATGAAAGAAAATTGACAAAAAAAATGCAAAAATGAAAACACAAAATAAATAATTATGTAATTTAAAAGATTATACAGCAAACGAGGGTATGTTCGTGTCGATGTTTGAGTGATAATGATAGAATGAAGTTTAACGGGAGCTGTATGGAGTGAACCATAAGCTTTCAGTTTTGTTTTTAAAAGAAAATTAATACTTGGCTGCAAACGCAATGTACAGAGATAATAATTCCGGAATAATAATTCCAACTTTTTAACTGCACCCTAATTGCGTACACTATCACTATCTATTGCGTTGCGTATTACTATCAATTGGTATTATTTTAAGGAAGTATATGGCTTCCCAGCGCCCTCACGCCACTGGCCGCCACAGGAGACGCCCTGGTCGGGAGACGACACCTAACTCCCAGCCACCGTAGGCGCTGGCCTGCGGGCGGTGAGCAGTGGGCAGCTCGCAGCCCGGTAAGGGCCGCCCGAGTCGACGGCGCGTCGTGTTTCACGCGCGCCTCAAAGAGATGTCAGCACATCGTGACGGGGTCCACGAAGACCGATGCCTCCTGGGTCAGGGTTGCGGGTTGGTTAAACAAGAAACCGTGGCCCTGGCCGTCGCACAGGCAAACGAAGAAACACGGGTGGGTTTAAGTCAGTAAAAGTCTGACACGCCATTCCGCTCCGCCCAGTATATGGCTAATACATTGCCTCGTAATTTTTCAGAAAATATGTCTGTTCAAAATAGTAAATAACACAAACGGGCTGTTTCCTGGTTTAAAAAAATATATTCTATTTAGTCCATCATTCAGATTATAGAAAAATATTGGCTAAGTATATTTTGTTTTATCAAATCTACCTTCCTATGGCAGCATTTGTATGTAATATCGATTCATTCAAAAAATAAATCACCCCACTTGAAAGGCGGTTCCACCAATTATCTTCTCAAAAAGACACAGAATTCAATTAAAGATACCAATAAATTAAGATCTAGACATAAATTAAATCGAGTCGGCTAACTTGGTAACTGAGTACGATATAGTCTCGATCACGCAGCGATCTCGCCACGATAATGCAAACTCTATGCTATACCTGATCTAATTACGTCTTGGCACGCAAACATGCTATTTCACTCATGTTAGTGGTCCTAGATTGTATTGTTATGTGTGATCTTAAAGCAGAGCGCATGTTTGTGTCTTGGTTAATGTTTGAGATGACTTTGAGTGCGTTTTCTTTTAGAACATTGGTTGAGTTTGGTCTAGGTTTGTGAGGTTATCTCATACTGCAATATGCTATCATCATCATCAACCTTTTATCGTCCCACTGCACGTAATCACCACGCTTGCTCAATGCGGGTTGGCGATTTCAGACTTGGAAAGTCCAGGTTTCCTCAAGATGTTTTCCTTCACCTTCGGTCATTGATATCCAAGATATACTTAGAAAGTACATATAACTTTAGAAAGGTTACATAGGTACTTGCCTGACCTGGAATCGAACCCGCACACTCATACTTATACACATAGAGGCTGGTGTTTTAACCACTAGGCTACCACGACTACAACAATATGCTATGCTAGGGAACAATACTGTAATCACAGTTACTTGGCTAATGGATTATATGACGAAGCTTTCCTTTATCCATATGCTCCTAATATTAAAATGGATAATTTTTAAATAATTTATAGATGTTTGTTACACATCCACGTAAAACTACTGCACGTTTTTGGATGAAATTTGGTACTTAGATAGATTATAAACAGGATTACCATCTAGGATACTTTTAATCCCGTGTTTTTATGGAATCGAAACTCTTGCGGATGAGACTGAGGGTGCTGCTGCTGATGAGGATGCTGGTAAGCAGATGGAAGACCAGGATGGTAATTAATATCAGTTCCATCAGTCTGTCGTAGGGTTTATTACACTCGTTACGTGATTAATATGACCATACGCACTATACAACTATATATTTGGTTTATACGAAACCCGAAACACGTGTCCAATATTTTTAAGTAAAGATATAATTAATAACCACCAAGTTATGAACTTGTTATCCTGCTTGGTTGTCCTACAAAATACATGGCCAAAGCTCCGCTCAGGTGGGCCAGCACGGTGCGTTGACCTCTGGCGTCAGCTGGTAATGCGCGCGCCATGTACTATGATCCATCGTAAGATCAGTGCGCGCGCTCGGTATCCACACTGCAACAATTTCAAATAAAACAAAATTATTTTTAACTTATTAGATTGATATTCTTTCAAAGCATGTTTTTTAGTTTTTTAAACTATATTTTTAAAAAACTAAAATATATAACATGCTTTTAGAGAATATCAATCTAAAAAGTTAAAAATAATTTTTAAATTAAATTTATGACAATAGTATATAAACAATACTAGTATAAATGAAAAAAAAAGCGTGAGGCGCTTTGTGCCATAATTTTTGTATATTAAGCGCCTCACACTTTTTCTCATTTATACTAGTATTGTTTATATACTATTGTTATAAATTAAATTTAAAAATTATTTAAAAAGAAAAAAATAACACGAACGCTTAAGTGGTGCTCATTTGTTTTTACCAAACTTTTCTTGATCTCCAACAAACAGAAAAGCAAGTGCTACAATTCGTAATGATGCGTTACCCGAGTCATTATCATCCCAGCATTAATCCCAGTCGTATCCGAAGCCTTTTCAGCTTTGGAGTCTGGGGTCCGCTTTACCAGTCCAACTGCTGATATGGCTAAGCTTCGACATTTTCCGTGAAGCGACTGCCGGATATAATATGATGCGTTACCCGAGTAACTAAATCAAAAACTAAATCTAAACTAAATACTTTGCCTATACAAATTAATACCGCTCGGCCAACGAGCGTATTGAAAACGGTGGAACATTTTACAGTACCTAATGAGCCTCTCACTCTTAGTCCAAAGATTTAGAGACGGAAAAACAAACAAACAAGCAAGCAAGCAAACAAGCAAGCAAATATACAAGTGAAGCTAATAGAAAAGTATGAAATGATTGGAATCAATTAAGTTGCTTATTCTGAACAAACTATATTCAGGTTGCGAAACCTGAATATAGTTTGAATAAACAAAAAATAACGTTGTAGGTACATCTTCTATTGTTCGAAAACCAGCTTAATTAATCCATTAGTAGAGGTCCTGTCTTCAGCCTGGATGGAGAAGTCCTAGGTTCGGGCACTCATTATTCTAAGGGCCAGAGAAGAGCTTGTACGGACGACATTAGGTCCCGAAATTGACAAGAATTCCCAATCAACCTTGAGCCATAATGTTTTAAAGATAAAGTTGAAAACCTAATAAATAAATCTGTCAGATTGTAGTAGCTTGATATGCTGTCGTCTGTTGTCTTGATTGTTCTAGCCAACCAGATCTTTCAATCGCTGAATGTTATTAGAAAAATAGTGTTGTACCTGGAGCGGCTTCTTCCAATGTTTTTACGCATATCTCCTCGAAATTCTTTATTTTATTTCAAGCTACAAGCTTTTAATTAACTTACAATGTATGAAAGTATGTTCTAGTGTTATCTTGGAACTGAATTTTGAGGCAGATAGATATCTTTGACCGATTGAGATGAAACTTTATATAGGTTACAAGTTTTTATATTATATAAATTGTATTGTGTATTTGTATGTCAAATGTGAATTGACGTTATATATAAACAGTAAACAAGTGTTAGGGTTAAAACGACTTTTTATGGTAGATATTTTTATTGTTTACTAGCGACCCGACCCGGCAGACCCGACAGAGAAATGTGTGAAACAGTAAAAATAAATAAAAAAAAATATATGAAGGCAAAAATTTCCTTAATAAAACCTTTTTTTTTTTTGTTAGTCGCCTCTTATTATCCCTACTATATCCCTACTATCCATATACTAATATTATAAATGCGAAAGTAACTCTGTCTGTCTGTCTGTTACGCTTTCCCGCTTAAACCTCTCAACCGCTTTTGATGAAATTTGGCACAGACAATCTTTAGACCCTGAGAAAGGACATAGGCTATGTTTTATCCCGGAAAAGTTTGATATTGTTGAGGGAAATCTAAAAAGAGCGATATAACCGAACTCTACGCGGGCAAAGCCGCGGGCGGAAAGCTAGTATTGTATAAATCCATACTAGTATTATGAATGTGAAAGTAACTCTGTCTGTCTGTCTGTTACGCTTTCACGTCTAAACCACTGAACTGATTTTATTGAAATTTGGAACAAAGATAAAGTTGACCTTGAAAAATAACATAGGATAGTTTTGATTCCGGAGTTTTGAAAAGCTCTCTTGGAAACGCTATATAACCGAACACCACGCGGGCGAGGCCGCGGACGGAAAGCTAGTTCTTAATAATTAAGGATAATTTTGATATTTTGACAATTCGTCCATACAGAAACTGTGTGATGTCCATATTTTGCCACGAAAAACAATTTTCTGTCGATTGAATCAACACTAAGTCAATGCTTTCAATAAAACAAATTCTATTCCTCAATCGTCCATAATCCTAAAGAGTAGTAATATTTCAAGGACAGTGTGGCAATAACACTAAAGGGTAATAAAACTAAAGTTATTAAATGCTTATCATAAATTCTGGTGAGCGTAATGGTGTATAATATGACTGGCATTACTCGTACTTCCAGCCATCTTGCAGGACGAAACTGTTTTAATATGAGGAAAAGGAAACACCAGTTGTGATGTATGACGCCGTATGAATTGTCTCTAAAAATAACACCGCAAGTGTTTGGAGTAAGAGGTTGTCTGCCGTTTAGTATTTAAAGAAAACATTGCACTATTTCACTCTCACTGTTAAATACCGAACACCGCGAAGGTATCCAGTACTATACTATATGCTAGTAGTTAAAACTTGACCTTTATTGGTATATAAGTGGGGTTAATCAAAATAAATGAACCACTGTATACTGTTCTATAGATGCGCTTATACGCTTTCTTAAAATTCCAAAGGACCCAACCAAATTGTTGTCATACAACGCTTGCGACTTCTATTTCGACGTCACCGCCATCTAGTTCCATTTTGTGTAAACTTTTCATAAATATACTCTATGATGTTAAACTTGATGAATGGCTTTGATCACGCATAATCATTAACATTCATTATCATCATTATTCGTTTATAGTCCACTGCTGGACAGATTTTCGTCAACTCTCGTCGTGCTGCTATCAGCTAATCTACGAAGATCGTCGCTCCACCTAGCTTGAGGATGTCCTATCATGGGCCAAGGCTGCGGTTCATTTGATGATTTCCCATTTAGAATAAAAAAAGTCGGATACTGACTTCTGCAGTGGCTTCCAGTTTAGCGGACGCAGCTGCATCTATGACCACAAGTACTATATAATCTTGAAACTCCAACGACAGTAATGTCAACAACTGCCAATCGATTCTGAAATTCTCTGAATATCGTGAGCTGGTGTCAATTCTAGATGGAATACCAACACACTCCATCCCCAATCTGCCTAAGTTTTCACCGTTAAATGGTAACAGAATCGTATGTATATATGTTCTAAGGATTCTTCAAAATCCACGAATGAGGCATCGCTTAAAGAGATCAGAAAGTTCGGCAAGAACTCATAAAAACTAAATGGTAAACTCGTCAAAGAAAATGAATTTAACTTCTGAGTATAAGCTGATCCTACGAAGGATGAATACTGAAGTATGGAGAATAATCTGGCGAATTACATTCTTATGACTCATCATGAAGTAAGATTGATGTTTTCCTTTTGGATTGTGTGTTTTCAGTGAGTTGAGTGCGTTTTGAGTGCCTTGGCATACTGTAAATATAGCCGGTCTATAAACATAATAAAAAGTATTTTAATTTAAGAAACAAGACTCATCATATATACAAACATATACATAAAAGGATATAGACAGGATAATAAGTACAGACAGTTAGACTGGTAAAGCGGATCCCAGACTCCAACGCTGAAAAGCTACGGATGTGACTGGGATTAACGCTGAGATGATGATGATGATGAATAAGTACAGACAAAAATGAACACTCACAAGGTAACAATATGTTTGATGTTCTGTTGGCGATTATTGCCAGGATGGTCCTAGGGCTAGAGACGCGCACCGCTTGCGCATCGTCCGTTGAAAGCAGTCGCACATGCCCGAGACGCTGCAGTTACGGTGCAACCCCAACACCGCCCAGAACGCGTAATTGAACTGGACACGGAGGGCGCTGTGTGCCATACTGGTATACTTAAGTAAGTGGCAGCTTAAGTATAATACTGTCATTTCTGGGACACAGACATATTCGTTGGAAGGGAAAGTGGAATGTAGTTCTATAAATGAATATATACTTATGACATACATTATGACTGATGATGATCATAGAGTTATCGTGTCTAGGGCAACTGGATTTCATCATCATCCTAGTTTTCTCCCAACTATGCTGGGGTAGGCTACCAGTCCAACCGGATGCAGCTGAATACCAGTACTTGACATGGCGCGAACGCGAAGTTTTGCCTCCAGGGCATGCCGGTTTCCTCGCGATGTTTTTCTTCGCCGTTTTGAAAGGAGTGGTGATGAAATAATTTACACAAAATAAAGCGCCAGACGGAGTTCGAACATAGGTTCGATCGTAGCATCTACGACTTATAAATCTAGGCCGATACTACTAGGCTACTGCTGCTTTCAACGACTTATATGTAATTAGTAATGTAATCAACAAGGCACAGTTATGAAAATGTATCGTCATCAACCTTTTTAGCGTCCCACTGCTGGGCACAGGTCTCCTCTCAAACAAAGAAGGATTGAGCGTAAACACCACGGTTACTCAATGTGGGTGAAAGTTTATGGTTTAATAAAATGAACACAATATATTACTAACTCATATCAAGCATCATGCAGTTGTAAGAGACCTACAGTAATGCTATACGGATAATTTGAATTTGTAATCAATTTGGTTGACTACAAATTCACACACACATACATATTTAACTAACTAAAAATTAACCTTTGCCCGACAAAAATGTAAAGAAATTTTTATATTGGGTTCTTTTTATTCACAATCGGGGGTCAGGAGACATCGGGGTCTTTGAGAAAACTTTGAAAAGATACATACATATATCTCTTGGGATGGCAGTGAATTAGCCTGTCAAGTCACTTAAGAGACATCTAACTTTTCACTTTCCATTTATTTCATTCAACATAAAACTTGATACTTGATCCAATAAAAACTAAGGACCCATCCTCGAGACTTTATAGCATTCAAATAGGTGCAGAATTGTGCCTCTAATTCGAAGTTCAAAAGCTATAAAGTCAAGCTTTCGAACATTTGGAGGAAGCATCAAACATCTTCAGGTCAGCTGATTTAAGTGCCGAACTGTCCCGAGAAGTTCCGAACAGTTCCGAAAGTTGTCAAAATGGCGGACTTGCGTCACAAATGAGCGCTGTCGTTTGGGATTCAGCGAAACGATATCTAGGGAGTTAATTAATGTGGGCCGGACGTGCCTCGCTTTTGTTTGTTTTTGCAGGTGTTTAATGTTCTGGAGGAAAGTTTGGAATGATAATGGAGTATTTTTGCCCGACTACACCAGAGAAAGGGTTATATATCTCACCAGCTATTACTCAAAATTATTTTGGGCTGGATTATAGATGTTAAAATAGATTGATGCAGTCTAATTGATATACAGAATCGTTTTTTTAAACCGATTTCAGTAAATGAGCTATCCTTGGATTTCTCTTGGCCTAAAAAGTGCCCTCAAAATGGGATTTCTTGTGGTTCTACAGGCATGCGCTATGTTAGGTTTACGGGAAGTTAATTTTTTTTTATTACTAGGGATTATAATAGCATCTTCGTATCGGTAACATGTAATAGTTTCCGAAATTACCAGAAGCCCTAACCTGCTATTACACTATTGTAATAGCAGGTTAGGGCTTCTGGTAATTTGGGTGACACTATTGTCAGAATGGTCGTCCAGTGATCTCATAATGATCGATTTGACAAGTTTCGTAATCTACTAACAAAATGGCGTCATTATTTCGATCCTGTGGTCAATCAAGTGATGAATATGGGTGGTTAATATGGAGTGGAGGGCCACCTCTACTCCATATTAATAAATGTTCAAATTAAGTAGAAGTTTTTATAAAATATTGGCAGTACGGCAATGTCATTCTATCACCATTCCATTACGAGACGACTACCCGAATTGATTGATCATTAAGAATTTAGCAGATTACGAACTTTTTCTTCTTCTTCTTCTTCAGCCTATAGAGGTCCACTGCTGGACAAAGACCTCCCTAAAGGCTTTCCACGATGACCGGTCTTGTGCTGCCCGCATCCATCGGCTTCCCGCGACCTTCACCAGGTCAACAGTCTACCTTGTTGGGGGCCTCCCTAAGCTAGCTGCGCCTTCGAATGAACGAATACTTCGACGAACTTTTTAGCACAATGTAATGACATTAAAAATGGTGACTAGGACCCCAGTTGTCATAGATAACATACATATATACGTATATAATCAGCCTATTATGACCCCAATTCTGGGACACAGGCCTCCACTCGGTGAGAAACAGTGGGCCACGTGATGACATGCGTCATAGTAATTATAATCTAGCAACATTATTAATGAATTATAAATATCGAACTGTGTCATGTTATGTGATCTTTCTGTACTATTCACAATAGATACTTTTCCCTTTATTTTGTGCTCGCTTCAACGTATGATACATTTCATATTACCTGTTACTTAAATATTAATTTATTAAATAATGTCCTACAAATACAAACCTTTGTAATTTGAAAAGTAGAACATACTTTTATTCAAATATGAGGGTAGTCTCAAGTGTTTATGTTATGATAACACACAAACGGTAATGGATTAAATTTAACAATTGCACCCATCCCGTGATTATTTGAATTACACATTTTGCTAAGGAGTGTAACGGACATCGTGTAAAGCCTTGGGGGAGACCAGCAGTAGACCTCCATAGGCTGAAGAAGAAATATATAAACCATCCATTTGGGTGTAGTTGAAATCCATTATTAATTGAAAACTACTATAATACCAAGTATTGGCTACCCTTTTCTCCTTTATGTATGTTGGAGTAGTCCTCCAGTCTTGTTGTTTTCGGCTTTAACACGAACATGACTGAATATCTGACCTCCAAAACCAGTTACTGTGTAATACTCTTTAGTAAATCAACATGATTATCCAACAGTAATCAGTAATTTGTATCCTCTAACCGCCGCCCCTCGCCACTTGTCACGGCGTGCCGACAATAATTTGCGCAAATCACGTAATTAATTAGATGAACATTCAATCAGTTGTGTGCAAATACTCGTCGGAAAAATACTATTGCAAATATGAAATATATTTATGAGCAATAAACGTTGTTTTCTCTCTTTCTTAGCAATGCGAGTAAATTAAGTTTGGCAATTCTTCGGACTGTGTCGGGTGCCATTTTTGTTAAGGACAGGAAATGATTAAAAGACCTCTCCCGCTCTGGGCAGAGTGGAAGGATGTGTCAGACTTTTACTGACTACAACCCACCCGTATTCCTTCACTTGCTTGTGCGCCAAGGTCTAAGATTTCTCTTTCGAACAACCCGCGGCCCTGGCAGGCATCGGTCTCCGTTAACCTCATCACCATGTGCTGACATCGCTTTGGAGCAGACATTGGATGCCTTTCGATTTGTGTGCCTTAGTTGTACCGCGTATATCTTCATTTCTATGATATAAGGAAACTCCAAGCGATTACCATAGTCAGCCTACATGTTTCCACAGCTGGTATAAAGGCCTCGTCTATTTGTAAAAGAGTGCACCGTATCCACTACCTGGGTCTAGACTAGATTGGTGGGTGTCACATACCTTGAGTGGACAGATCGTGGCATATGCCAGAAAAATCGAAGTTCAAAGTATGAAATAGAAAGTAGGATTCAGGCAAACTCTCTTCGAGTGGATGTGGGCGGTAATCTACTGGGCCTAGTATAGGTTACTAGACAAACGTCACATGTCTTCGTAAAAATGACACACGAAAGGACACACTAAAATATACATACACCAGAAGGTCAACTAAACATTAAATAGAAAGTGTAAAGACAGATGTAAGAAAATACAGGTATGTGGTGGCCTAGTGGTTAGAACACCAGCCTCTCAAGTATGAGTGTGTAGGTTTGATTCCAGGTCAGGCAAGTACCAATGTAAATTTTCTAAGTTATATGTACTTTCTGAGTGTATCTTGGATTTGACTGATTAAAAGGTGAGGGAAAACATCTTGAGGAAAAATCCTGGACTTTAAGTCTGAAATCGCCAACCCGCATTGAACAAGCGTGGTGATTACTCTCAATCCTTCTCTATATGTGAGGAGACTTGTGCCCAGCAGTCATCATCATAATCATCATCCCAGCGTTAATCCCAGTCGCATCCAAAGCCTTTTCAGCTTTGGAGACTGGGGTCCGCTTTACCAGTCCAACTGCTGATATGGCTAAACTTCGACATTTTCCGTGAAGCGACTGCCGTCTGACCTCCGCAACCCGAAGGCGACGTCGAAGCATTGCAGTTAGACCAATTGTTGGACTTTTGTGCCCAGAAGTGGGACGATAAAAAGGTTGATGATGATGATGATGTGTACCTCGTGGCTTGCACCAAAAAGGCCCAGTTCAGCAAAAATTCCACACACTGAACCCCCGAATTTTTGATTCCAGGACATACCGAGTTCCTTTAGTTTCCAGTTGGCAGCGTTCTTTACAAACACACCCTCGGTAGTTTCCACAACCCACAAGGCAGTCAAACACCGATATAATTTGAATGAGTTATCTCTATCACCAAAAAGTATACAATTTGAGAAGGCTCCCAAAATTCTCCGTATGGAGGACGGGTCGGAGTAGTTGTGTTGCGATGTGTGCCGGGTTCGATGCACCAAATGTTGTTGTGTCGGGAGTGGAAGGTCTCCAGATCAATCTCCCTCTGGCGCATTGCATCTCTGCTTACCATCAGGCGGGATTGCGATCAAACATTAAGCATCCGACTGTAACTATGAGGAATTTAATATTCAGTTTAATGATGATCGTCAGTTGTTCACGATCATAGTTCTTGAATTTGGGTGATATTGCTAAGTAGTGAGATATGATAATTATAATTATTGCTATAATATTTCATACCAGCTTTCTAGCTACTTCGCTCACGTGGGTGTCAAAAATCAATACAACGTGGCAGTACCGGCTGTCTCTTGGGTACATTACCAGTCGACAGCGGTTTGGAAGAATTGCTAAACAAAATTTTTAGAATTCTTAAACAACGCCATATATTTAGAACATCCCAATTCGAATTGAATTCGGAATTTGAATTCAGATTCAGTACCCTAATTACGAAACACAATGAATCTCAAACTAAATCATTTGGAAGGAGATAGCGATATCCACTGATTTATTTGTTAAAAAAAAAAGTCTATTGAACAACGTAAGTAATGCAATGAATGTTGCTAACCGTCGAAATGAGAGTCATTGCTACTAGTAATGTGTAACGAAGTTAATCAGCAAATTTTATCACATTCACTACACGTAAACAACCATTTATCTAATACAGTACCAAACTACTAAACTGCTCTAGAAGCACTGAACACTATGCTTGTGCTTAAAGTCAAGCATCGCTCAGTTTTCGAGAAGCAAGTCAAATAGTGCGCTATTGAAACAAGCCAGTTGTATGTGTTATAATATGATAGATAACTTTCACGTTACATAATTCATTCACCGTATTAATAAATAAATAAATATATACGGACAAATCACACAAATTGAGCTAGCCCCAAAGAAAGTTCGAGACTTGTGTTATGGGATACTAACTCAACGATACAATATATATAATAGATAACATCCAAGACCCAGGCCAATCAGGAAAAGATCGTTTTCCATCATGACCTGGCCGGGGATCGAACCCGGGGCCTCCACGTCGCAGGCAGGCGTGTTGACCGCTGCGCCACGGAGGATGACAGACTGCACATGTATTCAATACAATACTTTATTAACATAAAAACTTAAAATACTATAAATATCCATGGGCGTACCCGGAGGGGGGGGGGGGGCACTCCCCCACTTGCTCCCCTCACGCAAAACATGTATGAACTCCCCTAATAGTAGGTAATTAGTAAATCAAAGTATAAACGGGAACTTATACAGGATGATTTGCATCTGTTTGCACTACACACTTCAAATACCTAATGTTTCACGTAGATTTGCTTGTGTACTTAGTGTGTAAAATAGCCGGAGATGATTCGACCATAAAAATCTGACTTGCCCCTCTCATCCTAGCCCTGACTTGCGCCTCCCCCAAGGCTGGGTACGCGTATATATATGACATAATTAACTACTGGAAATGGCTGACCACAGTCTATCTACAGTATTTACCTCTCCTTCTTCTTATTCAGTCCTTTCAAAGGTTCTCTTTATAAGATCGCTCTTAGCGATAAGAACGTCCTTTTTATCACCCTTTATAAAATTTCTATATTGATGCACACAATAAGGAGTATTCTATTCTATTCTTCTTATCCAATATAATATCTGAAGTCGGCACAGCATGTCTTCTTCCTTCATACTTCATTATTATACGTCATCTCTGTATTTACCTCCATATGGATATAATGCCCCCATAATAGCCATACGATTGTCTAGTTGTCTATCCATCCAAATACGGACAATCAACCGTTTGTTTGATCTTTCCCATGTGCTTATAGCCTTCCATGTTTGCACTCAAAGTTCTTCGGCATTTTCCTCTATACTCCGGATAACGTGGCCATACCATAACAACCGGTTTTCTATGCCGTTTCCGCATCTTTCAGCAATAACTAAAAGGTTACAAAAACACAGACAGACGGTCATAGCAATTTCCTTGGACGAATTCCATGCCATTTCACAAATAGGTATACTCAGTGCGAATCACTCTAAGACTGTAAAACCACCAAAAACTAGTAACACAAGCCAATTCAGTTTTTCTACACGTTAAAAAACGTTTACGAGCAGCCATAATATTAACGTTGCGATTCAATCAAGGAATTAGTAAAGAAACATACACGAAAATCAACTCTGTATCTAAGAAAATAAACACTGGTTTAGTTTGATGAAGAGAGATTCAGCTACATAAGCGATTATTCAATGCCCACCGAAGATTGGCGTCATAAACCAGAGCACATCTTAGTAAGTATCGGTCATCAGTCGACGAGGTATGGCCATAGAACGGGAGCAAAATATGGTGAATAGCTGGATTAGTAAATCAAAATCAAAATATTTTCTCTTCGAGTCGCTAAAATTAAGTGGCAGTTGGCGTGGCACATTTTTCGTAAAACCGATTGCCGATGGGGCAGTGTGGTTCTGGTTTGGCGGCCACGTACTGTAAGATGCAGCGTAGGGAGGCCCCCAAAAAGGTGGACCGATAACCTGGTGACGGCCGCGAGAAGCCGGTGGATGCAGGCAGCACAAGACTGGTCATTGTGGAAAGCCTTGGGGGAGGCCTTTATCTTCTAGCCTCTATAGGCTGTAGAAAAAGAAGAAGAAACGTCACCCTATATAACACATATCTATGGAAAAAAGCCGCCAAAATCTCTCTCTATCTCTAATGGAAAAATTGTATTTTACAATGAACTCTCGCTACGGACATTCACAGTCTGATCCGAGTCTCAATCTGTCAAAAAAATTGTAATTTCCTTACATTTTGACAAGTTTCAGACATTTGTTTGGTGTCGACATGAGACTACAACTAGATCTTGAACGAGAATTGGCCTTCTGGACCAGGGCCGGATGCGAGAGATCGTCGCCGCTAAGACATTAAACCTCTCACTTTCTAGCTTCACAAACCTAACACACACGACATAAACTTCTGCCTACAAAGTTTCCATCATAAAATTGATCCGCCCCCGAATAAAGACCAACGTTCAAACACTATGCCACATAATTGTTAGCTACAGAAGTTCAACTCTGTGCCACGAGTGAAAACAAACATAGACACGTCATCAAGTCAGCCAACCGCAGTCCACTGGTCTGCGTTGTTGGTCTATAGACACCTATGTATGGCGATCTCAAACTCATCATTCAGCCTAGCCTTTATTAATTATGTTATAGTCAGAGAGAGACAAAGAGTAGAGGTGTAATAATATTGTATATGATGTATTCTCGGTGGTAGGCCATAACATCGGCTGCCGGCAGAAGTTACCACCCACCAGACAAAGTCTTGCCGCCAAGCGATTCGTCGTGTTCCGACATGATGTCTGGTGAAGCCGTGCGGAGGACGAGTCTGAGCAGCTGTGTTGTGACCAAATGTTGTTATGTCGGGAGTTTGGTCGAGGAGGGTCGCAGATCAATCTCCCTCTGGGGCAGCATCGTTGGTCGTGTTGTTGGGTTTAACATTGCATCACCTCGCTCAACTGCCGTCTTCCTTCCTATTCACTAAGTTTTTTAAGTGAATAGGCTTAATTAACTATCGCGTTTTATCATCAACGATTTCACCATTGCTTACCATCAGTCGGGATTGCGGTCAAGCACTAGTTTATAATTATTTAAAAAATAAAGAAAATCTTGGTACTGCGCAGCGAAGTGCATACTTCAGGGCTGCTATAAAATTTGCATCGAGCTGACTGTAGCTGACCTTCTGTACGTATCTGTATTGTGCCTAGACGTTCACCATCCCAGAAAACTATTATACGAAACGAGTAAATCACTACTTTTATTCCTACGACACTCATATTGTTTTATGGAGCACGCAATCTGGTGTAATGGATAGTGTTGGGGTCTCGATTCAGTCGATTATCGAGTACCTACACGATTTATCGGGGCGAGGCGATTAGTGACGGGTAATCGTTATGGATTACCGGGAGATTGGATAGTGGTGTTTAATGAAATTAACGGGAGATGGATGGGGGTTTTGTTTAAAGTATGTATTGTGATAATGGATACAGTTTTTGGGGAAACGAGATATCCATGTCCCGCGGGTTGTTAGGAAGAGATACCATGGCCTGGCATGGCGGTCATGGCAACTTTAAAAGTAAACTGTATTCTTTTAAACTTGTTCCTTCGCCTTTGTGTCAGTGGTCTACATCGAACTGTGAATTTGAACAGTCCGCACATCACATCTTGTGGGAGTGTATTCTTTGGCAGAATGAACGCAATATTATGTTGGATAGTGTACAAGTTACATCCGGAGTTGTTTATTATACGGACCTTGTAGAAACTAGAACTAATTTCCGTGCGTTCAGGCGCTTTTGCCATACCTATTATTGGAATCAATTGTAACAGCAAATACCTACTTAGGACCCATTAACTTAATCAAATGTTATTCCGTGGTGCTTGGCAATCTGGGCTTTTCCCAGTTGCAATAATGTCCCTTTGTGCCGATTGGCCTCGTTCTGTTCTGTCTCCTGCTTATTATGGAGGGAAGTGGAAAAAATATCTTTTTTTCTTACTCCTCCGCTATTCTTTTCAGATTAATTTCGTTGCGGGACACAAGACAGTTGAATCGTTTCTCCGGGACTCGTTGAGCTTCATTGCTCGGCGTTTTTCTGGCGGTCTCCACTGTTGATTCTGGCTTTCAGGAGTTGCAGTGGGTTGGGAACAGTGTGGCGGGTATTGTCCCACAAAAGAAAAGATACCATAGCCTGTGACGCGTAGGCAAATGAAGGAATAAGAGGTAGATTTTAGTCAGTAAACATCTGACACGCTCTTCCGCTCCACCCAAAGCAAGAGAGGTCATTTGTTGATTTGCCATCTAAAAAATTATTGATTATTTATGTAATTAATTCCAACTTTCCATATTAATTCCAAATAAGCTCACTTCTCCCAACTTTTCGTTATGAGATTTTCGATAGATTGATAGATCGATTAGCTCCTGGTCTGCCAGGGAAAATATCGTCAAGATCTAACCATTCCAAAAATCAGCCAGTACGAACAGACAGAGAGATAAAAATTAAAGAGAGATAGTAAAAACGAGTGATATCATAAACATGGAAGTTTATCAGAACGGATAGATGGATATTTGATGTTCTGTCAAACAAAAACCACTGAACGGATTTTAATGAAACCTAACAGTAACATAGCTCAGCATCAGAATAACACGCGTTTTTATCTCGATAGCCTCACGAGATCCTTACTTATGCGGGTGTAATCGCTGAAAGCTGTAAGTACCTACTTTCTTATCATTTAGTAAAAACAGTTATTTTGATATCACATTACTCCTGCATCGTGGGTGCGTTCACATTCGCAAACAACCAGACCCGCCTCCTAATCGGCGAACACATTTTTGTCAAATGATTGCGACTAGTTGGGATCGTTTGGACCGAATGGACGAATGGGCGGCCCGAACGATCCCAACTGATGCCAACTAGTCGCAATCATTTGACAAAAATGTGTTCGCCGATTAGGGGGCCGGAACAACTAGCTACACAAATATTTGTTGCGATCGGGAATCGTATCCGTGACACGCAGTGCAGCAGTCGATCGCTCAGCTACTATACCAACCGCGTCGTCATCATCATCATCAGCATAATTTCAGCCGAAAGACGTCCACTGCTGGACATAGGCCTCCCACAAGGTTCTCCACGACGACCGGTCCTGCGCCTCCCGCATCCAGCGGTTACCCGCGACCTTCACCAGGTCGTCGGTCCACCTTGTCGGGGCCTACCCACGCTACGTCTTCCGGTGCGTGGTCGCCACTCGAGAACCCGTCGGCCCCATCGGGCATCGGTCCTACGGGCAATGTGTCCAGCCCACTGCCACTTTAGTGTTGCAATTCTTCGGGCTATGTCGGTTACTCTCGTTCTTCTGCGGATCTCCTCATTCCTGATTCGATCGTGCAGTGAAACCCCAAGCATAGCCCTCTCCATTGCCCTTTGAGTGACTTTGAGCCTTCTTATAAGGCCCATTGTTAGCGACCACGTCTCAATTCCATAAGTCATCACTGGCAACACACACTGGTCGAAGACTTTTGTCTTGAGACACTGCGGTATTTCGGACGAGAAGATTTTACGTAGCTTCCCGAAAGCAGCCCAGCCGAGTTGGATTCGACGATTGACCTCTTTCTCGAAATTGCACCTTCCTAACTGGATAGTTTGTCCCAGGTACACGTAACTGTCAACAACTTCGAGAACAGAGTCTCCAATCTTTATAGGAGTCGGTACAATATGGGATTTATACATGACTTTCGTCTTGTCCAGGTTCATTTTAAGACCAACTCGCTCGGAGGCTCTACTGAGGTCTTCGAACATTGTACTCAGGTCCTCCGCAGTCTCAGCCATGACTACGATATCATCAGCAAACCGAAGGTGTGTCATGTACTCGCCATTGATGTTGATGCCCAGTCCTTTCCAGGTCATTAATTCTTGTAACGTAAGCGCTCTACACACCAAACCCCGGCGGCATATGTCGGCAACATTTTGCCGGCAGGCTAGGTTGGCGGCTTCAGTCATTGCAAGTCGTAAAACTTTGCCGACGACAAAATCAAAAGTCATTTATTCAAATTAGGCTGAGAGTCAGCACTTTTTGAACGTCAATATTACATAAGACAGTCCCCCAAAACGCCCATCCATTGACACTTCCTAGTGCATTCGCTGGGAAGAAGAAGTGACGGAAGAAACTTCCCCGCAGCACAGCTCTCTGTTCATTTAAAAAAACACATGACTTTATACAATACTATAGTGATGAACACAAGTCACACACAACAGTGACATGTCGGCGGCTAGACATCAGAAACTTATAACAGCTGAAATGTCGCAGGGCAACTGAGCGCTTGAGTACGCTAGTCAACACGCGCGCGCGGTTTTGCCGACGTACTTCTTTTAACATAAGCCGCCGGTTGTGTCGGCGGGCTGTGCCGCCGGGCGTAGCCTTCTTTAGTGTGTAGGAAGCTTAACATCACCTTATATTTCTTAAAGGATTATACTATAAATTGAGACATCACAAATCCGATGTAACAGAGGCCGAGCCTATAATAAATTGATTCTTAAACAAGAGTTGTTAGACATAAATTTTCTAATAATAAATGTATTGTTTTGCCTTGCGCTGAACAAGACGTTTACTAGAGTGTTATTCGAGAGCTTTGTTCAAATCGATGTCGAGAAAACCACTATGTATGAATCGTTTCCTTGTACGAATGTGTTCCCGGAGCAATCATAAAAATAAATGTCAATTGGTCGCGTCATAAGTACTTCCATAAAATAGCAGATATGAAGTTCATTCATGTTATTATGGTAAAGTTTAGAAACACTGATAAATTGCTGGCGAATGATTAACTACCAATCTATACTAACATTATAAAGCTGAAGTGTTTGTTTGTTTGTTTGAACGCGCTAATCTCAGGAACTACTGGTCCGATTTGAAAAATTCTTTTGGCGTTGGATAGCGCATTAATCCAGGAAGGCTATATAACATCACGCAAACGAAGTCGCTGGCTGCCACTAGTTTATTATAACGGATATTATGTAGCTAAGTAGGTACGTGTCCAAAGATTATTTGAGGAATGTACAGACGGCGACACATCGCTTCTATAATCTGTCAGATTTCTTTATTAGACCTTCAACTTTATCTCAAAAGTATTAAGGCTCAAGGTTGATTGTGAATATTTGACAGTTAGGGGTAGCTTGACCTGCTGTTGTCAGTACACACAGACATTTATGTATGTGTACCTTTAAGGAAATTTTAAAATAATATGAAAATATACCAGGCACATACACATGTATACTTACAGGATATTTTTTTTAATTTTGAAAATTTTCTACAAAACATCTAATTTCTTTTTCCATAACCGGGCATAAGTTTCTACGCCATTTAATACCTACACTGAGTCTATGGTTACAGTTTGTGCAATAATTAAAAAATATCCTGTATAAAAGCCCAGGGTACCTTAACTTTGCTTCTTTATTTATTAAACCGTCATCCCTAATGACCTTTTACTGGTATCCGCTGCATCTGGTTAGACTGGAGGCTGATCCCAACATATATAGGAAAAAAACTCGGTATATGACGACTTCTACCATTCAACAATTGGGTAAGTGCTATTAGTACTAGTAAAGAATAGGTAGGTAGGTGCTATTTTAAAAATGGAAGTAATATTTCAAAGATTCTCCCAGAACCATCAATTCGAAGACATGTGACATCTATCAACCAGCACTGGAGGCGCGTGGTGGATTTCGGCCCACTCCGCCTCACTGAGAAGCCCAACAGGCCACACAGGCCAGCAGTAGACTTATAGTCTGATTATATGGAGAAAATATTTCTTCTTCTTCTTTTTTCTTCCACCCCCAAGGCTTTCATTCTATTGGGGGGATTGCCATAATCCCCACGCTTGGTAGGTGGGTTGGAGATTGCAGTAATTTGTTATTCCACAGGAGAAGCGCTGCTGCCCGCTTCCCAGGTGAGAGTTCCCTTACTCACCCTCTTACAGCACCCACCCGGAGAGAATATTATAATAAATTATTTATAAAAATATCCATATAAATACGTTGTATAAATAAGCTGGATAATATTCTGGTTGGCTGTCTATATTAAATATTACCCCCATATAATAACGATTCCACATAAACAACACCATAGTTCTCAATAACGGCGTCACGTTTTTCATTTCGTATTCAAATCGTTCCCGTATAAAAGATGATATACTCGTAGGAAATCAAATTCCTACGCCTAAGGAAAGTCGCGAAATATATCCATACTTCCATATTCAAGATCGTTTTCTATATTTTATATTCGTAGAAGATTTTTTTGCTCTAAATTGGTTTTTGAATGGATTTGCATTTGCTTTGGCATCAAATACAAATGGTTTTTGTAAGGAAGAGGGAATTTTTCTTTGAAATTCTTTTCCGATAAACAACAGCTCCGCATTTTCATTGAAATTGGGAGAATTTTGTAACATTTTATTTTCTTAGTAGCTCAGTCAGTCTGCTGCAAACGCAAATGTATTGGGATCAGCTGACAGGATCGTTGATCACGTTCAGCAACATTTTAACGAATTATAACATTTCTACATTGTAGATTAAAATTGTGACATACCAAGACAATTGTGGTCGCTCACAATGGGCCTCATACGAAGGATCAAGGTCACACAAAGGTCGATAGAAAGAGCTTTGCTCGAAGTTTCTCTGCGCGATAGAATCAGAAATGAGGAGATCCGCAGAAGAACCAAAGTCACCCACATAGGTCTTCGAGTCGCTAAAATTAAGTGGCAGTGGGCGGGGCAAATTGCTCATAGAACCGATGGCCGATGGGGCAGTAAAGTTCTGGAGTGGCGGCCATGTACCGGAAGATGCAGCGTAGAGAGTCCTGCAACAAAGTGGACCGATGACCTGATTAAGGTCGCAGGAAGCCGATGGATACGGGCAGCACAAGACCGGTCATCCTGGAAAGCCTTGGAGAGGCCTTTGTTCAGTCGTAAACCTCTATAGGCTGAGGAGATGATGAAAAAGATGACAATTGAAGAAGGAGAAGATGACAATTGAAGAGGACTGGTATTACGTTTATTCAGTTAATGAAGTCACTTGTGCTTTTTTTTGTTTACTTTTAGTTACCTGCTAGCTATAGATCTAGCTCATGACGATAACACAGATATAGTGTTTATGCAATATTACACAGGTACTGCACAACAACGCAACAACTTGGTCTAACTGCAATTCTTCGATATCGCCTTCGGGTTGTGGTGGTCAGACAGCAGTCGCTTCACGGAAAATATCGAAGTTTATCCAAAATCAGCAGTTAGACTGGTAAAGCTGACCCCAGACTCCAAAGCTGAAAGCTACGGATGCGACTGGGATTAACGCTGAGATGATGATGACTGCACAAGGACGCAACTGCAAAATAAAAACTACTTCTTCGTTCCTTTCCACACTCTACTTTTATAGGCATGTGTTAGGATAGCAGAGTGTGGGTTATTAAATAATATTAAAGCAGACATTATAGAAGAAACATTATGTCTATATTTACTTATAACATTACACACTGGGCATATTTAGAATTATCAGCAATATCAGCAATACAAATTACATAAGACCAGGCACATAAGAATTATGTGCCTATAACAAATATTAAGAATACTTAACTGGTAGTGTGCTCGGTCCGACGGCTCGATGAAGACTCCCTACTAAGGGACGAGTCACCGTATTTATAGGAAATGCCACTCTCAGAGTACCATCGAGCCGTTTTTATAATTTTATAAAAGTTATTCTACCCTCGGAATCAACTAAAGTTAAGCAATCCACAATACAATACTTTTATTAGGATTATGACTCGTTATAAATATAACACATGCTTCTGCACTATATTTTTATACTAATATCGTATATGCAAAAATGAGAGCGTTGTGGTCCACGGTTTGTTCGAGAGAGATACCATGACCCCTGACGCACATACAAATGAAGGAACACGGGTGGGTTTTAGTCAGTAAAAGTCTGACACGCCCTTCCGCTCCGCCTAGAATAGGAGATGTCATTAAATGATTTCCCATCTGCTAAAAAAGAGCCTTATGGCAAGTTATAACAACTGCACGGCGGGGTAATTGCGTAACAGACTGTCACTAGAAATGGGTTTCATTTTGACAGTTCAACAACATTCATTGCGTTGTTTACATTGTGGAGCAGACACGTTTCTCGAACATATGAAGCAATGGATTAGGAATAGACTTCAAAATGAATCAAATTGATAGTAATTATGTGTTACGCAATTAGGCTGGCTGGTTGATCGATCAAGTTAAGCTTATCAAGTACTAGCGGCCGCCAGCGACTTCGTTCGCGTGGAGTTAGTTACGCTCCGCTCCTATTGGTCGCAGAGTGACGTTATATAGCCAAAGCCTTCCTGGATTGACGGGCTTTCCAACGCAAAAAGATGTTTTTAAATCGGACCAGTAATTCCTGAGATTAGCGCGTTCAAACAAACAAGCAAACAACTCTTCAGCTTCATATATTAGTATAAATAGATGATCCTAATAATCCATGACAGCCTTCGTGGCGTAGCGGTAGCGGACGCGGCCGCTGCGCAAGGTGGCGCGGGTTCGATCCCCGCACAGTCGTCAGCCGTCTGGTCGTGCCTCGGAAAGCACGTTATGCTGTTGGTCCCGGTTGCCATACGAACATCTAATGGCAGTCGTTACGGGTTGTTGGAGCCCTCAAAAATCCAACAATTGGTCTAACTGCAATGCTTCGATGTCGCCTTCGGGTTGTGGAGGTCAGACGGCAGTCGCTTCACGGAAAATGTCGAAGTTTAGCCATATCAGCAGTTGGACTGGTAAAGCGGACCCCAGACTCCAAAGCTGAAAAGGTTTCGGATGCGACTGGGATTAACGCTGTGATGATGATGATGATGAGATGATCCTAATAGTCCTTGAAGTCGTGGTGGCCTAGTGGTTAAACATCAGCCTCTCCAATATGAGTGCGCGGATTCGATTCCAAGTCAGGCAAGTACCAATGTAACTTTTCTAAAGTTATATGTACTTTCTAAGTATATCTTGGACACCAATGACTGAAGGTGAAGGAAAATATCTTGAGGAAACCTGGAATTTAAGTCTGAAATCGCCAACCCGCATTGAGCAAGCGTGGTGATTACGCTCAATCCTTCTAGCAGTGAGACGATAAAAAGGTTGATGATTATTATGACTTGAAATAACAGAACAAAATAAAACACGAAGTAAAGATTATACTAAGCGACGTCCATTTTGCTTGGATTGACGTATATTTCCACTAACTTATTCTTTTTGTGTTTCCTTTGCGTCATGTTTTACCGAAAATAATTTGTATTTCCTTTTAGCAGCAATAAGGCAGTAACATCATTCGGAGTTCGACGTAACCCTCCATGCTGTCAAGACAACGAAGAAATATAAAAGACACAAAACCATTTCACAAATGAATCTCACAATACATCTACAGGAATAAAACGTAATCAAACTACGAGGCTAAAGGGTTATCCTGTTATATCAACGTTATTGCGTTACAATGGTCCTTCAGTCCCTAATTAAGGCAAAGGGTTACTTCTGCTACGAAACAAAAGTAAGGGTATGCTAACATGGACATTTTTTGCTATTATTGCCAACAGCGGGTACTGTAGCAATATTTATTTATATATTTATCAGTCTTAAAACTGTCCTTACAGGCCTTAACCTAATGCGACAGTGCAGTTATCCACTAATACTTAAATATACACTAATCTATACTAATATATAAAGCTGAAGAGTGTGTTTGTTTGTTCGTTTGAACGCGCTAATCTCAGGAACTACTGGGCCGATTTGAAAAATTATTTTTGCATTGGATAGCCCATTAATCCAGGAAGGCTTTAGGCTTATATAACATCACGCTGCGGCACAAGTCGGTTAGTTCTTATTCTTCTTCTTCGCCGCTAGTTCTTAAATAAAACTAACAATCCATACTAATATTATAAATGCGAAAGTATCTCTGTCTGTCTGTCTGTCTGTCTGTCCGGCTTTCACGCCAAATCTACTGAACCGATTGTAATGAAATTTGGTACACAGATAGTCTAGAGCCTAAGAAAGGACATAGGCTATAAAACATCCCGCTATGACACAAAAAATGTTGGGTAAACGGAAGCAAACACGGACGTACATTTATTGCTCCCATTATTTTAACAGGCGCTTATTTTATATCAACTGAGCTCTTTCGGTTCGAGGCTTACGCGAGTGAAACCGCGGGGCACAGCTAGTATTTAATAAAACTCTTGCGAGTTCACTCAAAGAACATGAAAATGTATCCAGTCTTTCATGGATTTCGTTCACCACACGGATTGCACGGGTGAGGGGTGCTTTCGCCAGTAGGTTGTATATTTATTAATATGCTATATTTAATATATGTTTCTCGGTGGTAGGCCATAACATCGGCTGCCGGCAGAAGTTACCACCCACCAGACAAAGTCTTGCCGCCAAGCGATTCGTCGTGTTCCGGCATGATGTCTAGTGAAGCCGTACGGAGGACGGGTCTGAGCAGTTGTGTTGCGATGTGTGGCGGGTACGATGCGCCAAATGTTGTTGTGTCGGGAGTTTGGTCGTGGAGAGTCTCCAGATCAATCTCCCTCTAGCGCAGCATCGTTTGGTCGTGTTAGTCTTGGGTTTAACATTGCATCACCTCGCTCAACTGCCGTCATCCTTCCTATTCCTAAGTTTTTTAAGTGAATAGGCTTAATAAACTAGTTCGCTTTACCATCAACGATTGCATCACTGCTTACCATCAGGCGGGATTGCAGTCAAGCACTAGTTTATATTTATTAAAAAAAAAATGTACAATGGCCCCGATTCACTTCTTCCCAAACTAAATAAAATTTAGGTTCAGTGCATTCTTTACTTTCTATTTTATTAAGAAAAGGACAGAATATTTTACTAAGGGTATGATAAGTAAAACATGAATGAGGTTTGGAAATGGAATGGTTTATTAATTTTTTTTTATAATATGGCATCTCTTAGTTGACCTGGAGAGGTCGGTACTACTTAACCGGACTATCCTGTGTCTGCCTTAAGTGAATTTAAAGCCTCCAGCCAGGGCTACTAAAAGCTAAGCGACTACACGCTAAGGGCACCCCCTGTGGCTCGGCTTAGGGTGTCGCTAGAAGAACAGCAGGGGACGGCTGGATCGGGTTTTTAGTTTTATTTCGGTTTGATGACCGCGGCGTTTCCTAGTACTAGCTCTGAGAAGAAACGTCCGAAACAAACTCAGAGGTCATAGTCGGGAATTTATATTTACTGGCTCAGCTGCGGCGCGGGCTGGCCTTCATCGGGCAAGGGACGGGGGGGGGCGATTACTACGTTGAACGCGTCGCGTTGGACCTCGGCGGCGAGGTCGGTAGGTCGGTCTTTTGTGTTTTGTACTAGTGGCATTATTAGCCTCTTGGAGGAGGGTATGATAGCGCGTAGGTTTGTGCGCTGTTCGAGGGAGGTAAAGATAACGCTCTTTAGAGCTTACTGTACGTCCCTCTACACGTGCAGCCTGTGGGCTGATTATACCCGTGCAGCATATAGCGCCCTCCGCGTCCAGTTCAATAATGCGTTTAGGGCGGTGCTGAGGCTGCCTCGCCACTGCAGCGCCTCGGGCATGTTCGCAGAGGCTCGTACCGACTGCTTTCACGCCACAATGCGTAAGCGATGCGCGTCTCTGGTGCACAGAGTGCGTGGCAGCGACAACACCGTCCTCGCGATGATTGCCAACCGACTGGATTGTCTGTACATCCAGCAATGCTGCGGCAGACATATTACTGCCGTGTGAGGTTCTTGTTTGTTTTAGTTTATAAGTTTGTGTTTTATTTATAAGTCTCTTTTGTTGTTAACTATGGATATTTTCTGAAATAAATGATTTGATTTGATTTGATTTGAATGGGGTCATCAGGGTCGGTGAGAACGTGCCTAGGTCGGCAAAGTTTGCTAATTTTGGAGGGGGTGTATTTTACTGCCGCGACAACCAGAGGGTTGTGATGTACAGCGGCTGTGTCAAAGAAACGCTTGGAGAGGCGTTTCATGAAATGCTGGATAGTGGGGATTTTGAGATCTAGATGGAGGATCTCATTTCGGACGAACCAAGGGGCGTTTGTTGCTCTACGAAGAAAGCGGTTTTGGATTATCTGCATCCTATGGATATGACTGGGCTTAGTGTGTGCGAAGACTACACAGGCGTATGTCATGATGGAGCGTATGCAGGCTGTGTACAGGCGCATTTTGCACTTGAGGGACAGCTTGCTGCGCGGGTTGAGGAGAGAGTGGAGACGATAGAGTGCGTAGGCGGCGCGCGAGCGTACCGTCCTTATATGCTCTCCGAAGGTGAGGTGTTCGTCTAGGTTTATTAATCGTTTGCTCAGCCTATTTATACATTTCGGGTAAGTTCCAGTTTACATAAAATATAGCGGATCAATCGCAAGCGAGGTGTAGTTCGCGGGTCCGCCGTGGTGTGTCGCTGCTGTCGTCGAGGCGGCGAGCGTAGGTACATATAAAAATGCCGTGTTATGCTACTCGTAGGTGTTTGGTACAATATAAA
Organism: Sesamia nonagrioides; assembly: GCA_017933935.1. NCBI lineage: Eukaryota > Metazoa > Arthropoda > Insecta > Lepidoptera > Noctuidae > Sesamia > Sesamia nonagrioides. The sequence continues at coordinate 434,427 of JADWQK010002064.1, forward strand.
ATGTCAGAAAAGACCTGTCAAGTGCGTTCCTGACGTAAACTGGCGTAATTTCAGCCGCCGTGTTTATAACTGCGTCTAATCTGTCTATGGAATATCTGAATTTGACAGGATTAAACTAAAATGTTATCTTCTATCCTTTTCTTAACGAAAAAGATGCACTTAACTTAAAATTTGTTTATGAACAACAGAATCGGCGCCATTGTCAGATGATACGAAATATGTGATGTGAATGAGAATGTGATATTGGGAATCGGAGTGAAATGATACCAACACGAATGATCAGTAAATAATAATAATATATAATAAAGTTTTATTGACATAAAAAGGAGTTACACTTAATTTGAAGCCCTGACTCCCGTGCTAGGTGGTACCTGTGTTACAGGAGTCAGTGTCTTCACCCGATTTTTTGGACAAATAACTTTTAATGCAACAGTATTAACATAAATATGTAGATATCATTAAATGAGTTGCATGCTCTTATGTGGTGTGTAGTGTGTGTGTGTGGTCTGTAGTGTGTGGTGCGTCTGTGTATGTGTGAGTGTGTGTGTGTGTGTGTGTATTTCTTACATTAGATACTAATGGGTTTTCCCGCTTAAACTTGTTTAAGTAAATTTTCGGTCTCTAGGTAATTTAATGTTTGAAGCCATGTGTTTAACTTCAACTTGGTTTGTTTTTTAGGGTTCCGTACCTCAAAAGGAAAAAACGGAACCCTTATAGGATCACTTTGTTGTCCGTCTGTCTGTCTGTCTGTCTGTCTGTCTGTCACCACCCTTTATCTCAAGAACGCGTGGACGTATCAAGCTGAAATTCACATGAAATACTCAGGTCTATTGTCCCTTTAAGCTGTGAAAATATCAAACTTCTAAGCCAAGCCAATCAAAAGATACAGCCGATTATGTCGATATTTTCAACAAATTTCGACACTCGCAAAGGAATCAAAACCTACAGGATACTTCCCGTAAACTCAGAATCTTGAAAATTGGCATGAAGCATTGCCATATAATGCAAATATAGGAAAAATTGCGAAAATCATATTTTTTTAGTTATATAATATAACAAACATATTTTAATAAAATGGAACTTACTACCTTATTTCTCACGAACGAATAAAGTTATCAAATTGAAATTTATACCAAATACCTAGGTCTATTGTCCCTTTAATCTGTGAAAATATCAAACTTCTAAGCCAAGCCAATCAAAAGATACAGCCGATATGTCGATATTTTCAACAAATTTTCGACACTCGCAAAGGAATCAAAACCTACAGGATACTTCCCGTAAACTCAGAATCTTGAAATTTGGCATGAAGGATTGTCATATAATGCAAATATAGGAAAAATTGCGAAAATCACATTTTTTCAGTTATATAATATAATAAACATATTTTAATAAAATGGAACTTACTACCTTATTTCTCACGAACGAATAAAGTTATCAAATTGAAATTTATACCAAATACCTAGGTCTATTGTCCCTTTGAGCTGTTAAAATATCAAACTTCTAAGCCAAGCCAATCAAAAGATACAGCCGATATGTCGATATTTTCAACAAATTTTCGACACTCGCAAAGGAATCAAAACCTATAGGATACTTCCCGTAAACTCAGAATCTTGAAATTTGGCATAAAGGATTGCCATATAATGCAAATATAGGAAAAATTGCGAAAATCACATTTTTTTAGTTATATAATATAATAAACATATTTTAATAAAATGAAACTTACTAGCTTATTTCTCACGAACTAATAAAGGTATCAAATTGAAATTTATACCAAATACCTAGGTCTATTGTCCCTTTAAGCAGTGAGAAAATCAAACTTCTAAGTTAAAGCGATCAAAAGATACAGCAGTTTATACCGACACCTTAGACGAATTTCCGTCACACGCTAGGGAATCAAAACCTACAAGCAAAGGCATTAAAATTATATTTACAATAGACAGGACATCACGAACAAAATCGTAAGCCAATACTTTTATCGACTTGGTTGAAAGTCGCTCAGTCTAGTCTGCGCGTCAGGACGTAATTTGTGTCCACCAAGAATAAACATTTTCTAAGGAAATATACCATGTTGCGCTTTGTGTTACTGTACATCTCGTTATAGTAAAACGACTGGACCTAACTTCGGAATGTTTTTCTATGAATTATTTATATTTCGTCTGCAATTCAAATTTAAAAAAAATCTTAGATCTAGAAAATTTTCCATTATTGTAATAAGCGCCCTCTATTGTTGAGTAGTTTTACTATTTTCTTATAGAGATGTAGTAATGTTGTTTATCGATTTAGTTATCGATAATACTTATTAAGATGAATACATTTTGTTGTATTTTATTGACATTTAAAATATAGCTAAATAAACTTAAAATATTACTATATTTCAAGTTTATTTATTATTAACTCTATTTAAACATAATCATATCATATTAATAAACAAAATTGAATGAACAATTACTATTTATTTATCTAGGTTTTTGTTATTTTTGGTTTCCGAATAAAAATAATGTCGTAGGGAAAAAGTGGATACGATTTGTCCAGATAGACCGTAGAGAAGAAAATTGGCTTCCGTCTCATTCGTCGAAATTATGCTCAATGCATTTTAAGAGAGAAGTTATCTACTTTGGAAAGACTTGTCGATTAAATTAAAAAAAAAAAGAATCGGTACCTTGTATTAAAAATGAAATAGTAAGTTATTAATTTCAGTACTTTTTTACTTAACCGTAAAAAATGGAATAAAATTTACGGTTAAGTGGATAAGTACATAGATTACATAACTTATTTATAATGAAATATATTCATAAAATATGTAGGTACGTATATGTAGTACAATGATTGCGAGCTACTTTGTGATTTTGAGGATTTCGTACCTAAAAGGTAAAACGAACCCTATTCATGAGACTTCTCTGTTCGTCTGTCCGTCTGTCACCAGGCTGTATCTCATAAACCGTAATAGCGAGACAGTTGTAATTTCCAGAGATTGTGTTAGTATTTCTGTTGCCGCTATAACAACAAGTACTAAGAATAAAAATAATAAAATATTTAAGGGAATAAAAACGGCAAAAATTCACGTTTGTTGTATGGGAGCCCCCATACAACAAACGTGAATTTTTGCCGTTTTTTGCTCCATATTAATAACGGAAACAGATAGACGCTTAAAATGTTCACAGAATATTTGGTTATATATTCAAATTACAAATAAATAATTAAAATAAAATAAATCCTGAAGGCGGGCTCCCATACAATAACCGTGATTTTTTTGCCGTTTTTAAAGATAATGGTTGTCGTGTTAGACAGTAAAAGAGAGGGAGGAGGGACACAAAGAATTTATTAAATATAATAAAAATAAAAGTATAAAAAATGATGAATGAATGAAGGGTGAAGGGATGAAGTACAAGTAAAAATATAAAAAAGGTAAAATATAAAAAGCTTCAAGTAACGGCCTCGGCGGCGGAGGGCCGCGCAGAGGGCCCGGCGGCTGAAGCCCAGCGGCTGAGGGCCGGCGACAGCTGTAGGCCGGCAGTTGAGGGTCGCAGAAGAGTTGTAGAGGAGCGGGGCGGCCGAGAGGGCCGACAACAGCAGCGGAGATCCAAAGACTGCAGCGAAAAGCCGCTCCCGCGGCAGAGGTCCGGCTACAGCAGCGGCGCCGCCATCAGAGGCGGTGGCGCCGCCAACAGAGACAGTACCAGGCAGCAGAAATACAGCAGGACCGGCCCCTGCAACGGAGAGCCGGCAGCAGCACGATAGGAGGGTCCCCTCTCCGCGAGGGAGAGGGTAACCCTAGGAGGGCTCTGCAGAGATAAAGCACTCTATAAATATACTAGTAAACACATGTAAGCACCAGGCCGCGACTCAAGCTGAACTCAAGCTGAACTGTCAACGTTCTGCGAGGGCTTCCGAAGAAACCTCAGCATTCCACAAAATTTTGAATATTTGAATATTTAAAAGTAATATAAAATACCGTAAAGGAGTTCGGCATAACAAATCCGATAGAAAGATAGCGGGCAGTTAAGAATTTAGAAGAAAAAGGGTTGTCATAGAGACAATCAACAGCGTTGTCAAAAACTGTCATAACAATGAAAATGTTATTGTAAATATGTAAATATTAAATATTTAAATTATAGCGTTATGTTGTGTAGGAAAAATGAATACGGTACAGCACAGGTACAACTTCTTACGCCTAGTTATCGCCAAGTCGCCGAAACTTGGCTTGAAGTTGAGGACCGTGTCTGTAAGCAGAATAATGAGTCTTGGTGTAGTATAATATTATCAGAACAGCGCCTCATAATACTAGAATGCGTATTATGACCTGCAGAAATGAATGATATATGAGTATGAAGAAGTAAGTATATGTAGGTTAATAAAATAACACTACATTTTCCCCCCGACCCTGGAAAAATTTTCACCTGGAGAAAATTTTGATAAAGAATTCCTAAAGGGACCGTAAAACTTCACTTCGCAGATTCAGACATCCCCATTTACCCATTCATACTATCTCTGACAAGCAATCTTCTTCATACAGGTATGGGTGGAGTTCACAATCAATGACTGCCACTCATAGAAGTGAGTTTTAAAATGACGATAAGGCTTATTTAAGGAGTTGTCAGCCGCTCCAGACATGGAAAAAAAAAGACATTTGGTGTAGGCTTACTTAAGGAGTCACCAGCCGCTCCTGCATAGGCTTATTTAAAGTTGCAATCCGCTCCAGAAAGAAGTGAAGAGTGAAGCAAAACGCTCCAAGAAGAAGAAAGGGTGAAGCAAACCGCTCCATGAAGACATCAACTATGGCTGTAGAGCCAATAGTTGAGAGAAGGTAGAACTTGAGATGGTTTAGAGCCATCTCAAGGTGAAGAAATATGTACAATATATACATAGTTGAAGAATAAAATTATATACATATTTACATAAATAGGTGAAGCTGAAATGAAGGTGTAGGTGAAGCTGTGGAGAATTAGAATAATTAGTGTGTTAGACAGTAGAAACAACGCTGTGAAAAGAAAAATAAAATATTAGAGAATTCCTGTAAGGATAGAAAGAAAGGTTAGTATGAGAAAGTGTGAGATAGATGCCAAAATGTTAAGCCAAAGAATTGAGACACTAGATGAAGTGTTTTTTGGAATTTAGAAAGAAGGGAGTGGGTAAGAGCGAATTGGGCGCCAAACTGTCGTGTTAGACAGTAAAAGAGAGGGAGGAGGGACACAAAGAATTTATTAAATATAATAAAAGCAAATAAAAAGTAAAGATAAATATAAAAATGATGAATGAATGATGGTACAAGTAAAATATAAAAAGGTACACTATATAATATAAAAAGTAAAGCTTCAAGTAACGGCCTCGGCGGCGGAGGGCCGCGCAGAGGGCCCGGCGGCTGAAGGTGGCGGTTGAGGGCCGGCGACAGCTGTAGGCAGGCGGTTGAGGGTCGCAGAAGAGTTGTAGAGGAGCGGGGCGGCCGAGAGGGCCGACAACAGCAGCGGAGATCCAAAGACTGCAGCGAAAAGCGGCTCCCGCGGCAGAGGTCCGGCTACAGCAGCGGCGCCGCCATCAGAGGCGGTGGCGCCGCCAACAGAGACAGTACCAGGCAGCAGAAATACAGCAGGACCGGCCCCTGCAACGGAGAGCCGGCAGCAGCACGATAGGAGGGTCCCCTCTCCGCGAGGGAGAGGGTAACCCTAGGAGGGCTCTGCAGAGATAAAGCACTCTATAAATATACTAGTAAACACATGTAAGCACCAGGCCGCGACTCAAGCTGAACTCAAGCTGAACCGTCAACGTTCTGAGAGGGCTTCCGAAGAAACCTCAGCATTCCACAAAATTTTGAATATTTGAATATTTAAAAGTAATATAAAATACCGTAAAGGAGTTCGGCATAACAAATCCGATAGAAAGATAGCGGGCAGTTAAGAATTTAGAAGAAAAAGGGTTGTCATAGAGACAATCAACAGCGTTGTCAAAAACTGTCATAACAATGAAAATGTTATTGTAAATATGTAAATATGTAAATAAATTATAGCGTTATGTTGTGTAGGAAAAATGAATACGGTACAGCACAGGTACAACTTCTTACGCCTAGTTATCGCCAAGTCGCCGAAACTTGGCTTGAAGTTGAGGACCGTGTCTGTAAGCAGAATAATGAGTCTTGGTGTAGTATAATATTATCAGAACAGCGCCTCATAATACTAGAATGCGTATTATGACCTGCAGAAATGAATGATATATGAGTATGAAGAAGTAAGTATAAGTAGGTTAATAAAATAACACTACATGGTGTACGAATCTTGTAAAGGTCTTGCTCCAGCAGACTACCATTTTTGTCGTGATTTGGACAATTAACTACGTGACAAGAAGTTTTCTTCCCAGGAGGCAGTTCTGCTTTCACACAGTTTGTGCAGTCTAGATCCTCAGAGTTCTATCACAAAGGCATAAACGACCTTCCTATATATTGATTATAAATGAATTATTTAAAAATTAAAAAATAAGCAATTATTTAGATTTTCAGTACTAATCGGCAATTTTAAACTTTAACGCCTATTATTAAAGGAATTATATAAATAAGAAACTTGTAAACTTGAAATTACCCATAATTATTCTGCTTCCTAATTTTTTGTTTCAAGCTATCATAATGCGAAAAAACATCGTCGTAGTAACTTCTTTGAATATTATCGATAACTTTATATCGAAATGATACAAACCCTACCACAGTTTTTTGCATTGCCATTTAAAAATATTTGCAAACAAACGTGTAAAAAGAATAATTTTGCTAAAAACGAAATGCAAACGAAAATTGCAAAACAAAATGCGCTTTATGGCCTAAAAGGTCTATTACACTCAAAAATCGCAATAAACTGAGCGTTAAAATAATTCGTAAGCATAAAACATCTAAAATGCCAATAGACGGTGTCACGGTAAATGAATAGTAGCGAATAAAATTCTAAAACAGTTTTTGTTTGTACAAGACAAGTTTCACTTAATTTATTTACTTTTCAATATTTATTTACCCGATTTGAACTATACTAGGGTATTAAATCGGATCTGGCAACATAGACCACACTGGCCACCTACCGGGCAATAGCTGAATATATTTTATATAAACTTATTTCATTTTTACTATTTGATGTCTCCAATTGTCGATCTAATTTTGCTATATTGTACTAGATGGCGGAACTGAGCCATGGGATCACAGTTTTTCCATGCCATTTTGACACATGCCCTCTATATATCTTAAATCTCTTTGCCTACAAGGTACTTCCCGTGAACTCAGAATCTTGAAATTCGGCACGAAGCAACGTTATATTATAGTACAGACAAATAAAGGAAAAATTGTGAAAATGATAAATTTGAAGTTACATAAAATATTAAAATATTATTTTTGCTTATATGACATAAAATATTTTTTTAATAATTATAAACTTACTACCTACCCTTTTTCACATGAACGCGTAGAGATATTAAAGTTGAAATTCATATCAAACACTTCTTAAATCTAATTGCCTCTAAACTGTGAAAAATTCTAAATCAATGCTAGTATTATAAATGCGAAAATAACTCTGTCTATCTGTTACGCTTTCCCGTCTAAACCTCTCAACCGATTTTGATGAAGTTTGGCACAGATAATCTTTAGACCCTGAGAAAGAACATAGGCTACCTTTTATCCAGAAAAAATTTGATGTTCCCGAGGGGAATTTAAACAGCGCGATATAACCGAACTCCACGCGGGCGAAGCCGCTGGCGGAAAGCTAGTACGTCATAAATTGTAAACCGCTACGTTTGTACGGCGGAACCCTCGGTGTGCGAGTCCGACTCGCATTTGGCCGGTTTTTTGTTAGTGGGTTGATGTTTTGGATTTTGTTTATTTTATTGTAGATATAGGCGGCTAGGTAAAGGTGTTGCCATCGAGCGGATGCGGTCTTACATTTGAATGTGAGACACACATTAGGGAAGGTTCTTCTATGTGTGGTTGCGGGACTTACCGGTGTGAGTTCTTGCTGTTGCAGTATAAGATCGAGAAGGTAAAGTTGCCTCACTGTGAGTACTTGGCAACTCTCATACAGGGCTTTTTTTTTTGTAGGATATCTGTATGGCTTGAAGGTCATTATTTTTAAGAGTGATCTTTGAGCTCTCTCGAGATGTATCATGTAGGTTATAAATACTGCCTTTATTAAAATAATGTTAGATGTTTTATTCTATAAGACACTTATCTGAACTAATAATATAAAGGTGCCTGCCTACATACACAAGACACCTCCCACCATTTTTTTTTTTTTTGATGCAATATAAATTTCTTATAAAAAAACATTGTATTGATTGTTAATCCATACTAATATTATAAATGCGAAAGTAACTCTGTGTGTCTGTCTGTTACACTTTCCCGCTTAAACCTATCAACCAATTTTGATGCAATTTGGTCCAGACAATCTTTAAACCCTGAGAAAGAACATAGGCTACCTTTTATCTCGGAAAAATTTGATGTTCCCCTGGGAAATCTAAAAAGCGCGATATAACCGAACTCCACGCGGGGTAAGCGGCGGGCGGAAAGCTAGTGAAATATAAAAAAGGTTGTACAAAAGACACTTTTTAACGTTATAAATTAATAATACAATTACAGTATAATAAGTGCAGGTGTAACTGACAATATGTTATTAACTAGCTTTCCGCCCGCGGCTTCGCCCGCGTGGAGTTCGGTTATATCGCGCTTTTTATATTTCCCTCGGGAACATCAAATTTTTCCGGGATAAAAGGTAGCCTATGTCCTTTCTCAGGGTCTAAAGTTTGTGCAAAATTTCATCAAAATCGGTTGAGAGGTTTAAGCGGGAAAGCGTAACAGACAGACAGAGTTACTTTCGCATTTATAATATTAGTATGGATAAGATAGTTTTGGATACAAGTACAAATATTTATTGGGACAAAAAACAATTTTAAATGTTTGTGTACATTAATACTGCATTACAATTGGTACAATAGTTTTAACCCAGTCCCCTTTTTTTTCCGGGTTGGAAATCATCAAAGGATGTCCGCCGCCCTGGGGTGGGCGACGGGGTCTGTCAGACTTTTACTGACTAAAACCACCCCGGTGTCTCAACTAGTCAGTAACCCTGTCCCCTAAACTAGGTTAGGCCTGTATCTTAGGGATGCTTATTACTAGGTTACATTTAGCTTATTATAACTGGACATGATAGAGACATTCTCGAGTATCTTTCCTACCATTCTATTTCATAAGTATGAGGTTTTTATATTGACGACACCTCACCGATTTATTCAGTAACAGTTGGACTTTCATATCATTCAAACTGGACATCATATTCCAGTCGATATGATGTTATTTTTTACGAATAGGGTATTTGACTAAAAAAACTAATTAGTCCGTCAGACAGATTTCCAAAAAATACTAGACACGTATTTTTACAAATATAAAAGGCATCAAAGTGACGTCACACGAGTTTTCAACGCGCTGTGTCGTGTTCATTTTTTGTTTAGTCTATTATAACTAGAAATCATCAATGAAGTTGCCCGTCTAACCACACGACACGGCGTGTTGCACGGCGATTTCAATTGCGACACAGTATTTACTCCCGTGTTTGCGCCATCGCTCCACATATCGCGTCGCAATGGCTCATGACATACACTAAACAAAGTACACGGCTAAACTGAAGTATGGAAGAGACCCCACAATTAAAACGCATGTATTAACATGATTCCTAGCAATATATAATGCTGATTAGCTGAAAATTCGTATTTTGTAATTAAAAAGATTTAGGAACTTTAGGTAGATATCTGCACAATAATGAAAATAATATTGCGTAACTCCTACGACAAATGTATAAACACTTCAAACAATAACATTGCTTTGTACTTTTAACTAGGTGCTTTAAGTGCTAGGTGATTTAGCACTAAGGTTCTTGAAACAAATATGTGCAAAGAGGTATTTGCAAGAAAAGAACTTGATACAATGAATTTACGATACTCCCTGATCTTGTCATCTCAAACCAAAACAATGCATACCTAACAACAATTGAGAAACTTTTTTATGTTTTTTAGTTCACGAAAGTTAGTTATTAGAAAATTTTAAACACTAAACAATTCATCAATGAATATATAAATATTACCTACGTGTTAGTGTGAAATTGCTATTCGTTTAACCGACCTGCGGCAGGCGTTTAGCCATCTCTTTTCATTTGTTTTCTCTACAGTTGCTGTCTCGATAAAGTAGTATACATATAGCAACTTTGTCTCATATTGCTCTATAGGCAGACGGAGTAGTTTTTTTTATTAGCCCTTAATTTCCCACTGCTGGGCAAAGGCCTCCCTACTCTCCTTCCATCTCTCTCTCTGTCCAGAGCTGCCAGAGACCATTCTTTATTAAAGGAACCCAGCTAATCCCGCCATCACTTTATTCTTTCGCACATAAATTGTACAGAAGCAGACTTAATGCCTTAGGCATTCTCTACCAGTCAACCACAGGTGGTGAAGAGATTAGTAGCAGGTGCTTTAATTGAAAACATTATAATGAAAACATACTCTTAACACTATTTAAATAAATACTTAAATAAGCTATGTACACATACATACTATTAACAAAATATACAACGTGTAACAAAAAGGGTAAGGGTGGGGGCCAAGGGCATAGCATCTTTAGATGATATCAAACGATATCGGAAGGGTTTCAACTCAAAATAAAATACTCAAAAAATTGGTACCAAATTTTCGGTTTCGTGTGTTTCTTAAAATAAAATCATAACAAACGTGGCAGCACACTACATACGTTAATAACTACTCGCTACCCGTCACGGTACTTGCCAAAATCCGATAAATGTCTTCAATATATCTGTGCGACTAGTATGATAGTAGCCTATCACAGGTGGTGTTTTTCCTCATAACTTCCTAACGTAAAAAGATAGGATTAAAAAACCCTTCCAATATCGTTTGATATCATGTAAAGATGCCATGCCTTTGTTATGTATATACCCTTTATGTTACACGTTGTATAGGTACTTATAATATATACATACAAAATTCAAAATTTGGGAGAGAGGTGTTGAAGTGACTCTACCCTAACTTTTGCGAAAATAACTCTGCAATTTCTGCTTAAATGCAAACCGACTGGCGGCCATCCTGATATCAAGAGGAAGCGCATTCCACAAAAGAATAGACTGAATATGAAATAAAGATTGAACAAAGTCAGACGTATGTGAAGGACAGAGTAAGACAAGATTGTTAGAAGATCGCAGATTTTTAGCGTGTGAAGAACATAAATATTGGAAGTGAGTCTCAAGATAAGAAGGTAAGAAGCCATTAAACGGGACCCACTGGATCGTATGTTTGGCACATTGATTGTTGGACTTGCGGCAATTAAATCAATTATATTAGTGGAGTAAAATAATTACAAAATAATTAATATAAAATAATTAAAAACCCTTCCGATATCGTTTGATATCATCTAAAGATGCTATGCCCTTGGCCCCCACCCTTACCCTTTTTGTTACACGTTGTATATTTTGTTAATAGTATGTATGTGTACATAGCTTATTTAAGTATTTGTTTAAATAGTGTTAAGAGTATGTTTTCATTATAATGTTTTCAATTAAAGCACCTGCTACTAATCTCTTCACCACCTGTGGTTGACTGGTAGAGAATGCCTAAGGCATTAAGTCTGCTTCTGTACAATTTATGTGCGAAAGAATAAAGTGATGGCGGGATTAGCTGGGTTCCTTTAATAAAGAATGGTCTCTGGCAGCTCTGGACAGAGAGAGAGATGGAAGGAGAGTAGGGAGGCCTTTGCCCAGCAGTCGGAAATTAAGGGCTAATAAAAAAAACTACTCCGTCTGCCTAAACTTTTCCCAACTCCTAGGAAGCAGCTGACCGTAACAACTGTGTAAGATAACTGCCAGGAACATAAGCTTAATGGAGGGATTCGCATTGTGTTTCACGCGCACCTCAAAGAAATGTCAGCACATCGTCACGAAGTCCACGAAGACCTACGCCTTCTGGGTCAGGGTTGCGGATTAGTTAAAAAAGAAACCGTGGCCCTGGCGCACAGGCAAGTAAAGAAACACGGATGGGTTTTAGTCCGTAAAAGTCTGATACGCCCTTCCGCTCCGCCCAGAGCGGGAGAGGTCATTTGATGATTTTCCGTCCAAAACAAGAAAAAATGGAGGGTATGTTATGAAGGAAGGTGAAGGAATACATCTTGAGGAAACCTGGACTTTGAAGCCTGGAGTCTGAAATCGCCAACCCGCATTTAGCAAGCGTGATGATTACGCTTAATCCTTCTCTGCATGAGAGGAGACCTGTGCCCAGCAGTGGGACGATACTTTTATCGTCCTACTGCTGGGCACAGGTCTACCACACACATAGATGGTGGTTGGTTGATGGTGATGCTAGGAAGGGTCCATCATTCACGTACCGACCGCGGTAAACTTTGTTTTACCTTTAAGATCAACCCGTGCAATTAATAATCTTCCAAAAACAAATCATTCCCAAAATATTACTGTTGTACGTGCACCTTTAGAGATGAGTCTGTTGTTGCAAGCACACAGTTTATGTATGTTTTACAAAGTTGTACTTTATACCTGTAAGAGAAACACGCTGCGTTGTTATTTCTTGTTTTTGATAGAAGCAAGTAAACAGTACTTACAGTTTGTTTGTCTTTTGGATTTTAAGTGCATATGTTTGTGTCTAGCGTAGAATGTACACGAATGTTATGAATACTTAAGTATTTGTGTCTACTCTCTTAGTCTATAAGCGTAATGCTTTTGGTTAACTGTCTCGGGAGCCCTGCTGGGCACTGTTCAAAAATCAAAATCAAAGCATTTATTCCAAATAAACCAGTTACAGGCACTTTTGAATTGTCAGAAGGTCGGTCAGTCAGTAAGATGAAGCTAGTCGCCCTTTCCAAAGAGTAGGTACCTATGAAGAAGAACGGGCAAGAAATTCCATAGACACTCTTTTAAATTATCAAGCTATTGATACAAATATTTGATTACATCATTCATGTTGAAATCAACTGCGTGAGAATGATGCAGAAATATATTGTACGCTGAGAGAGTCCATTACCGAAAACACAAAAAAAAACCCAACAAATCGATGCTTTACAGCAAGTACATTGTGCTCACACGTCATCATCATCATCTCAGCTTTTATCCCAGTTGCATCCACGGCTTTCGCGTTGAAGCCCGGGGTCCGCTTTCCTGCACATTCTCCTCCATTTCGCACGATCTTTAGCATCCTGTGGTAAGAGCTTTTTGGAACGCATGTCATCTCTTACAACGTCAAGCCAGCACTTCTTTGGTCTACCCCGCTTGTTCCGGCCCGGCGGAGGCGCCATGGCAAGACATTTGTTACCCACGTAACATGCGGTTTATGTAAGACGTGGACGTACCAGCGTAGGCGACCCTCCTGCAGTTTGTCTGCAATGTCACGGACACGAAGGCTGCCCCGGATGCGGGAGTTCCTGATGCGGTCTTTCCGCGTAACTCCACACATCCATCGCAGCATATTCATCTCCGTGATACGCAGCTCCTGCTTGTGTCGCCCAAGCACAGGCCAGGCCTCACTGCCATACAGGAGAACAGGTCTAATTATGGTTTTATAGACCTGCCCCTTAAGCTTAACTGGCATTTTGGGGTCACAAATGACACCTGTCACCTCACGCCATTTCGCCCAAGCTGCTGAAATACGTGCCTTGACGTCGCAATCAATGTCGCCGGACGCATGAAGCACAGACCCCAAGTATTTGATGAAGGACGTAGTAATATCGCGCTCCGATTATTTAATAAAAATTGTGAATCTACGTTGCAAATCTGTGCAAGGACTTTAAAATTCCGTCCATAAAGTGCTACAAGACACTTATAATAAATACTAAAATTACTAAATAGAAAATTTATAAAAGTGATATTCTAACCTACCGACAAAGCTTTTACGTTGCGTTTCAGCGACGGACTTGTTGTAGTACGTTGCATAGTGAGCTTCTCACGACTGGTGGCGCCACCCCAGCAACATTATAGAACTTTTATTATAATATCGGTCTTCTATCACCGGTGTGACCTCGCATCAAAGCTACGTCCATATTTATATTTATAATAACTCACATACAGCTTATTTAACATGCCGAAAACACTCCGCTCACCGCCAAAAGAAGTCCAAAACTCGACTTCTAACCCGGATATCACAAATATTTCTCAAGACATGGAACTCTCTAATGTAACATCTCGCGCAAAAAAACCACGTGCTATGCTTCCTTCCAGCGAGCTTCAAAATTTTAAGGACGAAATGATGGAAATGTTATCTTCGTGGAAAAAAGAGCAAGAACATTTTTTACTGAAACTCAGTTCGGATGTAGCTGAAGTAAAAATGCAAAACGAAAAAATTTACAATTACTATGTGGAAATTGACAAAAGTCTTACGTTTATTAACGCAAACCACGAGGAGCTAAAAAAGGAAGTTGCAGACCTTAGAAAAGAACGCCGGGATCAGAGACAATATTTAGAAAGTCTAGAGAGAAAAATACAAGATTTACAACAAAAAACAAGGTCGTCGGGCATTGAAATCCGTAATATCCCGCAAGGTAACAATGAAACTAATGCCATTCTTGCCAAAATAGTATCCAATATTGGGAAAGCGGTTGGGGTTCCCGTCGATGTCTTGGAACTGAGGGATATTTATCGATTGCCCGGGAAATCATCGGATCCCTCAACGATTCGACCGATTATAGCTGAATTTTCTTCTGTGACAAAAAGGGAAACATTGATTTCAGCAGTACGAACTTTCAACAAAGCCAAAGACAAACAAAGTAAACTTAATACAAATCATATTGGCGTTCCAGGACCTTGTAAACCGGTTTATGTCACCGAACAGCTTCCAGGTAATACTAAAAAATTATTCTACCAAGCAAGAGTTTGCGAAAAACCACAATTTCATGTTCTGCTGGGCTTCCAACGGAAACATATTTTTACGCAAAAAGGATGGTGACAAGCAGCTATTAGTCAGATCAGAAAGATGTCTTCAAGATTTAATTATCACTGGCATATGACTCTTAACTTGTATAGTAACAATCCATATTTTAACTTTTATTTACTACTTACTTTTTTTACTATTCTCTAATATTTTACTTATTTCTAAACATAACAAAATATTTAATCCATTTTGCATCCACACAATAATACAAATTATAACTCACTGTTGCATATGTACTCTACACAAAATTACATTCACATCTCACGCTAGTCTTTCCATTCACTATAACTACCAATCTTTCATACTTCTCTTACACTCACCTACCTCACAAAATAATTCACTACACAAAAATATAGACACGACTCACATAAATAAATACAATAAATGTCACAAACACACTTACACTCACCTACCAGGAATTGACATACTTACTACAAAACAAAACCTTATAAAAATTACTTTCAGTGACCTATTTGTTCTTTCTAAAGCCTTCCAATGGTGAGCATTAATAATATAAGTAGCGAGCTTGACTCGCTTACTACTGTGGGTAACTCATTTAATTGTGCCCCAGAAAAATGTATTGAGTATATTAATCCCAAGAATTCAAACTTAAAAATATTACACTTAAACATCCGTAGCTTAAATAAAAATTTTGACCAACTTCAAGCACTAATTATGTCTACAACACTCGATTTAGATGTGATTATCCTGACCGAGTGCTGGCTCAGTAAAGTTAGTCATATACCTATCTTAGATGGATATGAATCCAATTGCACCGAAATAAACAGTAACCAAAACGATGGAATAGTTATCTTTACAAAACAAACCCTCCGAACTCTTGTGTGGGATCCTCCTTTTGTTGACGGTAACTGTATGGTATGTCATGTAGTTAACCAATATATTGCCATTGTTGCAGTATATAGGTCCCCGTCATACAGCTCCAAGGAATGTTCCGAAAATTTCTTAGATAGTCTGAATAGTGTCTACGTTAGCCTTTCCTCGTACAAACATATAATCCTTATAGGTGATATTAATATAGATCTCAAGCCCAGTAATACAGATAACAACTGTCTTAATTATCTTATTTTAAACGCTTCCCACGGTCTTCTTCCAACCCACCGGTACAATACTCGGCTGGATAGCTGTCTGGATCATGTACTCGTTAAAACTTCTCTTCCTGTCACTACTCTTATACTTGACTCTCATATTACGGATCACAAACCGGTTTTATTCGCTATTGCTAAAACAAACCCGAATAATAAACCACCCCGCATAACTACTCGCATAGACTATGATGCATTTAAACTGGACTTAGAAGTCTCGGATTTTTCTCCAGTATATAAAATTATTGATCCCAATTTATCCATGAACTTGTTCATAAATATTATCACCTCAGTAATTTCCAAGCATACCAAACAAATTAAAATTCCAAGAAATAAAAGAATAATAAAACCATGGATAACAACCGGACTCTTGCGTTGTATGAATAATCGAGACCGATTACACAATAAATCAAAAACAGACCCTGAAAATCTTATTCTGAATACGACCTATAAGCGATACCGGAACTTTTGTAATAATCTCATCCGTAAACTAAAAATAGCCTATGAAAAAAGTGAACTGGAAAAATCCCGCTACAACCCTAAAGCACTCTGGGAAACGATAAAACAAATCACCAATACCAGCAAAAAGAAAACTAGCCCGATTGAACTACTAAACATTTGCGATAACGCAAAATCATCCGTTAACGAAGTGTGCAGATTTTTTAGTAACATAGGCACTAACTTGGCAGAAAAAATCATGTCCCAATCTCCCCAACCCACAAACCCACCTATGAGATCATGCCTTAATGTGTCACTCAGCACTACCGACTCTTTGGTGATACTTGAAATTGATGAATCGGAGGTGGAGTCCCATATTATGCAACTTCGAGATGACTGTGCAATAGGTTGGGATGGCATATCTCCCTTTGTACTAAAGAGTTGCCGTCGAACCTTAACGCCACCATTGACGTATATCTTTAACTGTTGCCTGCAGAAAGGTGTTTTTCCTGATGCGCTTAAAAAAGCCATCGTCCATCCGATATATAAGGGAGGGAGCAGAAACTGTGTCAACAACTACAGACCCATATCGGTCCTATCAGCACTCTCTAAATTACTAGAAAGGATCCTTTCTAACGGTCTAATAAAATTTCTGAGCAAACATCGACTCATTGCTGATAATCAGTATGGTTTTCGCACAGGGATCTCAACAGAAGATGCAGTTCTTGACCTGACACAATTCATTGCTAGAAAACTGGACAGTAGAATCAAATGTCTAGGGATCTTCCTAGATCTCTCCAAAGCGTTTGACACAGTGTCTGTTCCCAAACTTATCTCCAAAATGGAAGTCCTAGGTGTACGTGGAAACATCCTAGAGATCTTTAAAGATTATCTTAACAACCGGACCCTGCGAGTTAAAATAGGAGAGCATATAAGTGACGAAGTAGTAACTACCTATGGTGTTCCTCAGGGAAGCATTCTTGGGCCAACTCTTTTCCAAATATACGTCAATGAGCTGTGCAGAATGACCATCCCCAATGCTAAGATCATTACGTATGCAGATGATACCTCAGTCATAGTCTATGGGCCAAATTGGGATATTGTTAAGCTTTATGCAGAGGCAGCAGTAACAAATATAATGCAATGGCTCAACCAAAACCTGCTCACTCTCAACTGCGATAAAACAACTTTCATCCCATTCGCTATCCGATGTAACAACTTACCCGAAAAATGTTTCTCCCTGAAAGCTCATAACTGCTCCAATCAATCTGCACCTTGCTCATGTCCGACAATTAGAAAAGCTGACCATATAAAATACCTGGGTGTCCAAATAGACAGTGGACTACGATGGGATAAACAAGTTGACGCCATTTCTTCTAGAGCTATTAATCTACTCCATATTTTCAAATCCCTTAGAGAATCGGCTTCTCCCGAAACGCTGAAGATGGTTTATTATGCCTTATGTCAATCTGTTATTGGATATTGCATAACGGTATGGGGTGGAGCAAATAAAACCAGTCTTTTAAAGATTGAGAGAGCGCAGAGGGGCGTGCTGAAGGTGATGTCACGCAAACCTTTTCGGTATCCTACAACTCAACTTTACTCTGACTGCAAAGTACTTTCCGTGCGCCAACTCTATGTACTGCGGTCTACCATTAGGAAACATCCTAGCGTTCCCCAAGCTGACCCCACAAAAAGAAAGCAATTACCGATAGGTACCCCACATAATACTACCTTTGCACAACACCAATACTATACTTTAAGCACACACATATACAAACAAGTTCACAAAAATTTAAATATTGTCAATCTAAATAAATATGAAATAAAATCAAAATTGATGGAATGGCTTCTGGAGCGTGACTATCTGGAAACTGAATCCTTACTCAAGTATGTCACCTAACTTCCTAAATTTCTCCATTACACTCACCCACTCACACTACACACACACCCTCTCTCTCACACACACACACTCACGCACACACACATTCACAAATGTAGCGTAGGAAATTGAAATTTTTGGCATTATCACGACCAATCATTAATCTTGTACGACCCAGTCCACTTTAGTATTAATCATTATTTAAAGCAACGAATCACTGTCTCTCAAGATACAGGCTACCGCCTAGTTTGAGAGGCATAGTTTCCTCTTTTGGTGTATAGATCAGTTATTTGTTTACATAAACCTTTATAACTATGTGAAATCTGATCCTTTCTTGATGAAATAAATATTATTATTATTATTTAAACTGGTCCGTGCACTCGACCATGTCTCCGCCTATGCGCACAGACATAGGGTCTGTCGTGTTGCTGGCCAAGTATACGGTCTTCGCCACGTTGAGTTTCAGACCTCCGTTCTCAAGCGAGTCCTTCCACGCATTCACACGCCGCACCAACGGTTCCCTGTCCGCCTCCGCCAGCGCGATATCGTCAGCATACATGAGTAGCCAGGGAGGCTGCTCATGTGAGTCCTTGATGCTGTCCGACAAGACGTCTAATATCACGCTGAACAGAAATGGACTAAGGACGGATCCCTGGTGGACTCCGACGGTGATGGGGAAGGGTTTAGTGTCGCCAACAGCGGTCCTGACAACGGAATCGGAATTGAGGTACATGTCTCGAATTATGTCAACATAGGCTTCAGGTACCCCTTTGGACCTCAGTGCCCACCAGATCACCCCGCGAGGGACACAGTCGAAGGCCTTCTGCATATCTAGAAAGAGCATATGCAGAGGCGTGTTCTTCGATCTGTATCTCTCCATGGTGATCCTTAGTGCGAAGATAGGGTTCATGGTTCCGTACCCTGGCCGAAACCCATATTGACACTCCGAAACAGCACACTCCTGCCGGATTCGGGAGTCTATGATCCTCTCAAAGATCTTCATGGTGTGGGACATTACCTTGATACCGCGATAGTTGCCACACTCCTGAACCGAGCCCTTGCCTTTAAAGACTGGAGTAATGAACATTGTTCTCACACGTGTGCCTTGCAATCATACAATAGGTAAGAAATTGAATCTACACATTGCAAAGGTAGTTTTGTCCAAGGTTCAGCAGCTCCAACAGTGTTCTCGAATACTAAGTTTAACTCGTGTGTAGCTGTAACAGTGCCGAACACCCCTAAAAAACATAAACAATTACAAATTAAAACTACAAGAAGAAAAATCAAACAACAATCAGTGTATAGAAATCGGACGCAGCTCAATCCCAAGCCTTTTTGTCCTCAATATAATCCATAACATTATAAATGATTTCTGACATAACTTACGTTTAATGTAGGATTTGAATTTATTCAGGCTCAGATCTTGAACCACCTCTGGAAGTCTATTGTAAAAATGTATACATTGGCATCTGAAAGAGCCACCTATTTTCTTGAGCCTAGTTGTAGGTACAATATATTTGTGCAACAGGCACAAATATATTGTATTTATATTATGGACATCATTGTATTTTTAATCAATTTTATATTTTTATGAGCATACAAAAGATTTTTGTAAATTTATATTGATTGATTGTTAATCAAATAGTAAAGTTGTAAAACGTTCCATTTCGGAAGGTACTCTTAGTAGTATCTATACTATCATTATTAGGTTAACTACGCGTCAATTAAAATCGTGCATCGCGCAAGCAAAATTTACCGCAGAACCAGTTTAGTCGTCTTACAAAGACACCCCACTTCATCTATCCGATTACTAAAAATACATATTTCGCCAATACCAAGGCATGCAAAAAGAAAATGTCCATAATTTAAAAAAATAAATGAACTTTAGATGTTACTCGAAAGACTAAATAAACATACATTCAAAGTTAATCCGTTTATAATACTTACTAGCTTTCCGCCCGCGGCTTCGCCCGCGTGGAGTTCGGTTATATCGCGCTGTTTAGATTTCCCTCGGGAACATTATATTTTTCCGGGATAAAAGGTAGCCTATGTTCTTTCTCAGGGTCCAAAGATTGTCTGTGCCAAATTTCATCAAAATCGGTTGAGAGGTTTAAGCGGGAAAGCGTAACAGACAGACAGACAGACAGACAGACAGACAGACCAACAGACAGACAGACAGACAGACAGAGTTACTTTCGCATTTATAATATTAGTATGGATTGGTGGGAATTAGAATGCCGTTTCCAGTCTTGGTGGCCTAGTGGTTAAAACACCAGCCTCTCACGTATGAGTATGCGGGTTCGATTCCAGGTCAGGCAAGTAACAATGTAATTTTCTAAGTTATACGTATGTACTTCCTAACTATATCTTGGTCACCAATGACTGATTAAAAGGTGAAGGAAACCTGAACTTTAAGTCTGAAATGGCCAACCCGCATTGAGCAAACGTGGTGATTACGCTCAATCCTTCTCTGTATGAGAAGAGACCTGTGACCAGCAGTGGGACGATAAAAAGGTTGATGATGATGATGATGAGAATGAAGTTGCGTTAGTAATTTACTTATAAAAAAAGAAATGCATGGATAAAAGACTATAGGTACATAGGTATTCCATTAGAGTTAGAATTAATAGTTATTCAAAGATTATCAGAACGTGTATTTTGAGGCGCGGCACGGTCCGTCCAGTATTCCTTCGACAAATAGTCTCTAGGTACTTAATTAACAATTAACGGACTTATGGAAACTTACCGGAAGTTAATGAGTCCGTTAACAATTTTTAATGTTGACTTAAAAGTTAATCCGTTACTGGAAAGTTTCTCTGCGTTCTTCTTCTTCGCCGTCGCCGGCACGGCTGAAATTTATATCTTGTTTTACCAAAATTTTGCTACTTCCACAAAGGCGTCGCCAGCGTCGACAACGCAGATGTCACTTTTTCTATGACTATGCAGTCAAAGTAACGAGTGATGTTTTGTAACACAGAGGTCATCACGGGTCACGTGTGTCTGGCGGGCACTTTCCCGATGGTTGATGTCGGTAAGTTGTATCTGACATCGACGCACAAACGAGTACCATGGATCCAGTACGTGATTCTGAACCCCCTAGTGGTGTAATTTTTCATCGGCTTTTTCATGATTAAAAAAAACATATGCAGTTTTTTTTCACTTTAGACTGTTCATAATTGCTACACATTAATAATCCAATAAGATATTAAAGTAAAAATTAATTAATTCGCTAATTACACAGAAAAGCGCAATGTGACCAATTAATATTTCAATTGTGCACAAGATTTTGCTACCATGATTTTGCAAGTAATATAGTATTGTATAATGTAAAAGCGCTTTTCAAGTTTGTGAATGTGAGGCACCATGGACTATGGTTTGTTTTTTTTTATATATATATAACTTGTTTGACATTACGAGCATGGCAGTTGAGAGTTTGTCATGCTCACTCAAATGTCTTGCTGATTGTGGCGCGTGTTGTTGGGTCATTTGGTTCCCTTCAAAATGGTTGAGCTAAGTGGGGCTCATGCGCGCGTCATGCTCGTGAACGTGGGCCGTCAGTGGAGACTGGTCATCTCTTAGCTGCCAGTGGGCTTAATTAATTTTCTATCTTTTCATTAATTTTTATAATTATACATTGTGCTCACATGATAGAAGCAACAGAAATATGTAACGAAGACATGTAATCCATATTTTGATTTTAAAAGAGTGTCCATGGAGTTTCTTGCACGTTCTTCTCAATAGAGATCTACGCTTTGGAACGTACAATTGAGCTTCACTTTTCATGGACTGACCGACATTGACTATTCAAAAGCACCAACTGTTAGTTAAGTTGAAATAAACAATTTTGATTTTGAATAGAGTTCACATCAGGGATCAACGTCATACCTACAAACCCGCACGGCGGCACGCTTGCAACGTTCAAAGACCAAGCCGATACTTTTTTCAAACACTGTGAATTCTGTAACCATTCATTAACGACATAAATGACGATCATAATTTTATTAGTGGCTTGCGGTGTAGCCTTTTCGCGAAGTTTGCGTTACGATGTCAGATACACCCTGTATATGCTAGTTGCACGGTAAACTCTGTATGCGAGATTCAGGATCTGCGAAAGATCAGTAAGACGCATTTTTCGCATATGAAATTATCGATACCGCTACAAAAGAATCTCTTTTGTGTGAAAATAAAATAGTTTTGTAAATCGCTATGTTAAAACTTTTTACATACTGCTGGAACAAAGGAGAACTTATCTTCGAGAGTGGATTGGCTGCAATCCACCATACGGGCGCTGTATCTATGGGTATGTAGACGCCAGCACAGGTGTGGTGAGATACCTGCCGGGTGCTCGGGCTAGTAAGGAATCACTCCGGTCCGAAAGAGAGGCTATGGTAGAGCGTACGAATGTTGCACTACAGGCAGTCTCCAACCTGGGCGAAGCCAATCTTGTAGCATTCTACGCCGACAAAAACAAGCCTGTCTATTCACCGCCAAAAAGCCAAAGCCACTTTGGCTCCTACTTTTCGGAATGTATCCTTAGAGTGCACCGACCGCCTTCAGCTTTTGGGAGTTGAGGTTTCCTTAAACCTAAACTTTGGGCAGTTCATTGAGTCCAAAGTCAAAGTGGCTGCCAGGAAATGGCAGGATATGGCATTATTGCAAAGGTCCGGCGGTAATTCAACTAGGACAGCTTCTCATGTTAAACAAATCACAGGTCCGTTCGAATGTGGAGTACTGCAGACATATTTGGGCTGGTGCTACAAAAGCCACCTGGCAAGTTTAGATTCGGTGTAGAGGCGTGCGAGAGGTTCACTTGCGACCCAAATTTAGTTCAAAACGATCTCCAAAACCTGGAGCACAGGCGAAGAGTAACCAGCCTCTTGGTGTTCTATAGGATGCATTTTGGAGAGTGTGCAAGGAAATTGCATGACTTAACCCCCCTACCCCCTACTAAATTCCATCATCGGACGACCCGCCGTACGGTGAGTAACCTCCCTTATGTTGTTGACATAACTACGATCCGGACGAAGCGTTTCGCCTCGTCTTTTATACCGCGTACATCGAGGGACAGGAACAATTTGCCTGCGGTGGTGTTCCGTCTGACTACAATTTAAATGTCTTCAAAGCTAGAGTGAATAGGCTCTTAATAAACTAGCGCATTTTACCATCAACTATTGCATCACTGCTTACGATCAGGCAGGATTACGCTCAAGCACTAGTTTATAAACATAAAAACAAACATGTCTTCGAATTTTTGCTTCTAAGATATGCCAATTCACGATATTTTCCGTCACCATTTTGAGAACAGTGTTGATAAATAAGAAAAAAAAAGAGAAAATTTAAACCGTAAATCCTGGCTGGATTCGACTGACGACCTTTTAGTAATTATAAGTTGGGGCTGTTCCCTCGGGGCCGTTGCTCTCTTTATACAGTATGTTAAATAACAGAGGGCGTTCCCTTAAACTCGTTAATATATATCATTAATAGATTAAAATAAAAATATCAGCATAGAAAAATAAGCATAAAATAATCCGAATAAAAAGAAATTATAATTGAAAATAAATTTGAAACCTCTTGTTTTAAATCAAAATAGTAGCGCGGAATAGTATCTACCTAACGTTGCATTGCCCAACACACATCAATCAATTAGATCTTAGATCGCCGCCGCATACGCGGCTCGTCATTCATAAATAAATTGCGGCGTTGCCGTCTTTCATGTTCGCGTGTACAGTGTGTTTCTTTCACATGTCAATTAAAAATTTTTATTGAATATTTTCATATTGAAAAAATTTTAAAACATTTTATTTTCGAATGGAAATATTTTTTTTAGCATGTATGTATGCTATACTATTTCGGGTTAACGGGAACGCCCTCTGTTAGTTAACATACTGTATAATTACAAAAAGTTTATTAGGTACATAGCTCGATTCTTGAACTCTTAAAAACCTCCTTCACTGAATATCTAAGTAATCTCACACATCAGAAAGAAAATACAGGACCAAAAATAATACCGTCAGATAATTTTTCCTCTTATGTTTTCAAAGACTTGCTTTTCGGATCACGTACAAACAACTCGAGTAATTTAGGTTTTCAATATTGGGTCAATACCAGTGGCAACTACTAGAAAAGTATTTCACCTTGAACAAAGTTATTGAAGCAAACGAATTTATTCTTCGCCTCAGTAACTCAATAACTCGATCGAACGAAGTTCCTCGCGAAATGTGTCCGGATAAATAATTTTACGTCATTTCCGAAGATTGAGAAAAGATTTGATGTGATTAAAGGAATGAATTTATTTGCTTCGTTTTATAAAGATCTGAAAGAGGAGAAGCATTTTTGGCGTTAGTTATAGATAAATAGTGTTACTTTATGTTGATGGACAGCCTCCGAGGCGTAGCGGTAGCGCGTACGGCCGCTTTGCAAGGAGGCACGGGTTTCGATCCCCGTGCTGTGCAAATATTTGTATGCATGAATAATATATATATGATATTTGCACTAGTCTGGTCGTGTCTCTGAAAGCACGTTAAGCCGTTGGTCCCGGCTACCATACGAACAACTAATGGCAGTCGTTACGGGTTGTTGG
The DNA here is from genome assembly GCA_017933935.1 of Sesamia nonagrioides. Classification (NCBI taxonomy): domain Eukaryota; kingdom Metazoa; phylum Arthropoda; class Insecta; order Lepidoptera; family Noctuidae; genus Sesamia; species Sesamia nonagrioides. The sequence goes on from JADWQK010002064.1 coordinate 459,367, forward strand.
AGCCCAACAATTGGTCTAACTGCAACGCTTCGATATCGCCTTTGGTTTGTGGAGGTCAGACGGCAGTCGCTTCACGGTAAATATCGAAGTTTTGCCAAAATGAGCAGTTAGACTGGTAAAGCGGACCCCAGACTCCAAAGCTGAAAAGCTTCGGATTCCGGGAGTTTCGGGACATCCCGAAGATATATCGCAATATCGAAGCATTGAACAGCAAGTTAGACCAATTGTTGGACTATTGAGGGCTCAAACAACCCATAACGACTGCCATTAGATGTTCGTATGGCAACTGAGACCAACGGCTTAACGTGCTTTCAGAGGTACGACCAGACCAGTGCAAGTAAATAGTCCAAAATATTCATGTCTGCGTTTTCTACCGCTACGCCACGGAGGCTGTCAATTGTCGATACACATTCTAAAAAAAATAAACCTGTGATGGTGGCGGTGGAATAAAACCAACGATGATGACAGATAGGGGTTTATTTACTTTACTTCAAACACTTGACAGATTTTAGCAAACAAAGTTACACTGAGGCGAAACCTATTTGTGGTTCTAGGGATGGACTGCGGGGCTATCCTATCCCTTTACCTCCTAGCTAGGCAATTCCTGAGGGCGACGGGGCCTCCGCTCAGGGCAAGCTTGACTTATGACAACAGTGGTGACTGCGGGGCTATCGACCACTGCGCCTCCTAAGTAGCGAGTGCGCTCGGTCCTCCATGAGTGACCGATTATATAGTCGGTTTGACGACAGTAGTGTGTGTCTTCATCATCTAATGCTTGTATGTGGTTGTGAGTATCATCTTCACACGTTGCATGATAATTGTCGCTAGTAGTCTGTTGTGTTTTACTCAGATGGCATAGTGTTGTGCACACAGTCAGGTAGATGGCGTAAGTAGTCATGTTACATTCTCCCCCTCTGGTACTCTATAGTCGTCCCGACTGAGTACCAGGACTACACTGTTTTCGCGGTCTTCCTCTTCGGCGTATTGGATAAGTAGGTTTGGATGTCACGTTGTCTCTATTTTCAAACTTCGTAATTGCAGACGTGTGATACTTTCCGATAGGCTTGTCTGGAGTGTAATAAGATTCTACCAGGACTATGTCTTCCTCCCCCTGCACTAAAACTGCGCCAATGGCATATTGGTTGGCATCAATCTTGATAGCAAAGGGTAAATCATCACATGCCTCTTTTAACACTGGTGACGCAGTCAAGGCATTTTCTAATGTCATAAACGCTTCTTGTTTATCCGCCAACATGTGGGTACACCGGTAAAAATGTGAGTATACCGATAAAAATGTTGCAGGTAGAAGAAGATTTACGTTGGGTTCCAATATAATGCTGGCGGTGGAATAACTCGTTGAGTCGTCGATAATCTATGCAAACTCGAACATTAGTGTCTCCTTTTGGAACTAGAATTACAGGTGCTGACCATGGGGAATCGCATTCCTCGATAACGTCAACATTTATCATATCATCCAACTTTTCTCAATTGTTTTTGCCTTGTTGATGACAATCTGTAGGGCTTAACACTGATAGGAGGATGATGGCCTGTGTCGATTCTATGTTGTGTAAATGGAGTTTGTTCCGAGTTTGCTCAAAGATGTCGCTATTCTCAATTAACTTCTGACACTTTTATTATAAGTTCAGTGAATTGTTCTTGAGTCATCACCACCATCTCTTGTATTTTTTCAGACATGTACTGTCAAAATATTTCAGTGAATTTTTCTTGAGTCATCACCACAATTTCTTGTTTTTTCTCAGACATGTCAATAACGTCAAAATAATATAAATTCTCTTGAGGGTATGTTCTTGTTTATCCGCAAATATGTGGGTACACCGGTAAAAATGTGGGTACACCGATAAAATTTGTTGCGGGTCGAAGAAGATTTACGTTGGGCGCCAATGTGATGGTGGCTGTGGAATAAAACCAACGATGATGACAGATAGGGGTTTATTTACTTTACTTCAAACACTTGACAGATTTTAGCAAACAAAGTTACACTGAGGCGAAACCTATTTGTGGTTCTAGGGATGGACTGCGGGGCTATCCTATCCCTTTACCTCCTAGCTAGGCAATTCCTGAGGGCGACGGGGCCTCCGCTCAGGGCAAGCTTGACTTATGACAACAGTGGTGACTGCGGGGCTATCGACCACTGCGCCTCCTAAGTAGCGAGTGCGCTCGGTCCTCCATGGGTGACCGATTATATAGTCGATTTGACGACAGTAGTGTGTGTCTTCATCATCTAATGCTTGTATGTGGTTGTGAGTATCATCTTCACACGTTGCATGATAATTGTCGCTAGTAGTCTGTTGTGTTTTACTCAGATGGCATAGTGTTGTGCACACAGTCAGGTAGATGGCGTAAGTAGTCGTGTTACAAACCTTAAAATCTTACTTTTTATTTTGAGATTTTTACAAAATTGACCAGCTTCTCTATTTACCTCCCCACTTACCTACACTTGACCCTCAGCGACCGCAGCGCATGAGACTTACTTAACTAAAACTTAAACTATGCATACTTACATAACGTAAGTAAAACTTGTCGGAAGTTACGGAACTTTAGAATAACTTAGACAACTTAGTACGACTTAAAAGTTTCAATTGCTATGAGGAAGAGGCGAAATGTGGAAGGAAGCAACTTGGATAAGTTTTTTGAGCAATTAACATAACATCATGCTTGTTCACTCATTCCGCGAAGGGGTTAGCAGAGGTATAAAATATACCCGCAGTTAAGTTGATGTCCCAAGTAATAGGTTTTACTATTGCCACCACAATTTTACTACCAATTTTAACAGGTTTTACTATTGGGCAAGTGCCCGCCAGACATAACACCCGTCTGGTCGGAGGATCCTCCCTTTTCTACGGAGGATGACTGAACTTTACTACCTGTTCCTCATACCTCCACTTTCTAAGTATATCTTGGACACCAATGACTGAAGGCGAAGGAAAACATCTAGAGGAAACCTGGACTTTAAGTCTGAAATCACCAACCCGCATTGAGCAAGCGTGGTGATCACGCTCAATCCTTGTCTGTATGAGAGGAGATCTGTGCCCAGCAGTGGGGCGACAAAAAGGTTGATAATGATGATGATTGCCACCACGGCTGGTGCTGGAAAATTCTTGATGGAAAAACCCACAAGTTGCTCGATATTGAGGACTTAATCCAGGACCCTTTGCTGTGCAGTTGCACTTGCGATCAATAGACCATCTAGTTGAGTTTTGGATAATCACCATTTATTTATTGAATTTTATCATCGATCTGCACTCACGTCCTTTATACCTGGGGCTTTTATTTAGGTAATAAGTTTTTAGTTATTTACATTTCCATTTTAATGATATTTTATTTTTTCGTTTTGCTTTGCTGGTGTTTCGGTGAGGAGTTTGTTCCGCCACTTCTTCTTCCCAGCGAAAGCACTAGGAAGTGTAGATGGGTGGACGTTTTGGGGGACTGTCTTATATAATATCGACGTTCAAAAAGTGCTGATGCTCAGCCTTATTTGAATAAAAGACTTTTGATTTTCATTTTAAAGGATACAAAAATAAATACAAAAACAAAAAAAAAAAAAAACATCATCTTGCTAGCCATTTCTCAACTAACTTGGAGTCAGCTTTTAGTCTTACCAGATACAGCTAAACAGCAATAGTTTACTGTATGACCTTCACAGCCTATTTACTGACCAACGAGATACCCAGGCTGACCCATTTGTCAGACTTTTGCGCTTCTGACAACCCGTAACGACAATCGAAGATATAAAGTGTTATTTTATTTTATATCTTCGATTGTTTTTAGGCAACCGTTATCTTTTTACGGTTACCTTTTCTATGTATAATTTTAATTGTTATGCAACGAAACCAGTCCATTACCCGTTTATCCATCATCATCATCATTCAACTCGATTTTCGGCAATAAAAAACTACCGACTACCAAAATAAAACAATAGTAACTAATTTCAGAAATCGGTGTCATTTTTGTATTTTGCCACCAAAATTAGTATTTTATTCAATTCTGTTTGTTTTGGAAGTTGGTCGTTTTTATTTTTGTAAAAATCGTTTTACTTTTCACTATTTAGTTGTGAGGAGGATCATAGAAATCGGTGGGCATTACATTGAGTTATGCTTCCATTAGTCGCGCATATACTTAATGCAAATTAAATACTTATACGGTTTCCTTATAGATCCCACTATATATAGTATCACTACATATAGGACCGAAGTGAAATGGGACAACTGGTGCTTCTCATGCCTCAGGTTTCAAATACAAAAAAATAATTAAAAAAAAAAAAAAAACATTTAAAAAAATTATATACGGTCGAATTGAGCAACCTCCTCCTTTTTGAAGTCTGTTAAAATCCGTTCAGCCAGTAAAATGATTTTGAATCTAATATTTTTCTTTAATGTTTAACCTCTGAACTTCTTGCCAAAAGATCTTTTTTGAATTTAGTTAATAAAAGTACAAAGTATTAATCAAATTGTTAAATGTTACTTACTCTTAACAATGCTTTTTCTTTTCTCAAAGTTCGACAATCAATCACAATTCTGAGATAATGAACATAATCTGGTGAGAGTAATATTTTAAAATTTACTTAAGCCAATCTATAGCAAAAAGCGTCCTTCCAGTTAACTAGTTTTATTTAGAACTAAAATAATTTTAATAACTAGTAGCGCCATGCGTTTGAATATTAGGATAAAGAAATATCCCTTGTTTATCTTGGTTATAGCACAGTATAAAAGTTATACAAGTGGGTCGACGCTTTGATCTCGTGTAAAAATGCCGACATCGTCTGGAGATAGTAATGCATCGGCCAGGATTGTCATGTCACAAATACTTATATTATAAATCACGAAAGTATCTCTGTCTGTCGTAAGTCTGTCGGCTTCACGCCAAAACCACTGAACCGATTTGAATGAAATTTGGTACACAGATAGTCTAGAGCCTGAGAGGACATAGGTTATATGATATCCTGCTATGACCAATAGGGAGCAGAGCAGTAACAAAAATATGGCGAAATGGGGCAAACGCGGATGTACATATTGCTCCCATTTCTGCCCGTGTCAGTTGTTTTTAAATCTCGTAAATTGACATAATTTTAATTAGATTAGATAGGTTCAATCAATGAAATAGAAATATTCCAGGAATTATAACGGTAAGTGATGTCAATAAAGCGATGCAATGATAATGCCATAATTAAAAACAAACACGCGTTAACCCTTGATGATATATCCCGAACTACTAACATCGTTTTTGTTCGCAGTTCGGGATCCGCTTCCGCTCGTCCCTCACACCCCGCACGATGGCCCTGTCTGAGACGTCTTCGTTGGACGACTGTATGATTTTAGACTGTGGTTATAGTCTATCTTTGTGCTAAAAGAGATGGCTAAATAGCTGCCCTAGCTCAGTTAAACGAATAGCAATTTCACACTAACACGTAATATTTATATATTTGGGGACCGAAGTTCCGGATAGTTGAGGTGTCTTCTCATCTCATGAGCATCCATCGTGGGCGTATTTCGAGAAAACGTTGAAAAATAACTATAGTGTGATGTTCGGATTCTTATTATTATAACTGTACACACACTTAGATCAATTTAATATTAAAGGATTACAATAATAATCTCAGATTAAAACAGATAAGAGCCACTGGGTTTGAGTATAACCAACACACTCGATCGAAGCTTGAGAAAAGAATGCCCGCGCTAACGGTCGCTCGCTATGGCAAACCGCAACTCCAGTCGGTGTTACTAGCTCTCAATAAAAAATCATAATTTATCTGAATACCGATCGATTAATCGACTTTAAAAGATAGTAGAAGTAATTTACGGACAATTGATACTGACACAAAACAGATCACAATATTCAAAAATAAACAGTCATTTACCGTTTTTATATATATACATATTTATTCATTCATGAATTGTTAAAAGTTTAAAATTTTCTTATAATTTTCGTGAACTAATAAACATATAAAAGTTTCTCAATTGTTTTTTAAGCATTATTTTGGTTTGACATGACATCAGAGTACCGCAAATCCGTTGTATAAAGATCTTATCTTGCAATTACCTCTTCCTACATTTTACTTCAAGTACCTTAGCGCAAAATCAACAATGGCTCCACAATTATTAATAAAAATCATCGCAGACACCTTAAAGATAAAAATTCATAGCAATGTTATTGTTTGAAGTTTTTGTCGTAGGAGTTACTGATATTATTTTCAGTATTGTGCAGATATGAAAGTTCCCTAAACCTTTTCAATTACAAAATACAAATTTTAGCTATTCAGCATTATATATTGCTAGGAACGTGTTTATACACGCGTTTTCATTGCGGGGTCTTTTTCCATACTTCAGCTTAGCCATGTCCTTTCGCCAAATCTGTTGAGACGTTTTTGTGTGTATGTAAACTTACTTATCTTTATATATATAATTCTGCTGTACGTGTGTATGTCATTGAACTCCTCCTAAACGGCTTAACCGATTTCAATGATTTTTTCTGTATGCGTTTGAGTGGCGCCCTGGATCGTTTAGATTCACAAGTCAGCCCGGCAGATGGCGCTGATTGCTTGAAAAAGCATGTGATCTCGGAAACGGCCCTAACGATTTTGCTGAAATTTGATATATGGGGGTTTTCGGGGACGAGAAATTGATCTAACTCAGTGTTATGTCTGCGGAAGCGCATGTTTTCGAGTTTTCTCTTTCGCAATATTTCATGCGTAATATGGGCGCTAATTTCGCGCGGCTTGACATTACGGCTGTGGCGTGGTGGAGAGTGGTATGGTTCTACTCCCGGTGGCTGGTGTTCCTCGGTTCAAACCCAGGCCGACTCAAGTATTTTTTTTTTGTTTTTAGACAAGTTTATAGTTTTTTTTTAGTTTTTGGAGTCACTTAAAAAGAAAATTGTACATTAAGAACTGAAAGGGGAAAAAAATAAAAATAAATATTTTTTTAAAATTTAACTATAATTGTAAGTACTTAAGAACTAAAAGAGAAAAAAAAATATTTTAAATTTTTTATTTAACTTTAAGAGACTGAAACAAGAGCTCTAGAGGTAGAGAGAGGTGTGATATCATTGTTACAACATGTAGAAGACAATGCTTTCCGTGGGTATATTCCTTAATCTGCTGTACGTGTGTACGCCACTGAACTCCTCCTAAGCCGCTGGTCCGATTTGAATGATTTTTATGCGTTTAGGTGACGCCCTGGATTGTTTAGATTTACAAAGCAGTCCGGCAGATAGCGCTGCAGTCGGTGTCTAGGTTATTAATCCTAAACGGCTGAACTGATTTGAACGAATTTTTGTTTTTACATTCAAGTGGGGGCCTGGAAAAATAACATTCACAAATCAGCCCGGCAGATGGCGCTGCAGTTGGTATCTAGCTTATTTATCTATACCTACTGCACCTAAACGGCTGGACTGATTTGAATGATTTTTTTTGGTTGCGTTTGGGTGACGCCCCGGATGGTTTAGATTCACAAATCAGCCCGGCAGATGGCACTGCAGTCGGTATCTATGTTATTTATCCCTTACGGCTGGATCGATTTGAATGAATTTTTATTTAAGCATTTAAGTGGGGGCCTGGAAAATTTACATTCACAAAAAAACAATTCGGCAGATGGCGCTGTAGTCGGTATTTAGGTTATTTATCTATAGTGCAACTAAACGGGTGGATCTATTTGAACGATTTGTTTTTTTTTAAATTGGTACAATTTAATTTATTTTTTAGACTATATTAATCACTCTGGCAACATATAGTAATTAATCAAACATCACAGGCTAACCCGGCTTGCTGATGATATCTTGATTTGGCTCGCCGAACTTGACGGCGTGGCGGGAGGCCTCGGTGACTCGGACAAGTCTGGCTGAACCAGAATATTGCCGATGTTGCGCTCCTGACTTTTTTCTACCTCATTCAAATCGTTTAGTTCTTCGGCAGTTGCTCTGAAAATGTTATTCGCTCAGAAGATGATGGTGACATTGTTGAGATGTATTTCCGTTTTAACAAGTAGTTGCTTACTCGATTTTTTTGTTCCTTATCCCTACTAATTCGTATTATTGGGCTCAAATTGGAACCGCATTTGATGCAAAACTTGAAGGTTTCAGCGGTTATTGTAAAACATTCGTCGCATCTTAACAAGTTTTTTGTGCAATTATTGATTGTAACGAATTAAGTTTTCGAAAAATTGATGTTATTTCAAAATAAAGGATAATAATAATATTATTGATCTTTCCTTTCATACTTTTTAATACCCTAATCGCTTGAAATATCATATGCAGGACAACGTCTGCCGGGTCCGCTAGTGTACTATAATATCCTTATAATATTAGTAGGATATATACGTCTTATCTATACTAATATATAAAGCTGAAGAGTTTGTTTGTTTGTTTGAACGCGCTAATCTCAGGAACTACTGGATCGATTTGAAAAATTATATTTGCGTTAGATAGCCCATTAATCTAGAAAGGCTTTAGGCTTTATAAAATCACGCTGTGACCAAAAGGAGCGGAGCATACCTAACTCCACGCGAGCGAAGACACTGGCGTCCGCTAGTAAGAAAATAAAATGCTGTATGCGCGTACATATACAATGCGATATTACATAGCCTATATGCACTGTATGTATTAGTTACTATAGACTCACTAATCATAGTTTCCACTCAAAATAAAATACTCTAAGACTTGATACCAAATTTTCCATCTCATGTATTTGTCAAATCGAAATCATAACAAAACTGTCACCGCACTATTACTGTAACTTTTTAGGTTATTTGGTATCACGATATAGTGATGAGCAGGGTACGTGCGTAATACACTATCAGTAGCAATGGGACTTATTTTAACAGTTCAATAATACCCATTGTGTTATTTACGTTGTTGATCAGACACATTTTAGGGTTCCGTACCTCAAAAGAAAAAAACGGAACCCTTATAGGATCACTTTGTAGTCCGTCTGTCTGTCTGTCTGTCTGTCAAGACCCTTTATCTCAAGAACTCAAGAACGCGTGGACGTATGAAGCTGAAATTCACATGAAATACTCAGGTCTATTGTCCCTTTAAGCTGTGAAAATATCAAACTTCTAAGCCAAGCCAATCAAAAGATACAGCCGATTATGTCGATATTTTCAACAAATTTTCGACACTCGCAAAGGAATCAAAACCTACAGGATACTTCCCGTAAACTCAGAATCTTGAAATTTGGCACGAAGCATTGTTATATAATGCAAATATAGAAAAATAGCGAAAATCACATTTTTTTAGTTATATAATATAATGAAAATATTTTAATAAAATGAAACTTACTACCTTATTTCTCACGAACGAATAAAGGTATCAAATTAAAATTTATACCGAATACCTAGGTTTATTGTCCCTTTAAGCAGTGAAAAAATCAAACTTCTAAGTTACGCGATCAAAAGATACAGCAGTTTATACCGACACCTTAGACGAATTTCCGTTATACGCTAGGAAATCAAAACCTACAAGGTACTTCCCGTGATCTCAGAATCTTGAAATTCGGCACGAAGCAACGTTATAACAGACAGATAAAGGAAAAATTGCGAAAATGATAAATTTGAAGTTACATAAAATATTAAAATATTGTTTTTCAAATTCAAACATTTTATTTCAGGCAGGGCCCATATGTTGTTAGTAAAAAACTTATCCTATGTTAGTGAAAGAGAAACAGAATAAAAGAGAATCAGTTGGCGACATGAATATGTGCACGCACATGTCTGTCCGCCCAGAGCCTAATAAAAGGTCCGTCGACTTTGTCCGCCAGTGTAGCTAGGATACTGTTCGGGCTGCCCCGAAATCGCCGCAACATCGAAGCACACCGTTTGCGAATGATAGCATAAAAGTCATCAATTCGCGCTTCCGCGAACATGCCTGATGCACTGCAAAACCGAGGCAGCCCCAACAACATCGTCAGCCCATTGTTATACTGGATGCGCAGAGCATTGTAAGCCTTCTGCGTATACCTAACCCACAAGCTGCACGAGTAAAACGACTGGCAGTAAGCTCTAAAGAGCGTCAGTTTTGCCTGCTCAGTGCTCCCTATCTATATCCTGGTCATCTGTGAGAGAATCTGTCACCACATGACCGAGGTATTTAAATTGAGAGACCACTTTTAATGGTGTTCCTTGTAACATCACCGGTGGTATATTCGTGGGTGTATTATTACGAACTTTAAATACCATAATATCACTTTTAGTGGCATTATACCTCAAGCCATGGGCCCCCGCATACCTTTCACACACAGCCACTAACTTCCTTAGTCCACAGATTGATGGGCTGAGCAGCACCATGACATCAGCATAGCTTATGTTGTTAATCATTTTGCCATCAACAGAACAACCAACCAGAGTGCTACTCAGCTCACCAACCAGCCGATCTATGTACAAGTTAAAAAGACTGGGCGAGGTCAACCCCCCCTGCATCACCCCACATTCTAGCCCATTATCGAATTACCGGTCTTCTTTTTATCAATAGGAATCACAACAGTTCGCACGAGATCGTCAGGCAGATAAGAGTGACCCATACAAAAATTGAAGAACATAGCGAGTAGCCTAGGCAAGTGTACACCAGCGGACCTTAAATGCTCAACACTCAAACCATCGTGCCCAGGCGACCTACCTCGCTTCATACTTTTCAACGCGTCTTTTACGTCTTTCACGCTGAACCTTAAATGAGAATCGCCCCCACACGGGGCTTGAGTGCTTCGCATCGACGTACTTACAAAATGCGAAACAACTCTAAAGTGGTTCATGAACATGCCGGCTATATCATTGTTCTGTGACAAGCCATCAACGTTTGATGGTAGACTCGGTCTGGGATTCAATGAATTGGTTTGCTTCCAAAAAGAACTGAATTTCTTTTCTTCGTGAAGGGTTGCAATGATGTCCATTTTAATGTGGGTTTCATTGTCCTGACACCACTTCAACTTTGATTTAAATGTTTGTCTCAAAGTTTTCATTTCCTGATATATAGCCCCCGATACAGGTTTTCCGTGCAAGACCCATCTCCGAAAAGCAAGCCGCGTCCGAGCATGAACCTCTTTCACAACTTTATTCCACCCACACACATTTTTTGCTTACATGACATAAAATATTTTTTTAATAATTGTAAACTTACTACCTACCCTTTTTCACATGAACGCGTAAATATATTAAAGTTGAAATTCATATCAAACACTTCTTAAATCTAATTACCTCTAAAATGTGAAAAATTCTAAATCAACGCAAAAATTCAAAATGCTGAGGTACCTACCTATAATCATCCCGCATATTTTGAAATTCGCCACTACTCGCAGCGGAATCAAAACATAGACTACTTCCCGCTGACATTGAATATTGAATTTTGGTATGAAACAATAGCTTAAGGTAACCTAACAGAAAAACCCGAAACCTTTCAAAATTTTTAGGCACAGTAACTAGTTAAACCAAAACAAAGACCAACACAATCGTCATTCAATCTAAATATTTTGGTGAATGTAGTTCTGTATATATACAGAACTACATTCACTCATTGTGTATATATAAAACAGAAGTTAGGACGCATTTAGGTTATAACCTAAATGCGTCCTAACTTCTGTGTTATATATACTTAGTACTTATAAATATATTCAAAGACATTAATTGTAATTTCCTATTGTTGTCAATGATTATCAGACAGCTTGCTTCCTACTGGCGAAGCGGGACGGGGAGGAGTAAGTAGTAACGAACGAACGCGCAAGAACTAGCCGCCCGCTGGCGCGAAGGCAGGCGGTTGGTCAAGAGAAGGGGTATCGCGCCGCAGCGAGCGGCAGCCGTGCGCCATACGCACGAGCGCTTAGATGCTGTTCGCACGTGTACCGAAATTAGTAAAATTTGCGACAATTTCTCGTTGATTTTGTTTACTTCTACTTTGTTTATCAATAAACCGCTTTTTTTATAAGTTATAAACTAGCGCTTGACCGCAATCCCGCCTGATGGTAAGCAGTGATGCGATCGTTAATGGTAAAGCGCGCTAGTTTATTGAGAGCCTATTCACTCTAGCCTTGAAGACACTCAAATTGTAATGTGATGGAAACACCATCGCTGGCAAATTGTTCTAGTCCCTCGATGTAGGCGGTATAAAAGAGGAAGCGAAACGCTTCGTCCGGATCGCAGTGGTGTCAACAACGTAAGGGTGGAAACTCGCCGTACGACGGGTCGTCCGATGGTGGAACGGAGATGTGGGAATTAAATCATGCAATTCCCTTGCACACTCACCAGAATGCATCCTATAGAAGACCGAAAGGCTGGCTACTCTACGCCTGTGCTCCAGGCTTTGGAGACCGCTACGTTTGTACGGCAGAACCCTCGGTGCGCGAGTCCGACTCGCATTTGGCTGGCTTTTTTTTTCGTACATATGGAGCAATGGATTAGTAATAGACTTCAAAATTAATTCTAATTGATAAAACATAGTGTGTTATGTAATTAGGTTGCTGTTTCATTCCACTTAAAAAGTTCGTTCTTTGAAATCAATACATTATAATTCTCAAAAATTCCGAATTAAGATTAAAAAACCTTCAAATATCATTCGATGTCATCCAAAGAAGCCACATCGTTGGTACGTAATACTATTTCCGTTCACGTTGTATTCTGTAGAATAGCATACAAAGAGGATTTTAGTTAAGTACCGTACATGTATGTGGTGGAGGTATCTTTAGACTACAAATGAGATCAAAACACGCGTTTGAATCAGCTGTTGTTTTACGTGTAATCTATAATTAGTACGACGTAGCTGACGTAGCCATTACTACGCCATAGATAACATTGCCATTACTAAGCCGTAGCAGGCGTAGCCTTTACTACGTCGTAGCTGACAAAGCCATTACTACGCCGTAGCTGACAATTCCATTACTACGCCGTAGCTGACAATTCCATTACTACGCCATAGCTGATAATGCCATTACTATAAATCGCCCGAGTTAACTGTGCACCTCTCTCTGTGACGTCATTCGGACGGTACTGTTTGCAAAAAATGAGAATTATGTTAAAAAAATATAAATTACATTATTTTATGTCAATAAAGGTTTGTTTTGAAGACAAAGCGTCATAATACTAGGTCATTTTACTCATGACGTTTTGCAATTAAATTAATACATATGGACTGAAATACAGTATTGGTGCAACCAACACACTTCACTAACGCGTCGAAAATGTATAAAACAAACACAAACTTAATAAAACAAAAAACTTAACAAAGCAAAAATACCACAGAACCAGTAATAACAACAGGAAGTTTGAACTGTATTTAACCAATTGTAACAAAGATGCTATCGCTACTCAGCGCTTACGGCGAATGCGGGGCGCCGCGCAGGGAAGCCGGAGAGGGGTCGCATTCCAGCGAGGTGCACAGTTAACTCGCGCGTGTAATAAGCCGTAGCTGACGTAGCCATTACTACGCGGTAGGTGGCATTGCCATTACTAAGCCGTAGCTGATGTAGCCATGACTACGCCGTAGGTGGCATTGCCATTACTAAGCCGTAGCTGACATTGCCATTACTAAGCCATATGTGACATTGCCCTTACTAAGTGGCCATTAATACGCCGTAGCTGACGTATGCCACATCCCATTTCGGTATGGTAGCGCCAGTAGTGTGACTTCACTAGAATCTAAACATCTGTAAATTTTTTATAGATTATCTAACTAAGAGAAAATTGAACTAACAGAAATTGATGCTGATGTGTCGTTTGGTGTACTGCAAGGTCATGTTCATTTGTACCACACTTGTTCTAGCTTATTTTTATTGTCTTAAGACACTAAATTAAGCAGACCCCGAAAGCACTAATGCCACCACACACAAAATGTAACTCACAAACACACAGAAACACTCAGAAACACACACACGCCCTCACACGCATGCACGCACTCACACGCTCTCTCACACACACTCTAACACATACATACTCACACTCGCTCACACACTGTTTACATATGTCTAAGGTGTTCATACTGCTGATTGTCCTAACACAGGCAGCACTTGCTAAACAGAAGGCTCCAGTCACCAACCAATATAAAACTTTGTGGGTCCGGTAATAAACTTGATTTGATCTACCGTCAATAAAAATCAGTATCTCATCCATACTAATATTATAAATGCGAAAGTAACTCTGTCTGTCTGTCTGTCGGTCTGTCTGTCTGTCTGTCTGTCTGTCTGTCTGTTACGCTTTCCCGCTTAAACCTCTCAACCGATTTTGATGAAATTTGGCACAAACAATCTTTAGACCCTGAGAAAGAACATAGGCTACCTTTTATCCCGGAAAAAATTGATGTTCCCGAGGGAAATCTAAAAAGCGCGATATAACCGAACTCCACGCGGGCGAAGCCGCGGGCGGAAAGCTAGTATCTTTATAAAAATCAAACGACAAGTAAAAATCACTTAACAAAAAGTAAGATCCGTAAGCTTCCCAAGTCCTGTTACCATAACAATGTAATCCAAAATCTTATTTACGTCAAAGAGTAGAAATGAAGGAACAATTCTTGTTTCTTTCCTCCGGCCGCTGGGGTCCAACTAGGCCTTTGTTGCCATCTTAGCTTCATAAACATTTCACAAAGCCCTGCATTCAGAGGTTTGCTCACTACGAATGGTTACTACTAAAGCAGAGATAGTCAACGTATGATACGTGACAAATAATAGGTCTGGCAGTGATTTTACTTTACACAATTTCGAAATCTTCTCTCAATCATTATTTTTTTTAAATAAACAGATCCACAGTCGTAATGGCCTAGTGGTTAAAACACTAGCCGGTTCAATTCCAGGTAAGGCAAGTATCAATGTAACTTTTCTAAGTTATATGTATTTTCTTGGTATATCTTGGACACCAATGACTGATTTACAAGATGAAGGAAAACATCTTGAGGAAACCTGGACTTTAAGTCTGAAATCGCCAACCCGCATTGAGCAAACGTGGTGATTACGCTCAATCCTTCTCTGTATAAGAGGAGACCTGTGCCCAGCAGTGGGACGATAAAAGGTTGATGTTGATTTTTGTTGAAACAGATCTAACAATTACATCTCATCCAAGTCATCCATTCTCGCTTATGAAATGGCTACTACAACGGATGTGCTAACGTTCATTTCCGGGGCCACCAATACAAAGAAAAAGGTGCAAAGTTCACTCATCCTTCATAGAAAAAAGCGGAAAAGAAAAAGGATCCTCCGACCAGACGGCTTAGAGTCAGCAGCGACTTACGAGTTTAAGTCCGAACTCTGATAGACGATTTGTATGATGTAAACTATTTACATACTGCTCACATCACTGCTCTGCGTCACCACTGCTTTCAAAACGAAAAAGAAAACATTGTGAGAAAATCAGCATATCATCATCATCAAGCTTTTTTGTCATCCCACTGCTGGGCACAGGTCTCCTCTCATACAGAGAAGGATCACCACGCTTGCTCAATGCGGGTTGGCGATTTCAATTCAAACTTAATGTCTAGGTTTCCTCAAGTTGTTTTCCTCTAACTTGTAATCAGTCATTGGTGTCCAAGATACAATTAGAAAGTCCATATAACTTAGAAAAGTTACATTGATACTTGGCTGACCTGGAATCGAACCCGCACACTCATACTTGAGAGGCTGGTGTTTTAACCATTAGGCTAGCAGGACTGCTGACCTAGCAGACCTGACCAGACAGTGAAAATATTAAAGACTAATTTATCTATAAAGTGTTTGTACAAACCTACTTACCTACAGATGCAAAATAAGTTATCATCTTTCACTCAGTCTTTTATCATGTCTTTGTTCATATAAGTGATATATATTTTACCTTTTAATTATTACCTTACCTTTCTTATTCTTCTGGTCATGGTCGTCGGTTTTGCATCGTTGTGAGCATATTTGCCCTCAACTTTTTCTCTTTTGTATTTTTGTGTCTTCTCATCAGGTTTATCGCAAATAAAACGTATTTTCTGGGCTTTTATTTTAGCATCATTATTTACTCTCAACGGCGCTTCATTGGCAAAAATATTATTATTTCTATGGCACACAAAGTTAAAAAGTTCGTCACCTCTGCACTTAAGAACTTACCGTCCACTTAGAATTTGGTACTAAGTTGGTCTTTTAGTAAGCTTATACTACAAACACTTCAAATGTAGTGCTTATATTATTTAGTTTTCTTTTAATAGTAGAAAGCAGCTTTAAGAGGCTTTTAAAAACAGTTGCTTCAGTGAATCTTGAGTGGTAGTATCGCAGACTTGACGTAATCATAATTTCTAATATCTAACAACGGCCATTATACAATACCCCGTATTCAGAGGTAGGCTTTTGTAATTAAAAGATAGGAAGAAAACAGAATTCAAGAAGTCCTTAAGAGTGGCCTCTAGTGCCGAGGAATTTGAGAAATAGGTATTTGAAGAAACTATTGCCGTTGCGCCGTTTTCACTCTTTCCCCGTAAAGTGCGAAAGGGACAGTTGCAACTCAGGCTGATTTTACCTACAAAAATGTTGACTAAAAGATGTTTCGTATTCCGCTGTTTTCTTTTTTAAAACAGGACAGACCTCAATTATTTTTATATCAAAATTTAGAGTATACCTATGCCTTTGTTATTTTCTTTTTTGTCAAAAACTTATCACATTTGTGTAATAGTCGTCTGAACATCGCGATAAAATGGGTTATTTTTCGGGATTTTGAAACATCATATTTCTTTTATTAATTAAGTTTTCGAAAAATCAGATAATAAGGGCGCGTATAATCAAGGTCCCCTGGTTGGAGGCTTTAATTTTAATTAAGGCATCCACAGGAAAGTCCGGTTAAGTAGTTACGGCCTCCAATGGCCTGACCTACGAGATGCCATATAAAAAAAAAAAACGTATAATCAAGGTGTGAAATTGTAAAAAAAAATGTCAATGATCTTAAAGCGTTATCCACGAGTAAAACAGTGGAATACGTTTGTATGGAGAAAACGCCACTAGAGTCCCGTCTTAACTTCGCTGCAATTGTAACCTATTTTGGCAAAAAGTCGTATGTCTTGCACCAGTTCTCTTTAAAAAGCTCTTTGAATTGCTATGTGCTGCATTGCTATTAGTGTTCATAGCTGGAGCCCACCAGAAGGTACGCTGTCCATTCTCCTTTGGTTTAACATAATCAGCCCAAAATATCTCCACTACTTACTGGATGTAGGCCTTCTGTCTTGGAAAAGGATTGGGCCGTAACCCGATTTTTTTCATCTTAAGGCCGTTTTTAGTTGTTATAACATTTTGTACATGAATGTGTGAATACGAACCAACGAACTAAACTGAAATAGCTTTAATATTAGTTGTATAATATTCATTTATTTTCAGACACATGTCCATAAATTACATAAAATGAGATAAATTGAAATTAATATCAATCAAAAAAAATTATAATCATCAAATGTCAAAAATATATCAAAATAATCAATAATCACAAATCAAAATTTAAATAAAAATAGAAAATAATTAAATTAAATATTAAATTATTTTATCTTTACCTAATTCGAAAATACGCGAGTCGCTAAACTTAAGTGGCAGTGGGCAGGGCACATTGCTCGTAGAACCGATGGCCGATGGGGCAGTAAGGTTCTGGAGTGGCGGCCACGTACTGGAAGACGCAGCGTAGGGAGACCCCCAACAAGGTGGACCGATGACCTGGTGAAGGTCGCGGGAAGCCGATGGATGCGGGCAGCACAAGACCGGTCATCGTGGATAGCCTTGGGGGAGGCCTTTGTCCAGCAGTGGACATCTATAGGCTGAGGAAGAAGAAGAAGAAGAATTGGAAAATAATAAATACATCCTAACTCAACGGAGATATCAAATTGCACATGTCTGTACGCAAAGACTGGTGCACGTTTTGTTATTTTTCTCTCATAGTCTGATAACGGCAATTGGACATGACCAGGGAGACCCAAGACCACAAACTTTATGTGCTGTTCAAGGCACGGGGTTTCAAACCGCTAACTTTCAAACTTCGGCTCTTCACAAATTCCTAAAGGAAAACCCAAACACGCTTTGCGCGTTCTGGATTCCAGGAACGAAATCAATGAAGCAGTTAAAACCACCAAAATATCCTCTCACTATTATAGCATACAACCTTTTCTCATTATATTGCCGGAATAAATTGAAACTAAAGAAGAATAATTACAAAAAGTTAAACACAGCTCGATTTCTTGAACTCTCAAACACCTCCTTCGCTGAATATTAAGTAAGTACTCAAGCATTCCCAGACAAAAGCAATGTGGCTTGAAATTAGCAGAGCAAACTTTCTACCCCCATTCGCCCCAATAATCGTTAAAAGAAAAGGAATTTAAAAATTTAACCGATGCTGCATATTTAAAAACACTGGCTGGATTTTTTAATGAAAGGGAAGGGCCTCAACAAAAACAAAGTTTAAATGTATGCCTTATTATGAAGGCCCTCCCTGAGGGTTATTATTGTGTTAATTAGATAGAATAATTTATTGAGAGCACGTCTAATTCCCTTCGTGTTTTGTGGTAAATAATTAAAATCTTAAACTTTAGAGCAAGAGGAAACGTTGAAAGATGTCATCTGTCGCTTTTGTGTTCAACAATGAGTGCAAGAACTGGGGGCCAAGTTTACTAATTTATAAAAGTTGCAATTGTTATAAGACTAGTCAGTAAATTATGTAAGTAATGAATTAAGTATTAAATTTAAAATTTTACTAGAACGTCCTTTTATGTAGGTAGGTATATTCTCTGTATAGGAATAAAATTAGTAGGTACCAGTGGCGAAGGGTGAAATTTTGACAAAGGGAAGCCGGTCCAAAAAAATAAACACTTAAACACTTACCTACTGCAGGATATCTTGGAGGAGGTCTTCAGATAAGAATAATATTGCCGGTAGAATAATATAAGCCATAATAACAAACAAAATCTACAGTATTTAACCAAATCTGCGATTAAATTACCTTACAGAATCAGTCACAGTTTAAATAACACAAATATTAAAATATAACAAACAAAATTATCACGCACCAGTGGTATAGCAACACATGTCACATTCTAACAATAATTTATTTTCAACCAAACGAAATGGAACACGAAAATATGCCAAAATAAAAAGAATATGACTTGCGAAGGATTTCATTATAACGCTAATTCTTTTTAATTTTATCATATTTCCTTTCTTTAGTATCGTGGTTTGAGTGGTTTCTTTGTCTCTTTCTAATAGAGGAGAGGGGAGAACTACAAGCCGATTGGCATTAGCCTATCTTTTCTTAAATTTTACGGACGGTTAGCGAGCATTAGAAAGAGATGGTCTGACGCACTCTATCTCTTTTCGCCTCATAGTAAAACGTTGGCCGAGATAAGCTATAATTCGTCGAGTTACCTTCAATGTAATTTAAGTACGAAAAATTGAAGCGCTGATTAATTTACGACTATAAAATGAAATGTGATACTTAGGGTATTGCTAAGAATTACTATTGCTATTGTAAATCGCGCAGGCATTTGATTAATAATACTTTGTTAATGAAATAGAATGTAAATACTTTTGTATGAATATGGAACTCATTTTTGAAAGGTAATCCGGTGGGAATCGGCTTGTATGGACTCTTCGCCACTGGTAGATACCTATTAGTAATATAGTAGTCACAGTGCAGATAGCGCGGGTTCGATCCCCGCACAGTGCAAATATTTGGATGCATGAATATAATATAAATAAAATATTGCACTGGTCTGGTTGTGCCTCGGAAAGCACGTTAAACCGTTGGTCCCGATTACCATACGAACATTTAATGACAGTCTCTACGGGTTATTGGGGGCCTCAAAAATTCAACAATTGGTCTAACTGCAATGCTTCGATATTGCCTTCGGGTTGTGGAGGTCAGACGGCAGCCGCTTCAAGGAAAATATCTAAGTTTAGCCAAAATCAGCAGTTAGACTGGTAAAGCGGACCCCAGACTCCCAAGCTGAAAAAGCTTTAGATCCGACTGGGATTAACGCTGAGATGATAATGGGTGTACTATAGTAGTATTCATATAAAATCAATTTACTGGTCAACTTACCCGATACTTTCAAATATTCCCAATCAACCATGAGTCATAATACTTTAGTGATAAAGTTGAAAATCCAATAAAAAAAAAAAACTGACAATTTATAATAGCGTTATGTGCTGTCGTCTGTCCATGATCTAACAGATAGGTAAAATAAGGATAGTAGCTCCAAATTTTGACAACTAGCAACACTTATATTTTCTGCAAATAAGCGATTTATATTCTAATGACCACTTGAAATGATATATGAGTGAAATGTTATTATACGTGAATGTGCCAATTCCTGTTTAGAAAATAGAAGGAAAAAACTATTTCATACTTTAAAATGCAGCATTGTACGTTACTGGTAAATCAATTCATGCGGATTGGTTAGTAAGCCATTATTATCTACGACGTCAGGGCATTTTACCTTCTGGAATCTAGAACTCGAGTAATTTCGTCTGTACGATCAAAGGTTCAAAGCCCTCGGTCGATCCTGCAGGATCTATCCAACTGTTAATTGGAGCGCTTCCTAAGCCGTTTAATAAAGCGATTCATAGTTTGTCAACAAGAGTTGTTGTTGACGACATCCTGGGAGGAATTACGCGGGACTTTGCTTAACTTACCTTGTTATTACAGGTATTGTTCGTAGCTCAGAACGACGGATAAATTAATTTCTAACCTCAAGTTTGTTTTATTAACCTCGGAGACAACCTCACGTAATTTTGTCTAAGGCTCAACATATTTATCATTCTGGAAACGCATAATGCTGAATATGGATGCGAAAGATAGTCAACAAGCGATCGGTTTGTTTGTTATTGAAGCGTTGTTAACTTTGTAGCGATATCATCAAAGCCCACATACGAACAACGTTGGTAGGCCATAACATCGGCTGCCGTACCCGCCACACATTGCAACACAACTGCTCCGACCAGTCCTCCGTATGACTTCACCAGACATCATACCGGAACACGACGAATCGCTTGGCGGCAAGACTTTGTCTGTTGGGTGGTAACTTCTGCCGGCAACCGATATTATCCGTAAAAGTCTGAACTTTAATCTAAAACACTCATTAAACAGAAGTTACCAGAAATGCAATTCTCTTACTATCTTACCCTGGAAACAGGTAAAGAAAGCGTGGAGTGGAATAAGCTGTCATCACAACTTATGCTAAAAATTTACACTATTGAGTTTCGAATTGAAATTTCACTCCTAATCTCACTAACTAACTCATCTAACTTTTTTTTTATATTATATAAATTATAAACTAGCATTTGACCGCAATCCCGCCTGATGGTAAATTGGTAAGCAGTGACGCAATCGTTGATGGTAAATTGCACTAGTTTATTAAGAGCCTACTCACTCTAGCCTTGAAGACACTCAAGTTGTAGTCCGACGGAAGCACCGCCGCTGGCAAATTGTTCCAGTCCCTCGATGTACGCGGTATAAAGGACGAGGCAAAATGCTTCGTCCGGATCGTATTGGTGTTAACAACGTAAGGGTGGAAACTCGCCGTACGACGGGTCGTCCGATGGTGGAACGGAGATGGGGGAATTAAATCATGCAATTCCCTCGCACACTCCCCAAAATGCATCCTATAGAACACCGAAAAGCTGGCTACTCTGAGCCTGTGCTCTAGGCTTTGGCTCTTAGCACGCCTCTCCACTGAATCCAAAGTGGCCGACACTTAGCAGCACCAGCCCAAATATGGCTAAATTCTAAATCTAACATTTCATGAAGAATTTTTTACAAAATCAATTAGCTAGGTTGGTTTGATAATGACGAAAAGACTCTAGAATTCCCTAAAGGTTTACGCTCGTTATAGCTATAAATAAGTCCATAACCAAGCTAAGTAATAAACGCATTAAGGTCGTTTAAAGAAATTCCAAGAAAGGCAAACTATGTTTATAGAAGGAATTCGTAGAAATGTAATGTGGTAATGGCTTTTAAATATCCAGCAACTATCAAACTATGCCACTATAAACATTTCCTTTTAAATACTCTGGGGGTCACTAAAACGGCAAAAGCAAAACATAGTTTGATGACGTACTTATATTGAAATTTCATTTTGAATTGTTTGTTTGTATTATGAAAAAATCAAATCAAAGCATTTATTTATTTCAAATAAACCAAAACTAGGGACCTAGTGTATAAAATGTATGTATGTTATATATGACAACTAGGGACCTAGTTTATAAAATGTATGTATGTTATATATGACAACTAGGGACCTAGTTTATAAAATGTATGTATGTTATTTAGGACAACTAGGGACCTAGTTTATAAAATGTATGTATGTTATGTATGACAACTAGGGACCTAGTTTATAAAATGTATGTATGTTATGTATGACAACTAGGGACCTAGTTTATAAAATGTATGTATGTTATGTATGACAACTAGGGACCTAGTTTATAAAATGTATGTATGTATGTTATGTATGACAACTAGGGACCTAGTATATGAAGTGTATAAAAGAAAAGCTTTTTACAAAATGCATTGAAATTAAAGTATATAAGATATTATACTTTAATTTCGGATAATCTCCAAAACGGCTGGCCTGAATTTACCAGAACTTTTAGAAGCCTAATACCTACTGATGTTATACGGAGTAACTAATAGATTACAAAAGAATGTGGCCAGCGCAAAAAAAACTGCGTTTTCCGTCACTGCTAGTACCAGTATGGTACTACAGTACTATAAATTAAAACCGATTTTCGTGTCAAGTCTGCATAATCGTGTTCTCCTAAATGGGATGCGGTTATCACTATAATTTATTCGAAGAGGTTTATATGTAATACATGAATATTCCAGCTTCAATAAAATCAAGGTATATGTTTTGTCCAAGTCGTAATATCTGTGCGAAGCGGCACCCTAACCAATTGCTTCATATGTTTGAAACATTTACGTCAAAATGAAATTCATTCCCACTTTTAGTCTGTCACGCAAAGCCCCACTTGGAAGTGTAAAAACTTTGCATAGAACATACAGAGTGGTGCTGACAATACGAAAATAAATGAAAACACAGATTATGCTGATTCATAGGAAAAATCCTAAACCATAGAAAAAAACCTAGCATCAAACATAAAAAAAAAATCAAACAAACTAAATCGCATAAAATTGCAAACGGAATAGAACATCCTTTAAAATATTGGTTCAATGACCTCTGATCAGCGGGTGACAGCGCGGTCCTGTATCGACTTGCTTTTTCGCGCCATTATTATTAAAGTCTAGTACGGCTGGATGCGGCGGTCATTAACCTTTAAGCGCTTCCTTATCAACATGTACATCATGTAGAAAATGTGAAAAATGAAAAATCATTTCCGGGGACTAATCTAATTGATATATTTATATGATTTTTAATGGGTAGATTGAGAATGTGTTGAGGTACACGATGTTTAATTTATTGTCGTATTGTCAGCACCACTCTGTATACGCACACTGGTCGAAGACTTCTGTCTTGAGACACTGCGGTATTTCGGACGAGAAGATTCTACGTAGCTTCCCGAAAGCAGCCCAGCCGAGTTGGATTCGACGATTGACCTCTTTTTCGAAGTTGGCCCTTCCTAACTGGATGGTTTGTCCCAGGTATGCATAACTGTCAACAACTTTGAGACTAGAATCTTTATAGCAGTCGGTACAACATAGGCATTAGACATGTGTGATGACAAATGGAATTGGGACGTGGTCGCTAACAATGGGCCTTATAAGAAGGCTCGAGGTTAGTCAAATTATTATATTATAGCTATTCTTGGGGTTTCACTGCGTGATCGAATCAGGAATGAGGAGATCCGCAGAAGAACGAGAGTAACCGACATAGCCCGAAAAATTGCAACACTAAAGTGGCAATGGGGTGGATACATTGCCCGTAGGACCGATGCCCGATGGGGCCGATGAGTTCTCGAGTGGCGACCATGCACGGGAAGACGCAGCGTGGGTAGACCCCCGACAAAGTGGACCGACAAGATAGAGAAGATGCGGGAGGCACAGGATCGGTCATCGTGGAGATCCTTGGGGGAGGCCTATGTCCAGTAGTAGACGTATTTCGGCTGAAATGATGATGAAGATGATGATATACGCACAAGTACATATTCGTTACGCTATTAAATTCAAGATACAAATACAACTATTTCAGCTTCTAAATAAAATTTCATGTTCCCATGTGCACCGGAGTCTAGTTGCTTTTACACTGTCCAATCACGAGATGGGTGCAATTTAAAAGTGGAATCCATTACCGTTTGTGTGTACCATAAATACTTGAGACTACCCTCACATTTAAATAAAAGTATGTTCTATTTTCCCAACTACAAAGGTTTATATTTGTGTATTTTATAATAAAATATTACCTAAGATAACAGAATCGAGCACGATAAAAAGAAAAATGTGTCTATTGTTGCTCGTACAGAAAGATCATAAAACATTTCGACAGTCCTATTAATTTATTAATAACGTTGCTAAATTAAAGAATATAATTACTATGACACTTAACATGACGTGGCCCACTCTCTCTCAGAGAGAGGAGGCCTGTCTCAGGAGTGGCAATATTATAGGCTGATTATGTACGTACGTATGTAGGGACCTAGTTTATAAAATGTATGTATGTTATGTATGACAACTAGGGACCTAGTTTATAAAATGTATGTATGTTATGTATGACAACTAGGGACCTAGTTTATAAAATCTATGTATGTTATGTATGACAACTAGGAACCTAGTTTATAAAATATATGTATGTTATGTATGACAACTAGGGACCTAGTGTATATAATGTATGTAAGTTATGTATGACAACTAGGGACCTAGTGTATAAAATGTATGTATGTTATGTATGACAACTAGGGACCTAGTGTATAAAATGTATGTAAGTTATGTATGACAACTAGGGACCTAGTGTATAAAATGTATGTATGTTATGTATGACAACTAGGGACCTAGTATATAAAATGTATGTATGTTATGTATGACAACTAGGGACCTAGTTTATAAAATGTATGTATGTTATGTATGACAACTAGGGACCTAGTGTATAAAATGTATGTATGTTATGTATGACAACTAGGGACCTAGTGTATAAAATGTATGTATGTTGTGTATGACAACTAGGGACCTAGTGTATAAAATGTATGTATGTTATATATGACAACTAGGGACCTAGTTTATAAATTTCTCATTCCAACACTATTCCATTGTCATTGTCCTTAAATCGTATTGTCCTTAGTTCGTAATCTGCTCAATTCATAATGATCGATCAATCATCTCGTAATGGAATGGTGATAGATTGACATTGCATTGTAGAAATGATTTTGTAAAAAGTACCCTTTGTGGCTAAAGACATTTTTTTTTTTTTTTTTTTTGTTAAACTTTGACCAGCACTTGGTAATAAATATAAATTAGCAATGACATTAATGTCCAAAAAAAACAACTGCAATTTAAGTTAAAGTAATTTCGAAACGATGACGATAAAGTTATAATTTATTTGCTCTATAGCATTAATGCGTTGTAAGTTATAATTAAATAGTAATATAGTAATATCAATTTTTTCCGGGATAGAAGGTAGCCTGTGTTCTTTCTCAGGGTCTAAAGATTGTCTGTGCCAAATTTCATCAAAATCGGTTGAGAGGTTTAAGCGGGAAAGCGTAACAGACAGACAGACACACAAACAGACAGACAGAGCTACTTTCGCATTTATAATACTAGCTTTCCGCCCGCGGCTTCGCCCGCGTGGAATTCGGTTATATCGCGCTTTTTAGATTTCCCTTGGGAATATCAAATTTCTCCGGCATAAAAAACCCTATTATTTCATCCGGTCTTCTAACTTTACGTCTGCAGAATTTCAAAGCAATCGGTTCAGTAGTTACGGAGTGAAAGCGTAACAAACAAACTCATTTTCCGATTTATAATATTAGTAAGGATGCAATTCATTCGCACACTCTCCAAAATGCATCCTTTGGAACACCGACAGGCTGGCTAGTCTTCGACTGTGCTTCAGGCTTTGGAGACCGTTTCGAACTACGCCATCGTCATAAGGAAAAAAGACGCATCTCAGAAACAATGTTGCAGTGTGGTTAACGAGCGAAACAATACAGTTTACCGTGGATCATAGTGTCCTAGGGCCCCTGCCGTGCCGCGCCGCTGTAGGTGCTAGTCGTTGACCATATTTTTGTATGGACAACCAGCTAACATAAGAAGCTCATAACATTGTGATTGTTCATGACGGCTTCTTGAAATTTTGTACATAAAAATACTGGACACGTATATACAACAAATAACTTTGTATATTTGCAAGTTATTATTGCTACACAGCAAACTTCAATTTGATTTCATTTAGGGTAGGTGAAGTGACTGTGGAGTGAGGTGTAATTCCAACTGATCCTAGGGATTGACAATATTGATAGCTCAGTTTAAGCTCAGTTCACTTAACGCACGCCACAATAGCGGCGGTAAGGAGGTTGAGGAGTGGCTAGAGAGGCGCCACGGTGCTACCACCATCCACCTGACGCAGGTCCTCACCGGACACGGTTGTTTCGGGAGGTTCCTGTTCCGTATAAAGTGGGAGGAAACGCCATAGTGTCACCATTGTATGGATCGCTCTGAGGACACGGTGGAGCACCGGTGGAGGTCTGCCCGGCTTGGGTAGAGCACCGCCGAGTCCTCGTAGCGGAGATTGACGGCGATCTCTCGTGTCCGACCCTAGTCCAGGCCATCGTCCGGAGCGAGAGTGCATAGCAGGCCGTCACCTCCTTCTGCGAAGCAGTAATGCTGGCAAAGGAGGACGCGGAACGCGTGAGGCAGCGGGAATCCCTACGCCCTCATGCCACTGCCCGCCGCAGGAGACGCCCTGGTCACCCCGGCCACCGGGTCTGCGAGCGATGAGCAGTGGGCAGCTCACCGCCCGGTAAGGATCAGGCTCGAGTCGATGGCACGTTATGTTTCATGCGCGCCTCAAAGAGATGTCAGCACATCGTGACGGGGTCCACCACGAAGTTCGATGCCTCCTGGGTCAAGGTTGCGATTAGGTTAAAAAAGAAACCGTGGCCCTGGCCGTCGCACAGGCAAATGAAGAAACACGGGTGGGTTTAGTCAGTAAAAATATGG
This sequence comes from Sesamia nonagrioides, assembly GCA_017933935.1. NCBI lineage: Eukaryota > Metazoa > Arthropoda > Insecta > Lepidoptera > Noctuidae > Sesamia > Sesamia nonagrioides. Next base: position 486,429 of record JADWQK010002064.1, read on the forward strand.
ACAAAGGCCTCCCCCGAGGCTTTCCACGATGACCGGTCTTGTGCTGCCCGCATCCATCAGTTTCCCGCGACCTTCACCAGGTCATCGGTCCACCTTGTCGGGGACCCTACGCTGCGTCTTCCGGTACGTGGCCTCCACTCCAGAACCTTACTGCCCCATCAGTCATCGGTTCTATGAGCAATGTAAACTACGAAAGTATTGTTGCATATTATGTATCGACAAAGTAACGAAGGGAATCGGAAGATGAGAACTTGTATATACTTGTAGTCACGATCATTTTCGTCGTGAATAATGTTTCACTTTAATTTAAATTAAAATGCATTTGTTGTCACAGGTGAAATGTTCTTATGATTATTATGGAGGATTTTTTTTATAATTTATATACTAATGCTTGACCGCAATCCGACCTGATGGTAGGCAGTGATGCAATCGTTGATGGTAAAACGTGCTAGTTTATTAAAAGCCTATTCGTTCTAGCTTTGAAGACACTCAAATTGGTCGCTGTAACATACCTATTAGGTGTGCAATATTAGATGCTCGTGCAATATTTGTTTCGCTGGTTCAGGTTTGAACCCGTGGAAATAACGGGATAAAAGTTATCCTATGTTTCATTCCTGGTTATAAACTATCTGTGTGCCAAATTTCATATAAATTTGGTCAGTAGTTTTTGCATGAAACAGTAACAAACATCCATCCATTCCCACAAACTTTCGCAACATACTATACTATATCCATACTAATATTATAAATGCGAAAGTAACTCTGTCTGTCTGTCTGTCGGTCTGTCTGTCTGTCTGTCTGTCTGTCTGTCTGTTACGCTTTCCCGCTTAAACCTCTGAACCGATTTTGATGAAATTTGGGACAGACAATCTTTAGACCCTGAGAAGGAACATAGGCTACCTTTTATCCCGGAAAAATTTGATGTTCCCGAGGGAAATCTAAAAAGCGCGATATAACCGAAATCCACGCGGGCGAAGCCGCGGGCGGAAAGCTAGTACTATAATATTATAAATGGGAAAGTGAGTTTGTTAGTTTGTTTGTTCCGCTTTCACGCCGTAACTATTGAACCGATTGCTTTGAAATTTTGTAGACGTAAAGTTAGAAGTCCGGATTAAATAATAGGGTACTTTTATCCCGGAAAAATTTGATATTATTAGAAGTTGCGGAAGGAAAGCTAGTTTCAATAATTAATATTAGTAGGGCTAGGTGACCCGTGTAAAATATTCGCACACTGATTTTCAATCGTAAAACCGCTGAAATGTGAGTAATTTGTATATTTTTCCGGTGTAGCGGTCCAGAAAAGCTTTAGAACGATGCCTAATTTATGTATATTGATACAGTATAAAGCAAGTTATGACGTATCGATAGAAAAAGCCCTTGAGAAATTATACAACTTTATACCTGAATACAGTTTGTTCAGAATAAGCAACTGAATGGATTCCAATCATTTTTACACCATGTTATATTTTTTCGCAAATATATTTAAAAAACAATGCGGTGTGGTTACCGAGCGCTCAACACTGTTCACAGCGGACGCGGGCGAGTGAGTGGCGTGTTGACTATATTTTTGTAGGGACAACCAGGAAACAACAAGCTCATACCTGATACCATTCGTGATAGCTTTTTGAAATTTTGTACATAAATCCTTTACATAAAACTACTGGATACGTGTTTCTGGTTTTGCATATACAAAATATAACGTTTTATGTGAATAAAATCATTATTCGTTCTAAACCAACGTCCATCGTTTGTCATTTGTTAATATAGTATTCGTATTCGTGTATTTTATTATTGCAGTATGTACATTGCTTATTTATTACCAATCATCATCACCGACCTAATCTTTACCCAACTCGACAGACTCCGTGGCCTAGTGGTAGCGAATGCGGCCGCTGCGCAAGGAAGCGCAGGTTCGATCCCCGCGCAGTGCAAATATTTGTGTGCATGAATATGAATATTTGCACTAGTCTGGTTGTGCCTCGGAAAGAACGTTAAGCCGTTGGACCCGGTTGCCATACGAACATCTAATGGCAGTCTATACGGGTTGTTGGAGCCCCAAAGTCCAACAATTGGTCTAACTGCAATGCTTCGATGTCGCCTTCGGGTTGTGGAGGTCAGACGGCAGTCGCTTCAGGGAAAATTATTGACGTTTAGCCAAATCGGCAGTTAGACTGGTAAAGCGGAACCCAGACTCCAAAGCTGAAAAGCTTCAGATGTGATTGGGTTTAACGCTGAGATAATGATGATCAGCACCGGCCTAAGCTTTACCCAACTATGTTGGTGTCGTCTTCCAGTCTAACTGGATTCAGCTCAATAGCCGTACTTCACATGGAGCAACTGACTATCTGACCTCCGCAACTTAGTTACTGGGTAATAGGATACCCCTTGGTGACTTTTTGACTTCTGACTACCCGTAATGACTGTCAAAGATCTACAAATGACAGCCGGCCCCCTAATCGGCGAACACATTTCTGTCAAATGATTGATGATGCGACTAGTTGGCATTAGTTGGGATCGTTTGGACCGCCGTCGTTCGGTCCAAACGATCCCAACTAGTCGCAATCATTTGACAAAAATGTGTTTGCCGATTAGGGGGTTCTCTCGGTAGGCCATAACATCGGCTGCCGGCAGAAGTTACCACCCACCAGACAAAGTCTTACCGCCAAGCGATTCGTCGTGTTCCGGCATGATGTCTGGTGAAGCCGTACGGAGGACGGGTCTGAGCAGTTGTGTTGCGATGTGTGGCGGGTACGATGCGCCAAATGTTGTTGTGTCGAGAGTTTGGTCGTGGAGAGTCTCCAGATCAATCTCCCTCTAGCGCAGCTTCGTTTGGTCGTGTTGGTCTTGGGTTTAACCATCACCTCGCTCAACTGCCGTCATCCTTCCTATTCCTTAGTTTTTTAAGTGAATAGGTTTAATAAACTAGTGTGCTTTACCATCAACGATTGCATCACTGCTTACCATCAGGCGAGATTGCAGTCAAGCACTAGTTTATAATTATTTAAAAAAAAGGGGGGGCAGGATCGACAGCTTAACTTATTATTTTTTTTTTACGGGAAAGCTATGACTTTTAAAATTATTTATAGTGTCGTTTACTAAATAAAAGCGTGATTTATGTAGTAAAAAGTGCATTCAGTAAATAATTCATAAAGAACATTGAAATATCGCAGCACAGTGGCCACATTATAACTTTACGTGAGGCGCTTTGAGCCATAATTTTAGTATTTTAAGCGCCTCACGCTTTTTTTTTATTATTTTTAACTTTTTAGTTTGATATTCTTTAAAAACATGTTTTTTTAGTTTTTAAAATTGCATTTATTTTCAACTTTTTAGTTCATATTCTTTTTTTAAAAAAACGAACGAACGTATTGAAAACGGTGGGACATTTTACAGTAATGAGCCGTTCACTCGTAGTCCAAAGAATTAGAGACTGACAAATAAACAAACAAGCAAGCAAGCAAACATACATGTGAAGCTAGCATGTAAAAAGAGCTCAGTTGCCATAAACGAAGCGCCTGTTAAAATAATGAGAGCAGTATGTACTTTCCGCAGCGTTTTTTGTTATTGCTCTGCTCCTATTGGTCATAGCGGGATGTTATATAGCCTATGTCCTTTCTCATGTTCTAGACTATCTGTGTACCAAATTTCATTACAATTGGTTCAGTAGTTTTGGCGTGAAAGCCGGACAGACAGACAGAGATACTTTCCCATTAATAATATTAGTATGGATGGAAGTATGGATTGTAGTGAGAAAATCTATACTAATATATAAAGCTGAAGGGTTTGTTTGTTTGTATGTTTGTTTGTTTGTTCGCGCTAATCTCGGGAACTACTGGTCCGATTTGAAAAATTCTTTTTGCGTTGGATAGCCCAATAATCCAGGAAGGCTTTAGGCTACATAACATCACGCTGCGACCAATAGGAGCTGAACATAACTAATTCAACGCGAACGAAGTCGCTGGCGGCCGCTAGTAAATAAATAAAATTATTTAGCTACATGCCTCCCCTTTATCTTTTCCTCAGTTACTAATCATATTTGAATACTTAATATCTATTAGCAAAAGCCCACCTATCTATTGGTTTACAGGAAGCACGAAGCATTTATTTCAATGTTGAATTCCCATTGTGCCTGTACATTCCCTTTCTGAAATTCATGAAATTAATGTTTGTGTCGAAACCGAGCCTTTTTTGTCCGCAATCTAAATTGGAATGTTTTGAATAGCTGAAATCCGGCCACAGGTGCGTTCAAAGGGATTCCTTAATAAACCATTCCCTATAAAATGTAATACGTATGTAACATTGCTATATTTTGTCGCATGATACATTACTTACCTTTAGTGGCTTTAGTATATACAATATGTAAAGAAAACCCTGTCCGACCCATAAGGATAATAAAGGTTAGGTAATCACTTGACCAAATATGATATAAAATTTTATTTAATCATCATAGTAACAATACGAATGAATTTTGAAATAATCCTTTTTTCCCGGGAATTAATTCCAATTTCCCCGAAATTTGGTAATTTTTAAAAAAGTGACAACACCGGTATTATTATAAGCGAATAGCGACGCGACCACGTCACAGGTGCCGCGTGCCCTGCCCCCCGCTGCCCGCGGAAGGGGTTTTTTAGCGCACATGTATTAAGTTACCTCTTTTTGCGAAATGATATTTATTTTTAGGAGGTTTTTTTTTAAGTTTAGCCTGTCTTTGTGAGCATTAGTAGAATCAGTTATCGATACCTAACAATACCTCCACGGATCGGACAGGGTTATCTTTACATATTGTATAGGTAGGCTGTTGGTGAAAATCAACTAGATTAAGAGTGAATCATATTCATTTGTTTTATAATATCAAGTAGTGGTGGCCTAGTGGTTAAAACACCAGCCTCTCAAGTATGAGTGTACAGGTTCGATTCTAGGTCAGGCAAGTAGGTACCAATGTAACTTTTCTAAGTTATCATGGAGGACAATGACTGATTATGAGGTGAAGGAAAAAGACTTCAGGAAACCTGCACTTTAAGTCTGAAATCGTCAACCCGCATTGGCAAGCGTGGTGATTACGCTCAATCCTTCCCTGTATGAGAGGAGACCTGTGCTCAGCAGTGGGATAATAATTATTTATACCAATCCTCAGGGGCCTCAATCTGCTATTAAAATAGTGTCAGAATGGTCGATCAATGCTCTCATAATGGTCAATTTTGACAAGTTTCGTAATCTACTAACAAAATGGCATGATTATGACTATCCAGTGATCAATCACTGCCACTCCACTCCATATAAATGACTCTTCAAATTGAGTATTAGTTAAATTATTAGGTAAATTAAATATGTAACGAAGAAATGTAACCCATATATTATGATTTTAAAAGAGTGTCCATGGAGTTTCTTGCACGTTCTTCTCCAAAGAGATCTACGCTTTGGAACGTGCAATTTAGCTTCACTTTTCTTGGACTGACCGACATTGACTATTCAAAAGTACCAAGTGATATTTAAAAATTAGACCGACCTACCGACCTCGCCGCCGAGGTCCATCGCGACGCGTTCAACGTAGTAGTCCCCTCCCCCGTCCCTTGTCCGATGAGGGCCAGCCCGCGCCGCAGCTGAGCCAGTAAATATAAATTCCCAACTATGACCTCTGAGTTTGTTTCGGACGTTTCTTCTCAGAGCTAGTACTAGGAAACGCCGCGGTCATCAAACCGAAATAAAAATAAGAATTCGATCCAGTCGTCCCTTGCTGTTCTTCTAGCGACACCCTAAGCCGAGGTTCGTACCCCACAGGGGGTGCCCTTAGCCTGTAGTCGCTTAGCTTTTAGTAGCCCTGGCTGGAGGCTTTAAATTCATATAAGGCAGCCACAGGATAGTCCGGTTAAGTAGTGACGACCTCTCTAGGTCAACTACGAGATGCCATATCAAAAAAAAAAAAAATGATGGTTAATTTGAAATAAACAATTTTGATTTGATTTGAGTTTTTAGAAAATCATTTCTATTAACGGGTTTTAAAATAATGGCAATACGGCAATGATCCCGATTCCCTTGTTCACAAACTAAATTAAATTTAAGTTAAGTGCATCTTTTTCTTTCTATCTCATTAAGAAAAGGACAGATGATAAAATGTCAGCTTAGACCTGTCAAATTAGTGCGCTCCTGACGTAAACTGGCGTATTTTTAGTCGCCATGTTGGGAGTTTTGGCGGGAAGCTAAGATGAGTGCCACGCTCATTTTTCATTGGACATTTAAATTATTTATAGTGTCGTTTACTAAATAAAAACGCGTGATTTATGTAGTAAAAAGTGCATTCAGTGAATAATTCATAAAGAACAGTGAAATATTGTAGCATAGTGGCCACATCATGGCTTTGAACCAAATCTTCCTCCGTGTTCGGTCCGCGCGACCGTCTTTTTCGACATAAATAATTCATTACGTGACATTGGCTAAATTCACAAACCGTGCGAAGCCATAAGAGAAAGAAAGAAAAAGTCGCCATGTTTATAATCACGTCGAAGCTGTCTATGGAGTATCTTAATTTGACAGGATTAAACAAAAATGTTATCTTCTATCCTTTTCTTAGCGAAATGGAAAGAAAAATATGCACTTAAAATTGGTTTAGTTTGTGAACAACAGAATCGGTACCAATATCATTCTATCACCATTCCATTACGAGACGACTGAGATAATTGATCGATTATTAATATACAGTATGTTAAACTCGTTAATATATATCATTAATAGATTAAAATAAAAATATCAACATAGAAAAATAAGCATAAAATAATCCGAATAAAAAGAAATTATAATGAAAATAAATTTGAAACCTCCTGTTTTAAATCAAAATAGTAGCGCGGAATAGTATCTACCTAACGTTGCATTGCCCAACACACATCAACCAACACACATCAATCAATTAGATCTTAGATCGCCGCCGCATACGCGGCTCGTCATTCATAAATAAATTGCGACGTTGCCGTCTTTCATGTTCGCGTGTACAGTGTGTTTCTTTTACATGTCAATTAAAAATTTTTATTGAATATTTTCATATTGAAAAAATTTTAAAACATTTTGTTTTCGAATGGAAATATTTTTTTTTTAGCATGCATGTATGCTATACTATTTCGGGTTAACGGGAACGCCCTCTGTTAGTTAACATACTGTATAATCTATTAATATATTAATTTAGCAGATTACGAGCTTTTAAGCACCATGACAATGAAATCGTGTTGGAATTACAAATTTAAAAAATAACAGATTAGGGCCCCTAGGAGCAGCATGAATAGAATATAATTTAATTTTTCTGTTTCAAAGTGTACAAAACTCATCAAGGTCGTTAGCTAAACTCACGGCAATGCAGAACAAGCCAGACAATAAATAAAAACGCAGAATCATCGAGGGACTGGAACAATTTGCCAGCGGCGGGCTATTTTTTATACTGCTACCTGCAACATAACTGGAGCCTGTACTAAGCTTCACTTTCATTCAAGTTCTCGCGTTTATGCCTCTCGTACTTTCATGCCTCATACTTAATCTTTCTATCATTCCTCCTCATTCGCGTCTATACTGGGTGGGATTCCCATCTATGTATCTACTTAGTTATTTATTTTTATTTATAAGTTTTAGGGTGTACACAGTAAATGGGACAGCAGTTTTTAATAAAAAATTTCTTTTACCTACCGACTTATTCTATTCTTACATCTATTTTTTTTACAAATTTTATATATTACTTACTTTTTTTTTACATATTATAAACCAGCGCTTGACCGCAATCCTGCCTGATGGCAAACAGCGACGCAATCATTGATGGTAAAGCGCACTAGTTCATTAAGAGCCTATTCACTCTAGCCTTGAAGACACTCAAGTTGTAGTTCGACAGAAATACCGCCGCTGGCAAATTGTTCCAGTCCCTCGATGTACGCGGTATATAGCAGGAGGCGAAACGCTTCGTCCGGATCGTAGTGGTGTTAACAACGTAAGGGTGGAAACCAGCCGTACGACGGGTCGTCCGCTGGTGAAACGGAGATGGGGGAATTAAATCATGCAATTCCCTCGCACATTCCCTCTCACTTACTATTTCTTATTTTCTGCTCAAATTTACAGACACGAAAGAATATATTATTTTAGTACAGCGTTTACTTACTAGTTACATTTTATTATTCTCAACTTATTTCTATGTAAATATTCAAGTTGCAAGATATTACAAAGCTATTCTCACATAATGCTAGTCTATAACACACTATATTATGATAGCATTCTTTGACAGCCTCCGTGGCGTGGCGGTAGCGAACGCGGCCGTTGTGCAAGGAGGCGCGGGTTCGATCCCCGCACAGTGCAAATATTTGTATGCATGAATATGAATATTTACACTGGTCTGGTCGTGCCTCGGAAAGCACGTTAAGCCGTTGGTCCCGGTTGCCAAACGAACATCTAGTGGCAGTCGTTACGGGTTGTTGGAGCCCTCAAAAGTCTAACAATTGATCTCTAAATTGGTCTAACTGCATTGCTTATATCGCCTTCGGGTTGTGGAGGTCAGACGGCAGTCGCTTCATGGAAAATCTCGAAGTTTAGCCAAAAATCAGCAGTTAGACTGGTAAAGCGGACCCCAGACTCCAAAGCTGAAAAGCTACGGATGCGACTGGGATTAACGCTGTGATGATGATGATTATGATAGCATTTTTTCTTATGCGGTTTTGTTACGATCTATTACTATTTTTGCTACATATTGGCAATAATCGAGGAATATTTTCGCAGTTTTGCTCATCATTATGTCTTTGACGCTTATAACTGTTATGTTCGTGTCTAAGGTAGTTTCAATGTTAAGGCGGAGTCTTGCGAACTGTGGACAATCGAGTAAAATATGTGGAACCGTTTCGCTTACGTGTTGTTGTTGTTGTTCGCAAATACCCGATGGGCTCTCTTGGCGCCTGATGCGATTCAGGTACTCGGAGAACCCACCGTGCCCTGTCATTACTTGCGTGTTTAAGCCGCTCGCACCTATTTTCCTAATGACACCATAAGCTTCCCGCACGTCTGGGAAAAACAATTTAGTAATTGATGCGGTGTCGCTAGACTTGTATCTATGATTCCATTCATCAAACGTTGCCTTGCGTAGGCTTCGCTTGATGAATGAAATTGGACACCGATCGTAGTCTGGTTTACGTTTGGAGTTCTGAGCAGCCTCTTTCGCTAGTTGGTCAGCCCTCTCGTTACCTAGAAGTCCCACGTGAGCTTTGACACAAGTTCACTATCTTGTTTTGGTGGGATGCGGATCTTATATTATCCCTAGCTTCTACAGCAAGGGGATGGTGTGCTCCGGGGTTCGTCACTCTTTGGAGGGCTGCCTTAGAGTCGCTAAAAACCCCAAACGAGTTCTTTTTGAGCGTGGTTATTTCCCAGGTTGCTCTTGTTATTGCCAGGAGTTCTGCCTGATAAACGGTGCAGTATTTATATAAAACAAGTTTGAGGGCTCTGGTCTCGGGCTCGCCCGCCCATATGGACAATGAGGCACCAACCCCTCCTCCCGTCTTGCTTTCATCCGTAAATATGCGAACATCGTAGTTACTGTTATTATCCAGTTGTTCTTGGTTCTCCAGGCTGTTGAACTCCAGGGTATCTTGTACTGCGGGGATGGCTTCTGTACTCAAGGATCCCCTCCTTGAGTGAAGAAGGCATTCGCTCGACCTCCCTGTCCCCCAGTGATGCCTGGGGCACACCCCTTTTGGCCTCGTACAAAGACGCTGCCTCCCGAACTCGGAGATCAAGGGGGAGCATTCCGAACAACACCAGTGCTGAGTTCAAGGAGACCGTGCGATAAGCCCTACACATTTTCTGGCAATTCCACGTTGGACGGTCCCCAGCTGCTTTATAACTCCCAACTTTTTGGCCACCGGTGCGGCGGTGTTTGTGTCTGACTGCAATTTAAGTGTCTTCAAGGCTAGAGTGAATCAGTGAATAGGCTCTTAATAAACTAACGCGCTTTACCATCAACGATTACATCACTGCTTACCATCAAGCGTGATTACAGTCAAGCACTAGTTTATAATTTTATTAAAAAAACAGTATCCTTACCAACAGTATAAATATGAAAGTGAATTTGTTCCGCTTTCAAGCCTGAACTACTGCACGGATATAGATGAAATTTGGCACACAGCTAGTAAAAAAATAACGGTTAATCCCTTGCGATGGCCCATTAGAGACGGCAAACTGTGACCCACTTATGTAAGTCCAGGCCACTCGAAACCATAGTATAAGATGCTGTTGAAGCCATCCTACATCCTGCTCACCTTTTGCGCATTGTTGCGTAAAAGCAATCAACTTGCGCATCTGCGAACATCCCTGACACAGTACAGAAACGGGGCAGCCCCACCAGTAGCATTCCTTAAAGTAGGTAACGTTTATTTAATCCAACGTAAATTGGAACGCTGACAAGCAAAAATTTTGTACATTGACAATACGACAATTTTTTGTTTGAGGAACAGGATGTAAAAGAGATGTTTCATTTTGAGCTACCAAGGTTTTCATAAAAATACCCTAAATTAATTTCAATAAAAATAAAAGTACATATAATTAATTATTTGAAATGTTTTTTAGTGAGATAACGCTTTATTAAGGTAGCCATGACAGTGGTTATGACGTTTGATTGGCGACTTTGACAGTTCTATTTTCCCGTTGTGTTCGTGTCAAGTGTCGATTTGAGTTGATTGTGTTTATTTAATGGGCCGTATGTTCGGAATTCATGTTTTTTTTTTTTTTTCGCAGTCATATGGTAGGTAATATAGATACGATAGCCTTAGATACATGACACGGCAATCAAATGTGACTGTCAAAATCTTATTTCGCTTATTCGGTCGAGTTAAATTGAATCTGTATAAAAACTAAGCCGAAATATAGGAAATTAACATTAAAAACAGTTAACTATAGCGTAACTATAAATGTGCTGGCCCAGGCTCCATACATTTCTGAAACATCTCCTTTCACCCAATTTCCATAGAAAAGGGAGCTTAGCCAACGCTTGTAGTTGAGAAGTTGTATACAACAATATTTTTGTTTATGCGAAACCCGAAACACGTGTCCAGTATTTTTAAGTAAAGAATCTATGCATAAAATTGCAAAAAGATCATCTTGGTCATCCCATTAAAAATATGGTCAACGCTCCGCTCGGGCAGGCGAGCGGTGCATTTACTTGTGATGTCAGCTGTTGCGCGGGCGTGCACACGCGCCAGTACTATGATCTACCGTAAGCTGCGTGGCGCGCTCGGTAACCACACTGCAACAATTTCTAAAAGTATTTGGAAAAAAATATTGACAGCCTCCGTGGCGTAGCGGTAGCGGACGCGGCCGCTGCGCAAGTTGGTGCGGGTTCGATCCCCGCACAGTGCAAGTATTTGTATGCATGAATATGAATATTTGCACTGGTCTGGTCGTGTCTCGGAAAGCACGTATTTAAAATTCGATAAAGATGAGTTAAGTGAGATCGATGACTTTTCTATATCCGACACGATCAGCTGTGAACCTGAAAGCTGCGCGCCTTTTCTGAAGAAACCTACCTTTCAAAGCCATAAATAAGCCGTTGGTCCCGGTTGCCATACGAACATCTAATGGCAGTCGTTACGGGTTGTTGGAGCCCTCAAAAATCCAACAATCAGTCTAACTGCAATGCTTCGATGTCGCCTTCGGGTTGTGGAGGTCAGACGGCAGTCGCTTCACGGAAAATGTCGAAGTTTAGCCATAACAGCAGTTGGACTGGTAAAGCGGACCCCAGACTCCAAAAGCTGAAAAGGCTTCGGATGCGACTGGGATTAACGCTGGGATGATGATTTGGGAAAAAATATAACATGGTGTAAGTAAAAATGATTGCAATCGATTCATTTGCTTATTCTGAACAAACTTTGTTCAGGTGTCGTATAAAGAGAAAATAACGTTGAATAGGCATGCTAAAGGTTGTCTGTAAAAGATCGCTCTCAGCGATAAGACCGCCCATTGTGTCGCCCTTTATAAAATCTTTATATTTATGTTCTGTTATCTAAAGGGCGTATCTGACATCGACGCACAAACGAGTACCATGGATCCAGTACATGATTCTGAGCCCCCCAGTGGTCGAATTTTTCGTCGGCTTTTTCATGATTTAAAAAAAATATATGTAGTTTTTTTTTTCACTTCAGACCATTCACAATTGCTATACTTTTATAACAAAATAAGATTTAAAGTAAAAATTAAATAATTCGCTAATTACATAAAAAAGCGCAATGAAAACAAAACCCGAAGAACTATCTTATCAGCTGATTTTATAGAGTTCACATCAGGGATTAACGTCATACCTACAAACCCGCACGGCGGCACGCTTGCAACGTTCAAAAGCCAAGCCGACACTTTTTTTTAAACAGTATGTATTCTGTAACCGTTCATTAACGACATAAATGACTATCATAATTTTATTAGTGGCATGCGGTCTAGCCTTTTCGTGAAGTTTGCGTTACGATGTCAGATACACCCTGTATATGCTGTACATAATAAAGAGTATTCTATTATATTCTATTCCATTCCATTCTATTCTATTCTAATTACACAGTAGACTCTGCATGCGAGAAGCAAGGTCTACGTGAGATCAGGTATGACGCGTTGTTCCCATATGGCGTTTGTTGATACTATTACAAAAGAATAGGTATTAACTTTAAATACATATCATAATGTTTTATGTATGAAGTATAATCTCATTCTATCTTTAAAGTTAAGGATCATAATAAACATGTCTAGACAGAAACATTGCAGGTTGTTTTTACTGACATAAAAATAATATTTAAGGAATCAAAAGATATGATGACGTCAGCGACGTCGGAGCGATAGGGTCGTCACCATATTGGTGTGGTGGTAAAGGCTCCGTAGGACCGGTCGCTGTGGAGATCCTTGGGGGAGGCCTATGTCCAGCAGAGGACGTCATACGGCTGAAATGATGGTGATGAAGGACTCCATTTTGTAGGTGAAGTTTTGCATTAAAGCATATTAGTCGTGGTGGCCACTAGGTTAAAACACCAGCCTCTCAAGTATGAGTGTGCGGGTTCGATTCCACGTCAGGCAAGTACCAATGTAACTGTTCTAAAGTTATATCATGTACTTTCTAAGTATATCTTGGACACCAATGACTGACGGTGAAGGAAAACATCTTGAGGAAACCTGGACTTTAAGTCTGAAATCACCAATCCGCATTGAGCAAGCGTGGTGATTATGCCCAATCCTTCTCTGTATGAGAGGAGACCTCTGCCCAGTAGTGGGACGATAAAAGGTTATGTAATGTTATGTACATATTCAGATATACTTACACTTATTATTTATACTCATATTCATACTTATATATGTATCATTCATTTCCACGGTCCATAATATGCTTTCCATTATTATGAGGCTCTGTTTTGATCATATTCCACTACACCAGGACTCATTTTTCTGTTTACAGACTCAGTCCTCAACTTTACGCCTAAGTTTCGGCGACTTATTGACCCTTAGCGTAGAAGCTTACCTATGCAGGACTGTACTTTTCCTATCAAACACTGCACTTTTTAATTTATTTATATTTACATTGTTACAGAACATTTTCATTATTTTGACATTTTTTGACAACATTGTTGATGATGTATCATGACAACCTTCTCATCAAAATTCTTGTTGGTCTATTATTTTTATTTTATAATTGTTATTCGAACTCTTTTATGGTAAAATTACCGTTCCTCGTCCCTATTTGAATATTTTAAATTTCGACTCCAACCGTTCTGCGAGGTTTCTTTAGGAATCATCGCAGAGCAGTGGCGAGTCGAGCTCTGGGCTTCCAAACAAGCCTCTTAAAAGTGGGCTCCAGTGAGCGTTGCCTCGAGAGCCCTTCTAGGTTTTTCCTGCTGTGCCAGTCTCTATATAACTGGTGCGCCTGAGCTGCTGCCCCTTTGCCGCCGGAGCCCTCGACTGCTGCCGGCCTTGTGACGCCGGGCAGTCCTCTTCTGTAGCTGCCGCCGGTCTACCAGGCTGTTCTTCTGTAGCTGCCGCCGGTCCACCAGGGCCGTTCTTCTGTAGCTGCTGCCGGTCTACCAGGGCTGTTCTTCTGTAGCTGACGCTGGTCCACCAGGGCCGCTCCTCCGTAGCTGCCGCCGGTCCACCAGGGCCGCTCCTCTGCAGCTGCCGCCGGTCCACCAGGGCCGCTCCTCTGCAGCTGCCGCCGGTCCACCAGGGCCGCTCCTCTGCAGCTGCCGCCGGTCCACCAGGGCCGCTCCTCCGTAGCTGCCGCCGGTCCACCAGGGCCGCTCCTCTGCAGCTGCCGCCGGTCCACCAGGGCCGCTCCTCTGCAGCTGCCGCCGGTCCACCAGGGCCGCTCCTCTGCAGCTGCCGCCGGTCCACCAGGGCCGCTCGTCCGTTGCTGTCGCCGGTCCACCAGGGCCGCTCGTCCGTTGCTGTCGCCGGTCCACCAGGGCCGCTCGTCCGTTGCTGTCGCCGGTCCACCAGGGCCGCTCGTCTGTTGCTGTCGCCGGTCCGCCAGGGGCCGCTCGTCTGTTGCTGTCGCCGGTCCGCCAGGGCCGCTCGTCTGTTGCTGTCGCCGGTCCGCCAGGGGCCGCCCTTCACCATCACCCATCAATCATTCATCTACATTATTCATTTTTATACTTCCATCTTGTCTTTTCTGTATGCTTAATAAATACTGTCTCCCTCTAAAGTCTTTTCTTGTCGTTACACGACAGTTTGGCGCCCAACGAAAATTTCCTGCACCCCCTTAACTTCCTAAATTCAAAAGAAACACTTCGTCTAGTGTCGTACATTCTCAGCTCTTTGGTTAAATATTTTGGCTATTCTATCCATTTCATTTTCTCTTAACACACACATAACTCATTCACTCATATATACTTACTACACCTAACTTAATTTTCTTTTTTTTCCCTAACAGGAAAACAAGGTATACTTTTACATACTTCAACTAGCTTTTTTTTTTTTTCTAACTTACACTTAAATATGTCTCGTCCAATCAAATTTGAACTCTTAAATAAAAACGAGCTTGAATATGAAGTTACAATTAGACTGGAGGAACCAGCAAAAACAGTTATATTGTTAAAGAGGCAGATGCTTCTGCTAGCTCCCGCTGCACCATCGGAAGATATTTTAACTTCGAAACTTTCAATTCTTTGAAAAACGATTCTTATTAATGTCAATTACTTTATGTACTAATTATTTATGTAAATATTACTTCTTTCTTTTGTTTACAGCTGCACATCTTATTTATTTTTTATATTATATATAAACATCACTCACTACACAAACATTACATTTGCTCGACCCTACTCTTCAGTCTCACTCTTCTACCCTACGGAGCGGATTGCAACTCATAAAATAAGCCTATGCAGGAGCGGTTGGTTACTCCTAAAATAAGCCTAAACCAAATGCTAACTCTTTCGCTCTCGTAGGAGCTTAAATTTCTCCTTACATTAGCTAATGTTTCCTTTTTTTTTCCTTCCAGTCTGGAGCGGCTGACAACTCCAAAAATAAGCCTTGTCGTCATTCTAAAACACACTTCTATGAGTGGCAGTCATCAACTGTGAACTCCACCCATACCTGTATGAAGAAGATTGCTTGAAAGGATAGGCGGTATGAATGGGTGAATGGAGATGGATGAATGTGTGAAGTGTTGTTTTACAGTCCCTACTTAAAATCTTATTAGAAAATTTTCTACAGTTGAAAATTTTTCCAGGGTCTGGGGGAAAATGTAATGTTATGTACATATTCAGATATACTTACACTTATTATTTATACTCATATTCATACTTATATATGTATCATTCATTTCCACGGTCCATAATATGCTTTCCATTATTATGAGGCTCTGTTTTGATCATATTCCACTACACCAGGACTCATTTTTCTGTTTACAGACTCAGTCCTCAACTTTACGCCTAAGTTTCGGCGACTTATTGACCCCTTAGCGTAGGAAGCCGCACCTATGCAGGACTGTATCACTTTTTCCTATCAAACACTGCACTTTTTAATTTAATACCATTTATATTTACATTGTTACAGAACATTTTCATTATTTTGACATTTTTTGACAACATTGTTGATGATGTATCTATGACAACCTTCTCATCAAAATTCTTGTTGGTCTGCTATTTTTATTTTATAATTGTTATTCGAACTCTTTTATGGTAAAATTATTTACCGTTCCTCGTCCCTATTTTCGAATATTTTAAATTTCGACCTCCAACCGTTCTGCGAGGTTTCTTTAGGAATCATCGCAGAGCAGTGGTCAGTCGAGCTCTGGCTTCAAAACAAGCCTCTTAAAAGTAGGTCTCCAGTAAACGCTGCCTCGAGAGCCCTTCTAGGGTGTTTCCTGCTGTGCCAGTCTCTATATAACTGGTGCGCCGGGAGCTGCCTGGCCCTTTGCCGCCGGAGCCCTCGACTGCTGCCGGCCTTGTGACGCCGGGGCAGTCCCTCTTCTGTAGCTGCCGCCGGTCTACCAGGGCCGTTCTTCTGTAGCTGCCGCCGGTCTACCAGGGCCGTTCTTCTGTAGCTGCCGCCGGTCTACCAGGGCCGTTCTTCTGTAGCTGACGCCGGTCCACCAGGGCCGCTCCTCCGTAGCTGCCGCCGGTCCACCAGGGCCGCTCCTCTGCAGCTGGCGCCGGTCCACCAGGGCCGCTCCTCTGCAGCTGCCGCCGGTCCACCAGGGCCGCTCCTCTGCAGCTGCCGCCGGTCCACCAGGGCCGCTCGTCCGTTGCTGACGCCGGTCCACCAGGGCCGCTCGTCCGTTGCTGTCGCCGGTCCACCAGGGCCGCTCGTCCGTTGCTGTCGCCGGTCCACCAGGGCCGCTCGTCCGTTGCTGTCACCGGTCCACCAGGGCCGCTCGTCCGTTGCTGTCGCCGGTCCACCAGGGCCGCTCGTCCGTTGCTGTCGCCGGTCCACCAGGGCCGCTCGTCTGTTGCTGTCGCCGGTCCGCCAGGGCCGCTCGTCTGTTGCTGTCGCCGGTCCGCCAGGGCCGCTTCTCCGTAACTGCCGCCGGTCCACCAGGGGCCGCCCTTCACCATCTCCCATCAATCATTCATCTACATTATTCATTTTTATACTTCCATCTTGTCTTTTCTGTATGCTTAATAAATACTGTCTCCCTCTAAAGTCTTTTCTTGTCGTTACACGACAGTTAATGATGATACCCTCCAATCTTGACAATACTAATTTAAATAGGCAAACCGGTGCGGCGGTTAGGCGTCTCAATGCGAAGTCACCGTTCGACAATCCCCACTTTCCAAAAGGACTCTGTGAAGGTAAGTGCCGCGTGCAAAAACGTTAAGAAATTAAATGAGTAACTTTTGTTAAAATTTCATTATTCAAAGATTATTTTAATGGTTATTTGTTTTAACTAATAAGTAGCATATTAAAGTTACGGAGTGGGGGCTAATTACACGACATTTCAAATCAATATATCTTCCTAAGTAATTTAATGAAAGAAAAAGTGCAAAAAAAAAAAAAGAAAAAGAAAAGCAAAAAAGTTCAAAGCATTCCGATAGTTTTGAAAGTGCTGATTCATTTGTCCGTTCGGTACGATTGCCGATCATTAAGTTACCTACATTTGGTGGAGATTATTCGCAGTGGTTAGAGTTTAGGGAAACCTTTGACCCCCGGACATTTTCTCGTCGGTAAACCATTGGTGGCTCTGCCCTCACCTGTATTGACAGATATACCCTGTAACCGACTTCGAAGATATGAACAATTGGAGCAATTACGACAGCATTTCTGGGCCAGATGGCAGCATGAATACATCACAGAACTTCAGCATCGTACAAAATGGCGACAACCTGGAATAGAGCTACGTGTCGGAGATATGGTCCTTATTAAGGAAAGCAACCTGCCTCCGCTGAAGTGGAGTATTGGACGTATACAAACGTTACATCCTGGCAATGATGGTGTAGCACGGGTGGCAGATGTAAAGACGGCTCGAGGTATTATTCGACGAGCTGTCAATCGACTGTGTCCATTGTTGGAGGCTGCTGAAGAGCACCAGTTGAAGGAAGGACCTTCAACGGGGGGAGGATGTTTAGGCCGATCACTGGCAACCCTCGCGGTGCGGGGGGAGAGGTGACGGCGCCCACTACGATCGCGCGCCATCCGAAGCGCGTCATTCGAACAGAGAACTTTCGACGACTACCTCTTGTTAACGCACTACTGTATTTACTAAACTGTATATTTTAATATTTAATTAAAGTCAAGAAAATTGAAGTATTTGCATAATTTGTCTCCTCATCTTCACTACCTAACACACCAGAGTCCAGGCTAGGACAATTAAAAATCAATTATAAATCTTTCTGATGGACATTAAATTATTTTTTCGGATACAACGCAATCGTAATGGTTAAACTTCTGCATAAGTAATGTGTTTTGGTTAATTTTTAGTTTATCTACTGAGGCTTTAGAAACCTGGAACTGAGAAATTTTAATTTTTAAATAAGCTTATTCTTTTACATACATATTAATTTAATCAAAAAGCAACCGACTGGGATGATCATCTAATTACTATACTTCATTTTTTGATATCCTGTTTTGATACCCTTTCAAGGCAAAACGGCTAAACGGATTTTCAGATGCAAATTGGAACACGTGCGGTCCATGACCTGGATTACTACAGAGGATACTTTGATCCCGATATTCCCCCGAAATTGAGACTTATATAGGAAAAACTGCGGAGTGCAGATGGTCAAAAATAAAATGCGTACTATTAGCACCCACCAGCCAAAGTCTTGTCGCCAAGCGATTCGTCGTGTTCCGACATGATGTCTGGTGAAGCCGTACAGAAGACGGGTCTGAGTAGTTGTGTTGCGATGTGTGCCGGGAACGATGGACCAAATGTTGAGTCGGGAGTTTGATCGTGGAGGGTCTCCAGATCAATCTCCCTCTGGCGCAGCATCGTTGGCCGTGTTGTTGCGTTTAATAAGGCATCATCTCGCTCAACTGCGGTCTTCATTCCCGTTTTATTAAGTGAAAAGGCTTTATAAACTAGCGCGTTTTACCATCAATACGATTGCATCAGTACTTACAATCAGGCTAAGTTTATAATTATTAAAAACCGAGTCATAACCTCAAGATTGAGGTTATGACTATGTAGGTATGCCAGAACATAGAACGATGATCTTACTGGAATAGAGACGCTAGTGACATTATTTTATTTTTTAACTAATAACTATCATTGCCTTTATCCATCGCTTTCCATCACGCGTGCAGAAGGTCAAGAGCCCACCCAGCAATGAAAAAGAAATTAAAAATTACCTTTCTTTTTCAAACAACAGTACTTTGTAGATCAAAATCTATAACCCAGTAACTTGTGCATGCTTTGTCTGAATAAGAAAGAAAATCTAAAAATGGATTGCATAAAATATTTTCACACAAATAGAATATCTTGACCCAAACCAAACTCATTAAAATTGAAATACCCACAAAAGCTCGACTCGTTAAATTGTTTCTCTGGCTTTATGAAGAACTACATTATTTTACAAGTAACGGTCGCTTTCATTTAAATTTTAAACTCGTGCTTGACCGCAATCCCGCCTATTGGTAAGCGATGATGCAATCGTTGATGATAAAGCGTACTAGTTTATTAAGAGTTTATTCACTCTAGGACTGAGTGAATAGGAAGGAAGACAGCAGTTGTGTGAGGTAATACAATGTTAAACCCATCAACACGACCAACGATGCTGCGCCAGAGAGAGATTGATCTGGAGACTTTGGGGACGTCCGAACCCCTCCAGATTTTTCTGTATGATTTGTCCGTATATTAAGAGTTTCTCTTAGAACTTTTCTGAGGGATTTGTGGTTAAGTAACAACAGCCTCACGGGTTGATTAATCAGGTAAAGCTGTGCTTGCCGCGGTTGATCCTTCGACGAGTGACATTTTCAGATACAGACACCAAGCCATACACGTTGGTCTCGGCTGTCAATCAAGGATCTTTGACATATACGGTTCGTTAGAAGTTCGAAAGCCTAATAACCAGCACTATCAAGGCGTATTACACCTTGGGTAGAGCACCGCCGTGTCCTCGTGGCGGCGATCAGCGGCAATCTCTCGCGTCCGACCCTGGTCCAGGCCATGGTCCGGAGCGGCAGTTCGCGCCAGGCCCAGGTCGACGGCGCCTTGTGTTTCATACGCGCCTCAAAGAAATGTCAGCACGTCGTAACGGGGTCCACGAAGATCGATGCCTCATGGGCCAGGGTTGCGGGTTGGTTAAAAAAACCGTGGCTCTGGCGTACAGGCAAGTGAAGAAAGACGGGTGGATTATAGTCAGTAAAAGTCTGACAGGCCCTTCTGTCTTTCAGAGCGAGCGCGTTCCCATCCAGAACAAAAAAAAATGGAAGGGTAATACACAGTAACTAGATTGTAGAGGGCAGACAGACAGTCCCTTCACGCAAAACAGATAGTGGTTTCAGCTGTTAGACTGGGATCCAATCCTACCGAAGCTGAGAAAAGTCGAGGCAGTAAAATGAAAGATAACTAACAAATAAAGATAACTGACAAAAATTGAAAACAGAATAAGTTTGCTTGATAAACGCAGTGCTGCACACACCAGCTTGGGTGTGAATTTAAATTTACACAAATATCAACTTTATATCAAAGTCAATTAAATGAATTTCAGAGTGACTATTGACTCTGTATTGAAAACTTATTTTTTTTTTTTTGAAGTTGTTGCCTATGCTGAACTTTATTGTGAAGGTATTAAGTTATTTTTCCGTTTATTCATATTTTTTAGGATACATGTTTCAGCGAATATGACACAAATGCAGTTTAGATGGTTAGGTCATGTTGAGAGGATGAATCCTACAAGGTAGATGATAGTGGAAGCGTCGGGAGTGGGACGCCTTCTCGATGATGTTCTTTTGAAAGATCCTCTCTCTACTTAGTTAAAACTTGCTGTGCCCAACAGGTTTCATAATTGTTTCTAACCCATACTCATATTATAAATGTGAAAGTAACTCTGTCTGTCTGTTACGATTTCCCGCTTAAACCTCTCAACCGATTTTAATGAAATTGACACACAGACAATCTTTAGACCCTGAAAAGGAGAAAGGCTACCTTTTATTGAAAAACTTGATATTCCCGAGGGAAATCTAAAAAGCGCGATATAGCCGAACTCCACGCGGGCGAAGCCGCGTGCTCTAAATGTACATTTTGGATTGCAATAAACGATTTTGATTTGATTTTGACTTGCAACCGGCATGCATTTATAGCCATATGTTTCGACATATGGCTATACATGCATGCCGGTTGCAAGTGCCTAAAACCTAGCTAAAACAGTAGGTATATACATATATACATAGGTATTATTGTAACAGATAATTGTAGCAGGTGGCATTCTGCAGTTTCAGCGTAAACCGCTCCCTCAAAGGAGGCGTTAGTTCATGTATGTATGTAGATAGATATAACAAAGTCTGAAATACGTTTTACAATGGGTCTCCTAAGAAAATAACAACTGGAAGCATTGTACCCAGGGGTCAAATTGACCCCTCCAGTGCTAAACGAGGCCGCAAAAGATGTTTATTCGCTTACATTCGCACCCTTTTCACCTACAGGTCATTAGGCGTTGTCGCAAAAACACATTAACCGGGAAATTTAAGTGTTTTTCAACCCCACTAATTACTTATTTGGCCCTAACGGCCTTGCCAGATTAGGTTGTATAAATCGTTGCCAACTGAAGGGTTATTTTTTAGAGAGCGTTCATTTCGAGCTTTCTTTTATCACAATTCAGAGACGTAACAAAGAAGTATTAAAAATCTCAAGCCTTTTTTGTCCATTTGTTTACCAATGATCAAGAAGTGTGCATTATTAATCATAAGCTTCGGGTTTGAACTCGTTGGTTACGTTCGGAGTAATAGGTAGACAGACGTTGGATTTCCAGATACACCTACATACAATAAAAAAAACAGTGAGATCACCAACCTACACTAGGGCTGCGTCCGAGGTCTGTGTCCTTTTACCGTGGCCAAATGCATAATCTATTGATGGGTTAGTATAAAAAATTATACCTAATTCATAGTAGTTTGGTTAGTAGGTAATTGGGTTCCAATTCTGTGGCTATGGACTAGTCAGGCGACCTATGGCTGTCCACGGCATTATAAGTAGATACTAAATACAACCTCTCTTGAGCCATGCAAAAAACCAGCCAAGTGCGAATCGGACTAGCGGAAAAGTTATCTGTGCCATTATTTTGAAATCACGACTGTTGTATGGGAACCCCCTAAAATATGATTTCGTTTTAATTATTCAGCTTTAAAGCGAATATACATCTAAATATTCTGTAAATATTTCAAGCGTCGACCTGTTGCAGTAATTAAAATCGATCAAAACAATACGTTTCTTGTATGGGATCCCCATCTTTATATATATAATTCTGCTGTACGTGTGTATGTCATTGAACTCCTCCTAAACGGCTTGACCGATATTAATGAATTTTTCTGTATGCGTTTGAGTGGCGACCTGGATCGTTTAGATTCACAAATCAACCCGGCAGAGGGCGCTAATCGCTTGAAGAAGCATGTGATCTCGGAAACGGCCCTAACGATTTCGCTGAAAATTAATATGTGGTGGTTTTCGGGGACGAAAAATCGATCTAGCTCAGTCTTACGTCTGGGGAAGCGCATATTTTCGAGTTTTCTCTTTCGCAATATTTCACGCATAATATGGGCGCTAATTTCGCGCGGCTTGACATAGCGGCTGTAGCGTAGTCGATATTGGTATGGTCTACTCGCGATGGCTGGTGTTCCTCGGTTCAAACCCGGTCAATCACAAGTTTTTTTTTTTTTGTTTTAAGACAAGTTTATAGTTTTTTAATTTTTTTAGTTACTTAAAAATATAATTGTACATAAGAACTAAAGGCGAAAAATAAAAAAGATTTTTTTTTTGAGAAAAACATAAATAGAAATAAATAATTATTTAAGATTTTTTATTTTACTTAAAGAGACAGAAACAAGAGCTCTAGGGCTAGAGAGAGGTATGATATATTTGTTACAAATGTAGATGACAATGCTTTCCATGGGTTTCTTCTTTCCATCCTAAATCTGCTGTACGTGTGTACGTCACTGAATTCCTCCTAGGCTGGTCCGATTTGAATGAAGTCTATGTATATAAATGAAAGTCGTGTTAGTTACTATATTTATAACTCAAGAACCGCTTAACCAGTATGGCTCAAAATTGGTAGGGAGGTAGATAAGAACGGGGAGAAGGACATATCACATAGGATACTTTTTATCCCGTTCCCGCGGTTCCTGTCGTTCCCGTGTGACGTGACATAAGACATGGTTTAACAAAACGCAACTGACATGGAATAACAAAACAACTCAGTCAAAATATAAGTTAGCGGTTCATTTGTTAAAAATGGTACAAACACACTCCTACACTACTCAGCATATTAAAAAAAAGTCTTACCGGTTGAATGTTGATGCATTTATTTAAAACAAGGAATATAATTGCTCTCTGCCGGTTTAATTTTTTTAATAAAAGCCCCAAAGCAAACTTCAACTTCAAAATTTCTAATATTGTATTGAGGTGCCATTTACCACTTCACTACATACTATAAAACAAAGTTACTTTCTCTTTCCCTATGTTCCTTTATATGATTAAATCTTTAAAACTGCGAAACAGATTTTGATGAGGTTTCTTTTAATAGATAGAGTAAGTATAATAACATCCATTAAATTGTGGAGAAACACTATCCCCCGCCCACATGTGGGAGTGATGAGAGGATGCATAACTCTGTTGCCGCGAAAAATCGCAGTACAGCGGACAGAGCTCCGGCGGGGTCTCATGGCGACATGGAAAGTGTGATTGTCGCAATCCAGCACTGAGCATGCCGCAATAGCGGCGGTAAGTCCTCTCTTTGAGGAGTAGCTAGAGAGGCGCCACGGCGTCCTCACCTTCCGACTGACGTAGGTCCTCACCGGACATAGCTGTTTCGGGAGGTTCCTGTTCCGTATAAGGTGGGAGGAAACGCCAGGGTGACCACTGTGTGCATCGCCCTGAGGACACGGTGGAGCATAAGGTGGAGGTCTGCCCGGCTTGGATAGAGCACAGCCGTGTTCTCGTGGCGGCGATCGGCGGCGATCTCTCGCGTCCGACCCTGGTCCGGGCCACAGTCCGGAGCAAGAGTGCATGGCAAGCTTTCACCTCCTCCTGTGAAGCAGTGATGCTGGCAAGGAGGAGGCGGAGCGGGTGAGGGAGCGGAAATCCCACTACACTCACGGCTCAAACCGCCGCAGGAAGCGCCCTGGTCGGGAGGCAACATCGGACTCCCAATCGCCGTAGGCGCGGGCTTGCGGGCGGCGAGGGATAGGCAGCTCGCCTCCTTGTAAGAACCAGGCCCGGGTTGACGGCCCATTGTGTTTCACACGTGCCTCAAAGAGATGTCAGCACACCTTGACGGTGTCCACGAGGACTGGTCCACAGGGTTACGGGTTGATTAAAAAAGAAACCATGGCACTGGCCGTTGCACAGGCAAGTGAAGGAACACCGGTGGGTTTTAGTCAATAAAAGTCTGACACGCCCTTCCGCTCCGCCCAGAGCGGGAGAGGTCACTTGATGATTTCCCATCCACAACAAAAAAAAAACTGAAGAAGAGCAAGAAATTGCTCTTGAAGGCGCAGCCTTAGTATGGCTCGACTTCGTGCTTCTCACTCACCAGATCAAAGGGAGGCAGCCTGTGAAATGGCTCGGTTGGCAATGCGAAATCGTCGAGCAAACCTCAGAGATCAAGCGCTAGATAATTTACGAAACACAAGAAGAAATTCATCAAATACTGATTTGAATCGGGCAGCGTTTCAATACGCATATAATATAGCGCAATGGCGTTCGCATTGGGCCAATGGATGTTGTTTGCGAGTATTGTAGCACATTAAAGATTTCCGGAGAATCGCCAGGATTGTGCTCCCAAATAAAGAATCATTGAATAATAATATTCATTTATTTAAAATTATACTAATTTAAAAAGTAGTCATGTGATATTGCCTTTAAGGCGGAACGAAGTTCGCCGGGTCAGCTAGTTTAAATATATATTTTGTTTATAGTATTTACTGTTATAGCGACAACAGAAATACTTCATCTATGATAACATCAACTGTCCAGCTATCATGGCTTATGAGAAACGGTCACGCCAACAAATTGGCTGTGCAACCAAACAGAGACCAAGTGATTAACTCTCATCATCATATCAGCGTTAATCCCAGTCGCATCCGTACCTTTTCACCTTTGGAGTCTGGGGTCTGCTTTACCAGTCTAACTGCCGATTTTGGCTAAACTTCGATATTTTCCGTGAAGCGACTGCCGTGTGACCTCCACAACCCGAAAGCAATATCTAAGCATTGCAGTTAGACCAATTGTTAGACTTTTGAGGGCTCTTACAATCTGTTTTAAAAGAGTGTCCATGGAGTTTCTTGCACGTTCTTCTCCATAGAGATCTATGCTTTGGAACGTGCAATTTAGCTTCACTTTTCTTGGACGGACCGACATTGACTATTCAAAAGTACCAAGCGATGGTTAATTTGAAATAAACAATTTGGATTTGATTTGATTCTGTAACGACTGCCACTAGACGTTCGTATGGCAACCGGGACCAACGGCTTAACGTGCTTTCCGAGGCACGACCAGAACAGTGCAAGTATTCATATTTTTACATACAAATATTTTTACTGTGCGGGGATCGAGCCCGCGCCTCCTTGCTCAACGGCCGCGTTCGCTACCGCTACGCCACGGAGCTGTACCTATACATTTCTTTTTTTTTTTTTATTGTTATAAACTAGTGCTTGACTGCAATCCCGCCTGATGGTAAGCAGTGATGCAATCGTTGTTGGTAAAGCGCACTAGCTTATTAAGCCTATTCACTCAAAAAAACTGAGTGAATAGGAAGGAAGACGGCAGTTGAGCGAGGTGATGCAATGTTTAACCCAACAACACGACCAACGATGCTGCGCCAGAGGATGATCTGGAGACCCTCCACGACCAAACTCCGGACACAACAGCATTAAGCACATCGTACCCGGCACACATAGCAACACAACTGCTCAGACCCGTCCTCCGTAAGGCTTCACCAGACATCATGCCGGAACACGACGAATCGCTTGGCGGCAAGACTTTGTCTGGTGGGTGGTAACTTATGCCGGCGGCTGATGTTGTTTTTGTTGGTAGTAGCGACTGGTTGCGCCGCCATAGTGTCCCGGTAAAATATATCCCTTAGAATTTCGTACCAATACCGTACTGTCAGTCCTGTTAGATTGACAGACGGATAGTGGAGTCAAAGACTAAAAGCAATGTAGCTCCTATACTATAAAAATGGTTCGCTGATTCGGACAGCCTTTGGAGAGAGAACGTCTAAAAAAATATTTGACCTGTTTTCTGGGCTATCTAGTAGGTAGATACTTGTCTATCCAGTCAATCCTACAATTTCGGCTGACTTAAGTTACGTCACGTATCGTATTGGGATTTGAGACGTATGATACGTCAGTAGTAGTAGAATCGATTTTGTAGGTACAGACGACAGTACATCAAGCGACTACAATCTGTCAGATTTCTTTACTAGATTTTCAACTATATCCGTAAAGCATTAACAGGGGACTCTAGTGACAAGGAATTTGGAAAATAGATATTTGAAGAAACTATTGCCGTCACGCTACTTCCAACGTCTCCCGGTAAAGAGCGAAAAGAACAGTTGCAGCTCAGGCTGATTTTACGTAGAAAAACGTTGACCAAAAGACGTTTCGTATCTCAATTATTTTTATATCAAAATTTAGAAGAAAATAAGTATACCTATGCTTCTACTATTTTCTTTTTTGACAAAAACTTAAATCACGTTTATCTAATAGTCATCTGAACATCACGATAAAAATGGGTTATTTTTCACGATTTTGAAGTACCTATCGCATTTCTTTTATTAATTAAATTTCGGAAAAAATCAAATGATGTACACACGTATAATCACGGTGTAAAATTCTAGAAAAATAATTGTTCTAAAAGCATTATCCACGAAGAAAACAGCGGAATACGTTTGTATAGAGAAAGCACCACTAGAGTCCACTCTTAAGGCTCGAGGCTGATTGTGATTTTTTAATGGTTTCGGGTAGGTTGGCCTGCTGTCGTCCGTACCTAAAAATATCATCGGGAAATGATGGGCGAAGTACCTAAGCTTAAGGCCGCTGCCTCGAATCTTACGTGCAGCGGGGCGGCGGCGGCGGCGGCGGCGGCGCGGGAGCCGAGCGATCATCGAAGACCCGTTCTCGAAACTAGCGGGCAGATCGCGCGTCACTATAACCGCGTAGTGTTGTGTTCACGATTGTGTCGACGAGATATTTGTTTTTATTTGCGAAAGAAATGTCTGAACAATGGCGGCAACATCTTTTTGATTCAAATTTATTACTAACACTCGATCACCGCTCGCTGCCCGCCCGCTGCCCGCACGATTCGAGCGCGAGAAATACACCGCTCGCTGCCCGCCACCACCCCGCTGCCGCGCTGCTGTTTTCGAGAAAATCAAACGGACCGGCCGTTTGATTTTCCGCATAAGATGCTGCCGCTCACTCGCCGCCGCCGCCGCCGCCCCGCTGCCCGCAAAATTCGAGGCAGCGGCCTAAAGAAAGCTGTTAGGTAACAGTGTCAATCCCTAGCGTTAGTTGGAATGACAGTACCTACACTTCACTTAAGCTTTCACGGTAAGATGGTTACACAACCGCACAGCTAAGCACGTAGCACTTGAAATACAAAAATCACTCTTATTGCAACGAAATAAAGACAGCATTCATTTAGTAGAGGCACAAATTGTAGGCACCGGCAATTGTGTTTTTTTGTACTTCGCTACACTCACGGCCATGCATTTTTCACTGTTTGTGTCGCCTGTTACACCCAAGTGTAAGGTTTGACAATTAGGTACCCTCTTCCATTTTAATTTAATTGGAGTCGGCGCATCATGTCGTTTTCTTCTATACTTTTTTTTAACAATTATAAACTACCGCTTGCCTGCAATCCGGCCTAATGGTAAGCAGTGATGCAATCGTTGATGGTAAAGCGCGCTAATTTATTAAGCCTAGATTCACTTAAAAAACTTAGTGAAGTGAATAGGAAGGAAGACCTTTGACGATGGTCTTTGACGGTATACACGTTTCAAGTTCGGAGGCAACCGCAAAGTGTATTTAAGTGAGGTGTTCAAATACGCCATCACCACATTGCAAGCAGAGATTCAATCGTTGATCGTAGAACGCGCTAGTTTATTAAGAGCCTATTCACTCAAAAAAAGCCGATGGATGCGGGCAGCACAAGACCGGTCATCGTGGAAAGCCTTGGGGGAAGCCTTTGTCCACCAGTAGACCTGTATAGGCTGAAGAAGAAGATATCAGTAGCAATGGGTTTCATTTTGACAGTTAAACAACATTCATTGCATTCATTGTTGTTAAACTTCAAAACTGTCCAAATTGATAGTAATAGTGTATAACGAAATTAGGGTGCTGGTTTAATGTTAAGTGTTAGTGCTAAGGCTTCGTTCTGGCCACTATCCATCGGCAAAATTAGGGTGCTGGTTTAATGTTAAGTGTTAGTGCTAAGGCTTCGTTCTGGCCACTATCCATCGGCAAAATTAGGGTGCTGGTTTTAATATTAAGTGTTAGTGCTAAGGCTTCGTTCTGGCAACTATCCATCGGCAAAATTAGGGTGCTGGTTTAATGTTAAGTGTTAGTGCTAAGGCTTCGTTCTGGCCACTATCCATCGGCAAAATTAGGGTGCTGGTTTAATGTTAAGTGTTAGTGCTAAGGCTTCGTTCTGGCCACTATCCATCGGCAAAATTAGGGTGCTGGTTTAATGTTAAGTGTTAGTGCTAAGGCTTCGTTCTGGCCACTATCCATCGGCAAAATTAGGGTGCTGGTTTAATGTTAAGTGTTAGTGCTAAGGCTTCGTTCTGGCCACTATCCATCGGCAAAATTAGGGTGCTGGTTTAATGTTAAGTGTTAGTGCTAAGGCTTCGTTCTGGCCACTATCCATCGGCAAAATTAGGGTGCTGGTTTAATGTTAAGTGTTAGTGCTAAGGCTTCGTTCTGGCCACTATCCATCGGCAAAATTAGGGTGCTGGTTTAATATTAAGTGTTAGTGCTAAGGCTTCGTTCTGGCCACTATCCATCGGCAAAATTAGGGTGCTGGTTTAATGTTAAGTGTTAGTGCTAAGGCTTCGTTCTGGCCACTATCCATCGGAAAAATTAGGGTGCTGGTTTAATGTTAAGTGTTAGTGCTAAGGCTTCGTTCTGGCCACTATACATCGGCAAAATTAGGGTGCTGGTTTAATGTTAAGTGTTAGTGCTAAGGCTTCGTTCTGGCCACTATCCATCGGCAAAATTAGGGTGCTGGTTTAATGTTAAGTGTTAGTGCTAAGGCTTCGTTCTGGCCACTATCCATCGGCAAAATTTGTTTTCGTAATGAAAAAGGTTTCGTCGCCTAGGTTCTTGTGAAACATGTAATAGAACTGAAGATGTGCAACATTTGCTGATGGTTTGTGTTAAGAACAAAGACGAAAGGGAATCTTTGGCTAAGGAGTTTGAATTAAATATGTGGGACGCTGGACTAATCCAAAATATTTTGGCTCACCCAAAATTAGAAAGTGAGTCAGTGAGTCGTGATGGCCTAGTGATTAAAACACCAGCCTCTCAAGTATATGTGTGCGGGTTCGATTCCAGGTCAAGCAAGTACCAATGTAACTTCTCTAAAGTTATATGTACTTTCTAAGTATATCTTGGACACCAATGACTGATTACAAGGTGAAGTAAAACATTTTGAGGAAACTTGGACTTTGGAGCAAGCGTGGTAATTACGCTCAATCCTTCTCTGTATGAGAGGAGATCTGTGCCCAGCAGTGGGACGATAAAAAGGTTGATGATAATGATGATGAAAATCAGAAAACAGAATTAGGTATTAGTTCTAAACTAGGTAGAATGGGGTTGATATATCCGTGTGAATAAAAATCCCTTATACCTAAATAATTAGAATAAAAAATAACTTTGCCATTTATCTAGAAAAATAAATCCTCCGCTATTGTTTCAACTTCAAAAAATGTATAAAAGTTAAAAACAATTAGGTGGGTATGTAAGTACCTACTATTGCCAAAGCCTGAACTTTTTGAAACATCGCACAGGTCCATATAA
This sequence comes from Sesamia nonagrioides, assembly GCA_017933935.1. Lineage (NCBI taxonomy): Eukaryota > Metazoa > Arthropoda > Insecta > Lepidoptera > Noctuidae > Sesamia > Sesamia nonagrioides. Next base: position 516,579 of record JADWQK010002064.1, read on the forward strand.
CACAAACGAGAGTGATGTATAGCTTGATCCCGATAAAGCGTGGTCCACAATCTGTATCAGCCTTTACACTACGGTGTAAAAGCGTCCACCGTTTTCAATCGTCAATGGAAATAGACGCAATGATTCGTCGTCGCGCCGCTACGCTCCGGTACGTTTCGCTCTTTATTTATTTAAACTACAAAAGCTCCCATGCAATCGTTTGTGCCTAACGACAGCACTATTGACTAGTGCTCCGCTAAAAGCTCGCTCCTTTAAGCTTTATTCTTTACAAAGCTCTGATAAAACATCCAAGTTTTGTTGAATATATTCTATTGAATAAAACTTGGGTGCTTTGGATTTGGATGGAAAATTCTGCCATGATCCGGATCCGTCAAATGACTACCTGGTTAAGTGAGTTTATGTATTCTCTTTATCATGCATTCCAACTTATACACTTATAACACCCAGTGCCGACCTGTTACCCATCTTAGAGCAGAGCTTCTCGTAATTTGGAAGTGACTGCACGGTTAGCGTAGCGGTAAGGTATTGACTGCTGCGCCGCGTTTCGCGGGTTCGATTCCCGCACGGAACAAATATGTGTACGACCTATAAGTAGTTGTTCCGCGTCTGGCTGTTTGTGTATTTGAATTTATTTATGTTTATAAACGCACCCACGACACAGGAGAAATTCATAGAGTGGGGCAAAGTTCTTTTAAAAAAAAATTAAGGTAATTAGACAGATCATCTAACTTGACACGATTGGCACAATGGCTGAGCGATCGACTGATGCGCTGCGTGTCACAGGTTCGATTCCTGCACGGAACAAATATAGCTTAGTATTGTATGGCCTACAATTAGTGGTTCCGGGTTTGGCTGTTTGACTTTATATGTTTGTAAACGCACCCACGACACAAAAAATCCTAGTATGGGGCAACTTATCAAAAAAAAATCTAACTAACCCATTCCCAACTATGTTATGGTCAGCTTTCAGTACATTCAGATGCAGCTGAATAGCATAGCAGTACTTTACATGTAGCGGCTGCTTATCTGACCTCCACAATCCAGTTACAAGGTAATACGATACCCCTTTTTAAGAATCGTACTGCTCACTGTTGTTGTTAAAGATCCATATTTATATAGAACAGCCGACTTATGGCTTAATGTGCGGCGTAATGTTTGAGGCACATCGGGGTTTCAGTGTTTAAAGATGGGTCACCTATCCGCTGACCAAAAGTGCCAAGAGTAGTTAAACCTTATCGTTAGACCTATGCAGCTGTTCTTATTAGCCACAGGCCCCTAGAATTGTGTCAAATGACATAGGCCTCCCCCAAGGATCTCCACGACGCGCGACGACAGGTCCTGCGCCTCCCGCATCCCACGCTGCGTCTTCCGGTGCGTGGTTGCCACTCGAGAACTCGTCTGCCCCATCGGGAATCGGTCTTACGCGCAATGTGCCCGGCTCTTTCAACTGAAATGATGATGATGATGATGAATTTATTAATTCTCGTAATTAATAACGTCGTGTTCCGGCATGATGTCTGGTGAAGCCATACGAAGGACGGGTCTGAGCAGTTGTGTTGCGATGTGTGCCGGGTATGATGCGCCAAAAGTTGTTGTGTCGGGAGATTGGTCGTGTAGGATCTTCAGATCAATCTCCCTGTGGCGCAGCATCGTTGGTCGTGTTGTTAAGTTTAACATTGTATCAGCTCGCTCAACTGCCGTCTTTTTAGTGAATAGGCTAAATAAACTAGCGCGCTTTACCATCAACGATTGCATCACTGCTTACCATCAGGCGGGATTGCGTGCTTGACCGCAATCCCGCCTGATGGTAGCCTAGTTTATATGTAGGACACATGTCTTCTTGACAGATGAAAATCAGACTGAACGATCTTATAATTACGAGAATTATTCTTCATTTGTTAGGTTTTATCATCCGTCTTTTATTACATAGGTACAGACAAGAGCACATCAAGGTAGAGATTTCGATTTTCAACTTTAACGCTAAAGCATTAAGGGTCAGGGTTGATAGGGAGTATTTAACAGTATCGGGTAGCTTGACCTGCAGCTGTCGTCTGTACATAATCCCCCTTATTCATAAAGTTTGCTTGAACTTAACTAGTGATTACTGACTTTTAACACATTTTTAACTTTTTAGTATCACTTAACTTTAAACATCGTTTGTCAATAAACACCATTGCCTCTAAGGCGTTTATTCATGAATGATGAGTGACGTGCAAACGTCGAAAACGTATGGTTAAACAGTCGCTAATCTAGGCTTGCCAGACCGCCGGGAAATCCGGGAATGTCCCGGAATCTTGCCTCTTGTCCCGGAATTAGCGGTAATTGTCCTGAATTTTAAAAACTTGTAATTTTGTAACAAAATAAACTAGCAACGAATGAAATGACGTAGCTGCCTCCTCTCTGTCTGATTCTCTTTCATGAACGTACCGATTTTTCATAAACGACGACTGTCCCGGATTTGGTAAGTTCCTATCTGGCAACCATACGCTAATCACTAGTTAACTTAACTTTAAGCAGCGTTTATGAGTAAAGGGGAAAATGTTGTCCTGCTAAGGACCCATTTGATTTGACTTCTACTTCTTTAGATTGAAAACATTAATCAAAAACTATCTAAAGGGGGAACGTGAACGGTATTGCAAAGGAAACTTTCCGAAATATACAATATGTAAAGAAAACCCCGTCCGACCCATAAGGTAAGGTAATAAAGGTTAGGTAAACACATGACTAAATAAAATATGAAATTTTACATAATCATCATAGTAACAATACTAATGAATTTTGAAATAATTTATTTTTCCGCTAATTAATTCCAACTTCTCCAAAATTTGGTAATTTTTTAAAAAGTGACAACACTATTTTACAGTATTATTATGAGGGAATAGCGATGCGACCGCGTGCCGCGTGACCTGGCCCCCTTCGCCTGCGCATGTATTGCCTACCGCACATTCATTAAGTTACCTCTTTTTGCGAAACAGTTTTTTTTTGGGGGATTTTTTTAAGTTTAGGACTATTTTGTAGGCATTAGTAGAATCAGTAATCGATACCTAACAGTACCTTCACGAATCGGACAGGGTTTTCTTTACATATTATATAAAGCAGCAACGAAACAAGTGACAAACAAGAGACGCCCATAAAAATATGAACAACCTTTAACATCCAAACCGCCCGAAACCATGTAGAATCTACAAAAGGAAACAGGTCAAAAAGGCATAGTTTGAAGCTCTCAAAAACAGAACAATTGAAGGTAGACGAGAAACAGTAGTCAAACAAGTAGTTTTGACGAGAAAGCTAAGATGAGTGTCACGCGCATTTTTCATTGGACTTTTAAAATTATTTATAGTGTCGTTTACTAAATAAAAGCGGTGGTTTATGTAGTAAAAATTGCATTCAGTAATTAATTCATAAATAACATTGAAATATCGCAGTATAGTGGCCACATCATGACTTTGCCTCAAAGCTCCCTCCTAGACGGTTCTCGCGGCCGTCTTTTTCAACTGTTATTGGCGATATCCGCCATTATAGTGAAATAAATTTTTCAAAAAATTTCTATAATTTGTTGCACGTGTTATTGGCAAATTTGTGGTATCTATGCCACAGAGGCCATTGGTTAAGGTTGAATCTCACCTTGAAAAAAGAAGAAGAAGTTAGCTGTTTGCTTGTTACCTATCTAGCTACAATGCTACCTAAAAGTAGCAAGGCAGGTAACAAGGAAACAGCGTCTTTAGACAGTTGCGCTCATAACTACATAACTCTATCTTAGCAAACTTAGGAGAACTGAATTAGCCTTGGGAATGAAACTCACGTCTTAACTGAAATTGGAATATTTTCACAAAGGAACTACGCATCTATGACATGCGCGGAGTAATTATTTCGAGGCTCCGGGACGCGAGAAGTGGGATAGGTACGATATCTTAATTATTATGTGAGGTTTGCGTTTCGAAATTATTATGGTAGGCGGGATGTATTCATGTAGATATGAGTAATGGTGTTTGAAATTAATTCACGCACAAATCGGCAGTACGAACTAAGTACATTAATATATAATAGTAAGTACATAAAGGACTTTATTCATGAGCTAATTTTAGCAACAATGATTTTACCAAAGGGTCTATTTCGAACGTTCGCATTGTAAACCCAGTTTCAATATACAACGTAATTTTTAGTTTATGCGAAACCCGAAACACGTGTCCAAAATTTTTAAGTAAAGAATCTAACACGTGTCCAGTATTTTTAAATAGACGGGATTTATGCATGTAGATATGAGTAATGGGGTTTGAAATTAATTCACGCTCAAATCGGCAGTGCGAATTAAGTACATTAATATTATAATAGTAAATACATAAAGGACTTTATTCATGAGCTAATTTTAGCAACAATGATTTTACCAAAGGGTCTATTTCGAACGTTCGCATTGTAAACCTAGTTTCAATCGACAAAATGATTTTTATTTATGCGAACCCCGAAACACGTGTCCAGTATTTTTAAGTTAAGAATCTAACACGTGTCCAGTATTTTTAAGTAGGCGGGATGTATGCATGTATACAACGTGTAACATAAAGGGTATATACATAAGAAAAGCATGGCATCTTTACATGATATCAAACGATATTTGAAGGGTTTTTTAATCCTATCTCTTTATGTTAGGAAGTTATGAGGAAAAACACCGCCTGAGATAGGCTACTATCATACTAGTCGCACAGAGATATTGACGATATTTATCGGATTTTGGCAAGTAACGTGACGGGTAACGAGTAGTTATTACCGTATGTAGTGTGCTGCCACGTTTGTTATGATTTTATTTTAAGAAACACACGAAACCGAAAATTTGGTACCAATTTTTTGAGTATTTTATTTTGAGTTGAAACCCTTCCGATATCGTTTGATATCATCTAAAGATGCCATGCCCTTGGTATGTATATACCCTTTTTGTTACACGTTGTATATGAGTAATGGTGTTTGAAATTAATTCACGCGCAAATCGGCAGGGCGAACTAAGTACATTAATATTATAATAGTAAGTACATAAAGGACTTTATTCATGAGCTAATTTTAGCAACAATGATTTCACCAAAGGGTCTATTTCGAACGTTCGCATTGTAAACATAGTTTTAATCTACAACATTATTTTTATTTATGCGAAACCCAAAACACGTGTCCAATATTTTCAAGTAAAGAATCTATGTACAAAATTTCAAAAAGATATCATGAAAGCCACAAAGTTATGAGCTTGTTATCTTACTTTGTTGAAGCGGCGCGGCGCGGGGAATGGGATGCTCCTAGTACATACTATAATCTACCTTTCGTCTGTATTTTACGCTCGGTAACCACACTGCAACAATTTCTAAATGTATTGGGGAAAAATATAACATGGTGTAAAAATGATTGGAACCGTTTCAGTTGTTTATTCTGAACAAACTATATTCAAGTTTCGTATAAATTAAAAATAACATTGTATAAAAAAAACAACATGGAATAAAAAACATAGGTAGGTAGCTTAAAAACATTCAGTCTGATCTCAATCTCAACCAGTCAATAGTACCACTAATTTCCTACATATTTAATACAGGGTGTCCGGTGGCAGATTCAGGATTTAAAATATAAATAACAAAAAAACTACGCGAAATGTACATCTATATTTTTAATCATTATAAAGGAGACAAATGCGAGTTTTATTTCTTAAAAATTATGTCATCTAAATGTTGACCGTTACGTCGGATACATTCTTGGAATCTGGCTTCAGTATTTCTTGCCACTCGCTGGAGAAGTGCCGCCGAGATGCCATGAACTTCACGAACGATATTTTCTTTTAATGCTGAGATAGTCGCCGGACTTGTTCCATAGACATTTTTTTTGAGATATCCCCACAGAAAAAAGTCCATGGGTGTGAGATCTGGGGACCTGGGTGGCCAGGGGATGTCACCGAAACGGCTTATCAGTTTGTTAGGGAAGAAATCACGAAGTAGCGCCATGGTCTCCCTAGCAGTATGAGGGGTGGCGCCATCTTGCTGAAACCATGTTTGTGAAGTGAAGGAAGGATGTTCTGTCAATGTTGGCAAATAAAAATCACTGAGCATTCGCCGATAAGCAACACCATCCACAGAAATTGCTTGCCCTTGTCGATTTTCAAAAAATAGGGTCCAATAATTCCTCTGCTTGATAATTCACACCAAACTGTCACTTTGGGACTGTGGAGTGGCTGTTGGTGTTTTAAGTGGGGGTTTTGTCCTTTAAAAGACCAGTAACGACAATTCTGCTTGTTTACACTTCCATTTAAGTGAAAATGGGCTTCATCACTCCAAACAACAGTCTTCACCGTGCGAAATTGCTCCAACATTGTCTCACAGTAATTTTTACGCATGTTGTAATCATTAGGCTTAAGCGCTTGCACAATTTGAATTTTAAATGGGTGAAGTTTAAGATCCTTCTTCAATATCTCATGCACACTATAGTTTTTGGAAGTCGCAAGGCAGCCGCTCTCTTGCGAACGAACTGACGCGGATTATCGCTCAAACTGGACGCGACGAGTTCAATGTTTTCATTTGTTCTCGACGTCCGGCTGGGCCCCGGCCGAGGGTTATTTTCTGCTGTACTTGTTGCCCGGAACCTTCGCACCCATGATCGAATTAAATCTTCACTTGGGGCGTCACGTAACCGTCGAATATTGTAACGTGAACAAAATCTTCGACGAGCAATTGCACACGAATCATTGGCTTTGAAATACGCTTCGATTGCGAACGCACGTTGTTCACCCGTCGGTCCACTGCGACATCGCGACTAAAAAACCCGCACGAATGACGAAGCCAACGCGGCCCTCTCCCCGCTCCTCCATGCAAAGGTTACGGAGAAATTCGAAATTTAAATCCTGATTCTGCCACCGGACACCCTGTATTTGCTTAACGCCGAAATCAGACTACTTACATCTAGATTTAGAACTGATGTTTGAATTACGAGAATTGACCCTCTATATTTTTGACACTGATTGTAGCCAAGATGAGAGATTATTGCCACTTGAATTTGAACGTTATTTAAATAAGAAATTAGATACTTTTAGAAATAACAGAAGCACGAAAATTTGTCTTGTTATTTGCTAATTCAAATATAGGTACCTACCTAGGTAGTGTAGGCTACTTAGTAATCTGTTTAAAAACTGATTTATTAAGTTCACTATCAGGCTCCGCTTAAGATTCGCGGTGACTGTAAGCATCAGTACCTAAAAATAGGCAAGAATAATAAAAAACGTTTTACGATCCTATCCAACCTGTCCCTTGGCCTTTACCAAACAATGCCTTAGGCCGAGGTTCGAACTCCACAGGGAGAGCCCTAAGCGTATAGTCGCTTAGTTTATAGGTAAGTTAATGTCCTGACCGTAGGCCTTAATTTATTAAGGCATCTGCGGGATATCCCGGTTAAGCCTACAATATCCTAAGTTCAACGGCGAGGTGCCATACAAAAAAGCTTGCCTACCTACGCTTGGAATTAACGTAAATTTTCATTTGTTTTTTGTCTTAGGCTGGTGCTTTACTCCCATATGATCACATGACGCACACGTAGATATACGTAAAAACGCACTATCGTGAAACAAAAGAAGAAGTTTAAAACGAATTATTATTACATACCTGCGGAACGTACGGCGCCGAAAGCTCAGCGGCTGAAGTGTCAGTCGCAATATTCAGTTGTTATGACAAACCAAACGATCAAAACGCAGCGTCTTGTTCAGCGCGGTACGCGACGAAAAGTTACGTGGCGTCATCGTCAGTCTGTCTGTGTCGACACTTTGTGGTGTGCGGTTTTTGTGACGTACCTGAATTGCCCAGAAAAATGAATTGAATTAGAATATTAGCTAATAGAGAAGACTTAGAAGACGTTGCCGCTCTTCGTTACAGCCACGCGCGCGATGCACACACGCCGAACGTTCAGCTACGCCCGCCGAATTTTCGGTCGCGCAATGTGTACGGGGTAGGGGTCAGCATATACGTTCCGTACTACCCCTTGTGTACATGGAGAAACAACACTATAATGGACTGTATATACTATTTATTTTACTATAAAATCTGTCTGTACAAAACACTATGGTAAACTATTTTATAATGTTGGCAACACTAGCACTATTACGGGTACGGAAATTTACAATTATGGCAACACTGACAACACTATACAACTATGGCGGGAAAGGGATTTAAAAAACGTAATGAAACTATGACGTGGAATATGGCGGCAAACACTGTCACTATTACTGCACTGCACTGTTACTATAATGCACTGTTACTGTTCACTATCACTGTTTACTGTCACTATTCACTGTTCACTGTTCATTCGGAGATCAACTGGAACGATTATTCAAAACTGAATAACTGTTACTATACTTCACTGTTTACTATACTGTTACACTGTACTATTTACTATTTACTTGTAGATCAACTCGAACGATGACTGTTGACTGAATAACTGTTTTCTATTACTGTACTTCACTGTTGACTGTACTATTACACTGTACTATTCACTATTTCTCGCAGATCAGCTCGAACGATCACTCAAAACTGAATGCTATTTACCGGCTAGTTCGCGTATTTATACGGTCAAACCGCAAGTCGAGAACTTTCCCGAACTGCTTTATAGAATAGTTCCGAATTTTCTCGCGGCTACGCGGACCGGAAGATGATATGTCTGTACTCTTCTTTATCTATCTGTCTCGTTCTAACATTGGCGGTTGGGTGGTTCCGCTACGCGACAACAGATGTCGCTGATGCTAAAGAAGTTGATATGTCTGTACTCTTCTTTATCTATCTGTCTCGTTCTAACATTGGCGGTTGGGTGGTTCCGCTACTCGACAACAGATGTCGCTGATGCTAAAGAAGTTGATATTTGTCAAGTCGATAACTGTCAATATGTTAATGTTTTATTATTCTTCAGAATTCTAGATCTTTCGTTTGATTTATTATCTATGGCTATTGCGTCGAAATGTCATCTGTCAGTCTTGCTATTATTTGTTTACATATTTGTTGAGATAATTTTCTTAAAATGCTTCTATTAATTTTTATGTAAATGTGGAATGTGAAGTGCAATGTTTTCGTCGCGAACATACTCCCGCCGTGCGTTGTCGGTATCGACAGCGCATCTATTCCGGTGAAGCGACGATACTGTCTGTGACTGGAAGCAACACGAGCTTCTACGTTGGTCTTCGAAAAATCCCGCCTGCTGTTTTCTATGACTTCTAGGCTCCCGCCGGTAGTGTGAATTCGGAAGATATTCTTCTATCCTTCTTTTCCAAAACATATCTGCATGTCTCTGTGATTTTGGGAATTCTTTTCTGTATTTTTCTGCGTGTAATACGGTACGCGGTAATAACGGTGATCTTCTTGCTCCGAGGTTTACGGACTTCATTCTATATTCTGTTGGAGAATCCTCCCGCCGGTGTTTTCTCTCCAGAAATCGTAATCTGTCTCTGTCTTTTGTGATACCTATCTGTTTCTCATACCTTGCCTTCAACTCAGGATTTTTATCAATTTTTTTCTCTATTCCACTCAGTCTCTTTAATGCTTGTTCGTAGCTGTTCGGTAGCTCTATTTTATCCTTCTTCCACAACAGACCTGTCTCATATCCGCCCTAGGGACGTTCTACGGTTTTATCTCTAAGAACTGCCAGTGCTCTTTCTTCTGGATCGGTTTTTAGTTTTCTTGCTGTTACTCCCAACGAGTCTTTCAAGAAGTCCTTCTTTATCTGTTCATCTAACTTTTCTAAACTGGTTCTGTAGCAGTAGTGGACTTTTCTTCCTAGGCTTCTCGTATTTACTCCATGAAGAACCCATCCTAAAGGCGTTAATGATGCCACTGGTTGATCTGCGGATCCTCTTTTTATCGTGTCGGCAATTAAGAATTGCCAATTATCCTGTCCAATCAACAGAGTTGGTCTTCCTTCTTCGTATTGGATGGCGTGTTTAATGTCTTCGAGGTGCATGCAATGATCTATATCTTCTATTTTTACTGTTTGCGGTGCTAAATTTAGTTGATCAACAGTACGTGCGTTGATTTTCATTTCTTTTCCTTGGCCTCTAATTTTGAAAGTGACTCGCTGTGATCTATCTGCTTCTAATTTAGCTCCTGCTACTGCTTCTATTTGCAAGGGATCGGTTGGACCTCGACATCCAATTTGGCTTGCTACCTTTGAATCTATGAGTGTTACTGTCGATCCGTCGTCCAATAAAGCATGGATATTCATTTCCCCACGAGGTCCCTTGACTGTAACGGGTAGGATTTTCAAAAATGCGAACTGTTTCTGGGTTGCAGCTGAAGTTACACGTTCTTCTGTTTTGGCGGTTTGATCTTCTTTTCTTCTTGTGAAATGTAATAGCGAATGGTGTGTACGTTCACACCCGTCGACTTTGCAGGTCTGTGATCGGCAGCTATGTTCTGAAGTCCTTTTCTTCAGACATCGAAAACAAAGGTGATACTCCTTTGCCAGCTCCCAGCGCTTGTTGCTGTCTGCTTCTTTAAATTTCGGACATTCTCTTGTTTGATGCTTTGAATTCTTGCATAGGACGCATGTTTGAGTTGCGTTTTCTGTCTTCTTATATTTTTCTGCCGCTCTATATGTTCTGTCTCTATGATATTGCTCGAATTCTTTTCGTGGCTCTCTGTATTGTTGTTCCTTTCTGTATTCCTTTTGCTGTGGCTCTTTTCTATATTCCACTCTATGATATTGTTCTCTGCGGTATGGTTGATTGGCGTCTCTTCTTGATTGATCGTAATCGCGTTTCTCTATTCTTTCTGGTGATGCGAATCTTCCAATCTTGCGGGCTTCTTTAGTGATAAATTTGCTGAATGTAACTAAGTCTGGTTCATCTTCTTTTTCTTCGTCAACAATATCCAGCCACCTAGAACGGAGTGTAGGGGTCAACTTCTGTGTCAGACTCTTTAGGATTTCAGGGCTGTACAGGTAGTGGCTACGCTTCAGTGCTTGGAGAGTGGCGACGGCGTTCTGTACTTTACTTGCGAACAGGCATATATCTTGCGCCGATTCTGTTATGCGTCGCAGGTTTTTCAGGCTGTCTAGCTCGGAGAGTGCAATCGAATCTGGTCTACCGAATCGATACTCTAATGTTTCTAACACATCAGCTGGCTTTGCATTTGCAATAAGTAGACAACGGACTGCTTCTTGGGCTCTTCCCTTCAGTGATCGACGTAGTCTTGTGGTATTCTCCACGTCTGTATAGTATTTCTCTGTTTCTTTATATGCTGCGCGATAGGCGAGCCATTCTGTATGAGCCCCGCTGAAGTAGGGTAATTCTCCGATGTATCGTGGTTTATACGAACGGGCTGCTTGTGCTATAGCTGAAGCCAAGTCGGTGACATCTATCTTTTGTCTGTCGTCGCTTTCTTCTTTCCTCTTTTCTGAGTTGTGATTTTCTTCTTTATTCTGATTTTTGGGCCATCTTCTTTCTTCGTGCTTCTTTTCTTTATAGTCTTCATATTCATCATCTTCGTCTTCTTGTTTCAATCTTCTCTTTATCGTGATCTTCAAATCTTCTGTCTTCTGGTATTTTTCTATTTCTTGTTCTTCAGTCTTCATTCTTGAATTTTCTTTCTTCATTTCTTCGGTTTTCATCTTGGAGGATTTTTGTTCTTGAAAATCTTCAGTTTTCATTTTTCTGGGAGTATCTGATTTCTTTTCTTCAAAATCTTCCCATGTTACGTTGGAATGTTGATCCACCCATTCTCGAACCCGATCTGTTCTTCGGCTGTTTTCACTGACATGTGAGGAGTTTTCATGCTGTTGTTCTCTATTTTCTTCTATCTGGAGTAGGATTTCTAATTGTTCTCTTTTGAGCCTCTCTTCGTTGATTTTAAGCCTCTCTTCGTTTATTTTAAGCCTCTGTTCTTTTATTTTGCTCAGAATGATCTGTTCTTTAAGTCGTAGTGAATTTACAGAAACTGTAGACTTCATTGATTTAGTTTTTTGTACTGCATCTTCTCGTAGTAAATCACGTGCTGATGACTGTGGTAATACCTGCGGTGGTAGCTGTGGCGCCATCTGCGGTGGCGGGTGTGCAAACTGTTGCGGCGATTGTTCAGGAGCCTGCTCATGTTCATAAGCAGGCTGCTGCATGTCGGCGTGCACTTGTGCTCTCGTAACGGACCTTGTCACTGGCATTTTAAAATCCTCGTAAAAGTGTCCACAGTAATGTTCACAAAAATGTCCACTAATACACGAACTATAACTGTCTATTCACACATGAGAATGTCTGTGATCCACTATTGTCCACTCTATAACTCGGTTATATAACACTAATCGTACGAATAAATGTCTATATTAATCGATTGTCTATGAAACTGTATACTCTAAATGACAATGTATTTATGTAACTATCAGTCTATACTGTTTTCACAACACTGAAACTCACGAAACTATATCGTCCTTTAAAATAACTATAACGAAACACTGTTTTAACACTCGCGGCGCGGTGATACGACGAGATACGAAACACTGTCAGAGTCTCTATCACGATCTGGTTCACAATCCGGCTCTCGAAGGACCACTATGTACGGGGTAGGGGTCAGCATATACGTTCCGTACTACCCCTTGTGTACATGGAGAAACAACACTATAATGGACTGTATATACTATTTATTTTACTATAAAATCCGTCTGTACAAAACACTATGGTAAACTATTTTATAATGTTGGCAACACTAGCACTATTACGGGTACGGAAATTTACAATTATGGCAACACTGACAACACTATATAACTATGGCGGGAAAGGGATTTAAAAAAACGTAATGAAACTATGACGTGGAATATGGCGGCAAACACTGTCACTATTACTGCACTGCACTGTTACTATAATGCACTGTTACTGTTCACTATCACTGTTTACTGTCACTATTCACTGTTCACTGTTCATTCGGAGATCAACTGGAACGATTATTCAAAACTGAATAACTGTTACTATACTTCACTGTTTACTATACTGTTACACTGTACTATTTACTATTTACTTGTAGATCAACTCGAACGATGACTGTTGACTGAATAACTGTTTTCTATTACTGTACTTCACTGTTGACTGTACTATTACACTGTACTATTCACTATTTCTCGCAGATCAGCTCGAACGATCACTCAAAACTGAATGCTATTTACCGGCTAGTTCGCGTATTTATACGGTCAAACCGCAAGTCGAGAACTTTCCCGAACTGCTTTACAGAATAGTTCCGAATTTTCTCGCGGCTACGCGGACCGGAAGATGATATGTCTGTACTCTTCTTTATCTATCTGTCTCGTTCTAACATTGGCGGTTGGGTGGTTCCGCTACTCGACAACAGATGTCGCTGATGCTAAAGAAGTTGATATGTCTGTACTCTTCTTTATCTATCTGTCTCGTTCTAACATTGGCGGTTGGGTGGTTCCGCTACTCGACAACAGATGTCGCTGATGCTAAAGAAGTTGATATTTGTCAAGTCGATAACTGTCAATATGTTAATGTTTTATTATTCTTCAGAATTCTAGATCTTTCGTTTGATTTATTATCTATGGCTATTGCGTCGAAATGTCATCTGTCAGTCTTGCTATTATTTGTTTACATATTTGTTGAGATAATTTTCTTAAAATGCTTCTATTAATTTTTATGTAAATGTGGAATGTGAAGTGCAATGTCGCTTGCTATGCAAAATACATTAAATGCGTTTTAGCTGAAAAAGCCGCCAGAAGGAAGGTTAGGCCCTACGCCGAACGCGGCGTAATTTCGGCTGATGTGTCATAGAGTAGGTACTTGAAATACACTGCGAGCGTATTTAGCCGAACTTTCGGCGCCGTACGTTCCGCAGATGTGTCGCGACACTAAGGTGACACAAAATTACTTCCTGGCCGTATGTAATCGTTATTTATTTGACGTAGGTAGGTATGTAGGTAGTACGTTACGTTACCAACCGTTTGAAGTAACCGACCCCAAATAACTCGAATCGCACGGAGTTACGTTTACACTCGAAGTAGTTTCTTCATTAATTTAGGTAATTAAATAAACTACATTTTCCTGGCGTTGAGACATATAACACATCGAGTTGTAGCTGTTTACATTTATTCTTGGGCCCGTCTTTTTGTCAATGTACACGTAGGTACATACATTATGTACTTTATGGTCGATTTTAAATCTACCCTCTATCTTATAGGTTTAACTTAAAAAAAATATCAGTTTGTAATAGCGACTCTACTAACTTCAAAATAGGTTACAAGCAGTCTAATGGCAGTTATTTTGGTTTATCCTTCGGTTTGTTTCTTTCTTTTACCGTGTCCATGTGAAACATATGGGAATTAAATGAAGTCGACCCAGGCTGCCTGAAAAGTGAAATGTTTCGAACGTGTTAGTGGTTGCAGTTTCATATTTCCTCATAGATGGTATTTTTAGAATCGCCTTCTCAAGCTCTATACGTACGTAGCTATGGTACAGTAGAACATTTATTTTCAAGCCATTATTGACTAAAGCCGGATTCTTACGGTCTGTGATTCAAAAAACTTCATGCAAAGTTTGTCAGAACTCGTGGTGTTGGAATAAAAAACCTCATTAAGACTCGGGAAGCTCGGCGGGGCTCAACTCAACCTCTTCCGCAGATTGCAGTCGGTAAATGCGTCAAGCTTTTTTTATAATAGGGATGTATCCAAGGTAAGTAAATCAAAAACATAATTAGTCCGTCTTATAGATAATAAAAAAAATTAAGACCCGTATTTTTTATTTTGTCGAAATTACCAAAAACTACTGAGATATAGCGTATTAGTTACGTAGTGGGACTAATTACGTCACGCCGTGGTAAAATATATAAGTACCACGGCGTGATGTCATGCGACAATTCAAATCAATCCCCCTTATTCATAAACACTGCATAGAGTTAACTATTGATTAGCGATTCTTTAACCATACATTTTTGACCTTTTAACGTCACTTAACTTTAACCATCCCTTATGAATAAACATCAGTGTTTAAGGGGTTTATTCTTAAACAATAAAGAAAGTTATGTTACGTGCAAAAGTCTAAAATGTATGTTTAAACAATAGCTAATCACTAGTTAACTTTAAGCAGCTTTTATAAATAAGGGGGTATATGTCTTCCTAAGTATTAGAATGAAAGAGAAAATAAAAAATACGTACCTATTCGAGGCTTCCGGCGACTAGCACCGCGGTCCGAGTTAATTGCGGTCCCAGTCGACGGAAGCCTCCCTATTCAATATTTTTTTTAAATCTATCTGATGGACATTAAATTATTTTTTAGGATACAACCCAATTACCCATAAACTAGTGCTTGACTGCAATCCCGCCTGATGGTAAGCTGTGATGCAATCGTTGATGGTAAAGCGCGCTAGTTTATTAAGCCTATTCACTTAAAAATCTTGGTGAATAGGAAGGAAGATGGCAGTTGAGTGAGGTGATGCAATGTTAAACCCAACATCACGACCAACGATGCTGCGCCAAACCAACCCTCTACGACCAAACTCCCGACACAAAAACATTTGGCGCATAGTACCCGGCACACGCTTCACTGGACGTCATGTCAGAACACGACGAATCGCTTGGCGGCAAGACTTTGTCTAGTAGGTGGTTGTTGTGTTGGTGTGGTGAAGCTTGTTGCTCGATAGTTATAAGAACTTTAACTAAGAGGTAAAATAGATACTAAGGTAAATAGACTTATATAGAACATTCGCACAATACTATAATCTAGACTTTAAAAACGCTGATTACAATTAAGTAACGTTCATACGTCAGGACTGTACCTACCTATGGTTAAACAGTCTCTATTCAATCCTTGACTTTGAGAAATGTTTAGGAATATATAATAATTCATAAACATTATATGTATCATATATATAGAATTCGGTTATATCGCGCTTTCTAGATATCCCTCAGAAATATCAAAAAATTTCCGGTAAAAAGTACCCTACTATTTAATCCGGACTTTTAACTTTACGTCTGCAAAATTTCTCATATTCATATTATAAACCAGCGCTTGACCGCAATCCTGCCTGATGGTAAGCAGTGACGCAATCGTTGATGGTAAAGCGCACTAGTTTATTAAGAGCCTATTCACTCTAGCCTTGAAGACACTCAAATTGTAGTCCGACGGAAACACCGCCGCGGGCAAATTGTTCCAGTCCTCGATGTACGCGGTATAAAGGAGGAGGCAAAGCGCTTCGTCCGGATCGTAGTGGTGTTAACAACGTAAGGGTGGAAACCAGCCGTACGACGGGTCGTCCGCTGGTGGAACGGAGATGGGGGAATTAAATCATACAATTCCCTCGCACACTCCCCGAAATGCATCCTATAGAACACCGAAAGGCTGGCTACTCTACGCCTGTGCTCTAGGCTTTGGAGACCAACTCGAGTTAGATCAGGGTCACCAATCAAGCCTCTTTGCACGTCCCTCCACTGAATCCAAAGTGGCCAGGTGACACTTGTTCAGTAGTTACGGCGTGAAAGCGGAACAAAGAAACAAACTTACTTTCCGATTTATAATATGTATTAAGTAAAGATGGACCTAAAGTACATATTCAAATCCGTCCAGCCGTTACACATCGTCGAAGTAATAAAGAATACTCCACACACACAACAGCCTAATTGCGTAACAAACTAGTACTATCAGCTGGAAACATTTTGAAGCTTATTGTTATGCCATTGCTTCATAGGTATGTTCGAAAATGTGTGTGCTCAGCAACGTAAATAACGCAATCATTGTTGTTGAAATGTCAAAAAGAAGGAACACACGTATGCACGTGTTACGCAATTACCCTGCTGTATCGTATACAACCTAGGTCACCGTCACACAGCGGGATAAAACCACGCACACGTTTGTGCCTTCTCATTTGATAGTGTATAACGTTTTAGTAACTTCTCAACCCAATTTGATCAAACATGTTTAGTTCAAAAGTGAACACAACCCTTTTAGTTTCCCGGTAGCAGTAAATTACGAAGCCGAAACTCCGGCCCATAGACAAGCTACCCTAAAGTGTAGATCCCCGTCTATCAAGTTATGCCCAAACTTACTAACTAAAGGTCTCGATTCGGCCCGGCTACATTAAACCAACTTACCACCTAGTTATTTTGTCTGTGGAATAACTTGCAGCGGTTCGGATGTTAAATTCAATGTTGTTTCAGTTTAACTTTTAGGTAGATCTTTTTTGATGATGTTCGTAGAAATAAGGAATTATTTAGGATATGTCAAGTTTGGACGATATTTTTGACAAAACATTGAGATTTCTTTATTATACAATATTATAAGTTTAATATCGATGGATTAGGTATGCACATAGGCTACCTATCCGGAATGTAATAATAAAGGTAGAAACCGAATTAAAATCTGTTGGGAAAAGTGTAGGTAAGACAAAAGGAGAACCCCGCCGAAAAGCTTCTTTAACTTATACCTAATCTACTTATACTTAGGGGAAGGTGAGGTAATACGATCCCTAGAGGTCAAATGATCCCCCCCCCCCCCCTTAAATCAAAGATAACTAGTGCCATCTATCTAAATGAGCATGAAACATGTTCCCCATGCCCCAGCCAGTTGCCTCTCCAAGTGTCAGGACGGTGCAAGCGCTTGTCGTGATTTTATCAAAAAATTATTAAAAAGTGTGGCTCTGATCTAAGGTAAGCCTGTTTTTGGACTTTCATTACTTGTTACATGTTCGTATTTATTGAAATGTTGTTTTATTGGCGGGTATTAATAGCAGTTAGCTAATATTGTAAGATGTTTGATCACCATACGCGGCATTTGAAGGTTAATGTTTGATCGATATCATGGAATTTGGTGTTTTGGGGCGAAGTGATCCCTTTCTGTGTGTTTAAAATGGTCCCCGGAATCATTTTACCCCATTAGTATTTATTGTTTTTACAGATCATGCCGAGAATTTATATACGCAAAACTAATCGCCAAAATTGGCCTGAAGAACAAATGCAAAAGGCATTAGATGCCTTTAGAAATGGCATGCCTTACAAAACCACAAGTAGACAGTTCAAGGTCTGTATAAGTAGAGAGTTTACACGATAATTCAAAAATATTCCCAACACCACGGTCATCGCGGCAACCTTCGTCCCTTCCAGAAAATACCTCAGCGTTTGAATCTTCTGAAAGATTACCTCCAGCTTTGGCTGTTGGTCTTCCATTCACATCTTTTGGTGTTGTTACACCCAGGGAAGTACGACCTACACCAAATATAGTTGGAAAAAGAGCGACTGCAAGATGAATAAGAGTAGACATCAGTATTGACCAGCACACCCTACAAAAAATAGCTTGATGGGGAAGCCCTGTTTCGGGAGGTTCCTGTTCCGTATAGGGTGAGAGGAAACGCCAGGGTCTCACCATTGTGTGGATCGCCCTGATGACACGGTGGAGGTCTGCCCGGCTTGGGTAGAGCACCGCCGTGTCCTCGTAGCGGCGATCGGCGGCGATCTCTCGCGCTCGACCCTGGTCCAGGCCATGGTCCGGAGCGAGAGTGCATGGCAGGCCGTCACCTCCTTCTGCGAAGCAGTGATGCTGGCAAAGGAGTATGCGGAGCGCGTGAGGCAACGGGAATCCCAGCGACCTCACGCCACTAGCCGCCGCAGGAGACGCCCTGGTCGGGAGATGACACTAAACTCCCAGCCACCGCAGGCGCGGGCCTGCGGGCGGTGAGCAGTGGGCAGCTCGCCGCTCGATAAGGACCAGGCCCGAGTCGACGGCGCGTCGTGTTTCACGCGCGCCTCAAAGAGATGTCAGCACATCGTGACGGGGTCCACGAATACCGATGCCTCCTGGGTCAGGGTTGCGGGTTGGTTAAACAAGAAACCGTGGCCCTGGCCGTCGCACAGGCAAGTGAAGAAACACGGGTGGGTTTTAGTCAGTAAAAGTCTGACACGTCCTTACGCTCAGCCCAGAGCGGGAGAAGTCATTTGATGATTTCCCATCTCAACAAAAAAAAATGGGGAAGCCAAAAGAAAACAGATATATGTAGGAAAAAAAACACGGTGACCAACAAACAAAACGATAAATTGAAAGGTGGTGGAAAAGGAAAAGGAGTCGGGAAAGGAAAGAGAAGCGGAAAGGGAATAGGCAAAAAAATGAAAACAGATCAGATTCTTCTGAAGAGAAGAGTGATACCTAATGCCTCATCCGTACTTCAAAAGCTACTTCAAAAACAATAAAGGCGAAAGGTGGATGAGGTGCGTTGTGTGTCTTAAATGGGGACATGTGCTTGTGTGGGAGTAGATAGTGACGATGATGGCGACTTTATTTGCGATATTTGCCTTGCTAGTAATCAATTTCATAATGTGAAAAAAAAAATCAAACTGTAGGTCTAATTAGGTATAAGTTCTTTCTTGGCAAGAAAATATTTATTTTTAATGAAGAGTTGATTTTTCTATTGCTTTATGACATTGATACAAGAAAAACATTTGATAGAAATGAGCACTACTTACCTATTAATTTATTTTTTGTTTAGAAGAAGAGTTTATTTGTTTCCTTATTGCTTGACTAGGTATGTTGTTGATATTAGTGTAAGCCTTTTAAAAGTCTGTTGTAATGTTGTTTGTAATGTTGTAATGTAATTTTGTTGATTGAGTATTAGATACCAAATTACAAAAAGATCTGTAATGAAACTAGAAGACTGCAAAAGTTTTGTGTAACTTGCTTGCATACTTAAATTATTATGAACAAGACATAATTATGATTAAAATAAAAGGATGTTTCATTTCGTTGATTAACTTAGGATATAAAATGATCCCGGGATTATTTTGGATTTTTAGGTGTGTATAAAATGATCCTTTACTTAACTTTAGCAAAAAATCTCTAATACAAAAAAAGTACTAATTAAATAATAAAAAATACGTATGCAGTAACCAAGTAAATTCACTACCTCCAACAATAGAAATTATGCGATTTTGCCTTCAACTTTAGTTATATTTAAGTTTTTCCCTTAAGGGGATCATTATACCTCACCTTCCCCTATAATATAGCCCCGTGTATGGTATGGTACCGGGCTTAGAATAGTACCAACACATATCCTACCGTGGTTGTCGTAAGAGGCGACTAAGGGAACTCTCACCAGGGAAGCGGGTAGCAGCCTGTGGAATATCAAACTACTGCGATGCCCAACTCGCCTGTCAAGCGTGGGGATTATGGCAAACCCCGCAATGTAATGAAAGCCTTGGAGGAGGCCTTTGTCCAGCAGTAGACCTCTATAGGCTGAAGAAGTAGAATAAATCTGTAGAAGTATAAATTCAGTACATTGCAAATATAAACAAAAAAATGCCGGGGATATTATAATATTAGACCGACTCCGAACCCAAATATGCGATTTAAAAAATGTTGGTTTGCATGGCATCACACAAAAACTACCGGTTGGATAGCGATGAAACTTGGTATAATTATTCTATAATATCCTGGGCACAACACTTACATAATTACACTTTCAATACATACTTTTTATCCCGGAAAAGTATATACAATAAAAAAACAAACTTATTTTTGCGGTTCGATCCCTAGACCCGATTACTATACCAACCGCAAATAATAAGTTTGTCATAGGTTACGTCACCCGCGGGGCGCGGTCGCGGTGGAGTTCAGTATGGGGCGCTGCACACGGCAAAGATTTATATTCTAACTCGAGATACAATTTCGCTCGCCATACAATTAAGTGGACTATCAGGAACTACGATAACAATAATAATTATTTCATATTTTCGTTATTCAGTCATTCGTATAGATAAGGTAGGTCTGTCGAATTACGCCTATCTAAGGTTTAAGCTTAATTGACTGTTTAATAATGAAGGCAGTAAATAAAAGAGCATATATTTCAAAAGATTTTTTAATGCTTGATTAAATAAACATGAAAGTTAAAGTCATCACCATCATCATCTCAGCGTGAATCCTAGTCGCATCCGAAGCTTTTTCAGCTTTGGAGTCTAGGGTCCGCTTTACCAGTCTAACTGCTGGTTTTGGCTAAACTTCGATATTTTCCGTGAAGCGACTGCCGTCTGACCTCCACAACCCGAAGGCGATATCTAAGCATTGCAGTTAGACCAATTGTTGGACTTTTGAGGGCTCCAACAACCCGTAACGACTGCCACTAGATGTTCGTGTGGCAACCGGGACCAACGGCTTAACGTGCTTTCCGAGGCACGACCAGACCAGTGCAAATATTCACATTCATGCATACAAATATTTGAACTGCGCGGGGATCGAACCCGCGCCTCCTTGCACAGCGGCCGCGTTCGCTACCGCTACGCTACAGAGGCTGTCAAACATGAAAGTTGAAAGTGTTTTTTATAAAGGTAATCCAAGAAACAATGTAACCAACAAAACAGTTCGTTTGGCGGAATTAACCTACCTCGGTTTAATATCGCCTACTCTTTATACTCCTTATACTTTATCTGAAATATCTTTTTACTTTATTTTGATATAAGTTTTAAGTAATCATTCAAATATTTGTATGCATGAATGTGAATATTTGCACTGGTCTGGTCGTGCCTCGGAAAGCACGTTAAGCCGTTGGTCCCGGTTGCCATACGAACACCTAGTGGCAGTCGTTACGGGTTGTTGGAGCCCTCAAAAGTCCAACAATTGGTCTAACTGCAATGCTTCGATGTCGCCTTCGGGTTGTGGAGGTCAGACGGCAGTCGCTTCACGGACAATGTCGAAGTTTAGCCATATCAGCAGTTGGACTGGTAAAGCGGACCCCAGACTCCAAAGCTGAAAAAGGCTTCGGATGCGACTGGGATTAACGCTGGGATGATAAAGTTTTAACTAATCACAAGCAGAACCAGTCATAATTTAAACTTTTATTATAATCAGTCTTTAATTATTTTTTTACACCTTTTCGCAGTTTTATCAATACCTATATG
Source organism: Sesamia nonagrioides (assembly GCA_017933935.1). Classification (NCBI taxonomy): domain Eukaryota; kingdom Metazoa; phylum Arthropoda; class Insecta; order Lepidoptera; family Noctuidae; genus Sesamia; species Sesamia nonagrioides. The sequence goes on from JADWQK010002064.1 coordinate 538,434, forward strand.
AGTAAAACATTAAATAACTAAGGTAATAACGTTCACCTACAAATTTTTTCTATAGCACATGATAAAAGATCAACAAAACTATTAAGTACGTGATAGTTTAACTGAACAAAAAATATTTCATTAAAAATAAACAATGATAGGCGTTAATTAACACAGTCGGGGTAATTACACCCGCAAAATTTCTCAGCTTTAATGTCATACTATCTAACAGAGATCAACAATATGGGTCGAAGATACCTATTAAATACAAGTAGGTACTTATTAATAGTGTTTTAGTCACACCCACCAGGACAATTAAATACTTCCAAGTCTTTTTTGTCAACCCAACGCCTTCCTCGTGGTACCATTTCTGACAATTTGCGCATGGTCTCTTATCAACAATATGATTTTCATGACAAGAATAGCAGTAAGTACCAATCATATCCTTCGTTATCTTTACCTCTTTTTATATCTTTTTGTAATCCTGTTAAGATAACGTGCCTGCTCTAACAGCATTAACAGCCGCCTCTAAGTCACTTTGGGTCCAAACATCACGTTTTATCTTTTCCGACATATTGAGGACATTTGGGAAATAAAGATTCCAACGATATGGTACAATATAGAAAATTACATACATGATACTTAATTTTTTGTGCTAACGTAGTTAAATACGCCTAGGCGTAATTAGCCGTATTTCCCAGTTGAAAGAAAAATTAAATAAAATACAATTCAATCATAACAATAGGACTAACAAACTAATTGTTGATTAACAAATAATTATTTTATATATTAAATGCAAAAGTTAAGGGAAAAATAAACGAATATAGGTAATAAAATTTTACCCTAAAACATCTGCTGCTCGCAAGCGCGGATCCAGGGGGGGGGTCATGGGGGTCATGACCCCCCCCTGGGCTGGGTCCAGGAGTACCTAGCACAGAAGGATTTTATTTAAGTACTTTCAATATTTAATCAATTTATATAATACATACTTTGTTTGCCGGCAAACGCATTATTCGGGAACGCATTCAACTTTTGAATGCGCTGGGCATTCAAAAGTTGAATTTTGCCGCGCTACCGCCGTCACGGCCGCCAACATTCAAATGTCACATTTTTGTGTCACATTTCATTTTACTTGCGCGCACTTTGTTTATTAATCAGTTTCTTCATTATGCATTGAACACAGACACACACTGTGTGTGTGTTCAAACTCAAATATTATGGTTGTAATGTTCTTAAAGTACCTCGTAGGTAGATAAGTAGGTGCCTACTTACTGATAGAGGGGGATTTATATACGGACGACAGCAGTTCAAGCTATCGGAAACTGTCAAATATTCCCAATCAACTTTGAGCCTTCATAGTTTAGCAATAAGGTTAACGTCTGTACATTCTTCTTCTTCTTCCTGTGCCTCTTCAATCCTGAAGGTTGGCCGTCAGCTTCTTGTATTCGGTCTTCTCAACCGTGAGACGGAGCAGTTTTTCAACTCTCTCTTCCACTGTCCACTCCCTGATGTTTCGCAGCCACGACTTTCTCTTTCGTCCAGCGCGCCTTTTTACTTCTACCTTGCCCATCATAATGAGTTGGAGTAGCGTATATCACTAGCGTAGACTCGGGGACATCTGTCGCCCCCAAAACATCAGGACCCGAGGTGGCGGCGCGAAGTGTTCCACGCGCGCTACTTTTAGACGTCACGGGGGGAGTCCTACACCTCACTCCCCCCCCTGACCTGAGGAGGCCCACGGTGGTGGGCCAGCACCAATCGGGGGTTGCGGAAGCAGTATTAGTTCTCGCAGCCCCCGGTGTAGGTGTGAGACGGATCAGCCGGGTGGTTTTTAGTCAGTAAGAGTCTGACAGACCCCGTCGCCCGCCCCAGGGCGGCGGGAATCCATGAGGATTTTCCACTCGGAAAAAAAAAGCGTATATCTATCGTGTCGGAGCATCTGGCCGAGATAATCTATTTTGCGTTTCTTTATGGTGGGCAACAACTTTCGAGGCATTAGAACGCGCTGAAGGACGGTGTCAACTCTGACCTTTTGGGTCCAGCTTATGCGCAGCATACGACGGTATCACCACATTTCAAAAGCCTGCAAACGTCGTGTAGTGTCCTCTTTCAGAATCCATGCTTCGCAGCGGGACATGACGAACGACAGGCCATACGTAGTACATCAGTAATCTCACTCGGAGCTTTATGTGGAGTTTACGATAGCACAGAACTTTTCAACTTTGTTCATTTTATTAAAAGATGCTCGGGCAAGTTCTATCCGGGTCTTAATTTCTTGGTCGGACTCCCATGCTTCATTTACCTAAGCACCGAGATACTTATCCTGTCGTACCCGCTCAAGTTGTTTGCCTGCCACCGATATGCTAGGACATAAGTCTTGGTTTCTAGAGACCACCATAAATATTGTCTTGCTGATGTTCATCGACAGACCGGCTTTCTCGCTGCACTCATTGACTTTATCTACAATGGTTTGCAAATCTTGTTCAGAGGCTGCAATGAGAACAGTGCCGTCCGCATAACGCAGGTTATTAACGACCTTGCCATTGATTTTCACTCCGGCTTCCAGACCTTCAAGAGCCTCCGACATCACTACCTCGGAATAGATATTGAAGAGCAACGGAGACACAGCCTTGCAGAGCTCCACGACAGATCTTGATTTCCTCGGTCTCCTCATTTTTAACTTTGATTGTAGCTACTTGGTTCTCGTACAGATTACGGATAATCCTGACGTCCTTGCCATCGAGTTCAATATCTGTTAATAGACCCAGGAGGTGCTGGTGCTTAACCCGGTCGAATGCCTGTTCGTAATCTATAAAGCACAGCAGTGCATATCCCTGCATTTTTTTACGAGGACATTGAGGGCAAAAAGAGCTTCACGAATACCGACACCAGAGCGAAATCCGAATTGACTGTTTGTTCGTCACATTTCGGTCTTACCCTGTTCTGTATGATGTTTCTGTTGCTGTAAGAACACTTCGTCTGTACATACCTACGTTTTTTTTTGGTGAGGGAAATTGAAGGTGCTAAGCTTCGTAAGTCTAAGGTCTAAGCGTTTTTTTTTTTTTGTTTCCTGGTTGGAAAATCCTCATGCATGTCCGCCGCCCTGGGGTGGGCGACAGGGTCTGTCAGACACCTACTGACTAAAAACCACCCCGGTGTTCCATCTCGCACCTACACCGGGGTTGCGAGAACGAACACTGCTTCCGCAACCCCCGATTGGTGCTGGCCCACCACTGTGGGCCTCCTCGGCTGAATGATGTGTACGACTCCCCCCATGACGTCTAAGAGTGGCGCGTGTGGAACACTTCGCGCCGCCACCCCGGGTCCTGATGGCTGGGGGGCGACAGATGTCCCCGAGTGTGTCGCTGAAAGAGGGCGTTATCCGCCCTCCGCCGACGCCCGGTGCGCCTGCTGTGGGTCGGGTGAGAGGACGAGATCTCCCTCTCCCTGTCCACAGCCTCTGCGAGACGACTGTTTCGCAGAAGGAAACCACCGCATCCCAGGACTCATCACTGCCGACCATCGACTCGATTACGGCAGTGACAGCTCCCTGCCGGCCGAGATGAAGGCACGGCGCAGCTCCTCCGCGCGTGGCATACTCTGCCAGCGTATGCCGCTCTCGGCAGTTGATGCAGTAGTGCTACCGGGCATCCAGCTCCATGTTTATGCGACACAGGTACTTTCCGAAGCAACCATGCCCCGAAAGTACCTGTGTAATCCGAAACATCAGGGAGCCCTGCCTTCTCCCGAGCCAGTCCGCCAGTACCGGCCGGATCGCCTCGATGGTGGTGAGGCCTGCGGTAGGGCACGAAAGCCTGTCCCGCCATTCTGCCACCAGGACCTCTCGGAGCTGCGACCGACGCTGCTCGAGCTGACGCCGTGAGCCGGGTGGCGGCGCCCGCCGGAGACCATGAAACCATGGCCTCCGACTTGTTGAGCGCCACCTCCAGGCCTAGGCGACGTATGCGGCCCACCACCTGTGATACCGCAGCCGTCGCCAGCAACGTTGTTTCCTTGTGCGAGCTCTCCCGGGCGGTGACCAGCGTGTCGTCCGCTTAACTCGTCAGATCTCCCCTCAGTCTGAGCTCGCCTCTCAGCACCCAGTGGTACGTCGTCTACGTTACGAAAAATCAAAGCATGGGAAAGAGCTTCAATGATTGAAGAACGTCTAACCGGACTGGCACTTCTCCACGTCCATAAAAACGTACCCATTGAAATAGATGAAGTGATAAAACATTTCGGCAGGAGACGTAAAAGAAAAATTAATTTCGTTATTTCATTAGGTATTTTTATGTTCAGTAGGTACTTATTAATAAAATACCTTCTTTTTAATTGTATCTATTATTATCAAAGTTTAATTAAAACTTCTTCTGACTTGACCACGACTATGTGACCCCCCCCCCTGGCGCCAAAGCTGGATCCGCCCTTGGCTGCTCGTTGACAAAAATTACGCAATTGCCGCTCGCGCCGAACTTCGGACCACACTACTAGATCCCAGTACGCGTGTGGTCGCGGGAGGGGTCCGCAAGCTCAACAAGACATAATTATCTTTATGTGTGGGTTATAAAACTTCTTATTAATATACATTTAACTAGGTTGTCAGAGCTTAGGCGTGATTAGCTTTTAGGCGTAATTCGACAGACCTACCCTAGCTTCGATTCATTATCATCAGAAATAGGTTTATTTAGGTGGGTTGGTATTTTTAATTAGGCATTCGTATAGATTTTAGTTTTTAGGGATGTTGCTTATTTATTAGTAGGTATACAATATGTAAAGAAAACCCCGTCCGACCAATAAGGACAATTAAAAGGTTAGGTATATCAGTGTATTAGTATTAGGAATATAAGTTAGGTATATAGATCACATAAGTGAAGTGCCCGTAGAACCGATGTCCGATGGGGCCGACGGGCTCTGGAGTGGCGACCACACGCACCGGAAGACGAAGCGTGGTTAGGCCCCGAACAAGGTGGACCGACATGGTGAAGGTCGCGGGAAATCGCTGGATGCGGGAGGCGCAGGACCGGTCGTCGTGGAGATCCTTGGGATAGGCCTATGTCTAACAGTGGACGTCTTTCGGTTGAAATAATGATGATGACATATAAAAGTAAGGCGTAATGTGTTAGGGCTCTTCTATAAAGGCAGTCTTAAACTATTTATAATTGGCCACAAAGGGCCCGCACCGGGACAGAATTATTAATACCGATATGGTCGATAGATAACGTTCTACACAAATAGCACTTTAGCCACAAAAACTCATTGATAAGTTTCGTCGTACACGCGAACGAAATCGCGGGCACAGCTAGTAGATATCTATACTAATACTAGCTTTCCGTCCGCGGCTTACCTACTCCGTAGAAAGGCGAGGATTCTCTGACCAGACAGAAGAGTGTTGTGCCCGGTGGGCGAAAAGTGCCCTAAAAGTTTTGCCCGAAAACTTTACTTACGCGATTTAGGATTTTTGATACATGGTGAAAGCAGAAACGAAGGGAATCGCAGGTAACCAAGGTAACCCACCTAGCCCGAAGAATTGCAAAGTAATGTAAGTAAGTGGTAGTGGGCAGAGCACACGGTTCGCTGAACAGGTGGCCGATGGGGAAATCACTCCCACAAGATGGACTAATAAGCTTGTGACGGCCACGGGAATCTGCTGGATGCGGGAAGCATAAAACCGGCCCAAATGGAGATTCTAAGGAACATATATGGCCTATGTCCGGCAGTAGACGTCTTACGACTGTAACATTTTACAAGTTCTCAACACCATCAATGCTTGATTCCAAATTCACTAACGGCGCATTTGATGGTGAATATAATTAGATGAAACGTAATATGAAATACACGTATAACAAACCTACGTTAACACAAGCGATCTTGACTTTTAATCTAAAATACGGATAAGATCTTGCAACAAAAACATCTAAAATCTTCCTTTTTGTTGTGGTTTAATCCCGCTGGCCTTCTGCCAACTCCCTGGTCGGTTCAAGGAGTAGGTAAACGTGTTAGTATTCAATACAACACAAACTTACCCCGCACTTAGATTGGCCAAGTTGAAGCTAACACAGTTTTAGCGCCGTCGGGGTCACGCGCAAACTTCCATGCAGTTTCGATACGTAGATATTAATATTAATTTCTATTGGACTATGCCTCACAGTTTTCAAGTCAATTAAATACGAGAGATGCAAGTGTTTGATATAATGGCCGAAAATGGAAGCAGCTTTAATATCACGCCTGTAAAATCCGAAAGAGGCAAAGGTAGGTATAACTTGTGAAATTACCTTTTTGACATTTATTTTTAAGTCCATTTTAAGCAAATTTACTTTTTTTTTTATCTTTTACAACAATGTAAGGGTGGAAACCGTATGACGGGTCTTCCGATGATGGAACGGAGATGGGGGAATTAAATAATGCAATTCCCTCGCATGCACAGCCACCAATCCGGTGAAAGACTCCGCTATGCTACTAAAAAAAACCCTCATAAAAAAAAAACTGGATGGGATTGGCCAGCGCCGACTACCGATCGTAGCCAGTATGCTGTAAATGATGAAAAGTGGATGATGACATGGTGAGAGCCGTAGGAATCCTCAGTCATTGTGGCGATGTGCGGGGATGTACCTATATGTCCAGCAGTAATGGTTTCTCTGATGGATGATGATGACAGTGTATTTTTCAATAATTATAAGCTAGTGCTTGACCGCAATCCCGCCTGATGTTAAGCAGAGATGCAATCGTTGATGGTAAAGCGCGCTAGTTTATTAAATATATTTACTCAAAAAATACTGAGTAAATAGGAAAGAAGACGGCAGTTGAGCGAGGTGATGCAATGTTAAACCCAAAAACACGACCAACGATGTTGCGCCAGAAGGAGATTGATCTGGAGACAACAACATTTGGCGCATCGTGTCCGGCACACATCGCAACACAACTGCTCAGACTCGTTCTCCGTACGGCTTCATCAGACCTCATGCCGGAACACAACGAATCGCTTGGCGGCCAGACTTTGTCTGGCGGGTGATAACTTCTTCCGGCAGCCGATGTAATGGCCTACCACCGATTGAGTACTAATTTTTTTTAAATCCGCACATACATCGGAAAAGGCTAAGTAGATGATAACACTCACTCATATACATGGTTCATGAATATAGGTAAGTACTGAAAATTGGCCTCTAGTGCGTTTTCAAAACGGATTTCTGAATGACAATTACATGCAACTATGGGACTGTATGAGAGGAGACCTGTGCCCAGCAGTGGGACGATAAAAAGGTTGATGATGATGATGGGAATGGACCATAATCCACCAACCGGCTCCAGTGCTCATTGCCTGGCAGATGTCACATTTTTGGTTCTAGGACAGTTTCCCTACGATGTATTCCATCACCGTTTCGAGCGCAGTACTGATGAAATAATTTAAGTATACAAAATACCTTCTTGGGCTCGAACTCACGACCTACCAGTCAGGAAGTCGCGGCCGTTGCCACTGGCCCACCACTGTTGTAATATGTACATTAAGGGGCTATTAATATGACACATCGAGTTTAGAAAAGTTCATCATTTTATAGCGTTGTCTGTCTCTTTTGGACATTTATACCTAAGTATTGGCCAAATCCTGTAATCTGAATGGTTACACAACAATCTCTGTGTGTCAAAACTAGAATGTGTCATATTAAAGCCTGATTTCTGAAAACAAAGTTTGGCCTTTGATATGCCTTTGAAGTTTTTATAGGACGTACAAAAATAAAATAGAAACTCGCTGCTATCTTAGTAGACAGTACATAGTATAGAATTAATTAGATAATATGTTCTTTACGCGAGCAACCCTAAAAGAATCATATACCCCGAAAAATTAATTATTTGTGCTGGGATTTTCTGCGTGTCCTCGGTCACAAATATGAGAAATACTTAGGTATATAAAAATAAGATATTCTATTTGTACAAGTTTTGTACGACTACCTTCGTCACAGTAGTGTATACAGAAAACTGCATTCCAACTGCAATATGAATATGTGCAGCCTATGCACTTGCGTTCTGTCAAAATGCACGTTTGCACTTTGCATATCATAATGCATCGACCATTTGTGCATCGAAAAAGTGCAAACATGCATCTCTTCCAGTTGGAACTTTATTCCTGTGCAAAATGAGGATCATAAGGCCCTCCCCTGACCATGTGTCGCGTGATGATGCGATGGACCCGTTTATAGAAATACTTAGGTATATAAAAATAAGATATTCTATTTGTACAAGTTTTGTACGACTACCTTCGTCACAGTAGTGTATACAGAAAACTGCATTCCAACTGCAATATGAATATGTGCAGCCTATGCACTTGCGTTCTGTCAAAATGCACGTTTGCACTTTGCATATCATAATGCATCGACCATTTGTGCATCGAAAAAGTGCAAACATGCATCTCTTCCAGTTGGAACTTTATTCCTGTGCAAAATGAGGATCATAAGGCCCTCCCCTGACCATGTGTCGCGTGATGATGCGATGGACCCGTTTATAGGAATATGATATTTTTGCCCGAACAATCAAAACGCGTTTGTAGTCATAATTCATGTAAACGATCGCGACACCGTGTATTCCCGCACAGAACATAGCGTAAAGCCTGAGTACACTAAGATTGCGGTAGGCGTCACAATTATTGGCGGACTGGCGGCAGAGGCTTATGCGCCCTGCCGCCGGCCTCGCCACCGTCGAGGCGATCCGGCCAGTACTCGACGACTGGCTCGGGAGGAGGTACGGCTCCCTGTCATTCAGGGTGACGCAGGTACTGTCGGGGCACGAGTACCTGCGACGCATAGACAGTGAGCCGGTGCCACCACTGCGTCCAATGTGCGGAGGACACGGCGCAGCACACGCTCTCCGAGCGTGTAGCTTGGGAGGAGCAGCGCGGTGTCCTCACAAACGAAGTAGGAGGCGACCTGACGCTACCAGCTGTAGTGCGGAGGATGGTCGGTAGCGCAGTCGTGGGACGCGGTGGTGTCCTTCTGCGAGGACGTGATGTCGCAGAAGGAAGCTGCAGAACGGGAGAGGGAGATCTCAACTCCGTTCCCGGGCCGCAGAAGACGCATCGGGCGCCGAGGAAAGGCGGATAACGCCCTCTTCCGGCCTGGGGCAAGGGACATGGGGAAGTCCCCGCGCCCTATTCGTTGGACCACGAGGCGGAGGCGCGCGCGAGTGTCGGCGCGCGCCTCAGAGGCGATGCACGGGATAGTTTAACACCTCACTCCCCGTGCAGGAGGCGAGGCCCGGACAGACCGGGCCGGCAAGAGAGTGTGGGGCCGCGGCAGAATCAAGGAATCCCGCGGCTCCGTGCGCACGTGACCGGAGAGACACCGGGGTGGTTTTTAGTCAGTAGGAGTCTGACAGCCCCGTCGCCCACCCCAGGGCGGCGGACATCCATTGAGGATTTTCCACCCCGGAACAAAAAAAAAAGAAAAAAACAAAAGGCGTCACAATTATGGCCGCCATGAAAGCACAGCCACGGTTTTTTTTTTTTGACCCTGCTACGTCAAAAAACACCCTCTAGGATGTCCTTAATTAGGCACGCGCTTTTTTGTGATGATGCCGCTGCCCTAGGCCCAGTGCACACCGTTAGAGGCGCGGCGGAGCGCAATTAAAGAGAAAAATTTAATATAAACCTTAACTACCTTGACATACGGTCTACAAAATAAAAATCAAGGAAATGCGCTCCGCCGCGCGCCCCCAGCGGTGTGCGCTGGGCCTTTGTAGACCGTATGTCAAGGTAGTTAAGGTTTTTAAATTGTTGTCTTCAATTGTGCTCCGCCGCGCCTTTAGCGGTGTGCGCTGGGCCCTAGTGTGTATACAGAGGAGTAGCACGTGTCAACAGTAGATATGCAGCCGTCGATGTCAACTGCTGATGAGAGTCGCGTACCGGTTGCTATTGTCTCTAGTCTTTGACGCATGCTGCTCGTGTATATGAACACTAAGGAAACCCAAGCTTGAAGATACATTCACAAAAACGATTGCAACCGAAAACCTCAGCGACAATCTCTATGATATACCACAGCAAGACAACTGATTCTGAGCCATTCTTTGAAGACACTGCCGCAGATATATAGCGACATTACCGCCTGTTAACGTTCTCATAGAGTTACATAGAATCCAGTTTATTTCTGTGGTTGGTCAATGCGGTTGGGCGCCGCTGTCACTGCAGTTTGCGATTACGGTTGCCGTCAGAAGAGAACGCATCAAGTTTCATATTCCAAAATGAAAACTGCACAGCAGTTTTGTAGTGCGCCGATCCTTAGATTTTATCGAATAAAACAAGTCACAACGGTCGAACTAAAAATTATGGTGATAAATAAGACTGGTATTTTACCCCGATTTCTGAAGGTAAAGGCGCTGTTACCATTCAATAATGAACTGACAAAAAAAGTTCTTGCCGGGATTTAAATGGCAAGCGTTATAATTATTGTTGTGATTTCTAATAAATGGAGCGTCCCGTAGGAAAACGTTGGCAAGCCAGCAAGCCGTAGGGTCATCGTGGTGGAGGATGAAAGGACCCAAGTTAACATCCGGCAGGACCATTTTGACAAGAGACCCGACGTAGAATTGGGGGGATCCGGTTCCCCGGAAAGGCAGAAAACGAACGCTTAGGTGTTTTTTTTTGCCGGTAAGAGTCCAGCACACCCTCCGCGTCCCCTGGCGGAGGACAGTCCATGAGGATTTTTCCACCTTCGGAAAAAAAGGACCATTTTGCCAATGACATGACTGAAAGTGCTTCAGCCCCTGGAGAGGCAGTAAAAGTGCTTCAACACCTGTAGTTCTAGTCAGTATTTCTGTAAGACCCTTTCGCCCGCCTTATGGTGGACATTTAAGTTATACGGATACAGAATAAAATATAGATAAAAGTACTGCTTATCTTGAGAAATTTTGCAACGACGCTGGCGTTTCTTAGTCAGCGAGAGTCGCTGGAAGATTTTGTTATTGGATTGTTATTCAGCATTTTGCGTTAGACATCTGCGAAAGTAGCCACTGATTTGGTTCCGAACAATAGGAACTGACGTAGTGGCAGGTCCAGAAGGATATGGCGTGACGATTTAGGCTCAAATTGCATACGTTGGGGAAAATGGGAATGCGGAAGGAAAAACAATAACTAAGTAGAATCCGGTGTGAATTTTTAAAACTATGAAACAGGCCTTCAGAAACTGGGAGTAAAATTGATGATTTTGAAATGAGTGTGCGTGGGTTGTCAGCGTCAAATATAACAGGACCAAATAGATTGTTCAAAATGAGTGAAACAACAAAGCAACTTTATATCAACTGTATAAAATCCTTATCACAATGACAGTTGTAGTTGCCGGGACGTAAGTTGGCTGAATATTTTGTAGTGAATCGGGAGAAACACTTTTTTTTTAGAGTCAACAGTGGTTAACGATAGTGGTGTTACTGATCCGAAATAATCGGCAAGAATTTTCGTTCGTTAACATTGGGAAGGAATGAAATTTTATTTCCCGATAGGTAACAGTCGGGAATAACCCAACAACAACCAAGACCAACATTGATGAAAATCGAGAGAAAATAACTGCGAAAGGATCGTACTTTTATTTTCTTAGGTGATCAATCATTTGGAGATAATTTTTGACCGTCTAGTCGTCCCAGTATATTGGCTCCACCCACTACACAAAAGCAACATGAATTAGCTCACTTACAGTTGGAATGCAGTATTGCAATATTCGAAGAATATTAATCTTCTTAGCTAACTTGTATTATTCAAAGTACTTCTATTTGCAGGTAGGGTAAACTAAATACTACAACAGGAATTTAAAATCTTTTGTCACACAAAGACTTTATTTAAATAATATTGATATGTTTCGTTATTCCAAAATATAAGCCGAGACGGATCTTTTTAGCGGCCTGTTTTAATGCGCCCAGAGACAAAATAACATACAACCTTATTGTTAAGCTTTATTAATAAGCAAAAAAGGAAATAGCTATTTATTTTAAAATTCTAACTATATTACTGTCAACCTACTTTTATATATTACGAGACAAAAGCGAGTTTCTATTTTAATATTATATTATTTAAAAAATACAACTTGGCTGTTATTTTTAGTTTGCAAATAACTTTTTCGAATATTAAATTAGGGTAGTTTCCGGCACGTAACTTGGCAAGAGTCGTTAGATGCGTAGAAGTCGTTTTATAGATCTGTTTGGCGGTGCGCGCGGGACGCGGGGTATGAGGTAGCGCCAATCGTCAGTCGACCTTTGCCTCCCGCGCCGCGTCTACGTCCCGTTCGCTCCTGATTACACTTACGTTCATTCGTTCTTAAGTGCACCATGCGCGAATTTACCCCCACTACGTTAAAATCTTGCCAACATACGTAGCCGGGTACTGTAGATGTGCTAACAATATATTCGGTTTATGATTAAGAAAGCAGAACAATTACTATAATATGATCCCACATCTTTTGATATTCAATTATAAGAACAATGAGACTGGTTTATTCCGATAAGTGAGCATAATTGTGTAACACACTATAAGTTAACTTTTATATTGAGAGATCAACAACATGCATTATATTATTTACTGGAAACCAACCCCAAAATAGATACCAAAAGGCTAGGCAGATGATTAAAGGAATTGTTGAACAGACAACTTTTGGAGCATATGATGGAAATGAATTGATAGTGTGTTACGCAATGAAGATTGAAGTTTGCAGTACAAAAGTCGTTCCGATTCTATGGGATGCATTTTATACAATGTTATAACTGTTAGCACATCTTTGCCATAATATTTTCCCAAATTTGAGCTGGGCAAACAGTCAAGTTGCTCACTACACATAATAGGATGATTACAGACTAGAAGAAAAAGATTTTATATGTGTATAATGTGCTTTGTATGGTATATCACACAAAATTACACTAGATATCACTAATGTGACTCTATAGATCTTTTACAGACATCAATGTATTAAAAATATATATACAATTTAACACATATTGAGAACATCTGGCCGCTGAGTAAAAGTTACTGCGTGCAGTATTTAACCGCCGCAGAAACTTTCAACAATGGACAACTGTCCCCTAAACAGTCACTCCGCTGCATTTCTAATGAGCGCAGTAACATTGTTTGGGGGATTTTTTTAATATGCATACAGTATACTTGAATTAGTTGTGGTGTCAAAGATATTTTAATCAGCTAGTAACTACGGAAGACGTATTCGAACACTATAATGCAACATTATTTTGAATATAAGTATACAAACTGGTACTGAATCGTAGGCGGGTTATTACTCTGTCAAACTAATCCGTTATATTAGGGGCAATAAAATTCCCGTATTAAAAACATTCAAATGCACATCAGAATTTAATCTCAGCGTCAATCAATGTCCAAAACTTGTCAAAAATTGAGGTTAATTAGAAATATTTTTACCAGATTGAGTCTGAGACCATACAGAAAACGTTTTTAAAATTTAAAACAACAACAAAGAAATATAAAACAACGAAAAAATCAAATAAAATCACATCACAATTTGACAGGAAAATTAATTGCATCACAAATCACTAAACTCGACCACAAATCCGTTTCAAACTAAAAAGATTTGAATTCAGAGTATGGAGCAACAATCTTATTTTATAATTCTAGAAAACAGAAATACAACTGCAATGTCATTTTTACATATTGTCGAAAATCACTTAGAATTACATTCATGACTGAACTCAATAAAATATTGGACTCGTTTTTGGGAAATATAACGAAACCTATACTGTATGCATAATAAATATGAGGCACCCAACATGCCATCAGAAACGGACCCTTTAAAATTGAGCAGCATCTGTCCATCTCTACAAAATGGCTATTAAAACCCAGTGCACTCAATCTTAAAACGTCATAACTTATTAGCAACTCATAGTAAACATTCCATTCAATTATTTTACCTCTGATAGCAACAACCTACTACTCGCGCGAGTTAACTGCACCTCGCTGGAATGCGACCCCTTTACCGCTTCCCTGCGCGACGCCCCGCATTCGCCGTAAGCACTGAGTAACGATAGCATCTTAGTTACAATTGTCTAAATACAGTTTAAATCCCCTGTTATTATTACTGTTTCTGTGGAGTTTTTGCTTTGTTAAGTTTTTTTTTAAGTTTGTTTTTGTTTTTTTACATTTTCGACGCGTTAGAGAAGCCTGTTGGTTGCACCAATATTATATTTCAGGCTATATGTATCAATTGAATTGCAAAACGTCATGAGTAAAACGATGTTGTATTATGACGCTTAATCATCAAAACGACCTTTTATTAATATTAAACAAATTGTAACTTATATTTTTTTAACATAATTCACATTTTTTGCAAACGGTACCGTCCGAATGATGTCACAGAGCGAGGTGCACACTCGCGCGAGTTATAACAGCGACCTTCTTTGAATAAAAATAAAGATTAAAATGATTTTGACAGACTTGTCAGTTGGATTTGTGACCTATCTTGCCTTCTGTGTCACAAAGCATGCTGTCAAAGTCACCTATGCGCTGCCACCGACAACGCCGTAGAAGTGGCAATATTTTGAGAAAACGGTACGTAAAACATAATCGTGCCAATGACACCAGGAAGAAAATAAAAATGATTTGATAAACTTGTTATTGACACCAAGCCAACAGCAACCTTATTAGAGTGGTAATAAAGATCTATGTTACTTGGACAGCGATGCAATATCAGAGGTAAAATAACTGCGAAAGGATTGGTTGTAGAACAAATGCTGTCATTAAGGTGTTAAAACATTTGAATGACATAACTACTTTCATTTCATACATATCGAATTGATGATATTTTATTAAAATTATTTCTTTTCATTAATTTTTATATGGACCTAAAAATTTACTAGAATGTCCAATAAAGTCAACAATAACTGGTCAATACGCAGATTAGCCGAAAAGTATGTAAAATTATCAGAAAATACAGGTATTACCCAGTTATTATAAACATATTAAGGGCCGTACTGAACCTTACTCAAGACTCAAGCGTTACTTAAAACAAGCTTCAAACAATCAAAAGGCATTAAAGGAGTTTTAAGTAATGCTTGAATTTTTAATGAGGTTCTCTAATATGGACCTAAAATGTGCAAGTCAGTTCACATTTTTTTCTACTTCGTTTATTCCTTCAATTACAAAAGTTGAATGTTCGCTAAATATAACAGTCTAGAACATTCCATCTGACGCCTATCATAGTATACATTTTATGTGAATGTTGGATCAAACATTTCTTACCATTCATCTTCAATGTTGGTGACATATATTGGACAACAAGTTGGTCGAGACTTAGGGCTAGCCAAGCTGAAATTGGTCTATAAGAACAAAATATTTACTCGGCTTATTATGTTATGATAATACAACAATTGTATTGGAAATGCAGAAGGTAATCTCTACAATTAAAACCGTTCGAAATCTCCTTAATGACAATCACTTTCAGAAATGTAGGAATTAATTTTACGAGAATGGCCTCTCTACTTTAACCCTAATTTCGCATGGATATGAAGGGTTAAGGTAAGTTAGTTAAATGTCTCCGTGTACAGTTTCTGGCCTGCCATCGGGCGCGTCCCCAGGTGGCGGATAGGGGAACGGCCCCCAGTTATGGGGGTTACCAGTTCACCGGCGCGAACCAAAACCAGATGTGGGGACCGCTTCGGCGGTCACACGTGCGGCGGGTCGGCCACCACTCCAGGTGGCTGATGTGACCCGAACTCTGGGTCACCGTCGGACAACCCGGTCTCCTCACTGAGAGGAGCTGGGGGCCCCGTTTGCCTCCGGGCAACAAGTGGGGCCAAGAGGAAGGACACCCTCCACTCACTTCTCGCACAAGAAGACGTACCCAGCCCGGCCTCTCCGTATGGGGGGACCATTGTGGGCCCGCCTTTTTGGCGGGAATCGCCGGCGGGGGATTGGTAGACAGGATCTGCCATTTCCCATGACCCCGTCACTCAGTCGATGTCAATGTGCCGCTGTGGTTTTAGTGGGTATTCCCGGCTTCGACTTGGCGAGTCCCACACACGCCCTTCGGGGTATGGTGCGTAAATGCATTTCCACAGCGAATGTTAACAGGAGACAAATTGGCTTTTTATTGTGTCTGTAATTACGGCATTTCACGGGTTAAGATATTTCCGATTACTGGCAACCTACTGTCCAGTCGCCAAGAGATGCTTTCTTAACCCGTCAATTTCGTTGAAACGAATACGTATTTTATTGTAATGTTATTCCCGTTTCTAGATTTGACGAAAGGGGCGTCCATTAATCATGTGATGTTTTTTTGGCATTTTTAACCCCCCCTCCCCCTTGGTGATACATGATGACGTTCGACACTACCCCCCTCCCCTACCCTATATCACGTGTATTTTTTAGTACCTACCTACATAGATTCTTAATTATTATTTATAAAAACTACAATAATAGCCTTAAGAGGTAGATAGAAAGGTTTTAAGTTGTTTTGGAGTGACATAAAAGGTCCCACTACAAGCCGCTTTCGAATTTGTATGCGTAAGAAAAAATAAATACACGTAACGCCGC
This sequence comes from Sesamia nonagrioides, assembly GCA_017933935.1. Classification (NCBI taxonomy): domain Eukaryota; kingdom Metazoa; phylum Arthropoda; class Insecta; order Lepidoptera; family Noctuidae; genus Sesamia; species Sesamia nonagrioides. Next base: position 554,932 of record JADWQK010002064.1, read on the forward strand.
TTTTCGGTTCAGTATCGCGCATTTGCCGAAAAAATAAATACTCGTGATATATTACTACACCCCCCTATGAATAATGGACGGCCTCAAACTGGTAATCACTATAAGAATCGTCATTAATAGAATTAAAATAAATTACTTTTGTAATCATAGACAATTACGCACGAAAGCCGCGCCTAAAGTAACTTATTGACCAATATATTTCACCAAATAAATAATACATGGAGTAACATTCTCATTCCTCACACTAGCTGCTGCCGTCTTCAATAAAAAATGACTGTCAAACATACTGGTTCAACCAATTTAATTATACGAGCTATTAATTTATTCAATACATTACACAGCTCATATTGAAAAATTGTAGAACAACCTTTCATAACTGAAATAGGTACTTAAAATATTCATATTTACAGAATTTAGAATTGTATCGATATTGCTAACTTCGGCATATAAAACTACGAACAGTCATAAGTGACGTTAAAACTAGTTTTTTATACATTCTATTGTAGCGCTGAATTGATTTTCATTCAATGGTGTAAATGCGTGCACGTCAAACTACTAATTTTCAACTTTATCACTAAATCATTAGGTTCAATGTTGAAAAGAAAACCCACCTCGGGTTGATAAGAGCCATTTTTGTGTATTTTAACCAATAAAAAAATAACCCTTGTTTTGGATGTGTCATACTCGAAAAAACATGCATTACAAGCTATTATTTAAAAAATAATCTGCCTTTTTTGTGTTCCCCTAATTGTGCCGGTGTACATTTAAAAAATGCCAGAGTCCGAAACTATTTCTTTTTTCCAGTTTATGATGGGCGAAAATGGCTCTTATCAACCTACCTATTTTGAGTCTCGGTTAACTTAATGTGCTGGCGTCTGCGCTAAAATTGTAGAAAGATTCCGTCATTGCAGTTGCCTAAAGAACACTATTAGAAGTAAGAAAACTATAGACTATTGAGAACTCGTGCTGCACAAAACCTAGATTATCTTGTGAAAAGGAGTTTGTAAAGGGATCAAAATGACTTAGGAATCTATAGATATGAAACTTATTACGTTCTGATTATAGAAAAATAGCTAAGAGTACAGTTTCCTACAAGAAAGGTGAGCGCGCACATAGCGTCCGCACTTTACTGGTGAATGACGTCACTGAAACGTTGTGACGACACTGAAACGTTGTGACGACACTGAAACGTTGTGACGTCACTGAAACGTTATCTTTGTAAGTAAATTGGTGTTTTCTCAGAGAGCGTTTTTGACACCGTGCAGTCAAATCGCAAAGAATTAAGTTCTGTCACCAAAATAAGGCACGAAATAATTCAAATCTGCCGCGTTATTTTTTTTTTTTTATGGCAGCTGTCATTGTGGCCATTATGTGTGATCTCCCTTTTTCTAAGAATCCGTAGCTTAAAGGAAAACTAGGTATTAAACATGTTATATTTAAGTATAGCAACATTATGCTTTATCGGTCGAAAACAAGGAGTATTAAACAACAGAGCAGAATGCTAAGGAATATACAAATGATTCTATTAAAAAAATCACAAGAACACTCCATTTATTTATTACTCCGTGGTTCTATTGTAAAATGAAACTCACTGGTACTCCCTTAACCTCGTCTTTTATATAGTAAGAACACTGTCACACACAAACACTTCACCAGAACCTTGGCCTGGGGCCCATCCATCGGTTCGGGGGACGAGGCCCATTCCTAGGCCAGGCTTGCTGGGGTGAAAACCCAGGCGGCCTGAAATTAGTCCTAGGCCCCCAATTCCTGGGAAACCGCGGATTCATGAACCTCGGATGCTGTTGAAAGTCATCGCTCGCAAAGTCCTCAAATGGTGGGGACGGGTTCCGTTTCTCTAGGTTAGGTTTTTCTAACCCTCTGTTTCTTAAGTCTTCTTCGTAAGCACTGTCGTTTGAGTTTTCTTCTGTTAGGTCAAATGTTTGTGGGAAGTTGGCAGGTTTTTGAAAGTTCATGTTAAAATTTTTGAGGGAGGGTGGCATGACATCGAAGGGGTTGACCATAGGGGGCATGATTGGGGCTGAAAGCGGCTCTTTCTTGGCGTTGTTGATTTGTATTAGGTTCGTGTGGTTGTGATCATTGTGGTGAGTCTTGCCGTTGTCACCTCCGACCAGCACCTTGTTATTGTTATTGAAGCTGTGTCTTCGCTCCAATTGGTTCCCGCTTGTGTACATGCCTTCTGAAAATAGTTAAAATGTTGTTTTTACTTGGGTCGGCTTCCAATGTAACTGGATGCTGCTGAATAGCAGAATTTTACATAGAGCGACTATAAAGGGTGTATCTAACATCGACGAGTACCATGGATCCAGTACATGATTCTGAACCCCCAGTGGTGGAATTACGCGTCGGCTCTACCCGATTAAAAAAAAAATGCAGTTTTTTTTTTTTCAATTTACACCGTTCATAATTGTTATACTTTTATAACCCAATAAGATTTTAAAGTAAAAATTAATTAATTTGATAATCATACAAAAAAGCGCAATGTGAACAATACTAGAAAAACTATCCTATCAGGTGATTTAATAGAGTTCGCATCAGGGGTCAACCTCATACCTACAAACACGTACGGCGGCACGCTTGCAACGTTCAAAGGCCGAGCCGATACTTTTTTAAACACTGTTGTTTCTTAAACCGCTCATTAACCGACAAAAATGACTATCATAATTTTTTTAGTGGCATATGGTGTAGCGTTTTACCGAATTTTGCGTTACGATGTCAGACCCTGTATGACTTCCATAAAACAGTAAGTGGGTAATACTAGAGCCCTGGGGTTTACCGGTTTTTTGCGAAGATTCCCTTTGCTAATTATTGTAAGATTCAAAATCATCATCATCTCAGCGTTAATCCCAGTCGCATCCGCAGCTTTTTCAGCTTTGGAGTCTGGGGTCCGCTTTACCAGTCTAACTGCTGAGTTTGGCTAAACTTTGATATTTTCCGTGCAAGCGACTGCCGTCTGACCTCCACAACCTGAAGGCGATATCTAAGCATTGCAGTTAGACCAATTGTTAGACTTTTGAGGGCTCCAACAACCCGTAACGACTGCCATAGATGTTCGTATGGCAACCGGGACCAACGGCTTAACGTGCTTTCCGAGGCACGACCAGACCAGTGCAAATATTCATATTCATGCATACAAATATTTGCACTGTGCGGGGATCGAACCCGCGCCTCCTTGCGCAACGGCCGCGTTCGCTACCGCTACGCCACGGAGGCTGTGGTGTGTAAGATTCAAAATGTTTGTTACAATAATTGAGCTTTCTTCTAAACAATCTATACTAATATATGAAGCTGAAGAGTTTGTTTGTTTGTTTGAACGCGCTAATCTCAGGAACTACTGGTCCGATTAGAAAAAATATTATACAGAGGTCAAATTTGGGAAGTTGTAGAGGGTAATCTCCTAAATCTACTGATCTAATGTAGATGTGTTTTTTTCTTTTTTTTTTTTTTCATTAGAAAGCCATTTGATTTTACAGTTTCGTTGAATATACTTTTTCGCGGTAGTCAGATACCATCACAAGTAAAATATTTACCGGCCAAAGTGGACACGGGTCAGCTAATAGTAACAGGACATACACACACACAATTATTAATACAAATATACAACATATAATACAACAAATTAATTATTAATACAATAGGACCGAGGCCCTACTGTTTAAGTCCAAAATCGACAACCCGTCTTTTGAAAGCGAGGTGATCAATGCTCGTACCTTTTCAGTAAGACACGAGGCCTTTTCCGTATGGGAAGACGAGAATACTATTGTACACCACTGCAGGGCAAAGGCTCCCTGCAGGGGTACAGACGACAGCACATCAAGCTACGACAATCTGTCAGATTTCCTTATTGGATTTTTAACTTTATCTCATTGAGCATTAAAGCTCAAGGTTGGTTGGGAATATCTGACATTTTGGGGTAGCTTGACCTGCTGTCGTCCGTACAATAGTGGACTTGTATTACAATCAACATATATTATTTCTCCAAGGGTCTGAAACCGTTTTCTCACTTTTTCTCTCTTTCTATCGAACCAATCTGGACGTCTGACCCACCAATCGACAGTTATTCGTCCCTGGTACCATGGAATACTATTTTCAACTTATTCCGCTTCACTGTTTATTTATAAAAACGACTTAAAAATTCTAATTAGTATAGTGCGAATTTTTCGCACGGGTCAGTTAGTATAATGTATAGCTTACGTTGGTCCTCATCTTCTGACAGGTCCATGTCAACGCTCTCCACGATATCAGTCGGAGGCATCATCGGAGGTACCCTGTAATCCTGTTTACAGCACAAAATATTAATGTCTTAATAAGAAAAATGGACTACGTTGTGGTTGGCAGCCAAATTAAACACTTACCAAAATAAAATTTAAGTTTTCGAAACACGACATAGGAATCATCTTTTTCTTTCCATTTCGTTAAGTAAAGGATAAAAGATAATATTCTAGTTTAATCCTGTCAAATTAAGATATTCCATAGTTTTTTTTTTTTATTAGTTATAAACTAGTGCTTGACTGTAATCCCGCCTGATGGTAAGCAGTGATGCCATCGTTTATGGTAAAACGCACTAGCTTATTAAGCCTATTCACTTTAAAAAAACTGAGTGAATAGGAAGGAAGACGGCAGTTGAGCGAGGTGATGCAATGTTTAACCCAACAACACGACCAACGATGCTGCGCCAGAGGATGATCTGGAGACCCTCCACGACCAAACTCCCGACACAACAACATTAGGCACATCGTACCCGGTACACATCGCAACACAACTGCTCAGACCCGTCCTCCGTACGGCTTCACCAGACATCATGCTGGAACACGACGAATCGCTTGGCAGCAAGACTTTGTCTGGTGGGTGGTAACTTATGCCGGCGGCTGATGTTGTTGCCTACCACGGAGAGTTTAGACGCGATTATAAACATGGCGACCAAAAATACACCAATTTACGTCAGATGAGTACTAATTTGGCAGGTCTAAAGTGACATATTATCTTCTGTCCTTTTCTTAATTAAATAGAAGGAAAAACATGCACTGAACTTAAATTTAATTTAGTTTGTAATCAAGGAAATCGGGGCCATTACCTACCCTTACCGAAGAAAATAGTTTTTAAATCTTGTTCCTGACCTTGTGAGTGACCTTACAAATCAAATCAAATCAAAGCATTTATTTCAAATAAACCAGTTACAGGCACTTTTTAATTGTCAGAAGGTCGGTCAGTCAATAAGGTGAAGCTAGTCGCCTATTCCAAAGAGTAGGACCTATGGAGAAGAACGGGCAAGAAACTCCATGGACACTCTTTTAAATTTTCAAGCTATTGTTACAAATATTTGATTACATCATTCATGTTGAAATCAACCGTGTGAGAACGATGCAGAAATAAATTGTACGCCGAAAAGCGTCCATTAAGAAAACACACAAAAATCAATTCAGAAAGTAAAATACGCCGTGGCAGCTAAGAGATGACCAGTCCCCTCCGACGGCGTCCGTTCACGAACATGACGAATGGATCAGCATCATTCAGCTCAACCATATTGAAGGGAACCCAATGACCCAACACATACGCCACCATCAGCGAGACATTTGAGTGAGCATGACATACTCTCAACAGCCAGAGCACTATCAAGTCAATAAAAAAGACTAACCCAACAAAAAAATGCCTTACAGCACATTCGTACATTGTGCTCACACGTTTGCCATGCAATTATACAATACTAGAATACACTTGAAGAAGATTCAAAACTATTTTTGAATCTTGTTCAAGTGTAAGGTCATTTGAACAAGATTCAAAAACTATTTTCTCTTAAAGTTTTATAATGTTACGAACACGTTATTCTCGGAACCATATTATATGATATGAAATAGGATTATTCCCAATGAGCAGTTTTCCAGGAGCTTTCCTATAACTCGCTAGATGGCGCAGCCGGCACTTTTGGTAATAAAAAATATTTTATTTGTGATACATAGGTAGGTAGGTTAGGTATTCATATTTGAAGATAAAGTGCGCTATTATCAGCCTATTATAGGCATACAAATACAAAAAATAAAATAATAAAAATAAGTAAATAAATGATTACATTATGATAGGGACAATTAAAGTCAAAAAGTCATAATAATTTCTTAAGTTAACGTCAAAACCATTCTGATTTAAATACAATATTGTCAAATAAGCAAATCACATAACGTTATCATAATGAAGTCAAAACAATTAAGTGTTGTTTGCACAATTTTCATGTGTTTGAATCAATCAAAGTATGACTTATGGCATTACTATTGGCTGTCACTGCCAGTTCTTTCTTGGCACAGAAAAAAAAATACCAAAAGTTATGGCAGCGCCAACTCCTGATGACTTTCGAAACTAATCTATCAGAAAACTTCTCAATTCAATGGGGAAGAAAACGCAAAGCTATTTGCAGATGTCGCTGATGGCGTTTGACTCATAACAATTAGCTGTCAGTCGTATCACGTTTTATATTGAGGTTTTTTTTGTTTGCCGAGTTTTTTTTAGGTAAAGCAGAGCAATGTATTGTACATAGACTGTTTCAAGTTAAAAAAGGAGTTAAAAGTCTAGAGGAGCTTCTTAGAGGAGTAAAAAGACGTAAAGCTGATCTAATTACCAGGCAAATAACAATGCCCAGACTTTAAACTGAATGCAGACTTGTTAGTGTTTTAAGTTACATTAATTTTTTATTAGGTTTGAAGTTTCTTTAGTTATATTTAAGTAAATATTAGTATTTATTATTGCCATATTTTGAAAGTTTCAACCCTATTAACCTAAAATTATGAGGTATCCAGACTTGAATCGTATGACCGGAATTAACTTCGAGGTTCCTCAAGAACAAGAAATTCAAGAGAAAGAATTGATTTACCGCCTCCAGAAAGCTATAGAGATATCAACATAATCTTTCTTGAAATCTATTTATATTTTGTTCTAAATTGAAATGCATATCTTTAGGGAAAGAGTGATTTCCATTATTATTGCAACAAATTGCTACACAACGCGGCATGTTTTTTACATTTTTATAAACAACGTAAACTCGAACAAATTACAATGGATTTTGACAGTTTATTTGGGTCAAAGTCAAACGATATCAGCCAGCGCCTCTAGTGGCGAGATTTGTCAGTTTTCTTCCCCATTCAATTCTTGATTAATGGCCTTTGTGGGAGAGACGCCACAATTTTGCCAAGAACACGTGCGAACGATTAATAAACCATCAAACGCTGGAGAGTATTTAGCGCGAATTAAAATAATAATATATTTCTTGTTATGTTAAAAATAATTGTTACAGCTTAGAGTTACAGTTTAATTTTATTAATTTCAATAAATTTGCATATTTTGAATCAAAATATTACTTATGGCATTCTGTCACTGTCAGTTCTTTCTTGACACAGAAAAAAAAATACCATTAATTAATGGTATTTTGGAAGGGAAAGTCATCAAGAGATGGAGCTGCCATAATTATGGCAGCTCCATCTCTTGATGACTTTCGAAACTAACCTATCGGAAAACGGCTCATTGCAATCAGTTGACCAGCGATGGCCTTTGACGGTATACACGCGTCAAGGTCGGAGCGCTATTCAACTTGTAAAGATTCATCTTTAACACTTGAACCATGATGGTTTTAACTTCATAGTAACCAACCAGTAATTTTGAACTTGATATTATCTGTAGCTATATTATTCCTATACATAGAAATATGACAAAATTACCTTTTTAGGTCGAGATAGCTGAAAGTGTTTCGATTAAAATTGGTACACAAGCACCCAGGTTAGGGCGCATATTCGGTAGTACGTTCCCGTAGATTACGTCAAGTTATGGTGGCGTAATGGTTAAAACGCCTGCCTCTCAAGTATGAGTGTGCGGGTTAGATTCCAGGTCAGGCAAGTACCAATGTAACTTTTCTAAAGTTATGTACTTTCTAAGTATATCTTGGACACCAATTAAAACAGATTGATTAAAAGGTGAAGGAAATCATCTTGAGGAAACCTGGGCTTTTAAGTCTGAAATCGCCAACCCGCATTGAGCAAGCGTGGTGATTACGCTCAATCCTCTGTATGAGAGGAGACCTGTACCCAGCAGTGGGACAATAAAAAGGTTGATGATGATGATGACGTCATGGAAGCCAGGCATACCGTGGTACTAAATAAAATAAACACTTACTTGGTCCATTGAGGGAGGGTTCATTGGCCGAGGGATCGGGGGCTGATGCGTTAAAGGTATTAGATTTCTGTGGTCTACATCTGAAAAAAAAAATAATAATCAACTTTATTATCACTTGTTCGATCCTCAAGTGATTATAACTCTGTTAAGAATCTCAGAGGCCACATAGTCCAATGCTACTTAATCAGTTACCTACTTTATTCCAGTGTATTTTAAGTTGATATTTGATTGAGTATTTGTAAATAAAAGATCCTAGTAAGGAATTTAAATTTTGTTAATTTCTGGTAAGTTGCTGTACCAAATAAATGAACTAAAATAATACATATCTCGACCTTAGAAGCATTAGGTCGTCTATACAATATGTAAAGAAAACCCTGTCCGATCCGTGAAGGTATTGTTAGGTATCGATAACTGATTCTACTAAGACAGGCTAAACTTCAAAAAAAATCCCCCTAAAAAAATAAATATTATTTCTCAAAAAGAGGCAAGTTAATACATGTGCGGTAAGCAACCCCTTCCCCGGGTGGCGGGGGGCAGGGCACGCGGCACCTGTGACGTGGTCGCGTCGCTATTCGCTTATAATAATACCGGTGTTGTCACTTTTTTAAACATTACCAAATTTCGGGAAAATTGGAATTAATTCCCGGGAAAAAAGGATTATTTCAAAATTCATTAGTATTGTTACTATGATGATTATGTAGAATTTTATATTATATTTGGTTATTTGTTTACCTAACCTTTATTGTCCTTATGGGTCGGACAGGGTTTTCTTTACATATTGTATAGTTCGACGTAGTTCACTCATGCTCCATAGAAAAGGGAGGATCCTCCGACCAGACGGGTGTTATGTCTGGCGGGCACTTTCCCAACGATAGAATTTGGGAAGTTGTATATATGCTAGTGGCACGGTAAACTCTGATTGCGAGATGTAGAATTCGTGTGACGCCAGTATGACGCGTTGTTTATTTTTGGCGTTTGTAGGTACCGCTACACGACCTACTGGTTAACGTCGAGCATCATCATCATCATTTCAGCCGAAAGACGTCCACTGCTGGACATGGGCCTCCCCCAAGGTTCTTTCTCCACGACGACCGGCCCAGCGGTTTCCCGCGACCTTAACCAGGTCGTCGGTCCACCTTGTCGGGGGCCTACGCACGCTACGTCTTCCGGTGCGTGGTCGCCTCTCGAGAACCCGTCGGCCCCATCGGGCATCGGCCCTACGGGCACTGTGTCCAGCCCACTGCCACTTTAGTGTTGCAATTCTTCGAGCTATAGATAGGTACGACCTAATGCTTCTAAGATCGAGATTTTATATAAATTACAAACTAGCGCTTGACTGCAATCCCGCCTGATGGTAAGCAGTGATGCAATCGTTGATGGTAAAGCGCGCTAGTTTATTAAGCCTATTCACTCAAAAGAACTGAGTAAATAGGAAGGAAGCCGGCAGTTGACCGCGGTGATGCAATGTTAAACCCAACAACACGACCAACGATGCTGCGCCAGAGGGAGATTGATCTGGAGGCCCTCCACAACCAAACTCCCGACACAACAACATTTCGCGCATCGTACCCGACACGTACATCGCAACACAACTGCTCAGACCCGTCCTCCGTACGGCTTCACCAGACATCATGCCGGAACACGACGTCTTGCTTGGCGGCATGACTTTGTCTGGTGCGTGGTAACTTATGCCGGCGGCCGATGTTGTGGCCTACCACCGAGAGATATATGTATAGTGTGACATATTCGCCAACAATGTAAGCAAATGTAGTTGTGTAGTTAATTAGGTAGTTTATGGAAAATTAACTTTAAAAGTTCAGTATAAGCTACAACTTCAAACATTTTTATAACGTTTTTAATTATGCGAGACACTTTGAAATCACCTTTTTACCATTAAAATAAAATTGATATTCGTTTAACTTGAAATAACGTCAATTTGAAACAAATAAACTTTGATTGTCGTGGTGCCAAGTAGTTAAAACACCAGCTTCTCAAGTATGAGCGAGTTCAATTCCAGGTCAGGCAAGTACCAATGTAACTTTTCTAAGTTATATGTACTTTCTAAGTTTATCTTGGACACCAATGACTGATTAAAAGGCGAAGGAAAACATCTTGAGAAAAACTGGACTGAAGTCTGAAATCGCCAACCCGCATTGATCAAGCGTGGTGATTACGCTCAATCCTTCTCTGTATTAAAGGAGACCTGTGCCCAGCAGTGGGACGATAAAAAGGTTGATGGTGATAGTGTGGCTGCAACATATTTCCTTTTTTCAGATCACAAGACTCACGTTACTCAATTACAGATAGGTAGATTTTATAAGTCAGTCAGTTATCACGTTGGGGTCACCAGTGCTGTGTCCTCTTATATTAGTGTAAGTTGTGTTCCAAGGGTCCTTCAATGAAACTCCATAAACGCATAACTATTTATATTTATCTGTAATTGAGTAACGTGAGTCTTGTGATCTCATAGTACTAAAAAAGGAAATGTGCTGCGGGCACAATAGGAAGTATAATGTATTACCTTGATGTACTACGGGATGCCTGAGCGGGGCGGAGCTGCCGAGCGGTGCGGAGTTGATGAGAGGCATCGGTAGCGGCGGCGGTAGCGACGGTAACATACGGTGATCCACGTCTTCAAGCTCTGCAAGTTAATAAACAGAATAAGATAGATTTACAGTATAGGTCAAAAGTGGAGTACCACTTATGACGCTTATTTTAGTAAACAAAATAAGATATACTAGGTGTACAAATAAGTTTCCGCCGTTTAACAGAAGATGTCCTCACTAAGAGGTTTCGTTGAAATTGTTAAATGTAAAATGTGATATCGTAAGTTTGGATTGGAAATCAGGTAATAAAATACACTTACGAGTATTAGTGACTCTGTATCAGCATCATCATTTTTGTGCAAAAATGTCAAGAGTTGTGCCGAATAATAGTCATATGCGGGAACTTTTGTTACTTCTTTAATTTGAAGAAATCTGCAGCTGAGGCCCATCGATTGCTTGTAGAAAGCTTATGGTGAAGCTGCTTTAAAAGAGAGAAGCTGTCGTGGGTGGTTTCATAAGTTTAGAAACTGGGAAGATGAAGAACGTAATGGAAGACCGACATCGTACAAAGACTAGGAATTGGAAGCATTATTGGAGGAAGATAGAAGGAAGAGGACAAACGCGCCTATTACTATTGCAGATATGACAAAATTATTCTCCTACATGATAATGCTCGTCCCCATGTTCAAAAACGGCGAAACTTATTTGTACATCTATTATTTACTGTACCTAAGGGTCAAAAGTGCAGTACCATTTATGATCCTTATTTTAAATTACAGCAGGGTTCAAAAGTGTAACTCTTTTGTCCTATCACGAAGCAGTCACCGATGCATTATGTACATCAAACCAAGTAACACGGGTGGACACAAAAACTCAGCGATGTACTGTGGCTTCATTAAAATTTTCTTAATTCTATACTGCATCTGTGTCTGAACGAGATAAAAAAATATCTGTATCTCAGAAATAAGTGTTTGTACAAACCTACTTAAAGAAAATAAATCATTTTATCATGCATCTCAGATATCAGTGCTCTTCCTTATGATGGCTATTACATTATGAATTAAATTAGACCTATTATCCATACTAATATTATAAATGCGAAAGTAAGTCTGTCTGTCTGTCTGTCTGTCGGTCTGTCTGTCTGTCTGTCGGTCTGTCTGTCTGTCTGTCTGTCTGTTACGCTTTCCCGCCTAAACCTCTCAACCGATTTTGATGAAATTTGGCACAGACAATCTTTAGAGCCTGAGAAAAAACATAGGCTACCTTTTATCCCGGAAAAATTTGATATTCCCGAGGGAAATCTAAAAAGCGCGATATAACCGAACTCCACGCGGGCGAAGCCGCGGGCGGAAAGCTAGTTAATTATAATAGAAGATATGGATTGCTAGGTATTCTTATTACATAGAAAACGAATAAAGTATAAAATAATATGGTGTATTATGTACAGACGACAGCACATCAGGCTACAACAATCTGTCAAATTTCTTTATTAGGTTTTCAACTTTATAATTATAGTGTTAAGGTTGAAAGTTGGGTGGGAATATTTGACAGTTTCGGGTAGCTTGACATGCTGTGGTCCGTACATTAAACAGTGACAACCATCTAATAGCATGTTGTGTACTTGTTTTTTTTTTTTTTTTAATAAAATACTAGAAGTGGGACTTATAGCAGAACTTATATACTTACGGGATAAGAGTGGTAATGTCGGCGGAGGCGGAGGTGGGGGTAAGATACCTCTGTGGTCCACGTCAACCGGGATATCCTGAAAAGAATAACGAAAATAAATAATTTCAAAAATTGTATATTGAGTTCATGGGTTTAACATTGCATCACCTAGCTCAAATGCCGTTTTCCTTCCTATTCAGATTTTTTTTTTTTGTGTGATAGGCTCTCAATAAACTAGCGAGCTTTACCGTCAACGATTGCATCATTGCTTACCATCAGGCGGAATTGCGGCAAGTGCTAGTTTATAAAATAAAAAATGATAATATTAATAGTTTAATTTCTATCTGGAAAATCTCGACTGCAGACTTCATATGAGATTGCTTTCCCTTCCGGTAATTCGAAAATAAATGAAGCGTACTGTAAGTTATATTACCTGTGGATACCGCACAGGCTCTGGCGGCGGGATGGGCCGCGGCGCGGGCGGTGGAGACTCTGGTGTATCAGCAAAGCCTGCCCCTAACGCCGGCACGGCGCGCTAAAAGTTACACCATTGAATACTAGTGAGTCCATCTATACTTACACAATAGGACAGAACATACAGGGTATCTGACATCGTAACGCAAACTTCGCGAAAAGGCTAGACCGCATGCCACTAATAAAATTATGATAGTGATTTATGTCGTTAATGGACGGTTGCAAAATTCACCATTTATGTCGTTAATGAACGGTTGCAAAATTCATCTTGCCCGGTGAAGGCCAGCCCGCGCCGCAGCTGAGCCAGTAAATATAAATTCCCGACTATGACCTCTGAGTTTGTTTCGGCCGTTTCTTCTCAGAGCTAGTACTAGGAAACGCCGCAGTCATCAAACCGAAATAAAAATTCGATCCAGCCGTCCCTTGCTGTTCTTCTAGCGACACCCTAAGCCGAGGTTCGTACCCCACAGGGGGTGCCCTTAGCGTGTAGTCGCTTAGTTTTTAGTAGCCCTGGCTGGAGGCTTTAAATTCACTTAAGGCAGCCACAGGATAGTCCGGTTAAGTAGTCCCGACCTCTCAAGGTCAACTACGAGATGCCATATAAAAAAAAAGAAATGCAAAATTCAGTGTTTAAAAAAAAGCGTCGGTTCGGCCTTTGAACGTTGCAAGCGTGCCGCCATGCGGGTTTGTAGGTATGACGTTGATCCCTGATGTGAACTCTATTAAATCAACTGATAAGATAGTTTTTCGAGTTTTGTTTTCATTGCGCTTTTTTGTGTAATTAGCGATTTATTTAATTTTTACTTTAAAATCTTATTGGGTTATAAAAGTATAGCAATTATGAACGGTCTAAAGTAAAATAAAACTGCATATCTTTTTTTTAATCATGAAAAAGCCGACGAATAATTCCACCACTGCGGTGTTTAGAATCATGTACTGGATTCATAGTACTCGTTTGTGCGTCGTTGTCAGATACACCCTTTATACAATATGTAAAGAAAACCCCGTCCGACCTATAAGGATAATAAAGGTTAGGTAAACACATGACCAAATAAAATATTAAATTTTAAATAATCATCATAGTAACAATACTAATGATTTTTGAAATAATCTTTTTTTCCGCAAATTAATTCAAACTTCCCCAAAATTTGGTATTTTTTAACAAGTTATAATACCATTTTTGACGGTATTATTATGAGCGAATAGCGATGCGACCGCGTGCCGCGTGCCCTGCCCCCTTTCGCCCGCGCACGTATTGCCTACCGCACATGTATTAATTTACCTCCTTTCGCGAAATAATATTTAATTTTGAAGGGGTTTTTTTGTTAAGATGAGCCTGGGTTTGTAGGCATTAGTAGAATCAGTTATCGATATCTAACAATACCTTCACGGATCGGACAGGGTTTTCTTTACATATTGTATAGTTCAATAATGTATAATCTGACAGCATACAACCTTTAATTAATTTTTAACAATTTCGTTTTCGGTTTTCGGCCATAGATACAATAAATACGGCTGTCTTGATTCTCGTAAAAACGTTCAAAACCTAGTCGCAGTGTCATCTCGGTCAAAAATAAATGTTAAAATTTAGAGGTAGTAGACATTCGAGGGATTTTATGACAGACTGAGATCAGACTGACTTTGCAAAGGGTGACATTAGGTCACTTGTTCAATATTCAACGACAGTCATCAAATAAACTACATGGTCATACTAAAATTTAAACCTTTTTACTGAACCACATGATAAATTGAATTAATAACCGGGTCAAGGGTCAGTTCAGACATAGCATACTACTAGCCTTACAGCTTGCTGCGCGCATACAAATGTATTTTTTCTACGACCATTTGGTAATCTGCTTAATACATAACCATAAGTCATATCTCAATAGTACTCATTCCTGCAAAGTCGTGTTACAATGACCATTTCCAAAAAAAAGACCATTAGACCATTTAAACCGTACTACAATGAAACTTTTTTTTTATGGCTATGGCATCATAAAATCAACTTATGATTATGCCAAAAAGGGCGTGTATTTGCGTCACGGCTAAAAATCGGATGTTATTAGGTTGTATGGATGAATTGTCTTTGCCTTTCATTTGTGGGATTATAACAAAATAACATCTCGCGCGCCATTGTTAACTTTTATCTGGATTTATAAATATTTTTTTTTTTTTTGAAAATCAGTGATATCAGTGATAATAGCGAAATGAACAATATCTTAACGCCTGAAATCAGAGAAATAGCTATTGAGACCACAAAAGAATTACTATCACATAAATCAAGATAAAGATATGAAAAATGTTACCAAAATTATGTATTTATTTATTTCCAGGTTGTAGAAAAAGTTTTGTATGCCACTGTCGCAAACAGCTATTGTAATACTCGTGCTCATCTATTGTACCACTCAGCTTCGCTTCGTGGCACAAACTATCACTCAACTGTTTTTTATCAATTTTTGCAACTGCCAATTAAAATCAGGTTACTTACAGTGACAGGCCAAGCACTACTCCATGGGCTAGTCGGTTCTGGGTGGTAAGGTTCCGGTTCATCTGAAAACAAAACATTAATTACACTAACCTCATCTAGTACACTAAACACTTGGTTATTGGCCTATTGGCTATTGTCCTATTGCCTATTGACTTATTGTTCTGTTGGCCATTGGCTATTGGCCTATTGGCTGTAGACTTATTGGCTATTGGCCTATTGGCTGTAGACTTATTGGCTATTGGCCTATTGTCTATTGGCCTATTGGTAAAGTTTATTTGACGGCGCAGTGGCTGAGCGGTCTACTGCTGTGCTGCATGTAGTGGGTACAGAACAAATATTTGTATTGCATACAAGTCAATGTTCCAAATCTGGTTGTTTGTGTGTGTAATTCCTAGAGTGAGCAAAGTTTAAAAAAAGAAGTTTATTTATCTCAGTATACTACAGAATACTATATCTTATGTACGCCAATTAAATTACAGTACGTAAATAATACATATGAATATTTTACAAAGGGTGACATAAGGGGCGGTACTATCATTAAGAGCTATCTTTTATAGACAACCTTAGTTGGAATATCAAGCGGAAGAAACGAATAATATAGGTAGTCTACTACAGTACACTGATGAGCCAGGATTAAAGTATAAGATACTTTTTATTCCTGTAGTCCCAATGGATCGAGACGTATGTGGTTTAAACCGCAGGGCGCAGTATAATCATAATTTCATTGGAGATAATCATTGGATACCATTAATATTCTTTTAGAAACAAAAAATTTAGGGTGCTTCAATAATATATTTACTGTGGGAATACTACTTGTGGCATACTTACAGCGTTATTTTTCCTTTATACGTAACCTGAATACAGTTTGTTCAGGATAAGCAACTGAATCGATTCCGATCATTTTTACACTGGCCATATTTTTCTTGGGACAACCAGGTAAGATCCTTTTGAAATTTTGTACAAAGATTCTTTACTTAAAAATACTGGACACGTATTTCGGGTTTCGTATATACAAAAAATTAAGTTGTATGACTTTTAAGGGACAGGTTAATAAGAAATTGGTACACCAACTTTATAGTTGGGCCAAATTCGATAAAGAATAGAGGTAAACAAACCGTTGCTAGGCAACGAGTCGTTTACGCCTAAAAGACAGGTGTTAACAACCTTTTCTACATAGATGATTTTCATAAAAGTAATTATCCTACTTCCTACTAATCTAAACAGTGTATTTGTGTTTAGATATTTATGATTTGCATAACACTTAACCGATTTGAATGAAATATGACACACATGTAAGCTAATTTCCTAATATGTTAAATTTTTTGATACATGTATATTATAATTAGTCCCTAGTTGAAAGTATTACAATGCATGTGTTATGTAGTTGATTTGAAAGTAATTAAAATACGCAAAATTGTATTGATAAATGTCTCAACTTTATTCATTGGTTGAATTCCACAAAATGTGTTTAATACCTGGATTTCATCCATCTTTCTTTTTTTGTAGGGCGTTAAATTTATGTCGACTTTTTAATGGTTTTTTGTAATACCAAGCTATTACGCATGTTATTTTAGTGATTCTATTTAAATATATTGCAATAGGAATCGTTCATAAATAGCTAGCATGTAAGAGTCGATAATCATGTAAATAACAGGACATTTGTAAAACGTGAGTTGTGATAACCCTAAATTGGTTTGTTTACCTCTTTTCTTTATGGAGCTAGGCGATGGTATAGGTTTATGTACAATATTATTTTAAAAGTGTTCTACAGACTGTAACTGAACGTCGTAAACCGGTTAGGCAATAATATAACATTAATAACCTTTAATTATCAGAATGCAAGTCATATCTTATTTCTGAACGTCTTCGTAATAGGATAGTTGTCTAAAAAACGAATTAGTCCGTCAGTCAGATTTCCAAAAAATACTACGACACAGTGCGTTGAAAACTCGTGTGACGTCACTGCACGCTACACTTTTTAGCGAGGAGTGACGTCACCAGCCACCACTCCTGATCTTTGATGCCTTTTATATTTGTAAATTTTTATTGATTTGATAAAACTAAATATACGTATCCAATATTTTTCTATAATCTGAATGACGGACTTAATAGAATCAATTTTTTTTTAACCAGAGAACATCCCTATTGTGATATTCCTAAAGGTGTCTATATTTTTTCTAAAGTCGATATTGATTTTATTTTGAAAATGAAATTGCTGCAAATGTTGTTTTTTTATAATTACACTAACTAGTGCTTGATTACAATGCCGCCAGATAGTACGCAGTGATCCAATCTTTGATAGTACAGCGCACGCGCAGCTTTTATTATTAGCCTATTCACTATTCACTCTAGCCTTAAACACTACTCCCTTATTCATAAACCCCTTTGTTGTTAATTCAGAAACGATAATTAAAGTTAAGTGAAGTGCAAACGTCAAAAATGTATGGTTAAACCAGTGTTTTTCAACCTGTGGGTCGCGACCCCCTGGGGGGTCGCGAAGCATTTTCAGGGGGGTCGCGGAACTTCTATTGGGGTTTTAAAAGGTCAAGATAACTGAAAAAAATAATAAAATACCTATAAAAGGTTTATTAAGAAATTGAGTAACACAATTAAAAGAACAAACAAAACTAATAATTGTTATGTACAACATTGTTAATGCGATGGTTGCGCTTGTTTTTTCACAAATTAATCGTCTCCCATCGTAGATCAATTTTTCCACTTTCAGAATAAAATCAATTTCCAAGTTTAAACGTTTTCTTTCTTTACTGTTTATTAGAACCATTGAAAAAAATATCAACTCGCACAAGTATAGGTGGCAAATGCAATCAAATATCAAACACTTCAAAGACTCTATTGTTAATTCTGCGTATTCTGATTTCCTTTTTGACCAAAAAGTATCAAAATTTACAGACTTAAATTCGAATTGCAGCATCCCATCGCAGGATAAATCTACCAGATTTTCTTTGAGCTTAGTTGATAAATTTGCCTCATGTATAGCTGCATTTAAGAACGGATTTAAGATCCACCTTTGCCATGTGTTCTTTGATATCTCTTACACTGAAAAGTAATGACACATGAACTGTGTACTTTCAAATTTTCTAACACCATTCATTAAAATGACGTTAGAAAAAAAATTGAACCATGTACGAATTCATTGATGTTTATCTCACATCCAACTTCTTCCATAAAGGACTGTGTCGAAGAAAATGAATCGTAGTTGTTTTGATTTAGAGTTGATGACCACAAGTCAATTTTGTTTGTAAATCCCTGGATTTTGTTCAAAGAATTTTATTCAAGACATTTTTAAATGTTCAAATAAGTTGGATAGAAAAGCCAATTTTAAAAGAAATTCCGGTTCACAAATCAAATTGGAGTATTCTGATTTGACCTGCTGTAAACACAACAAAAGTACAGCGCAAATTTTTCGGAACAGTCGTGTCTGCAATGCTTTTCTTTTTATAGAAATTACTTTTATAATAATATTTAGTACTTGACTGTAATCCTGTGGCAAGGTTTCGGCTGCACGAACTTGGCGATGGAGAAAACAATACGTCCAAGAAGCGTTTGGCATATGCTATTTTAGTCTAGCAATAGATCCACTGTTTGAGCCAATCATGACTTTTGCTCTGTCACTACAAATAGCAATGCATTTCTTTTCCCAATCGATATTCATATTTTGCGTAGCTTCTAGGAACATGTGGAAAGCGCTCGAAAAAAATCTTATTTCTTACATTAAATTTTCTTTGGATTCAAAACGCACAAAAGCGACAGCAAAGCAGACTCAAATGTACTTTCTTTAAAGTTTTCGATGACTTAATCACGAACATCAGTAGCCATATCGCTTAGCCTGCGTTGAATGGTATTATCAGAGAGGGGAAACATAATTTCTGCCATGTTAAAGCAGAGCAGCTGGTAAAATTAATTTTTCTAAATAGTGTGAGTTTATCTACTCGACAACTAGCCAGCAACGTTTTCTTTTTTAAGTTGGCAATTTGTACTAGGGCAGTTTTTGATTTTGAAGAGCTTTTAGTTTTCTTTTAAAAAACAAACTCAATGGATTTATTTTTTTCATTTGGAGGCTTTGAATTGAGGTGGCGTAATAACTTCGATGGCTTCATACTTACTCATGATAAAGTTTCAAACCAAATAACAAGTTGTGGTTTATTCTCAATCACAGTAAATCTAGATTTCAAATAGTTATCGTCATAGCGCCGATGTTTTTTTGTTTGATTTTCAACGCTGATGCTAGAAGTAAACGGTTCTATTAACCTTTTAAGAAATTTATCCATTTTCAATCATTAGCAATCACTTCATGGAATCACTAAATGGAGGCCTGTTACTGCTACACTCGCGGGATGAGTTTTAGTTAACAATTATGAAAATGAATAAGAATGTTGCATTGGTTGAAAATTTGATACAGAATAAATGATCATGAAAATAAATACGAATGTCACTGAGTAGGGGGTCCCGAAATTTTATTATATACTAAAGGGGGCCGTGTCATGAAAAAGGTTGAAAAACACTGGGTTAAACAATCGCTAATCACTAGTTAACTTTAAGCAGCGTTTATGAATAAGGGGGCCTAATTATAATCGGACGGAAAGACCGCTGCAGACTAATTGTTCCAATCCTTTGATGTACGTGGAATCAAACCCAAGTTTTTTTGGAATCAAACCCAAGTTTTTTTTTTTTTTTTACAAATAGTATTAATAAGTGAAACAGTAACCAAAGCTGTTAATTACATGAGATTCTTAAGTTTATAACTTAAATAAATACCCGTAAGATCCATGGTGCCATAGAAGGACGTAGGAGGCGGCGGATTGCTGGGCGTGTCTGGGATTAGTAAGTCTAGCCCGGGCAACGTGTCCTGAGGCTTTAGAGGCAGCGACGAGCTATTAACTGTGAACAAATTGTTATAAGCCCGTTATAGCACCCGCTGTTTAAAGCACAACTACCCTCATACAGAGTGGTGCTGACAATACGACAATAAACTAAACATTGTGTACCTCAACACATTCTCAGTCTACCCATAAAAAAATTATGTAAATATATCCATTAGTTTAGTCACAGGAAATTAATTTTCATTTTTCACCTTTTCTACATGATGTACATGTTGATAAGGAAGCGCTTAGAGGTTGATGACCGCCGCATCCAGCGGTACTAAACTTTAATAATAATGGCGCGAAAAAGCAAGTCGATACATGAACGCGCTGTCGCCCGCTGATCGGAGGCCATTGAAACAATATTTTAAAGGATGTTCTGTTTCGTTTGCAATTTAATGCGATTTAGTTTGCTTGAAATTTTCATTTTTTTATTTTTGATGTTAGGGTTCTTTCTATGGTTCAGGATTATTCCTATGAACCAGCATGGTCGGTGTTTTCATTTATTGTTGTATTGTCAGCACCACTCTGTATATTAATGATACTAATTCTATAAATACATACAATATATAAAGAAAACCCTGTCCGATCCGTGAAGGTCTTGTTAGGTATCGATAACTACTAATGCCTACAAAACTGGGCCAAACTTTAAAAAAAGATCCCGGGGCGAAGGGGAGCAGGGCACGCGGCACGCGGTCCAATCGCTATTCGCTCATAATAATACCGTCAAAAATGGTGTTGTACTTGTCACTTTTTTAAATATTATTATACAATATGTAAAGAAAACCCTGTCCGATCCGTGAAGGTATTGTTAGGTATCGTTAACTGATTCTAATAATGCCTACAAAGCCGGGCTAAACTTAAAAAAATATCCCCCAAAAAAAAAAAAATATTATTTCGAAAAAGCGAGGTAACTTAATGCATGTGCGGTAGGCAACCCGATAGCCCTGCCCCTGTGAAGGGGGGCGGGGCATGCGGCACGTGGTCGCATCGCTATTCGCTCCGTCACAAATGGTGTTGTCAGTTTTTTAAAAATTACCAAATTTCGGGGAAATTGGAATTAATACCCGGGAAAAAAAGATTATTTCAAAATTCATTGTTACTGTGATGATTATGTAAAATTTTATATTATATTTGGTCAAGTGTTTACCTAACCTTTATTATCCTTATGGGTCGGACAGGATTTTCTTTACATATTGTATAATTAATAGTATTAATTAATAGTATTATTACTATGATGGTTATGTAAAATTTCATATTTTATGTAGTCATATGTTTACCTAACCTTTATTATCCTTATGGGTCGGACGGGGTTTTCTTTACATATTGTATATGTTGCGGTCGCGAATTATTTTATTTTGGTCACCAAACCTGACAAAGCACGTTAGATTTCGCGAGCTAAATTATCGCATGCCTATTAAAGTGGGGTAAGTAGATATGCAAATAGAATTCTACTCAGATCCGATTTTACCAAAGTTATCTCTTATCTGTGGAAACAGTTCTAGTATAAAAAAAATGTGTTATTGTTAGGTATCGTTAATTGATTCTAATAATGCCTACAGCCGGGCTAAAATTAAAAAAAAAGAAATTCCCCCTAAAATATAAATATTATTTCGCAAAAGCGAGGTGACTTAATGCATGTGTGGTAGGCAACACGTTAGGCATACATGCGCGGGTGAAGGGGGGCAGCGCAGGCGGCACGTGGTCGCAACGCTATTCGCTCCGTCACAAATGGTGTTGTCACTTTTTAAAAAAATACCTAAATTTGGGGAAGTTGGAATTAATTCGCGGAGAAAAAGGATTATTTCAAGATTCATTACTATTGTCACTATGATGATTACGTAAAATTTCATATTTTATTTGGTCATGTGTATACCTAACATTTATTATCCTTTCGGGTCGGACGGGGTTTTCAGGATAAGACTTTAGAAAGTGGGTGTCAAAGCATGGTGAAATTCGCCCTTAATGTTTATAAAAACGAAAGTGTGTTTATTATTATTATTTTAATTAAATTTTGTTTGATTTGTAAATATAATTACAACGCCAACAGTCGATCGACGATAGGCAATCGCTATTGGTGAAATGCTGCACATACTGGAAGCAAATCCAAAAATAGTTGGAAAAAGGCGTGACTTTTAAATCGCCATTTTGTGTTGCCAAATAAATGTTATTATTTAATATATACTTTCATTGTATGTATCTATTTTTGGACTTTCAAAGTTCCAATATCTAATAAAAAAAAGGTCTATAACATCAAACATATAAATTTTTTATTTCACGAACGCGCATCAAGCATCGGAATGCTTGACGCGCTTGTCATTGTAATGAGGTATCATCATCAACCAATCTTTATCGTCCCACTGCTGGGCACAGGTCTCCTCTCATACAGAGAAGGATTGGGCGTAATCACCAGGCTTGCTCAAAGCGGGTTGGCGATTTCAGACTTATAAAGCCCAGGTTTAATCAAGATGTTTTCCTTCAACTTCACTCATTGGTGTCCAAGATATACTTAGAAAGTACATATATACAATATGTAAAGAAAACCCTGTCCGACCCATAAGGATAATAAAGGTTAGGGAAACACTTGACCAAATATAATATAAAATTTTACATAGGTAATCATCATAGTAACAATACTAATGAATTTTGAAATAATCTTTTTTTCCCGGGAATTAATTCCAATTTCCCCGAAATTTGGTAATTTTTAAAAAAGTGACAACACCGGTATTATTATGAGCGAATAGCGATGCGACCACGTGCCACGCGCCCTGCCCCCCGCCACCCGCGGAAGGGTTGGTTACCGCACATGTATTAAGTTACTTCTTTTTGCGAAATAATATTTATTTTTTTAGGGGACTTTCTTTTTAAAGTTTATCCCGACTTTGTATCCATTAGTAGAATCAGTTATCGATACCTACAATACCTTCACGGATCGGACAGGGTTTTCTTTACATATTGTATAAATGGGAATTTATACCTAATAATAACGACATAAAGAGTCATTTGAAGCGAACGCAACAGCATTAACTGTCTACACTTATACCATCACTAATTACTACACGACATGACTATGACATTCTCTCCTTTAAATTCACACAAAAATCATTCCTAAATTAAAAGTAACAAGCTAGAAATCAAAATGGCCCCGATTCACTTGTTCACAAACTAAATTAAATTTAAGTTTAGTGCATCTTTTTCTTCCTATTTCATTAAGAAAAGGACAAAAACTAAAATGTCAGTTTAGACCTGTCAAATTAGTGCACTCCTGACGTAAGCTGTCGTATTTTTAGTCGCCATGTTTATAATCGCGTCTAAACTGTCTATGGAGTATCTTAGGGAGTTTTGACGGGAAAACTGAGATGAAGTCACGCGCATTTTTCATTGGACTTTTAATAAAATTTATAGTGTCGTTTACTAAATAAATACGCGTGATTTATGTAGTAAAAAGTGCATTCAGTAAATAATTCATAAAGAACATTGAAATATCGCAGCATGGTGGCCACATCATGACTTTGCCTAAAACCTTCCTCATAGACGGCTCACGCGGCCGTCTTTTTCAACTGCCTTTGGCGATATCCACCATTATTGTAAAATCAAATTTTCAAAGAATTTCTATAATTTGTTACACGTGTTATTGGCAAAATTGTGGTATCTATTCCACAGAGGCCATTGGTCAAGAGTGGGGGTTAACTTAAAATAAGTTGAGTGTGTGAACAAGAGATTCGGCGCCAATGTCAATGGGAACAGTGTGACTTTTAAGACTCTATTTCGTAGCCATAAAGGCGATTTTCGTAATAACTGTTACCTGTATTATTATCCGAGACGTTGGTATTATTGTCGCCCATGAGGTTCTTTAATACATCGTTTATGTTAAAGTCTTGTTCAGCTTGCTTGTTCGGCCTACTGTTTATCACCTCGATTTTGTTAGCTGAAATACAAATTCATTATTGCATAAAAGGAAGCTTTATTTATACTATTCCAATCATTTTTACACCATGTTATATTTTTTCCAAAATACATTTAGAATTGTTGCAGTGTGGTTACCGAGCGCGCTACACAGCTGACGGTAGATCACAGTTATTATTATTATTTATAATTATAAACTAGTGCTTGAATGCAATCCCGCCTGCTGGTAAGCAGTGATGCAATCGTTGATGGTAAAGCGCACTAGTTTATTAAGCCTATTCACTTGAAAAACTTAGGAATAAGGATGACGGCAGTTGAGCGAGGTGATGCAATGTTAAACCCAAGACCAACACGACCAACGATGCTGCGCCAGAGGGAGATTGATCTGGACACTCTCCACGACCAAACTCCCGACACAACAACGATTGGCGCATCGTTCCCAGCACACATCGCAACACAACTGCTTAGACCCGTCCTCCGTACGGCTTCACCAGACATCATGCCGGAAAACGACGAATCGCTTGGCGGCAAGACCTTGTTTGGTGGATGGTAATTTCTACCGGCAGCCGATGTTATGGCCTACCACCGAGTAGTGCTAGATCTATGAACGCAAGACAACGCCGCACCGCAACAGGCGAGGGGTACGGTGACCATATTTTTGTTAGGATAACCAGATAAGATAACAAGCCCACAACTTTGTGTTTTTTCATGATATCTTTTTGAACTTTTGTACATTCTTTAGTTAAAAATATTGACGTGTTTCGGGCTTAGCATATACAAAAAATAACGTAATCTCTACGCACACAAAGAAGACAAAATGGCGGACTTAGGCCGCTATCACATTGACGTTTTACAGGTGATGGCGCCTCTCCAGGGCATGTATAGCGCTAATGTTGCCCAGACTTTATTTCAGGGAATTGGGGAATATATTGAATCTATGCTAATAGGTTGCGCGTCGATGTTGTTATGTAAAGATATTGACGCCCATGGCGATTTTGACTTGTTAAATTTAATATGACAATGATAAAAAACGGTGTTCATCGACAATCGCATCGCTGGAGAAGTAAGGCTGGGGCTGGGTAGATCTAGTTTTTTTTTTTGTTTTGTTTTAAAATGTAATTAAGATTTGTGTAAAAAAAAAAAACATAATTTAGGTTTCCCGCAAAATTTTCAAATTGGGGCGTCCTGTTTCTATGGGAGTTTTGTTTTAATGATTAAAATTTCAGGTCAGGACAGTGTCTGATCAGCTAGTTATACATGTAAAATTAACTCACCACTACTAAGAACTTCAGTTGACTCATTAAACAACGCCATAGGGTTATCCGACGTAAGAAACGACGTTAGTCCTAGGTTGTATAGCGATCCATCGGCAGCTATCGACGAGTTGAATGTCTGATCGATGTTGTAGCCAACTGTAACAAGACATATCATAATTTAGTTAAGCCAAAACGGCTGTATAAGCCCCGCAAGTTGATATTGCGATTGGCGGCCATCTTGGTGACGTAGTCGAAATCGCACCGTCAGTACCGTTCGCAAGATCATCCCGCGCTTACGTGCTTACGCGCATCGAATACTTGTTACAGCTTTTTGTTTTTGTTATGCTGTTTTATTGTTTTTCTTGAGTTTTGTTACCTGTTACCCGTAGAAATGAGTAAGAAATTAATTAGATTTAGAAATTAACTGGTTAGAAAAAAAAAATCTTATAGATACCTAGTAATAAAAAGATACTTGTTCCCTTGAAATTCGAGAATGAAATGAATGTTTATTTGTCAGAATATGGATGAGTAGGTATAAAGAATGTATGTATAATAAAATTATAAAATACAAATAAACCCTTGCTTACTAACTTTGTTATTTTTTGCTAGCTGTCCGACGGATGACGTCACGCAGTTGTTATTGTGACAAGGTTACATTAACAACGTGCGGGGCTTATAGGTATACGCTTCGGCAATCATCGTAATACAAACACAAGAAGAGATCTAATATAGAGATGTTGCAACCATGGAATTGTTGGCCCATTTTGTATTGTCATAAGAAGAAAATATTAGTTTAACAACTCTATGTGATTCCAAAAATGAAGATTGCAGAAGAGCATACCCTTTCTAGTAGTATAATTATGATATACTTTTTTTATAATTATAAACCAGCGTTTGACCGCAATTCCGCCTGATGATAAGCAGTGATGCAATCGTTGATGCTAAAGCGCGCTAGTTTATTAAGAGCCTATTCACTCTAGCCTTGAAGACACTTAAATTGTAGTCCGACGGATACTAGAAGAAATATGCTCATAGAAACTAGAGAATGAAATCTGCTATGATATTTTCCGTTACTGACGTTCTCTAATCAGCGAGGTAATTGCGTAACAAATCCATAGCGATGACTTGCATTTAGACAGTTCCAACAACATTGACTTATTTATATTGTCAAGCAAGTCAAATATTTCGAATATACAGTATGTTAACTAACAGAGGGCGTTCCCGTTAACCCGAAATAGTATAGCATACATACATGCTAAAAAAAATATTTCCATTCGAAAACAAAATGTTTTAAAAAATTTCCAATAAGAAAATATTCAATAAAAATTTTAAATTGACATGTAAAAGAAACACACTGTACACGCGAACATGAAAGACGGCAACGTCGCAATTTATTTATACATGACGACTACTATTTTGATTTAAAACAGGAGGTTTCAAATTTATTTCCAAGGACCGAGACAAAAACAAACTCAGCGACTAATCTATATGATTATCTATAGTGGTGAGGGTTTTGAGCAACTTCGGGCACATACATAAATACAGACAGACATACAAACATACGCACTTTATATTAATGGATTAGAATTTTTTTTATTCGGATTTTTTATGCTTATTTTTCTATGCTGATATTTTTATTTTAATCTATTAATGATATATATTAACGAGTTTAAGGGAACGCCCTCTGTTATTTAACATACTGTATGAAGTAATGAATTAGCAATATTGTTCAAAATGATTGAAAAAGTGTTACGCAATTAAGATGGCTGGAGTATAACAAGATGAAAAAGCATAACTGTACAAAAAAATTAAAAGAGCGTAATTGCGAGTACCTACAGCTATTAGGCAATAACATCTAGATTCAATTTTGTCATAAAAGAACGTATAGACTACACACACATTAAGCAACTACAATAAGTCAAATTTCTTTATTAGATTTTTAACTTTATAGCTAAAGTATTAAGGCTCAAAGTTGTTTGGACAGTTTTGGGTAGCTTGTAATTACAAAAATAAATATTACTTCAGCATGCCTTCATTTATTTATTTAACCATTTAAATAACACACATATAAACAGACAAGAATAAATGCATAGAAAAATACATACAGGCGCCAGCAAATCAAACTTCTACATTTATCAGATTGTTATAATAGATTTTCAACTTTATCTCCAAAGCATTAAGTTCAAGGTTGATTAGCAAAATTTTATGTGCTGGCGATTGTACAAAGATAATGCTTATTTCTAAAGAAATCTCTTTGTCAGATGTAAACTTAATGTGTGCAATTGACAATGTGCCTGTCAAAAATCAACAACAATAACAAAAATTAAGTATCCATTTGGTGAACTCATGTTCGTAACAGTCTCGTTGTGTTAACTGGCGCGAGCTAATTGTGCACCTCGCTTTGTGACGTCATTCGGACGGTATCGTTTGTAAAAAATGATAATTGTAAAAAAAAATATTTTAATAAAAGGTTGTTTTGGTAATAAAGCGTCATAATACTAAATCATTTTACTCATGACATTTTGCAATTAAATAGATACTTATGGACTGAAATATAATGTTGGTGCAACCAACAGGCTTCAGTAACGCGTCAAAAATGTAAAAAAAAAACAGACTTATTAAAAAAAAGTTAATAAAGCAAAAACTACAGAAACAGTAACAATAACAGAGGATTTAAACTATATTTGAACAATTGTAACAAAGATGCTATCACTACTCAGCGCTTGCGGCGAATGCGGGGCGACGCGCGGGGAAGCGGGAGAGGGGTCGCATTCCAGCGAGTTGCACAGTTAAATCGCGCGAGCGGTAATCAATCAGCTGCAGTTTAGGACCAAGGTAAAGTCAACTGCCCTACAAAACTTCTTACAGTTACCTACATAACCACAAAGTTCAAGAACTATCTCTTAACAAGAACCTGTTTCCTGACTCCATCCCGTCCTCTGTGTGTTATAATCTACCGTCAAAGTGACATCTATGTTGTTACCAATAACGCCTTGGAAGTGGCGGAGTTTCATACTGGAATTGGGCGCAGGAAACAGGATATAGGCTGAGATTAGAGTGCCACCGTCTTCCTAAATACTGGAATTGGCCGCAGGAAACAGGATATAGGCAGAGATTAAAGTGCCACCGTCTTTCTAAATAATGGAATTGGCCGCAGGAAACAGGATATAAGCTGAGATTAAAGTGACACCGTCTTTCTAAATAATGGAATTGGCCGCAGGAAACAGGATATAAGCTGAGATTAAAGTGCCACCGTCTTTCTAAATAATGGAATTGGGCGCAGGAAACAGGATATAGGCTGAGATTAGAGTGACACCGTCTTTCTAAATAATGGAATTGGCCGCAGGAAACAGGATATAAGCTGAGATTAAATTGCCACCGTCTTTCTAAATACTGGAATTGGCCGCAGGAAACAGGATAAAGGCTGAGATTAGAGTGCCACCGTCTTTCTAATACTGGAATTGGCCGCAGGAAACAGGATATAGGCTGAGATTAGAGTGCCACCGTCTTTCTAAATACTGGAATTGGCCGCAGGAAACAGGATATAGGCTGAGATTAGAGTGCCACCGTCTCTCTAAATACTGGAATTGGCCGCAAGAAACAGGATATAGGCTGAGATTAGAATGCCACCGTCTTTCTTAATACTGGAATTGACCCTCTGGCAGTCTTCAATCCTACTAATATCATAAATGCGATAGTGGGTTTGAATGGTTTGCCTCTATTTTTGTAATTTTTTCAAAACCTACTAAGTATACGGTTTTGGATGAAAATAGGCACACAGATAATTTTTAACCAAGAACAATACAGGATTTTTCATGCCGATATTTCCGCGGGAATGAAACTTACGCGGGTGAAACCGCGGGGTGCATTTGGTCAGCGAATAAGTTGCTTCGATCTAGAGAAGCGTGCACGTTCGTGAGCGATCAGCCCAGTACTTTACTACAGGCAAGCGGAAACAAGCGTTTATGTGATGTAATTAAGGCATAAGGTAAACTTTACCAGCGACTCCGGAAAAAAAAACTGATGTCATTTTCTTAAGATTTCCTTACTTACCCTGTTCGTTGAAGTTTTCGTCGATAACACGATATATCTCGTCTTAAATAAATATAATCTTACAGTGTTCTACATCCGCTATGGTTGTGGTACGCCACCATGCCAAAGTACAACTCACTATCATCGTCATCATCTCTAGCGTCCGTTGGCACAGGCAGGTCCAGGTCTTCATCAGGTTCCAGGGAGGGTAAATGCTCATCCCGTTGCGGCAGCGGTGTGGCAGCATTCAATAAAGGTGCTGTCAATCGTGGACCAAATCATCGCTTACTGTCAGTTGAGACAATAGACAAAGATGGCTAAATTAAACAAATAATACTCACTATCGTCATCATCTCCAGCATCTGTGGGTATAGGTAATTCCAGGTCTTCATCAGGTCCCGGGGATGGTACATCCTCATCCCGTTGGGGCGGCGATGGCGCAGCGTTCGGTAACGTAGGTATCAACTCGTCCAGTTTTCGCTTCAACGCTCGCACGCGCGCCCCGAAGTTTTTATATGCCTGAAAGTGCGTTATCGGTTTAAATAAAACAGTTTAGTATAGGCGGGTTTGAATTGCCAACGTTGGAACTTTTCTTTTTATAATTATAAACTAGTGCCTGACTGCAATCCCGCCTGATGGTAAGCAGTGATGCAATCGTTGATGGTAAAGCGCACTAGTTTATTCACTTAAAAAACTTAGGAATAGGAAGGATGACGGCAGTGGAGCGAGGTGATGCTCTGTTAAACCCAAGACCAACACGACGAAACGATGCTGCGTCTGAGGGAGATTGATCTGGAGACTCTCCGCGACCAAACTCCCGACAAAACAAAATTTGGCGCATCGTACCCGGCACACATCGCAACACAACTGCTCCGACCCGTCCTCCGTACGGTTTCACCAGACATCATGCCGGAACACGACGAACTAATTGGGAGCGGCGAGTTGGGCAAAATATATTGCTTTAGCTCCCATGTGTGCAACGTTTAAATCTTCGTCAACTACATAACGAAGTTGTCAGTGGGCACCCTCCTCATCAATCTTTTATCGCCGCACTGCTGGGCACAGGTGTCCTCTCATACAGAGAAGGATTAAGCGTAATCGCCATGCTTGCTCAATGCGGGTTGGCGATTTCAGACTTCAAAAGTCCAGGTTTCCTCAAGATATTTTCCTTCGCCTTTTTAATCAGTCATAGGTGTCCAAGATATATTTAGAAGGTACATATAACTTAGAAAAGTTACATTGGTACCTGTATGACCTGCTGGGCACTCTCCTAAATTTGGTATTAATAACTTCAAGCATGGCATGATGAGGCCTTTGAGTCTTTGATACGAATTAGATGCAAAAAGTTTAATTTCTCTTGTATACGGAGGCAAATTAGGTCATCGTCATCATCATTTCAGCCGAAAAACGTCCACTGCTGGACATAGTCCTTCCCCAAGGATCTCCAAATTAGATGAGCTGTCGAAACTGCGCATATGTTGGAGGCTGGCACAGGAGAGCGGAAATTGGCAGAAAAAAAGGTAAAGTCTGCCACTTGACCACTTTTTAACGCGGAAAAGGTATGAGCCGATCACAGACCACACCTGTCAGATTATGTTCGACGTAATATCGTGTCACGTCCTCTGCACAGAGTCTTTTTCCCTTTTATCACAGGAATAGCTTGACTAGCTTTTCGCCCGCGGCTTCGCCCGCGTGGAATTCGGTTATATCGCGCTTTTAGATTTCCCTCGGGAATATCAAAATAAAAGTTAACCTTTTGAACGCCCATCTATATAATACGTGATGTGTCCTCCTGCGCCACACTACAAATGTATAACGTATGTATAGTAAAACGTAGGGATGGGATTAGTGTCCTATCGACAAATAATATTATACATATAAAATAATGTTTATTCACCAATTTACGAAGCTAAATAAAAACTGTAATCGTAAATTCATATTTTATTTTATTTCATAAAAAAAAACAATATGAAAACCTGGATATATTCCCCACAATAAAGAAAAGAATTTTAAATTTATTAGACGTGTGTTCTACAAGGCACATCCCTATTTGTCTCCAAATGTAATCCTTCTACTTCATATCAAGTAGTTGGCGCTCGAGGCACGTCAAAATCCTTTCTGTTCTAGGGATGTCTAGATTTCTATGGCATATATTTTATATTCACTGTGGTCGAGTTACACGTGCATAAACTCAACCGATTCCTGCATAATTTATTTCGTTTACTTACAACAAATATAATTAATAGAAGCTAAATACGTGGTTTTCTACGTTTTAAAAAATAAAATAAAATGGAGGGTGTCTGTTTTACACAAGACCTTTTTTTTAATGGTGTCGCTAAATACTCGCAATTATTTTTCTGGTTTGTAGAAACTAGAAAACTGAAGAAAATTCCTGAAACGGAAGTTGACGACTTAACGGAATGTCAAGACGACGAACTATTTCAAAATTCTGATTCATACTTGAACAACTCGCAATAATTCGTCATATTCACAGTCACAATTTTTTTTATAAGAACACGTGCGCCAACTCAAGATGTAAACATTGCACTACACTAAAATGCACAAGGTCACTATGACCTTGAAACCCGTCCGCTTATGACGCAGATTTCCTTCTATACACGTCGGTGGCGCGTACGGACCGCTAACTAACTAACTTTGTAGGGATGGGTTTTTCAAACGGGGTTTCACTATCGACAATGATTAGAAAACCTATTAATTCTTGATTAAGGTGAATAAAACCTAGTTTAAAGTGTACAATATTTATAAAATATTATATATTTACGTCATTTTCTTGCAATAATAGTATTTATGATCATTTCGACGAGATGAAATATAGCGAGGTCTTCGTCGTGTCCCATCACTGGCTTACTTGATATCAAGTAATTGGCGCTGGGGGCAATAAAATATTTTCCGGCGTTTTTGTTTCTATTAAAAATTAAACAAATAAGAACTTATTATGCGTGAAAAAGTTAAAAATATGGTTGATAACAGGGCAAATTTCCATAAAAACAAAATAAAAGGTCTTGTAAAAGTCGTAAATTTATTTTATACTGTGATTACTTCTAATCAAGTAGTGGCGCTGAGGGCATGAAAATCTCGAACTTGTATAGAAGTGATTGGCGTTCAAAAGGTTAACCTATGTCCTTTCTCAGAATCTAAAGATTGTCTGTGCCAAATTTCATCAAAATCGGTTGAGAGGTTTAAGCGGGAAAGCGTAACAGACATTTCGCATTTATAATATTAGTATGGATTTAAAACAAGCTGGTATTCTGCTAGTTAAGACCACGGGTTTTCAGGAGTTTTGAGTAATTATATAGTTTTTTTTTCTAATAAAAAGCATAACAATATAAAAAACCTCTCACCAATTCGTCAGGCCTCTGTTTCTATCTAACATACAATTATGTGTGACTATGAAATGTGCCACACACAATGCTAATTGAATCTCAATGTCAGTTATGTTGTGGCACGGATGACAATTGAATATTATTTCAGCTATTTTAGCTGGTTTGGCACTTCTACTACACTACATTGGGACAATGGGGTCCCAGCGCACAGCGCTTTTCTTTTTGCGTTGATAGTAATAAACCGACATGATTGGCGTATTGTCAAAGCGATCATTTGCTGCGCTGTGTCGTAGGCTCGATCCCCAAAATGAACATATATTTGTAAGGCCTACAGATGATTATTCCGGATATAGCTGTTTATATATGTGAGTTTAAATGTTTCCAAACATTACAGGAGTAAATCCTAGTGTGGGGCAACTCTTTTTTTAATAACTACAGAAATTGCCCTGACGATAGTGGAATTATTTCATCACCACTGCTCTCAAAACGGTGAAGGAAAACATAGTGAGGAAACCGGCATGTCCTAGAGCCAAAACTTTGAAGACATGTGACATTTACCAACCCGCACAGGGCCCGCGTGGTATATTACGGCCCACTTCCTCTCGCCGAAAGGAGACCCGTGTCTGGAGACTAGGAGACGACACATTGACGGCGCATAATCAGCCTTTTGATTATGCGCTGACGATGCATAAAACACAGGCTAAAGCGCAACACACACAGCGGACGGGTGCGGGGCGGGCGCGGGTCTTTTCTGTATAATTATATGGACAACAACACACGGAACGCGTGCGCGGGTCGGGCGCGGGTCGGGTGACCTCCATACAATAAACAGAATAGACACGGGCCCGACCCGCGCCTGACCCGCAACCGTCCCCTGTGAGTGTTGCGCTTTAATATTATTTGTAACTCACATAAGCAACAACTTTGACTTCGCCCCTCTGCGTGGAGTAGAACTGTGTTGCAGTCGTAAGTAACGCCAACAGTGCTTCCCTAGCCACGATCTCACGTTGTAGAGCTGCTGTATATCGTTCAACGCAAGCTATCCCATCATTCAATTCCTTTTCAACATCATCTTTATTACCTCGTTCTGGAAATGATAAATGTTACTATTATTTAAAAAAAAAAAACATAAGACTAGTGTATTGATTCTAATGCAAGTCATGCAATACTGTGCAAAATATATTGATAAAATGCAGTACTGCCTAACTACTGAAATCTTAACAAAACAAAGTGGTGGGCAATTCCTTTTTCTGGACACAAAATAGGCTTTCTGGAATATAATTTCTTCTTGCGCAGCGGCCGCGTTCGCTACCGCGCCTACCTATCGCGCTATTCGCGCCTATCTCAAATCAGTGTCTCATTCAATTATTACTGAATATTTGTAGTTTTTATTCAGACTTGCGTATCTCAACCAGGATATTGATTTTGCTATCTATACACATGACATCAAAAAAATAAGAATATCGGTAACTTACAAAATTATTGCCAGAAGCTAGGTCTTGTAATATTTTTTTTTGTTCCCAAAACTTCAGGTTACATAATTAACCCCACCAGACAGGAAAAATAAAAATAAATAAATAATGTAAAAAAATAAATAAAAGCATAGAAAAAGCTAGCAAACCTTCATACAAACCCTTGAGGTTGGCCCTCAGTAGATCTGCATCAGATAGTTCTAAATGACATTCATGAATTTCCTTTAATCTCAAGTCTGTGTCTTCTTCCAATACTGTACATTGTTTTATCTTGTTCACTAGATGATTAGGCTAAAAAATTTGTTTCACTATCACATTTTGATACTTTTTTTAATAACTTTTAGGCATGTATAGGAAAATAATTATCCTCCAGACCAAACTTCTATATAATCATCAGCTTATAGCATTTTGCTTCTGGACATAGGTCTCTTCATAGGCGTACCCAGCTTCAGGCCTAGGGGAAGGCAAGTCAGGCCTAGGGGGGCAAGTCAAATTTTTAGAGTGGGTAATCTTTGTGCGCTAAAGTCGCACTCGATTTTTTGGCTATTACACCATACATTTAAAAGTTATAGAAAAGTCCTCGTTTATGCTTTGTTTAGTAAATAGGGGAGTTCATACATGTTCTGCAAGATTTTCAGGGGGGAACACAGCTACCCCTTCCCCTACCTGGGTACGCCCATAGGTCTCTTCTTCTCCTATTGTTCACAATACAACTAGATTTTCGGTAACTCTGGCAAACACTAAGAAGAGCTAATGGTTCTTGGAGTTTCAGGATTACTTACCAATAGCACTGAAACATAAGCTCACCGACATAATATGTATTCTACCCATCTTAACCTATGGTACAAAATCATAGTCTTTGACTAACATGCAGAAGTCCAAATTCAAGATCTGAAAATGGGCCATGAAGCGTAATATGTGGATGGCTCAAAAATGGCAGATGTGGCTTAAAAGGTTGCCCAACTTAATAGGTCTGGGCAGAACATGTCTGCAGCATGCCATACAAACTGTGGGCTGAAATAATATGGAATTGATGCCCTGATATTAGCGGAGTCATGGTAGATAATGCAAGAGATGGCGGTAAGAGCTGAATAGGTTATGTCAAAACTGGAAGGAGGACACAAGGGAAGACATAGTGACGAAATTGGATGTTTATAAAGAAGTCTTGATGTTTTACAGGTTGTAAAATCCATGAAAAGCAGGGGTCTACTAGTATTACATGAAGAGCTTACTTGAAACTCGGAATCATCATCCTTCTTAACAGCACCAGCACTAAGCAAACCTGTAAGATCAGATAGGAACTCCTCATCATATACCGATCTTTGTTCCCATATCTTAAATATCCGCAGGATTTTCGGTCTCACTTTGTCATCCCTGAAAAATAAAGTTACTATATAAAAAGAAAATTGCAGTTCAAAATCTATTGCATAGAGGTAAGGTTGGTACATAACTCTGAAATTTTGGTTCTAGGACATGATGGTGTCCTCATGATATTTTCCTTTACCATTTTGAGAGTAACTCAGCTCTATCTTCACAGTTGACGTATCCGTGTGGATAAAAACCCCTTATAAATAAAGAGAATAAAAAAAATTTAAAAAAAAAATCTTCATAGTTCATATTTGTTTATTTTTTAAAGAATTTATTCTCCATTCGGTCCTTCTTACTTATATTGCGTTAGTGAAATGATAAATAGCAGCTCTAGTTAATAGAATACCAACTACCCATTTACTGGAGCTGTTGTAAACACTTTTTCGCTTTTAACACCATACTTATGCCAACAGAATAAAGAACAAAATGGATTATAAAAAAAGTTTGTATGTCTATCATATTCCCAATAGAGTATTTTTTTATTAAAAAAAAATGTTTTTTTTTTAAACTGATTTAAGGTATAAATCATGCGAGTTACCTGCGGTTACATAAATAATTTACTTATAGTAAATTTTCAATAAGAAAATTAGTTATATAATAAGAAGTCAAGAAGATAAGAAAATTGGCTAATAAGAAGTGAGCTTTTTTTTTGATATGGCATCTCGTAGGTGGCCATTAGAGGCCATAACTACTTAAACGGACTTTGCTGTGGATGCCTTAATTAAAAATTCAAGCCTCCAGCCAGGGGCACTTAAATCTAAATTAAAGTTAGGCGACTACGCATTAAGGGCACCCCCTGTGGGGTACGAACCTTGGCTTAGGGCGTCGCTAGAGAGACGGCAAGGCAAGGGACGGCTGGATCGAATTTGAAAGAAGTCAGCTTTGTATTTTTTGGTGGACAATTGACAACTGATATAGTCATAACTTAAGAAAAAGAAGGTAATTACTTACCTTCTTTTTCTTAGGTTATGACTTATATCATTTCTATTAGAACATTTAGAGATGTCATATTTTATGATTGTTTCATGATGTGCTTTTATGTAGTACTGATTAATTTTTTAACATAAAAAAGTCTAAGGACTGAAAATAAGCATAAGAAAACATAAAGTAAGCAATATTTATCAATTTGAACTAACCTCACCAAAGGAGTAGCTTTTTGGAGATTGAGCCCCCAGCTCTCAACAAACTCGTAGTTCTTCCTTTTGCTGTACTGAATCACATCATTTGCCAAGTAGAATAATACAAGCCTCTGTTCTACCTTAACTCTTTTCAACACATTCAACCAACTTTGCACTATCCTTTTGTGGTGCGGCCTTTGTTTCAGGCACCACGATGATAACCCTTGGATACTTTCCTGAGTATCCTTCAGCTGACTCAGGCGTTTCTCGAACGCTAAGGTATTAAAATCCTCTGCTTCTCCCATTGTTATCAAACTAACAAAACTAACATAGACACATTATACTTTTATAGCGACCCATAACATGGCAATCACTAAATTATTACACTCTACTCGTAAACACAACCATAATTATTGCAATGGATATATATACGAACAAAATCAACACAGTACGAAAATGTGGACAAATAAACTAAACGAAAAACCGCGTTGTTAGCACAAATACAGATAACATGTTTCGTACGTATTAATGCATGAATTGTTATACTAATTTTTAATTTTTATTTATTAAACTGCATACAAAAATGCTGTTTAAACTTTTCAGTTGTTATTTCCAAACAAATACAGAGAAATAGAAAATTATTACGGAACTATATTGCCAGAGACAACAACCGCCATTTTCTCTGTAATTGTTTTTTATTGAATTCACAAGTTCACAACATAGCGCGAAGCTTAAGTATTATGCATTCAGCCTTAATTAATTAATCGGAAAAATACGCAATAAATATGTTTGTCTAAACTCCTTAGACGGAGTATATTAAATGGAATTATTTTAAAAAAAAAGTTCTTTTATTTATTGTTTTGGAGCATTTTAGTTTAGAATCATCCAAGATAAAGTTCAGCTGTTTTGTAATTTTTTACTAACCTACACCGCACTAGCTCCCTATACAATCGTATACAATTGTACTATCTCTTTACAAGCAACCCTAGGGAAAAAATAGAAGCCACATATTTTGGTAGATGTCATCGCGATGAGAGTTAAATGGCAACATTGTTGTTGACATTACAATGTGCGAGACAGTGAGCAAGGAAATTCTTCAAAACTGGAATGTAAACTTGCATAAGTCCCATAGTCAAAAGAAGACTCTATCGCGAGAGCAATAAGGTCGATCGGAAATAAAACTTTATTTGAAGAGAACACGGGCCGAGGTAGCAAGCGTCCCAGTAACCCTCTGTCTCTTTCTAAGTGTTACCCGTATTTATTTTTTGTAATTTTGTTTGAAACCAACAATTTCGATTAGAAAAAAGATGGTGAAAAGGGGTGCCATTAATGTCAGCAATAGTGAGCCATACTCTGGATGCGGAATATCATTCTTTAAGTAAAGTTTTTGCGGTAATCATATACAAGTTATTTTGTTTGTATGTAGGGTGACCATAAATTACAGGAATAATTAATAAATGTGCACTTAGTCATTGTGTGCATAATAAGTGACTTTTATTGGGTATTTACAATGACATTAAATTCTGCTTTCTTGTAGATATTTTATTTATCTAAAGGTATAGTTTCGGATAGATTGACCTGCTGTCATCCGTACATCATCAATTTATTCAGCCAGTTTTAAAATTCAATAATGAAATTAAAAAGTTCGCATCCATGCCTAAATTTTCATTAAAACTTAGGTACGTAAGTGAAAAAGAAATTACGTACATTCCTTATAAATTACATTATAATAGTCACCCTATACAACAAGGACAGAGGGCTACTGTGAAGCTATCTCCCTCGGACCGCGTTTTGATCGATAGTTCACATTCCAGTTTAGATAGAAGTTCCTTGACAGTTAGTGTATTGTCTATGGTTTAGGGATGACGAATTTAACTAAAAATCAATCTTTCAATCAATTTCAAAAAGAAAAAAAAAATAAGTAAAGTTATTATTTATAATGTAAATATGAATCCATTTTATGAAAAATAAGAAATATTACATCATTTTTTTTTAGTTAAGATTATAACAATTGTTTTTATTATAGTGTGAAGGATTATATTGAGGACAAAAAGGCTTGGGCTTGAGCTGCGTCCGATTTCTATACAATGATTGTTCTTTGATTTTTCCTCTTGTAGTTTTAATATGTAATTGTTTATGTTATTTAGTCAAAGCCTGTATTGCACACTATGTAGCCAAGCATATTGTACGTTACGGAATTGTATCGCTGACAGAGGTGTTCGGCACTTGTGCAGCTGCAGCTGCACAGGAGTTAAACTTTCCACAGATTCGGGAACACTGTTGGAGCTGCTGAACCTTGGACAAAACTATCTTAGCATTGTGTAGATTCAATTTCTTAGTATTGTATAATTGCATGGCAAACGTGTGAGCACAATGTACGAATGTGCTGTAAGGCATTTATTTGTTGGGTTAGTCTTTTTATTGACTTAATTGTGCTCTGGCTGTTGAGAGTATGTCATGCTCACTCAAATGTCTCGCTGATGGTGGCGTGTGTTTTGGGTCATTGGGTTCCCTTCGATATGGTTGAGCTGAATGATGCTGATCCATACGTCATGTTCGTGAACGGACGCCGTCGGAGGGGACTGGTCATCTCTTAGCTGCCACGGCGTATTTTAATTTCTGAATTGATTTTTGTATGTTTTCCATAATGGACGCTCTCAGCGTACAATATATTTCTGCATCGTTCTCACGCGGTTGATTTCAACATGAATGATGTAATCAAATATTTGTAACAATAGCTTAAAAATTTAAAAGAGTGTCCATGGAGTTTCTTGCCCGTTCTTCTCCATAGGTACCTACTCTTTGGAATGGGCGACTAGCTTCATCTTATTGACTGACCGACCTTCTGACAATTCAAAAGTGCCTGTAACTGGTTTATTTGAAATAAATGATTTGATTTGATTTGATTTGATTTGATTTGATATTATAATACTAGATGCGCCCCTCGATTCCACCTGCGTAGTGCCCGTTTCCGCTGGATAAAGTGTACCCTTTTTTTGACGCTGTGGAAACGTCACCACCATACCTTGAAGGGCGTCTGTGGGACTCGCCCAGCCGTAGCCGTAGTGGGTATTCGCCCACTAAAACCACAGCGGCACAACGACATCGCCTCAGTGGCGGGGTCATGGGAAATAGCAAGCCTGCCTACCAATCCCCCGCCGGCGATTCCCGCCAAAAGGCGGGCCCACAGTGGGCTCTCCATAGGGAGGGGCCCGGCTGGGTACGTCTTCTTGTGCGAGAAAACGCAGCAGCCAAGGGTTTTTAGCGAGGTGTCCTTCCTCTTAGCCCCACTCGTTTGCCCGGTAGCAAACGGGGCCCCCAGCTCCTCTCAGTGAGGTGACCGGGTTGCCCAACGGTGACTCGGAGTTCGAATCACGTCAGCCACCTGGAGTGGTGGCCACCCGCCGCACGTGTGACCGCCGAAGCGGTCCCCGCATCTGGTTTTGGTTCGCACCGGTACACCGGTAACCCCCATATCTAGGGGATGTTCCTCCCCAATTTGGGGGGCCGAATTCGGCGTGCGGGCGGCTGTACCATGGAGTAGTGCGGTCGATGGCACTCTACGGAGCCCCGGTGTGGGCGGAGTGCCTTTCCCGACGCACAATGGCCCTGCTGCGAAAGCCGCAGAGGGTCATAGCGACACGGACCGTGCGGGCGTACCGCACTGTCAGTCATGGGGCTGTCTGCGTACTCGCGGGCACGCCCCCGTGGGAGGTCGATCCCCTGGTTCTGTCCCAGGTGCATCGACACCGTGTCGCGGCCCGGGAACGGGGGGAACGACCCGCCTTCGAGGAGGTAAGGCGGGTCCGAATAGCGGGTCAGGGGGAGGCCCTGAGCCGGTGGAGGGAGGCGCTCCACTCCCCAGCTGCCGGCCACCGGACGATTGCGATCCGTCCGGTGTTGGAGGGATGGGTTGGGCGCCGGCACGGCAGCGTCCTCGCGACCTCGTTGCGGCGCTCGTAGGCGGACGCCTCTCCCTGGCAACCATGGTGCGAGCCATGGTTGAAAGCGAGAGTGCATGGGAGGCTGCAGCCTCCTTTTGCGAGACCGTCCTCTTGCAGAAGGAGGCAGCGGAGAGGGAGCGGGAAGAGGATGCTCTTGCCGCTTCCTTCCGGCGTAGACGGGCGGGGCGAAGAAGGCGGGGGACGAACCCCCGTCTCCTTTAGCCCCCGAGTGTGACCAGTGTGTGTGGATAGCTCCCGCACGCGCATTGCACTGGTCACCACGTCTGAGGATTACTCCGGTACCCGGGTAATCCTCCCTTAACCGGCCAATCTTAGGCCGGTAAGCCCTGAGAGTGGCACGAAGTTAGATCTTCAGGCCGATCCCTTGTCACTCTCAACGCAGGGCTCGGTTGGTTGGTTTTAGTGGGTTTTCCCGGCTCCGGCTGGGCGAGCCCCACACAGGCCTGTCGCCTAGCTAGCGGCGGGTACGGTGCGTAATGCATTACCACTAGTAAAAAAGAAAAAGCTCGTGAATAAATAAAATTTCACAAGTATTTAGTGGTTGGCAAACCGCACACAGGTTGGTATTAGGGTTACGGCGTTTAGTTATATAAAAACAAAAAATCACTGAATCAGCTCACTACTGTATATCGAATTAAAAAGTCGATTTTTAAAATCGATTCTTCGATCTCAGATCGCCATCCCTATTATATTATGGTTATTTTTATCATAATACTAATTTATTATTTCTAAATTTCTAACTTCCTATTAGTTTTGTTTGGGAGTGGTGCACTACATATTTGCTCTGTGGTGTGCTCTGTTGTTGTGCAGTGGTGCACTGTATGCGTTTATTTACTTTTTCAATACCTATTGTAACGTAAATTTAACATATTTTAGTTATTCTTTACGTATTGTTGATGTAATTCATCTTTCTTCTCGGAGGATTAAGTAAGTATTTAACCTACTATCTATATTTTAATTAATTTAAAAAAAAAACTTCACTATTTTATCTTAAATATTTTTGGCTATCAAATCTTTTTCGTCATGTTCCTTAATTAGTTAGAAAGAACTCTATGCATATAATGATGTAGTCGTGAGTCGATGGATTTAATAAGAAAAACTGCTTTATTCATAACTTCTGCTTTGTAATATGCCATTTTCAATCAACAAGCTGCCCCCCCCTTCGGTACGCCCATGTATACATGTTA
Source organism: Sesamia nonagrioides (assembly GCA_017933935.1). Classification (NCBI taxonomy): domain Eukaryota; kingdom Metazoa; phylum Arthropoda; class Insecta; order Lepidoptera; family Noctuidae; genus Sesamia; species Sesamia nonagrioides. The sequence goes on from JADWQK010002064.1 coordinate 596,802, forward strand.
CTATAACTGATCATAGCATATCTACCAAAAGTGCGCAGTGCTCAGAGTGACTAACTTTGTTGATAAAATATAAAAATGTTAGAATTTGTAACATATGCTGAACTTTTTTGTGTAGTAATTAAGGTTATTTTTTTGATAAACTCATCTTGTTCACCTACGTCATCAGCGATAATGTAATTGATCGTACCTGTTTGTTTATGTTGATGACCAGTACCTTGCTCACCCGCATTATCTGTTTCTGGCACTTGTATTCAGTGAGAGAGGTAATTCAAAAGATTTGCTCCTATTGGTTGCTGCTCGGCAATGGGATACACTTAATCACCCTTATTCATAAATGCTGCTTAAATTTAACTAGTGATTAGCGATTCTTTAACCATACATTTTTGACCTTTGAACGTCACTTAACTTAAAACATCCTTTATGAATAAACGCCACAGTGTTTAAGGGGTTTATTCATAAACGATGATTAAAGTTAAGTGACGTTAAAAGGTCAAAAATGTATGGTCAAAGAATCGCTAATCACTAGTTAACTTTAAGCAGCGTTTATGAATAAGGGGGAAAATGTACATACAACATGCAATATAACAAGCATCAATTTTTCATCACTCACACTTATACTCACACACTCACACGCCGCATACTCCCACCCTTCCACACACTTACATATCCACACACTCCCCACTAAAACTCCTTCCTATAAGTAAAATTTATATCACTGTTTCATTGTAGTATATGGGAAGCTATAATAAAAATGTATTTCTGGGGTGGAGACCTGGCTCCCACAATATTTTTCTACAAGCCCATAACTGGACCACAACATTGTTTTTATTTTTTTTTATTATTTTATATGGATATTGTGGTCAGAAAATAAATAAATATTATTATTATATATTATTATGTTTTAGGCCTATTCACCATTGAACTATTAACTCAATGGTATTTGCTGCTCAATTCTCGCGATTAATATTTACTTGTAGTACTGTTTCGTATTTCCCGGTTATTATCACAAATATTTTAAAGAAACAATAAATAATCTGAAAATAGAAAGTTTTATCCCCACCATGCCAGTACTACACGCGCGGTCGCCTCTCTGAGCCCGGAGCCGACAGTCATTAGGTACCTGTTCTCGTGCGATACCGGCTGTTTCACGTAAAATAAATTTCTAGTTTACTTGTTTTTTTAGAAGGGTTCAGCTTGTTTTTTAGGAACCAAATATACGTACAGCTTGTCTCTAAAAATAGGAACAAAAAGAAAACACAGAGACCGCAACAACTGTGAATATACAGGCTGTTAGTATAAACACTGGTATTCATGAAACCAGTGGTTCGGTTTCACTTTCAGAACGTAAATTTAGTGAAAAAGAAAACTTTTTTTTTTTTGTAAAATCTCCATTTTTCCACGAACTTATTTTCACTCTAGCCGCTAGCGCATCATATGTTTCGTGAACGCTGGGGTAAACGATCGGCACGCAAGATGCGCGCGCGAACCTCTAGTCCGGGAGGCAGCGGCTATTTTCATTAGTGTTTTTATGCCGATCTTTACTTTACAATACTAGTGAAGAAACTGTTCCTGATGACGAAAGTGAAGGTCAGCTGACGCACCTGCGGGGGCGCTTGCTATGAGACCCCATAGAACACGTCAAAAAAAAAAAATAATCTGAAAAATATTTTATACCACATGAAACTTTTTTCACGTATTATTGACATTGATTACAATTAAAAGAAAGTAGTCAGCTGCCCGGCTGAGGGTGGATTATGCGTCAGCTGAGCGTGCGAACTAGCCAAAAAAATAAAAAAATAAAATTATTTTATGCCGATTGAAATTTTTTTTACATGATTTTAGACATCTACAGAAACTTGATATTGATAATCAGCTGCATATACAGTGGGGGAAAACACGTCAGCTAGAGCAGGAATGTATGACTGCGCGCATATATCTCTATGACTCGCGGAATTTTTAATGCTCCGACTGACGCCTTTCCCCCCAACGGACAATCAGCTGACGAATATTTTCTTGTATCTATATATTAACACTCTAATATTTATACATTTCATGTCGTCTTTTAACAATTTACCCAAGATTTACCTTACAGGTCTTGCGTACACAAGTATTTTACACCTGCGTTCCTGCGTCCCTCTCCCCAAAAGGGACAGCTGCGTTTCGGCTTTATTCCTTCATTTATACCCACCAGTTGAAGTAAGGCATTCAGTTAAAGTAAGACATTCTGACAGCCTCCGTGGCGTAGCGGTAGCGGACGCGGCCGCTGCGCAAGGTGGCGCGGGTTCGATCCCCGCACAGTGCAAGTATTTGTATGCATGAATATGAATATTTGCTCTGGCCTGGTCGTGCCTCGGAAAGCACGTTAAACCGTTGGTCCCGGTTGCCATACGAACATCTAGTGGCAGTCGTTACGGGTTGTTGGAGCCCTCAAAAGTCCAACAATTGGTCTAACTGCAATGCTTCGATGTCGCCTTCGGGTTGTGGAGGTCAGACGGCAGTCGCTTCACGGAAAATGTCGAAGTTTAGCCATATCAGCAGTTGGACTGGTAAAGCGGACCCCAGACTCCAAAGCTAAAAAGGCTTCGGATGCGACTAGGATTAACGCTGGGATGATGATGATGAGTTGAAGTAAGACATTCTCTACTAAGAGAACGCGTATTCGAAAAGAAAATAACGTCAATACAACCATTTTGTGTGTTTTGTAATAAAAAAAAGTCTGCAAAGCTGATTATTTTCACTGCTGATACAATGCAGAAGTGTAAAAACATATTAGAAATACGTCAAACTATAGATTTGGCAATGAGTGATGCGAAAGTGCCGTCCGTATGGCAATACCGATGACTGCAATCCATTGAACTTGCAAAAAAGAATCGATGGTTCGTTGTTCCCGCCCTGTAAAGCTGAACTGCAACAACATTTTTTTCGAACGGCATACAGAGTGGTGCTGACAATACGACAATAAATGAAAACACAGACCATGCTGGTTCATAGGAATAATCCTGAACCATAGAAAAAAAACCTAGCAACACAAATAAAAAAATGAAAATCACAAACAAACTAAATCTCATAAAATTGCAAACGGAATAGAACATCCTTTAAAATATTGGTTCAATGACCTCCAATCAGCGGGCGACAGCGCGTTACTGTATCGACTTGCTTTTTCGCGACTTTATTATTAAAGTTAGTACCGCTGGATGCG